>OY740790.1:15746886-16946886 GCA_963514005.1 Raja brachyura
GGCTATCATTTTGGGGGCTGCATCAAGGTGTGCATCAGGCACGTGCCGTGAGTAATTACTCAGGGTAGGCACTCAGTCCGCTTAAAAAAAAAAATGTAAACCGCGCATGCGCAGATTGTTCTCCCCGTTAAATAAATAAATAAATAAAAACAGTGACATTTCAATTTTTGCCAAGGCTTCCTAGTCCAATTGTGGGGATAGTTCCTTTCACAGCGTGTGGAGATTCTGTGACAGGGTAAAGTTGTGGGGAGGGCACGAGTGTTGAGAAGGAGGGTGTCGGGGATACTGCCAGCGCTGGAAAGAACACAGAGAACATTTACGAGAAAGGTGCCAGGACTAGAGGTTCTGAGCGATATATAGATGTTGTAGGCTGGACATGTGAGGAACAATGGTGAAAATCGCAAAAAAGTACTTATCAAAAAGTACTGGAATCTTCACTCCCTCACTGCTGCCGCAGCTCTCTGGGTGCGAAGCCACGGACTGTAGCTGGGGATAGAAGCAGCTCGGGGAGCGGCCACCGGGATCCCGACAGCTGAACTGGCCGCCACTTCAGCGCCTTCTGCCGGCCCGCTCACCTTTGGCAGTGCTCTCCGTCTGAACACCTGTCACCTGCCGTTCGCCGACTTCACTCATGTCAGCGACATACTGCAAATCCTTAAATTCCCACAGCCGAGTAACCTCAATCGCGCTGTCGGAATTTAAGGACATGAGTGAGGCCAGCGAGTGGCAGGAGAGAGGTTTTTAGATGGAGAGCTGCCAGAGGTGGGCGGGTGGTTCTGGAGCTAAGGTGGCGGCTGGTTCCGCTGTCCGGCCCGGCGGCCGCTCGAGCTACTTCTCTCTCTCTCTCCCCCCCCCGGCCTCAGAGCAGTGTCATTGCATGCCCCCTTGCAAGGAACGTCGCAAGTGGATGCCCCCGGCCCCTCATTCATAACATTTGTGCCCTCCCCGCAACGTTACCCCGGGCCAGACTCCCCAAACGCTGTGAAAGGACCTCTCTCCCCACTCCGACTCCCACACCCCCCCACACCCTGGCAAATACGGTATTAAAAAAAATAAAATCACAAAATGTACTTACCATATCATTGGGACACGACAAACCATGGTTGAAAACCCCGCCAATAAACTTGCGCTGCGCATGCACAGTAGACTGATGCGCATGCGCAGTATGATGCTGCGCATGCGCAGTGCTACAAAGGCAGGATTTCTGCTGCCTTCAGCCCTGATTTAAATTGACGGCTTCAGGCAGCGCTCACGGCACGGGGGCTGCACAGAGCTTCCCGTGTCACAAGCGCTGCGGGTGAAAGGCACAGGGAATTATGCCTACCTAAGAGATCAGTCTCTTACATAGGCATAATTCTCCATGCCTTTACTATTTATATTTAATAATTCCCATTTCATAATTTTAGTCAGGGTAGGCAGTGCCTACCTTGCCTACCCTGACGGCACGTGCCTGGTGTGCATAGACCCTGAGTTGTATCACCAAGAGTCACTGTATGGCTGTACTGCTGCTGGATATTCCGGCAATTGCAGGAAGGTTTGTGTAGAGAAACATCTTTGACCGTAACCTCATACTTTATTATGAACTAAAATCTTACCAACCACCGAAGTCAGACTAACTGGACTCTATTCTGCTATTCTGCTTTGCTCCCTTCTTGTGCAGCGGGATAATATTGGCAATTTTCCAATCTTCTGGGATCTCCTGTCTCTAGTGATTCTTGAAATATCACAGTCAATGCCTCCACAATCTCTAAAGCCACTCCACTAACTTCCAACCCCTGACTCTCTTGAATTTCAGGCATGTTGCTGGTGTCTTCCACTGTGAAGATTGATGCAAAAAAGTTATTAAACTCTTCTGCCATTTCTTTATTCCCCGTTATCACTTCTCCTGCGTCATTCTCCAGTGGCCCAACTTCCACTCTTGCCTCATTCTTTCTCTTTATATAACTGAAGAAACTCTTGCTATCCTCTTTTATATTATTGACTAGCTTACCTTCGTATTTAACCTTTTCTCGCCGTATTGCCTCTTTAGTTACCTACTGTTGTTCTTTAAAAGCTTCCCAATCCTCCGGCTTCCCACTAATCTTTGCTATGTTTTACTCCTCTTTTAGTTTTATACTGTCCTTGACTTCCCTTGTCAGCCACGGTTGCCTCTTTCTCCACCTAGAATCTTTCTTCCTCATTTAAATGAAAAGATCTTGCATCTTCCGGGTTATTCACAGAAATTCCTGCCATTGCTGTCTACCGTCCCCCTGCTAGGGTCCTTTTCCAGCCAATTTTGGCCAGATCCTCCCTCATGCCTCTGTAGTCCCCTTTGCTGAGCTACAATACCAACTCATCCGATTTCACCTTCTCCCTCCCAAATTGCAGATTAAAACTTATCATGTTGTGGTCACTGCCTCCTAATGGTTCCTTTACCTCGAGTTCCCTCATCAATTCCGGTTCATTACATAACACTAAACCCAGAATTCCCTGGTAGGCTCCACTACAAGTTGCTCTAAGAATCCATCTCTGAGGCCCACTACAAATTCCCTTTCTTGGGGTCCAGTACCAACCTGATTCTCCCATGACCACCGTAGGATTGCCTTATGTACATGCCAATTCTATCTCCTGATGTTACTTGTACCCTATATCCTGGCTACGGTTTGGGGGCCTGTAAATAACTCCCATTAGAGCCTTTTTACCCGTATAATTTCTCAGCTCTATCCACAATGACTTTACATCTTCTGATCCTATGTCACCCCTCGCTAAGGACTGAATTTAATTCCTAACCAACAGGGCTACCCCACCCCCTCTGCCCACCTTTCTGCCTTTCCGTTAGGACATATAACCCTGAATATTCAGCTCCCAGCTACAACCCTCTTGCTGGTTTTTCAGTGCACAGACTTATCCACAACTGAATATTGTAGACTGGCTCATTCCATAGTATGGGACAATGCACTGAGGCCGAGTGGAACCACCACATGGGCAATGTAGGGAAAGGCCGCAGTATAGGGTCCTCCTCCTATTATACTGAGCTCCTGGAACTCGGTCAACAAAAACAGCCCTTTGGAATTACGATTCTTGGAATGTTTGTGAGGAAAAGTTTTGAAATGCTGATATCATTCCATTTGCTTGCAAGATTTACATCTTATGCTCTGTGCTGTGAGTGCCGTATATTATAACATTTTATGAATGAAGTATATTTTGGAACATAAAACCTTATGGAATCGATGGGTGTCAAACTGCAGACAAATATTGAAATTAAATAGCAACAAGTACCAATTATGAAGTTTAATATTTGTCAGGTGTTGCATTTGATATTGTTGTCAAGTCATTGATTCTCGTGTTCTGCAAGAATTCCAGACACTTGTTGCATGAACACTGCAGTCTCCAAAAATAGAATTAGGGATATCATGGGTTAGCATGGATGTAATGTGGGTTTAGCTTTGAAGCTACATTAAGATAAAGTGTTTACTGATGCCCAAATTGACTTCAAAGTTGAGTGGGCGTTTCCCCTTCTGCCAGTCTTGCTCTACTTTGATTCAGCACCACTCCATTTATAATATGAATGCTCCTAAGTGTGTAGCATTATACATTAATAGTATAGTTCCATTAGTGTCAGCATTGTTGGATTTTAAGTATATGAATAAACATGGATCTAGTTGTAAAATTAGAAAAAGAAAAAAAGACCAAGAGAAATATAATCCAGTTGTGTAGGAAGGAACTGCAGATGCTGGTTTACACCGAAGATAAACACAAAAAGTTGGAGTAACTCCCCGGGACAGGCAGCATTTCTGGATAGAAGGAATGGGCGACGTTTCAGCTCAAATGTTTCAAAGGTCTTTTATTGTCACGTGTACTAATTAAGGTACAGTGATATGCGAATTACCATACAGCCATACTAAAAAAAAAGCAACAAGACACACAACTACATAAGTTAACATAAACATCCACCACAGAGCATTCCTCACTGTGATGGAAAGCAATAAAAGTCCAATATTCTTCCACTTTATTCTCCCGCGGTCAGGGTAGTCGAACCATCTGTCAGGGCGATCGAAGCCCCCGCGTCGGGGCGATTGAAGCTCTCGCGTCGGGGTGGTCGAAGCTCCTGAGGCTTGGAGCTCCCGAAGTCAGTCTCTAACCAGGGACTGCAAGCCCTCGTGGTTTGTGCTCCAAAGTCGATCCCAGGCAAAGGGATCGCAAGCTCCGCGATGGTAAGTCCGCAGGCTCCCGCAGTTGGAGCTCCCGAAGTCGAATCCAGCAAAGGCCGCCAGTTGCTCGATGTTAGGCCGCAGTGTGGATGGAGATATGATAAGGAAAAAAATCTCAAAGTTTCTCCCAACCCACCCCATCCCCCCCACATAAAACAAGCTAAAGAACACAAGAAACATATATGTAACACACACTATTGAAACAACAAAGAAGGAAGGGACAGACAGACTGTTGGCAAGTTCGTGACCCTTCTTCAAATCTGAGGAAGTCTGAAGAAGGGTTTCAACCTGAAACATCACCCATATAATCCAGTTGATTGTGGTCCAATCATTCCTCTCTGAATCTGCAGCAGAATTGCAAAGGTGAGGTGAAAGTGACTGTCCTTGACAAATAAGCATAATTTGACTGTGTGGTATCATGGACCCATAGTAAAACTGAGCCCAGTGTACCTCGAGAGGAAAGTACTCTGCTTTTTGTAGTCTGAGGCCATCTGTTCAGGAGCTCCTCAAGGCAGAGTCCAAGGCCCAACCGTCTTCAGATGCATCATCAATAACTTTCCTTTCAGCATAAAGTCAGAAGTGGAACATTTGCTGCTGATTGCATAATGTCCAGTTCCAATCTCACTTATAGCAGGACCCAAACGGCATTAAATCACGTGATAATAATTGACCTGTAACAGTTGTACCACAAGAATGCCAGTTATTGCCAGTCGCCAACAACCATTGATCAGAAAATCAACCCGAATATTATGACTACAAGGGAAGACCAAAAGCAAGATATCCTGCAGCAAATGACTTAACTCCCATTGCCCCAAAGGCTTCCCATCATCTATAGGCAAAATAGGAGAGTAATGGAGTGCTGTTCCAACAACTCTCGGGAAGTTCAACACTATGCGACAAAGCAATACATTTGATGGGCACCCTATTCGATAAACTGAACATTCATTTCCTACACTCTCAGTGACCATGATTGTGGTGTGTACCATACACAATAGACTACTCTGTGAACACATCCTGAACTCTCAAATTCTACAATAAAAAAGGACAAGGGTGGCAGGCGCATGTGATGCCCGGTGTAGGAAGGAACTGCAGATGCTGGTTTACAGTGAAGATAGACACAATATGCTGGAGTAACCCCAACAAGCAGCATTTCTGGATTCCCTCTCTCCAGAGATGCTGCTGAGTTGCTCCAGCATTTTGTGTCTGTCGCATATGATTTCCTACAGTATTCCCACCAAATTACCCACCCCTCCTGACATGGAAATTTACTGTCAGTACTTTATCATTGCTAAGTTAAAGTTCTGGAACCACAGCCGGCAACACAATTGTGGCCCTTCACCAAAAGAACTGCAGTGGTTTGAAACACTTGCTTGCTGCTACCTTCTCATGGGCAATTAGAGATGGGCAATAAACAATGGCTTTGCCAGCAATATACCAAAACAATCCATCAAAAGAATTGCTTAAGGATGGTACAGTTTAGGAAAGATTCAGTGGATCTTTCTGTCTTCTTTTGTGTCCATCTTCCAGGTTTCAAATGTTGACATCGCTGTCATCGTCCGTCCTGAAAAGGACGCGAGCTTCCGGCGACAATCAGTGGGAGCCATCACTTGTTGTAATAGATGATGGTGGTCGCAGAATTAGCTCGGCACACTTCCAGTTTCCAGCCCCGCGACGTGGACGCTTCTGCTACGGGGCCTCTTTCTGAGTGAAATGAAGTCTAAGTGTGCAAAGACGGCATTGCCATTGCCTATTAAGTTAGCTAGTGATCCTCTATGAAATCCTAACGATGAACATTTTTAGGTAATAGGTGCATCGGTTTGGCTGTAAAGGCACATCTAAAGAGCTAGTTCTGCTGAGGTGGTGAATTTGCAACGGCACCCTGCTATTCTGAGAGACTAATGCCTTAGGCTGAAGATTAAAGGGTACAAAAGGAACATACTAATTCCCTGCAGTGGATTGATGGATGGTGGTTTTAAGGCAATCAGTCTTATTAGAATTAAATGCTTTTTAAATTCCTCAATGTTGAGGCCTTTGTCATCAGTAAGACCAATATCTGGTAACAACAGCCATGGACTCTAATTAAGACTGAGATGGGAATTCCTGAGTCCTCAGATAGCCTCCCGTTGTGGACGGAGATTGTGAAAGATCTGCTGGACCTGACTTGCTTTTATTCCCAAGTTGTGAATTTCCACTGGAATCGTGCACAAGTCATTTCAGTTAACCTGACAATTCTTTTACAAGAGAAGGTCGCCATTACAGAATGATTATTTCTTACGGCTATTCATAAGGGAAGCCATCTCAATTTGCCATCTGCAAATCAAATAAATTTTAATATTAATAACATTGAGAGAAATTAGATGAAAATGTAGGGGGATGCAAATTTATTTGGGCCAGAATTTAGGATGCACAGTGCAAGCTCATTGGGAGGAGCTTGACAGTGATCTGCAAGCTTGGGACAGAGTAGGTTCACGACAGTAGCTGTTTGTGTGCATAGGAAGTTGGGAATGTGGGCTGTGGTTCGGGTGGTGTCCTACATCATCTGGTTCTTGCTGTGGGTCTGAGGCTCAGTCACCGAGGATTAAAGTTGCATGGATGCTGGGAAGACTGCTATCCTCACTGGTCACTCACAGGTGACTAAAGATGGCACTCAAATGCATGATCAACCTGTGATGAAAGTTGAGAACTTTGCTATAGATTCTGCGAGTCCTTGATTTTTATTACCTACTTCTTTATATTGTGCTACTCAATTTATTGGCATCATTGCCATCCTTGACGACCATCCTAAAACATTTTCCGGCACAATTCCTTTTGCTCACTAAGACTGTCTATTTTTGCCTCCCACAGGTTGCTTGGCTCCACCCCTGCTTCAACTCATCTGGTGTTGAAATCTTATTGGTGCTTTTCTACCCTTTGTTAGCCATTCCAACACATAACTGAGTGGCTTTAACCATATCGAAATTGAAGATTATTTAAACCTCTGCTGCCCATGTCCTTATACCATCCATCCTGCGATATTGGTTGATTCATGTTGCCCCCTGGTAAAGCAACATCTCAGTCTTAAAATTCTCATCCTCATTTTGTTTTTCTTTCCTGGACCTTGCTATCTCTACAATTTTCATGGCTCCGATATTAATCTAACAGAATACACCCTTCCAATTGTTGCCTTTGATCATCCCTGAATGTAATCATTTCACCATTGATGGCAACATGTTCATATGCCAAAGCAATAAGCCATGAAATTCCCCCCTCAAATTTCTTTATAATCTCCTTACGTCCCAGATTTCTGGCCTGCCGTAAAATGTTATTTGTTAACCTGGCTTTAAAAAAAAAAACTGTGCATTCACCCGCGATATTCCCCTACTGATTTTATACATCAATAACAATATCACCACTCAGCCATCTGCGCTCTAAGGAATAATATTCTAGCCTGCCCAGCTTTTTCCTTGAGCTCAGGCCCTCAAGTCCTGGTAACATCCTCATAAATCTTCTCTGCACTGTTTACAGCTGAGTGACATGCTCCCGTCAGCAGGGTGACTACAACTGAACACAATGCTCCAAATGCGGCCTCACCAATGTCTTGCACAACAATAACATAGCATCCCCTTTTTTATACTCAATATTTTGACTGATGAGCGCCAATGAAACAGAAACCTTCTTTACCATTCTAATCTTTGATTCATCATCATCCCCCTCATTTTTCAAACACCTATTCATGTTTGGTCAGTATCTGCTTATGTGCACCCCATCACCATCACTTTGAGCAAACGTTGCCACTCCTCAACAACCCTCTGAAAAAGTGAATCATTTTGCTCCACCAGGAAAGAAAAGCCCATCAACCTCCCTCTCCCCTGAGTCTGAAGAAGGGTCTCGACCCGAAACATCACCCATTCCTCTATCCAGAGATGCTGCCTGTCCTGCTGAGTTACTCCATCACTTTGTGTCCATCACTTTCAATGTAGCCCTTGCCACCTTCCCAAACCCGTAAATAAACCAGCTTCAGTCAGAGGGGAAACTGAGATGGGTCATTCCAATTAGGTCCAATAACAGGAGAAGTTGGATAGGACCAGTACAACTACACAGCTGCAGCTACATAGCTTATGCTGTGAGTTGTAACACTTGGGAATTTGCAACCCCGTATGGGTGTGGATAGTCAGTTGATGAGTATACAAAGCTGTAATAGAATTTTAAATGTAGGGACTGGGCAGGAAAGTGGTCTTTTGGAGTATCGTCATGTGTGATTGTATTGAATGGTGGAAGAGGCTTAGTGTCCTGCTCGATTTCTTATAACTAGGCTAGCCTCCAACTAACGGACAAAAACCCATACTTTTCCTTATATTCATCCCAACTAGGCTGAAATTTCCCTCAAATAACTCACTCAAATCCAAAAGAAACACTGAGGAAAAAATCTATTCTCATAAGGACACACATGGGAAAAAAACACACGCTACCAGCTTGGAGATGCAATTAGATCCTGATTGTAAGTGTAAATTCCCTTGTTGCAGAAAGAAAAACATCCAAATGTGCAGCCCATTCTTTCCTATTCATTCAAGCCCCTCTCCACATCTACCTCCCCTTTATTTTCCTTTCCTCTCTCTCTGACCGTCCTCTCTTCTTCCCACACATGAAGAGAAACATGCATTTAAGGCATTTGCACTTTTTTCTGCTCCTGGTGATGTGCAGTGATAAGTACTCTCAATTATTTAAAAAATGCCATAGCTGTTAGTCCATTGTACATTTACATACCAATATATTTTTATTATCAGGATCACAGCTCTTAATGAAATACATGAGTAGGCATTTTATAATTATACAATTTAACTTGCCTATTAAACTTTTTTTTGGAGTCATTTAAGGCTTTCATTACTATTTTAAACTTGAGGGACCCAGTCTCTCCAAAAAAACTACCATTGGCTTGAGATGTGAAATTCTGAGCATAATTTAAGCTGTTCAGCCCATCCAAGTGTGTAGCTGAATGGATCAGAATTTATCTATCATGAAGTTTATTGTCATTTGGACACATTGAGATACAGGCACTATATATATCTTGTTTGCAGCAACATGACAGGAGCATAGACAATGTATACCGAGTAATATCTCTCCTTCATATCTTGCATTTTGCTTATTTTCAAAATTATTTGAATAAAAGTTAGTGACATAATTTACAAATCTTAAGTGGTTGAATTGTATTAAAAAAAATGTAATAAAGGTTTATTTGCGGGTGAATGATAGAACATTGCCAATGTGCAAATGACACACCTAAACTAGCCTGTGGATTTGTGTTGTGTAGGCTTGGACGAGCACAGGATCCCATGGGTGTGGGGGAGGGGTGAGAGGCCAGGCAGTGCCACTTCAAGCTCTGAGAACACCTGTTGAATGTTGAGGTTTCCTAATTACTACAGTGCTGCTTTGGGCAATTAGTGAAGCACCATCTTTCACCTGTGAAACAGAGGATCTCCTTGTGAATCACGGTGTTTGGGGACAAGAGAGGGAGATGGAAAAGAGGGAAAGTTGAAGTTTTAAAACAAATTAAGCCTTTTGGACTGAGAGAAAAGTTGCAAAAGGGCTGAGGAAAATAACTAATTGAGGTGGTGGGGGATGGGTCTTGCCTCCTATCTTTTTCTGAATGAATAATGTTAAGGGTTAGCTGAGTGTTGTGGCTCAGAAAAAAGAGAAAATGGGCCATTTCACAATGAAGAAGTTCCCCATTTGAGACAAATAAGGTGAAATATTTTCTGAGGTTTATGAATCTTTGGATTCCTCACATGGCATTAGCATCAATGCAGCATTTAATCTACAATTTGAGAGGGAGAAGGGAAAATTGGAAGTGTCAGTATTACAGTTGAACAAAGGGGACTATGGAGCCATGAGGGAGGAGCTGGCCAAAGTTGACTGGAAAGATACCCTAGCAGAGATGACAGTGGAACAACAATGGCAGGTATTTCTGGGAATAATACAGAAGGTGCAAGATCAGTTAATTCCAAAGAGGAAGAACGATTCCAAGGGGAGTAAGGGGCGACCGTGGCTGACAAAGGAATCAAGGACAGTATAAAAATAAACTAGAAGTATAACATAGCAAAGATGAGCAGGAAGCCAGAGGATTGGGATACTTTTAAAGAGCAACAGAAGATAACTAAAAAGACAATACGGGGGAGAAAAGATGATGTACGAAGGTAAGCTAGCCAAGAATATAGAGGAGATTAGTAAACGCTTCTTTAGGTATGTGAAGAGGAAAAAAAATAGTTAAGACCAAAGTTGGATACTTGAAAACTGAAACAGGTGAATTTATTATGGTGAACAAGGAAATGGCAGACAAGTTGAACGGGTACTTCACTAAGGAAGACACAAACAATTTCCCTGATGTACTAGTGGCCAGAGGATCCAGGGTGACGGATGAACTGAAGGAAATTCACATTAGACTGAAGGCTGATAAATCCCCAGGGCCTGATGGTCTGCATCCCAGGGTACTTAAGGAAGTGACTCTAGAAATCGTGGACGTATTGGTGATCATTTTCCAATGTTCTATAGATTCAGGATCAGTTCCTGTGGATTGGAGGGTAGCTAATGTTATCCCACTTTTTAAGAAATGCGGGAGAGAGAAAATGGAATTGTAGACCAGTTAGCCCGACATCGGTGGTGGAGAAGATGCAGGAGTCAATTATAAAAGATGAAATAGCGGCACATTTGGAAAGCAGTAACAGGATCGGTCCGAGTCAGCATAGATTTACAAAGGGGAAATCATTCTTGACTAATCTGGATTTTTTTGAAGATGTAGCTAGGAAAATGGACAAGCGAGAGCCAGTGGATGCAGTGTAACTGGAGTTTCTGAAAGCATTTGATAGGGTCCCACATAGGAGATTAGTGGGCAAAATTAGAGCACATTGTATTGAGGGTTAGTGTACTGACATGGATAGAAAATTGGTTGGCAGACAGGAAACAAAGAATATGGATTAACGGGTCCCTTTCAGAACGGCAGGCAGTGACTAGTGGGCTACTGCAAGGCTCGGTGCTGGGACCGCAGCTATTTACAATATACATCAATGATTTAGATGAAGGGTAACATCAGCAAATTTGCAGATTACACAAAGTTGGGTGGCAGTGTGAATTATGAGGAGGATGCTATGGGGATGCAGGGTGCCTTTGACAGGTTGAGTGAGTGGGAGGATGCATGGCAGATGCAGTTTAATGAGGATAACTGTGAGGTTATCCACTTTGGTGGCAAAAACAGGAAGGCAGATTATTATCTGAATGGCATCAAGTTGGGAAAAGGGGAAGTACAAAGAGATCTGGGGGTCCTTGTTCATCACTCACTGAAAGTAAGCATGCAGGTAGAGCAGGCAGTGAAGAAAGCTAATGGTATGTTGGCCTTCATAACAAGAGGAATTGAGTATAGGAGCAAAGAGGTCCTTCTGCAGTTGTATAGGGCCATAGGGAGACCACACCTGGAGTATTGTGTGCAGTTCTGGTTTCCATATTTGAAGAAGGCCATTCTTGCTATTGAGGGAGTGCAGCGTAGGTTCACAAGGTTAATTCCCGTGATGGCGGGACTGTCATATGTTGATAGAATGGAGTGGCTGGACTTGTATACTCTGGAATTTAGAAGGATGAGAGGGGATCTTATTGAAACATATAAGATTATTAAGGGATTGGACACCCTAGAGGCAGGAAACATGTTCCCGATGTTGGGGGAGTCAAGAACCAGGGTCCACAGTTTAAGAATGAGGGGTAGGCCATTTAGAATGGAGATGAGGAAAACTCTTTACCCAGAGTGTTGTGAATCTGTGGAATTCTCTGCCTCAGAAGGCAGTGCAGGCCAATTCTCTGGATACTTTCAAGAGAGAGTTAGATAGAGCTCTTAAAGATAGCGGAGTCAGGGGATATGGTGAGAAAGCAGGAACGGGGTACTGAATGTGGATGATCAGCCATGATCACAGTGAATGGCGGTGCTGGCTCGAAGGGCCGAATGACCTACTCCTGAACCTATTGTCTATTGTCAAAGTGATAGAACCATCAAGCTGTACGGCACAGAAACAGGCTATTTGGTCCACTTTATGCATGCCGACCAAGTTAGCGACTGGGCTAGTCCCATTTGCGTGCATTTGACCCATAGCCCTCTAAACATTTTCCATCCCTATATCTGTCCAAATGTCTTTTAAAAGTTGAAGTTATATCTGCTTATCTAGCTTCCTCTGGCAGCTCATTCCAATCCCTCCCCTTTGATGAATTGTAAATAACCTAAGACATCGCAACTCCTATGCCTCAATTTCTTGACTTCCATGATCTACTCCTCAGTAAAAAGTCTGAAGAGGCAACGATGGATGCTTGGTGAGGAAATGGGCGAACATTTATTGTGGAGGATAAAGATTCAGGTTACCATTGAATCAGCTGCGAACGTATCAAAATTATGAAGCAGGTTTGAGGGGCTGAGCAGCCTATTTCTGATCCTAATATTTACAATGAGATTACGCGCAAAATGTGAGGGTGTTTAGCATTGTGATTTTAGTGAGTGAAGCAGTGATTTAAATGAGGGTTTGTGTGAAGGAAAATGAGTAGAAAGAAAAATGTAGGTGATGGAACTAACAACGTGTGGAGATGAATCATATGCTTGCCCACCCAGAAGGAGCTGGTAGTTGTTAATGCCTTCTTACCCTGACCCACCATCTCCCATTCATAAGGAAAATAAAAGACAGATTAGCAAAAAATTAGAGTTCAATGGTAAAAGAGGAGGAAATACAGTGAAGGATTTAGAACTTGCCAATGAAATGTGCTGACCACTGAGGCAGGTAAGAAACCACTTGAATTACTTTGTGTGTGATGTTTAATGAATGGCCTTCATTAAAAGGTAAGCTCGGAAATACCAGGAAATAAAGCAATGGTGGTGTTAAAATGCATAGGAAGGAACTGCAGATGCTGGTTTAAACCGAAGATAGACACAAAATGCTGGAGTAACTCAGCGGGACAGGCAGCATCTCTGGAGAGAAAGAACGGGTGATGTTTTGGGTCAAGACCTTTCTTCAGAAAGTAATGTTAAAATCATAATTTGTGGTTTCCAGACCCCTTAGAAATTGAATCCTGTGCTGAGTTGAGCAATCTTTTCTATTTAAGCCTCTTGTTCTGGCTGCATTGGAACCTGTTCTGTAATAGCACATTTCCCTGAGCCCGTGGGTTCCACTACAGGACCACATTTGGGAACAAATCTCAGAGTCAGAGCATCTGTCATTTCTATGTTCAAGCTTTCTAAAGGGGCAATTACCTGGACATTACTTGAGTATAGACAACTACAGGTGTGGACTCATTATCGGTGACCCCTATGCTATAGTGGTGGGTGCAATTTGAGGAAACTGTCTGTATTGTGATTTTCCTGCAGTGCATATCAGCATCATTTGTGCATGTATCAGGAATTCCACATAAATTCCAAGAACAAATTTTATTCCATATCTCAAACTTCTGGGTAGTGATCCTACCACAATGAGAGAGCAGTTCTGAACTTCTATCTACCTCCTTGGTGACCCTCGGACTATCTTTGATGGGACTTTACTGTCTTTATCTTGCTCTAAACATTATTCCTTTATGTATCTGTACACTGTGATGTTGGGGGAGTCCAGAACCAGAGGCCACAGTTTAAGAATAAGGAGTAAGCCATTTAGAATGGAGACAAGGAACCACTTTTTCACACAGAGAATTGTGAGTCTGTGGAATTCTCTGCCTCAGAGGGCGGTGGAGGGCGGTTCTCTGGATGCTTTCAAGTGAGAGCTAGATAGGGCTCTTAAAGATAGCTGAGTCAGGGGATGTGGGGAGAAGGCAGGAACGGGGTACTGATTGGGGATGATCAGCCACGATCACATTGAATGGCGGTGCTGGCTCGAACGGCCGAATGGCCTACTCCTGCACCTATTGTCTATTGTCTATTGAATGGCTCGATTGTAATCTTGTATGGTCTTTCTGCTGACTGCTTAGCATGCAACAAAAACGTTTCACTGTACCTCTGTACACATGACAATACAGTAAACTAAACTGATTTTGTGAATTGTGTAAGGCCATATTTCTGTTACCTGAACAGCCATAACGAGTCACCTGTGCACTCCTCTTCCAGGTAACAAATGGGTTCTGTTTTTACAGGTGTCTATAAATATATATTTTTAATTGTAAGGCAGAAAATACACAAAAAACTGATGATATGGTAGCCATACTTCCACAATATTGTACTGAATGGTGTGAAAAACACAAAAGGCTGATAAGAAAGAACAATTTCTAAAACTAGAGAGGGAGGGAGAAGCAGACATTTGTAACACAAACACATGAATGAATGTCGGACTGGTAAATATAATATTTTGGGACTGGCTCCTATGTAGCGGTGTCCATACATGGGGTATTTGTAACCTGGAGACAGCCTGTACTTGGTTAGATAAATGGTGTTGAGCAGTTTGAGTTCACAAAAGTGACAAAGTCACTATTGCAATGAAATGGTGTCATAAGGTGCAGCTGCTGTTTTTATTTAAATAAAACCAATTGGTATGGCATATTGTGGCTGGACAAATATAAACTTGAATCTGTGAATGCAATAGGAACTGAGATCTTAAGAGGTGGTGAGCACTACTGAAAGGTTGCTTTTCCAAACTAGTTTATACATTTTAGAGCAAAAAAAAACAAACTGCTGGAGAATGTCTATGGGTCAGGCAGCATCAGTGGAGGGAAATGGACATATGATGTTTCAGGTCTGGACTCTTCAGACTGATGGAATAAGTGAGAAAGACGGAGAAGAGATGTAGGGGTGGGAAAGTGATAGGTGGATACAAGTGAGGAGCTTTGATTGGCAGATGGGTGGAAGAACTGAAAAGGAGGCAACAGTGTGTCAGATAAAGAGAGGGAAAGTGAAAGATATAGCCAGAGGAAGGGATTTGGGTGAAAAGGGACAGGGGAGGTGAAAGAGGAAGGATTAAAGGGAAATGGGGGATGGGCGATGAGCAAAAGGAGGAGGGGAAAGGTGGTGGGAGAAATGTGTGTAGACTGGGAGGAAAAGGAGGGTCGAGATTGCTTGAAATTGGAGAATTCAATGTTCGTACCATTTGGTTGTAGACTGCACAAGTAGCATATGAGGAGTTGTTCTTTCAGTTTGCATGTGGCCTCACTGGCAGTGGAGGAGCTGAGGGCAATGGATGGTTTGGGAAGGAGAGATATCACCACGTATTCAGATCGGAGTTAACGCCTTGTATGCACCTTATATTCCACTTGGGTAGCCCATTGCATTTCACCCTGTTCATTGCTGGCTGATGAAGAAAAGCGGTAAAATTGTTTTTCTTCTTTCCCTTCACCAGTAGGTGGCATGCATGCAAGGCGAGTTGATGATTCAGGCATGTTCAATAATTGACATTTTTACACATGTGGAAAAAAAGTTGTTGCATGCTTGTGGGATTTTTTTTAGAATTGGGATGGAATTCATGTATTCTCTGTGCACCACCTATAAAGAGAAGACCTTGAGGTGTACCGGATATGCCTGTGCTGGCCTTCCATTTGGAATTTCACGTCAGTGATCAATGATCAGAATGGCTTGATCTAGTCTTGAATTGCATGTTCAGAACCAGGCTTTGTTGGCTGTGCTTTCAGTGAAGAGTTGAGTTGTGTGCTTAATTGATTAGGATTCTGTTGACACTGTTCAGCATTGAACTGTCTCCTTCTGGTTGTCAGAAATCATCTGTGTTTAGCGTTTAATCAAAATTGGGCCCCAGTAGCATTTTTTCGAATTAAGTTATGTTGGTGCTGAGCTTATTCTAGGATTGTAACAATCCCATGTTAAACATAGATCCCTTAATATAATTTATTGTAATAACATCCCCCAGCGCATTATAATTGCTCACCCTAAATATTGATCTTCGGGGTTGAAGATTACTTGTTTTCATTCCAGGTTTGTGGAAACTAAGGAGGCCAAAATGCAATTTGCAGCCTTTATCAAGGTGGAGCATGAGATGCTTGATGAGTTGAGAAGGTGGGAAGTTTGGCAGAGGCGTTGGGTTCTTTCTGGCATTTTTATTGGAATTCATCTGTTCCCAATGAAGATTCATGAGTTTTTGTTGCCCATTATCATTGGCCAAGGATTCCCACGAGTCAGAAGGTGTTACTATTGTTCTTGATTTTAAGGAGGATTTGACAACATTTTCTTAGCCTTGGTAAACTCTTGCCATAAAGGAGTAAAATATCCGTTTCACTAAATCTGATGGCAGGGAAGTGAATCTACTGGAACTGGCTGAATGTAATTAACTGCATGAAGTGTTTGGCTGAAGATGATGCTGACTTTGATCAGCTTATCCTGCCAGTGGATTTGCTGGAAGTAATGTTGATGGTATCGCTCTGCGATCACTCAGGTGCCCCAAAAAAATGAAGGTGGAGATCGTGCTGCCTGTAGACCAGGATCTTTTTACAGGTCTGAGGTCTTGATCTCGAAACACTCACGTTCTCTGATTCCCGACGGCTGCATCGCTGTGTTGGAATCATGTATTGTCTTTCCGCTGACTGAATAGCACGCAACAAAAGCTTTTCCCTGTATCTCGGTATACATGACAATAAACTAAACTGTACTGCACTGGGAAATGTATCATTGTTCCTTCTCCTTTGCTGTGTCAAAATCTTGGAACTGCCTCCCCAACAGCATTGTGAGATTACATTCACTATGCTGCAACGGCTCAAGGTGGCATCATACAAAAATTATCAAAGGGCAACAAACATTAGTCTTGCCAGTAATGTTCAGATCTCAAGAAATGGATTAAAAAAAAAACAGCAGCACACTTGACCGAGGTGGGCAGGGGTGAACTATGTTGAGCTTTCTGACTGAGTGGAGATGGAGGGGGAGTGGATAGTTGGCTCTTTGAAACGTTTAATGGTATATTTTCTGAATGTTTTGGAGTGTTGCCTTTTAGAATTGTATGGCTAGATTTCAAGAACCTGGCACATCCGGTATAACATTTTTTTTTTCATTAATGGGACAGTGTGCCATACAATGTTCACAATTAGAGGTGATAGTAGGTCACAATGCCTATGTGACATTGCTATATAATAGTAAGATTAAACGAGAACTTACCAGTTTGAAGTTTGATCTTTATTTTATGAGGAGTTACGATGAGGGATTACGTGAAGACCCCGCCAGCACGCATGCGCGACATATCTTCAAAGCAGTGGTGTGAAATCACAGAAAATACAGTCACAATGACTAATATAGTAAGATAAAAAAGAGAACTTCCATACCAGGTGATCTTTATAATAGAGGGTTGGGAGCGGAGGGCACGTAATCCCTCATCGTAACTCCTCATAAAATAAAGATCAAACTTCAAACTGGTAAGTTCTCGTTTAATCTTACTATTTTACTTCGGAGTCACGTGAGTGACTACGTGAAGATTTCAAAGCTCTGTGATTTCATGCCCTGGAAGCTCCATGCTCACACACCGCTAAAGTTGGGATAAGAGGATGAACGTAATTCAGACAAGACACTGGCTGAAAAACAAAAATCAGGTATTTATTCATACCAAACAAAAATAGTGTCCCCAAAGGGTAACTATCTGGCAGCACTCAAAATCCTCCCTGCATAAGTGTCAGGGGAGGTCACGGGTTTATAGTAAAAGCGGTGGAAGGTCTTTTCATTACTCCAACCCGCTGTAGCCAGGATGTGATCCAACGGTACCTCCATCCTTCTAGCCGCCGAGGTGGATGCTGCCCTGGTGGAGTGAGATTTATATTTGTTAGTATCCACCCCCGCCGCATCCAGTACCACCCTTAACCATCTGGAAATGGTTTGCACCGTGACTCTGTGATGGGGCTTCTTGTGACTAACAAGCAAAGCTGTTTCCGTGCCCCTGAGTTTTTGAGTGACTGTAATGTATCGTGATATCATAGAGACGATACAAAGACAAGGATCTGCTGGGTAAGCCAGAAACTCCAAAGTATGTCCAGACACTGCGGGTCGATCTTGTTTCAACAGTCCCTGCACATAGAAAGTGATTTTGTCACTGGTGATTGTCATTTCATCCAGGTTGAGTTTGTGCAGGGACTGGACCCGTTGTGCCGTGATAAGTGCCATAATCATGACCATCTTGTAGGTGAGTTTAGCCAAAGGGAGTCCCGTGTTTGGTGTCCATCCTCGCAGCATAGTCAAGACTGTGCTGATATCCCAAATATGGCTATATCTGGCCCTGGGGGGATTAGAATTGAATATTCCCCTCATAAATTTGGATACTAGAGGATGTGACCCAATTCCCAATTGGTCACTCCCCTTGCCCAAGTAGGATGATAGGGCACTCCTGGCACAGTTAATGGCACTGTAGCTCAAACCTTCATCGAAATGAAGGGTAGCCAAAAATTCCAGCACTTCCGTTATGGTGGCGGTTTCATATGTCGTGTTGGCTGTGACGCAGAATCCTTCCCATTTCCTGATGTAGGTCAGGTACTGCTTTCTTGTGGACTCTCTGCAGGCTGCTGTGATGGTATCAATGGTCCTGTTGGAGAGTCCGAATCCGTGAAGTGGCCGTTTTAAAATCTGCAAATTAACAAGTCCATGCGGTCATGACATGGATGACATTCTCCTGTAACAGGATGCACGAGCAGGCTTGGTCTTTTGTTCACCCTGATACAGGGTTCTGTGGCCATCTTCTGTACCATAGGGAACCATGGTTGGGTAGGCCAGTCGGGCACCACCAAAATACCCGATGCAGAGTCTTGCTTTATTTTCTGCAAGACCCGACTGATGAGGCAGAAAGGGGGAAATGCATAGCAAAATAGATCCCCCCAATGTAGCGAGAAGGCATCCATCGCTACTGCCCCCGGGTCTGGCTCCCAAGCAACATATGTTGGTAGTTGGTGATTTAGCCTGGACGCGAAAAGGTCGATATCTGGTGTTCCATAACGTTCTACAATATCTGAAAACACATTCCGATCCAACATCCATTCTATGTTGTCGTTGAATTTACGTGATCTGGTGTCTGCCACTGTATTTAGCTTACCTGGAAGGTAAGTAGCTGAGATCGAAATTTCTCTTTGCAGACACCAGTGCCAGATATTGTTAGCCAATTCATCACACGATATCGACTTTATACCGCCCATATGGTTAATATATGCTACCACCGTGGTGTTGTCAATTTGTATTCTAATATGAACTTTGTGCATATTAGTGCAGTATGCTTTAAGGCCGTGAAATGCTGCCAGCATTTCTAAATAGTTAATCCCCAAGTTTTTGAATAGGGTTAACTCTGGTGCACTCCATCTACCTCCGCAGCTAGAGGTAGTGTTAGTAGCTCCCCACCCTTTGGCACTGGCATCCATTTGTAAGATGATCAAGGGATTGATGATATTGATAGGTTTGGAGCAATTTTGGGCATTACCCATCCACCAATATAATTCGGCTCTTGCCTTTCCCGGAATTTTCATAGGCCTGTCGAAATGGCCAGTATGATTTTTGAGCGCTGTAATTTTGGCTCTTTGTAAGTTTTGGTAATGTAAGGGCCCAAATTGTGCTGCAGGAAATGCAGCTACTATCTTCCCAATCACCCTGGCCACCTGCCGAATGGATGGGTCCTTAATGCCAATGAGGCTCCTGCAAGCCTCTATCAGGTCTTCCACCTTGCTTGGTGGCAACGTGACAGACATTTGCACTGAGTCAATAATGAACCCCAGATATTTCATGGTGGTAGAGGGTTCCAATATTGATTTATCTGGATGTATCAAAAATCCCAGCTTCTGAAAAATATGTTTCGTGGCTGTAACTGCCAAAGTAGCCATTTCCAAATTCTCCCCCACTATGAGGATGTCATCAAGATAGGCCATAACAGTATGTTCCTGTTGCCTTAAATAGGCCAAAGCTGGTTTTAATATCTTGGTAAACAATCTGGGTGCTGACGACAACCCATTAGGCAAAGCTTTGTATTGCCATAATTGTCCCATCCAGATAAATTTTAAGTATTTCCTATGATCCTTGTGTATGGGTACTGAATAATATGCATCTTTGAGGTCAATGCATGCCATGTAGTACCCATTGGCTATTAACTGTATAGCAGTATCGAAGGTGTCCATTTTAAAATGAATATACTGAACAAAAGTATTCAGATCGGTCAAATCTATGATGATGCGGCACCCGCCGTCTTTTTTATTTTTAGTAAATATATTAGACACGAACTCCTGAGGTTCTTTGATGGCGTTCTCAATTACCCCTCTTTCTATTAATCTCTGTAGTTCAGCATGCCCTGCTGCCCTTTCTTTTTGGGAAAGGACGAATTTTCGGCTAGGTGCATGCTGTACCGGGGTAGGGAGTTCGTGAATAAATTCAATTTTGTAGCCCTGAATACTTCTGAGTATATAAGGATCAGAGGTAAAAGTGAGCCAATTCTCGAAGAACATGTGCAACCTGCCCCCTACACAAAGTGAATTTGGACCAGATGTGTTTCTGGGGACCCCAGACCCACCTACCTCCATGGTTACTGCCGGTGTGGAGGTTTCTGTCCTTGCTTCCTTGGTTGGTTGTGGGTGTTCTGGGAGTGGCGCATCTTCCAAGAAGGCCGGCCTGGGCCTTGGCCTAAAAAAGACCGTTGTGCAGGAATGCCGGCCTTCGAGCTTTCACCACCGGCAGACCTGTTATGGTAACTCTGCCCGGTGGATGTGTAGGGGTGCTGTCTGTGTGGGTGGTGCGGCTTAGTGTAGCCAGGTTTTATAAGGCCCAAAGCCTTGGCCTCCTCATCAAGGTCTTTAACCTGCTTTGGGAGATCTTCCCCGAACAGCAGGCTTGGAGGCTGAGTCTTCCCAGGCTTACACAACCCCGCAAACTTGGGGTTAAGCGCCGGCTTTATGATGTTTTTTCTAAAATTGTTGATCTCATACTGAGTATTACAGAGTAGAGCCAAAGCATCCTGTAATTCTTCTGGCATATCCACACCCACTGCAGTTCTTGCCACTGCCGTAATCCCTGCGGTTAGGAGCTTCAGAATCCTCTGAAGTTTGATCTCCTGGCCTCTACTTGAGGGGCTCATGTTTCCCCATATAGGGTTATTTACTGCAGGTACATTCAATGAGTTGCAGTTCTCAGGTGCCATATATTTATCTGCAGTAGCATTAATGGCCTGTTCCTGCAGCTGGTTCGTTGCCATATAGTTAATGCTGGAAGCCAGCTTAGGGTGGATTGGTAAGCCCTTCTTGTTAGGCATAGCATGCTTGCTTACCATATCCATGTAGTCTTCACACACCCCTGACACCGTCGGCAATTCAGCCAGCTCCCCTTCTTCTGGGTCAGCCCAGTTCTGACCCTCAATGCTCCCCTATATAGAAGGGGAGACATTGGGCAGTCCTCGATAGGAACTTGCCGTGGGCCTGCTAGGAGTCCCACTGTGACCCTGCCCCTGCATTAGCAGGTCACGTTGGAGCATTTGCTCCAACATCCGCTCCATGCGGTTTAGACGACCTCCGTCGCTATCTGCGAACGGGGTGTCCTCGGGACCGGACTCCGCTGAGTCGGCCCCGGCCGACTTCCGGGTGGTTTTCCCGCCCGACCGTGGCGTACCAACGGTCCCAAAGGGCGAAAAGTCGGGAGCTGCAGGTAAACCCTGTAGCTCTGGAGAGACGGCTCTCTGCTGGCTGCTCTCCTTGGCAGCTGCTTTGGCCGCTGTTCTTTTCGATTTTCGTGCTTCCATCGCTGTATCTATGTCGTCGACTCACTCCTCCGGTGAGACTTACCTGGCGTAAGCTATTTAAACTTACGCTGGAGGAGCCCTGCTCCTCCCGACCGTCGCTTCCGCATGCGTACGACGATATGTCGCGCATGCGTGCTGGCGGGGTCTTCACGTAGTCACTCACGTGACTCCGAAGTAAAATAGTAGGTCAGTGTGCTGCGTATATAGTTAAAAATGGTTTGAGGTCCAACTATGATTCCAAATACACTCTTTACCCAACAATTCTACACTTTGTTCATCTCATCCACAATTGATGTATAATCTTTCACCAAGTATTTCATACCATTTGTATATCGTTCCTTTTCCCCCATTATTGCAAAATCTGTTCAGAGCTTTTTAGATTGAGCTTGTCTTTCATTCCTTAACTTTCTCCCATTTCAGTTTAATTTCCTGCTTGGTACCCATTGCTTCACAGCACTCTGGGGAAAACACCGAGCTGTATTTTAGAAATACAAACGGGTGTGCCGATGAAAGATCTTTGCGCTAAAACGTTACCTTTGTTTCTCTTTCCTCAGGTCCTCCCTAACGTGAGTGTTTCTAACAACGTATTTTAGGTTTCCATCATGTGCAGTATTTTTTTCCTTTTACATTGTTTCTTAATGAGAGGAGTACACGGCATCAATAAAAAAATCTTTCCAAAGGGGGTTTTACCATGTTTAAATATGTGCAAAGTTTGATATTTTTTGTTAATTTTAATATTTACAACTCCCAGAACGAGTTAATGTTTTATAATTTGCTGCATCAAAATCAATGCTAAAATTATTTCTTGGTCTTTTAAGTATAACTTTTTTTTATAAAGATGTACATTATATGTTGGTGAAACTTGCTCCAGTGATGCCCAGTCATCATTCTGAGACTCAACTTTCCAGACGCTTATTAAAAGTGCCTAAGGAAAATTAATAAAATGTTCTTTTGCCAAACAGCAATTATTTCAATTCCTTCAGCACAGTCCCAAAGGAAGTCAACTTGTGTTAATCAGAATATACAATAGGCCTTCAAACTGTAATTTGTAGACAGCCCTAATATGTATAGAAAGCAGTTAGGGAAGGTATGCCCCCAATGGAATTTCAAATCAAGTTCTTGTTCAGTGGTGAAAGTTGAACAATGGCACACTGTTAAATTCTAAAATGTAATCATCATCTGCAAGAACTCTCAGAGTGGAGTTAAAGACATCGAGTGTTAATTTTTCTAGCTGGTTCAGAACACGCTCAGAACGCTTCAGGTTCTGAGAAATGGAGAGTGTGCCACTTCTCCATCCCCTCTATTCCTTAACTCAGTGCTGGCACCAATACTGTTCAACATCTACATCCATGACCTGCCTGCAACCCAGTCAAAGAAGTATGGCTATGCTGATGACCTGGCCATCCTGGGAAGCAGCAGAAGAGGGCCTCTCTGAAGACATGAACATCCTGTCTTCATACCTGAGGAACTGGCGTCTTAAGCTCAGCATGGGTAAGACAACATCTTCAATGTTCCACCTCAACAACAGGGAAACGACCCGTGAGATGAGCGTCATGGTGGATAACGCCCAGTTACGTTCCCAGCCCGTCCCCACGTACCTCGGTGTGAAGCTCGACAGAACGTTGTCATTCAAACAACACCTGGAAGGTGCCAAGGCAAGGCAAGCGCCCGTGCCGCACTGATTCGCCGCCTAGCCGGCACCACATGCGAAGACACTGCGCATGTCCACAGTGGCCCTGGTGTTCTCAGCCGCCGAGTACTGTGCCCCAGTCTGGTGCCGTAGCCCTCACGCCAAGAAGCTGGATGCTGCCGTCAACAGCGCCCTGCGGACTGTCTCCGGATGCCTACGAGCCACCCCAGTAAACCAACTGCCCGTCCTCGCTGGCATCGCCCCAGCCAACATCAGACGCGAAGCAGCCACGCTGGCCCTCTCTCGAAAGGCACAGACCAGTGAATCCCTCCTCCGCCATCAGATCATCACAGAGACACCACGACGTGTGCGCCTCAAGTCACGGCGCCCCTTTGCCACGCAAGCCCAAGAGCAGCTCTGCACAACACCGGCTGACGCTTCCAACTCCGCCTGGGTCATGACGAGATGTAGAGACCAGTGGAAGTCAGTGGAACCATCTAGGCTACACCATTACATCAATTACCCCATGGACGTCCCTGGCCAGGATCTCCACAGGCAGTGGGACAGGGGCTTTAGGACGTTGGTTGGCTGAAACAGGGCATTGATCATGCAAAGAGATTGAAAATGAGGACAATATACATTTTGGGGTGCTGCTGGGGAAATTTGCTATTTCAAAGTGAAGGTTGCTCAGTCATAACTCTTGCTTCTGCATCCGGTTTGAACTTTTCACAACTGAATGATAACAGTGGAATTGTAGAGCTGTCAAATAAAACCTTGGCAAAAGTTATGGAAAACAAAGGACTATGAGTATGTATGTGGGGGTAACATTATTTATGAATCATCTTTTAATTATGGAACATACTCAGATCTCATTCATGCTTGCCTTGCCTCTGGCAGTTGCACTTGCTGTTTTCACTTTCTTGCTTTCTTATTGACTCTTCTGTTCTGTGCCTGTCAACCTTTTTATTTGCTCAAGCTTTCAAATTCTTAGGAAATACTTCGAACTCTTCACTGACCAGTCTGTGATTTGTAGTTGAGTAATAACGTCACAATCAAAATGAGAGAAAAAATATGGGTGTTTGACCTGTTGCACCATACTCTTCTACATGCCTCCAGTCACCCTCTCCCCGACTCAGACTGAAGAAGGGTCTCGACCCGAAACATCACCCATTCCTTCTCTCCAGAGATGTTGCCTGTCCCGCTGAGTTAATTGTTGCTGTACTCGTAAATGACATTTCAAAATGTAACAATGTTATCAATATAATTAGTGATTTAAGAAAAAAATCAAGATTATATAAAAGTATTTGAGTTATTTGTGGATTGAATTACATTCTAAAATAATGAAATACCAAGGTTTGTGAATGGTGCCACAAGAAAATGTCATGTAATTTCCAGGATTTTCATCTTTTAGCCATTAGCTAACAAACACATTGTTTAAAAAAAAATATGGGCAATTCGACATGACAGCTATGTATTTAAGATTAATCTGCAGGTGTGTTTGTGTGTGTGTGTGTGTTCTTTAGGGTCTGAGTAAAGCTGAGAAAAAGAAACAAATTCTGATGCAGCCTTCAAAACACTAAAAAAAAGCAGTTGACATTGTAGAGGATAGAACACCATCCTTCAGCGGAAAGAGAGTGATGGTTAATTTGCTGGACCAGCAGCCAAAGTTTTGGACCATTGAGAAGGTAGAAGGCCATGCCTAACACTAGACTTCTTTCCACTCTTCAACTACTCAATATCAACAATTACTCACTCCCCCAACATGACAGTGATAACACAAAGGTGGAAATGGTATGGTGGTGATTTCAAAGGCTTGATATCCAGGAGGTAATATTTAATGGCAGCGCCAGACTTCAGCATCTGTTTGACAGGTGACCAATTGCCAACAACCAATTGGTACTAAATTCATCCATAAAGAACGTCTGTTGAGACATATGCTGTAAGTAAACAAATAAGTGAATAAGAAGAATCATAGAACTCTCTATTTTTTGGACTCCCCTTTGGATTTTGTGGGCTCCACCTTTCCTGACTCATCATGCAGGCTCTACTTTGTTCTGTACCTTCCCTACCTCCAGTGTCCCTCTCCCTGACCCGAAAATATCACCTATTTATTTTCTCCAGAGATGCTGACTGACCCGCTGAGTGATCCGCTGTGATGGATGTTTACGTTAATTTTTATGTGGTTGTGTGTCTTGTTGCATTTCACTTAGTATGGCTGCACGGTAACTCAAATTTCACTGTCCCTTAACTGGTACATGTGACAATAAAGTGACCTTGAAACCGTGAACCTTGAGTTCCTCCAGCATTTTGTGCCTATCTCGATTTTTTTCTGGCTTGTAGAATTATTTACCCAGGCAGTAAGTAAATGGCCATATAGCTACTCCATTGGTGTGAGGTTATCATAATAAGCCAGTTCGGTATTCCGAAAAATGCAAGGAATCATGGGATTTGTCAAAGGTCAAACGCTGTAATCGAATGAAGCGCTGTAGAATCAGTGTATAGTTTGGGTCCGATTTTTTGGTCTTTTTTCAGTGGGGTAACTGGGGGGGGGGGAGACCGGGTGGGCCGGGGTGGGGTGGGAGGGGGGAGACTGGGTGGGGGGAGACCAGCAAGCGCTGCCGGACCGCCACTGGACCAACCCCGGTGTCCCCCCCCCCACTCGTGTGTCCCATCCCCGCCCAGCGGGGGGGTCCGGACCGACGGGACACCGGCCCCCAGGTCCAGAGCGGAGAAGCACAAACCCTTAGCTCACCTCCGCCTCTCCTGCCGGGCCAACCGACAGCCCGGACTGACAACACCTGTGACCCCAGACCCACAGCCAGCGCCAACTCCAGCCCAACCCCGCTCCAACTCCAGAGGAACCCGCTCCTCGATTGGCCACTACGGCGACAAGTGCCAGTTCGCCCACAGCCTCAGCCGCTACCCCAAGTACAAGCCATACCTTGCACACCACCAGCTTCTGCCCCTACGGTACCCGCTGCACAACCCTGAGGAGGAGCTAGGGCCCCAACCTCGCCTGCACCAGAGCGCCATCCTGGGCTCATCCTCCTCCGGCCCGGCACTAGACTGGGCCACGCTGCGGGCGGCCTTCGGTCCTGAACTTGAGTTGGAGCTGGCCCGGACTCTGGGCTTGGGGCTGGGAAAGGGAGGGGGTGGAGGTTGCTGGTGCCGTGAGCACCACCATCGCCAACGCCAACAGTACCCAATCAGCCTGCGCCACGGCCGGCAGGAGCCCATCCACAGACTCTCTCACCGACCAGGACGACTCCAGCAGCAGCGGCTCCAAGTCGCACGGTTTCCAGCAGGGCCAGCGGCTGCACATCTTCAGCTGGATCTCGGTGTCGGACTGAGGGGAGGGGAGGGGGGAGTGGAGGTGCCGGCCATAGGCAGAGCCGAGCTGCATGTCCGGGGCCGCCCTGCCAGCTCAGGGCCACCCCGGACACCTCCGGACAGGGACGGGATGGGACACCGGGGAGGGGACGGGGACGGCCCAACAGCAACTCAACAGCACCCGCAGTGACGGAGAGCGGACATTGACCCAGACTACAGACGAAACGCAAGCCTGCACACAATGCAGTATCACCGTTACCAAGATTGTTTTATAGCTAGTGACCTATGACCTGGGCATAACTCACTTATTGTTCTGGATGTTGCCACGTGTACAGGATATGTTGGATTGAATTTGTAAGCATAAATCCTGGTCTGGCAACATGATATGAAAGCATACTGTCTGTATGTATATGGTATTCAGCTTTACTTAAACAATGTTCTCTTGACCCCTCCACAGATTGTTCAATGAGCAACTGATTTGTACAAATGAATATTCAGGAGACTAAATCCATTTCCTCGCCACCATTCCTCTCCCTGGCAACTTCCTAAACGCGAACCAATCTATATGTAGCCTTGGCATCATATTTGCAGCAAGATGTGCTTTGAATAACACATCTGCTCAAATGACCATCAATTGAAGTCATCCATTCTCAGGATTTTGGTTTTACTGGTAAACTACTGGTGGTTCATTTTTGTGGTTCATGATATCATTGAAAAGTTACGGATTCCGTACAGTTTTATATTAATAGATGCATTCTTGTGTGTCTGCCTGTCTTTTACAGCCATTTACACTTTATTATTGTTTTCCATCCAGTAAATATTCTAAGGCATTTTGTATGGAACTTTGCTGGCCGTTGCAGTTGGACTGATGGGAAGAGATGGTTCCTGAAGATAATTTTAATTGCAGGAAGAGTGGGTGCATGGTGCAACAGTAGGGAGTAGGCCTGAGATAGTTAAAAGCTCTACCATTTGTTAAAGTACATGCTAATATTTAGGTGCTGCATTTCAAACTGTCAATGGATAGTTAATGTCTTTTTACCCAGAGTAAGGGCATCAGGAACCAGAGGACAGTGGTTTAAGGTGAGAAGGGAAATAAATAATAGGAAGCTGAGGGGCAACTTTTTCACACAGAATATGGAACGAACTGTCATAGAAGGTATTTGATGGGGCATCTTGGTCGACATGGATAAGGTGGGTTGAAGGGCTTGTTCACCCGTGACTCTATCACTACAAACACCCCCCCCCCCCCCCCCCTTCTTCCCCCTCTGTATTTCCACCCCTGGCCCCCTCCACTCCATCTCTTCCCTGTGCTCCACCTGGATGGACACACATTTTTCAAATTTTTCCTGCCCCTCCGTCCCCTTTCACCTACCTCTGGCTTCACATTTTGCACTTTTTCTTGACCCACACTTACACTTTTTGTCTTTTCATCTCTGGCCTTTGTCCAACCATCTGCCAAGCACCCCCTCCGCCCGCACTCCCTGTATCCCCCTATCACTTGCCAAGCTTTGTCCTGCCCCATCTCTCTTCCAGTTGTCATTCCCTCTACTACAATCAGTCTGAGGTAGGATACTGACCTAAAACATTGCCTATCCGTATTCTCCAGAGATGCTGCCTAATCTGCTGGTTGCTCAAAGACTTTGTGCCTTTTTAGCATTCTGGTAAACCTCTTCTACACCCTCTACAAAGGTCCCACATCCTTCCAATAATGCGACCCAACCAAAGTTATATAAAGCTGCAACATGACTCCCTAACTCTTATAGTCAATGCCCTGACCGATGAAGATACAGTAAGCATACCATACGCCTCCATTGCCACTCTTATCTACTTGTGTTGGCGCTCTCAGAGGGTTATTCTCCAAACATGTTTTTTAACATGCCAGGAGCAAAAAAAAGTGATATTACGAAATGTTTCTGAATTAAAATAAACATTTAGTTAAGTCCCAAGGGCATTGTTAAACCAAGGCTTTAAATATTGACTAAAACATTCATAATAAATATTTTTGATTTAATTATTAATGCTTATAGAAGCAATAAACAGGAAGAAGCAAATTACATATGTGTACCAGATAGCAAAAGTTCAGCCAAGAGATGATTAAAAAAACAAATCGGGGTTAAATATCTGAAGAGTAGGTTCCAAAAATATTCTATCTGAATTCATTGGCTTGGCTTTAGATGTAACAAAAGTGAATACAATTACTTTTTAAAGCTGTCGTTCCGTGAATCTATCGGTACACTGGTATCTGACTTGGTGTCATTCTACAGTGTGCTGATTCAGTGCAGTTGTTCTTCCAGTTAGAGTTCTCACAGATAAATGCTCAGTATCTTGAAAAAGATATACACTTGGGCCACATACCACTGCACTGGAAATCAGTTGTGAGTCCCTGTCTTGCCTGCTGATGCTCGCAGCAATGACTAGCCCAGGACTCGCTGTGGAGAGACTGCTTTTAGGGATTGGTAGTGGGCCGTCTGGGGCAAGCAGTGCAACTACTCTAGGACTATGATATGGCGCTCAGGACTGCACTCTGGCCCAATTCATTGTTGGAGTTGTGTCAAATCCCAGTGGTGCACTAAGCCAGAATTATCATAAAACAAAGAACAGATTTTATAAAAAGACATAAAGTGCTGGAGTAACTCAGCAGGTCAGGCAGCTTCGCTGGAGAACATGGATCGGAGATGTTTTGGGTTGGGAAATCATGTTGCAGCATTATATGACATCCCGACCTGAAACATCACCTTCTAACTCTTCGCTGATCAGTCTATGATTTTTAATGTAATTATGCCACAATCAAAATGAGAGAAAAAATATGGGCATTTGACCTGTCGCACATTACCCTTCCACATATCTCAAAGACAAAAGTCAAAGTAAATTTTATTCGTCACATGCACCCGAAGGCGCAGTGAAATGAATTTGCCAGCAGTTATACACTTAAAAAGAACACACAGTACACAATAGATTTTACTTCGGAGTCACGTGAGTGACTACGTGAAGAAGACCCCGCCAGGCGCATGCTCGGCATTACGCATGTGGCACCGACAGGGTGGAGAGCGCAGCTCCCCCCAGCGGTAAGTTTAACCCGCAGGTAAGTCACTGTTGAACTTTCTTGCGAGTGTTTTTAAACTATGTAAGTCTGCAGAGCCAGCTAGAGTATAAGTATTTTTAAACTGTGGTAATTGAATGGAACGCGCTGGAACCGCAGTTTCCGATTTAGATCGGATCGGGAGATAAGGCTGCTTTAAAAGCTGGTTCCCGCTATTTACCGCTATTTAGATCGGGTTTGGAGATAACGACTGCGCTAAATGCTGGCTCCAAATACCCACAATTTGTAAAATAAAGTCTGCTCTGAGTATATGTTACCAGATGCAGTTTTCCTTTATGGAAATGTATATAACCCTGTGATACTGAGGTTAATACAAATATTCTGCAAGCAGAATGTGCCTGTCAGAATTACAATTTTAAACATATATGGTTTATGCACAAATACAAAACAGTAAAGAAGTAACTCTCCTCCAAGGGTGGACAAGAATGTGGGGAAGGCTGGAAATGGAGAAAATGTTCCACACTTGACTTAGTCAAGGGTTCTAAGACCCATGTATGTCTTCCTATAAGGCAGGCTCCAAAGGAGTTTCCATACGCTGAGTATGGTGCTTATGAAAATGGGATTCTGATTCTCCAGTACCTTGGTTAGGTCTGGATGAGGTCCCTAGAGCAAGATAAAATGCTCCAAACTCTAATCAGTCAAGGGTTCTAAAGACCCATGAGATTCTAAGGCAGGCTCCGTAGGAGTTTCCATACACTGAGTATGGTGCCTATAAAGAATGAGAATCTCATTCAGCAATGCCTTGCATAGGTCTGGATGTAGTCCTTAGAGCAAGATAAAATGCTCAAAACTCTAAACAATCAAGGGTTCTAAGACCCATGAGATTCTAAGGCAGGCTCCGAAGGAGTTTCATACACTGAGTATGGTGCCCAAGAAGAATGAGAATCTCGTTCACCAGTGCCTTGCATAGGTCTGGATGAAGTCTCCCTAGAGCAACACTCGGGAGTACCAGGGCAGGATGAAACTGACCCTGAAGCTGGTGTCCCTACTTATGTGTATACACCAGAGCACAATAGAAATGCTCCGGGTGTTCCCGATGGAGCACCAAGTTTTGCTATATCGGTATGGACTGGTGAGGCTATGGATGAACCTGGCGGCCAACATTATTTGGTTTCTCACCTACTCCAAGAATCTGTTATGACTGAAACAGTAAAAAATATATAAAATACCTGTCTATTTTGCCTCGCTCAGGGTGCCAACAGTAACTCAGTAATTGGGCACCCATGAGTGTAATGATGCGAGGACAGGAAATGTGTTCCAGCATGTCCTCTAGCTGATATTCAGTTGGCATCACTGCATTTGGGGAAGACATAAATGGGTCGATAATGTCCAATACTTTTAAGACATGCGTGCGTTACTCTGCAATGCATATTCGAACCCAATTGTATGATGCAAATTGCCATTTGGCTAACATTATACCCAAAAAATGCAGGATTATGTGGGCAAGCTATAACCAGATTTATGATTGATGAAAAATTGCCCAAACAATTAAGGATATTTTCCTTATAAAACTTCTCATCCCTGCTTTGAGAAAAAAAACAGGTTGAATACGAACCCCTATATTAAGAGAAGGGATCTTCTGGTTCATTTACGGAAGTACAGAAAGTCATTCCATCACACATGGAATTTCTGGGAAACAACCTCTGGTTGGTTGTAAGATTACAATTGTTTTGTAATTCTGCATTAAATCTGATCGGCTTGGTGTTTGAATGTACCAGGAACTCGTCAGGTAGAGTTAATATATCCCAGACACAAGTATGGGGGTTGCAGAGTCATTCTGGGACTCACAAACTTAAATTTGTAGTTCAGTATAGGCATTTAAAAAAGTACACTTCAACACTGTAATGAAGTTGTTATCACAAGGCTGCTATATGGCTATTATTAGACCTAAAAAAGATGCCTTATTATTCATGTACTTCAATTAATTGGATGGGTCAGCTGAAGGAATTACCTAATGGGTTAAATTCAGCCCTCAGATTGCTCACACAATTATTGAAATCAGCACTGGTGTTAATGAGGGCTCAGAATCACATTGTAATGACTTATCTAGAGGATATGTTCATTGTAAATGGGAGACAGCTGAAGAACTGGGTTCAGCAACCATAAGCCTATTGAAAGGCTACGGTTCTGTACATCCAAACAACATGTAAGTTACAGCCATCCCAAACAATTGATTATTTGGGATTTGTCTTTAATACAGTTGATATGTCAGTAACTTTACCAACAATTAAGGTTGGGGATGTTACAAATGCCTGTATTTGTCTTGGTAAAAAACATTATCCCATCATCCAAGAAGTAGCTACGGTTACTGGTAAAGTGATAGCAGCATTCCTGCTGTCGAATTGGGACCTCTGCATGATCAAAGTCTGCAAAGACCAGAGTATAAGCGTAAAAAACGTGCAGGTCATTGATTAGGTCCATGCAGTTACCAACTAAAAAGGTTGAGCTGAATTGCAATGATGGATTCTCAATGTTGCACAAGTTACTAGAAGTAAAAATGTGCTTGTTCAGCAGTCTTCAGTGTTATTACAGACTGTTGGGAGTGCTCTCGGATGGGGAGCCAAGGACAGGGACACCAGTTGTGGTGGTCGATGGACTGTCCAAGACGATTTAATTCTCCAAACACATGGTATGAATGATTTGGAGTTATTGGGGGCGTTTTTATGCATTGATAGCTGCTTGTTCTACAATAAAGAACTTACATGTTCAATTACGAGTAGACAATACCACAACTGTGGGAGAAGACAATATTGTGGTAAGACAACAGATCACGAAAGTTCAATGACAATACAGAATGAATGTTAAAATTCAAAAAGTTTCAAATAGATTGTCAGACAATATGAGTACCAAATGTTGATCTGTTGTGTCTGGATTAAATCTCCAGTGGTCTAAATGTGTCTCGTGGGAGACAGATCCAGGAGCATTAGTGGTGGATGCTTTCTCGCTACATTGGGGAAGTATAGTCTTTTATGTTTTCCCCATTTTTGCCTGATTAGGTTATGTCACCAAAATAGAGCAAGTCTCCGCCGCAGGCGTTTGGTGGTTCCAAACTGGTATTGCTTCTCGGCCTTTTGGCTAAGATCAAGGTAGTATCTATTCTTATCAGTTAAATATCTGATACGTCCCTTATCTAGGGACCATTACTACCCTTCCATTCTTCCCTTTGGTGCTCAGAATTATGATTCATGACAAATCCCAGGTGCAGTAATTGTTGGTACATCCAGTAACAGCAGAAGTCATCCATTACATGACCGTATTAATTGTTAATCTGCAGGTTCTGATAGCACTAAGAAACAATATAAGGAGTGGGAAATCTTTTTGTATACAGTCAGATATATTTTATTATACTGCAAACAAATCGGATGTATTGGAGTTCCTTGTTATGTTGCACCTGAGTTATAGTACCATGAATGGAGCTCGGAGTGTTTTGTCCTCCTATTTAGGACTATTTTAGAATCGACAATTATCGGGTCTCATCCATTTATATCCCGATTTATGAGAGGAATTTTAATAAAATCCTACCAAACCCAGATATACAGAAATTTGGGATGTCAGTATAGTTCTCACATTGATTCGGCAATGGACTCCAATAACGTCACTGTCTTTTCAGAAGTTAATATTTAAAATGGTTATGCTCATGCCATTAATATCAGCACAATGAGTACAAACATTACAAATGTTGTGGTTAGATTGTATGCAGTTGTCTGTAGATAAAATAACTTTTTATGTCAATGATCTAAGCAAGCAAAGCAAGCCAAGAAAGGCTGGAACCAATGTAATTTTTAAGGCATACTCTGTCAATTAAACATTGTGTGTGGTTAAGCATCTGACTTAATATATATCGAATTAAGAGTCTCCGAGATTGTGAGACACCAATGTTCATTACCCATAAGAAACATATAAAAAGTGACAGTACAAACTATTCTAGATGGATATACAGATTCTGGATTAACTGGAGTAGACACTGATGTGTTAAATCTCACTCCACAAGGGCGGTATCAATGTCCGCGGCGAAGGTGCAGGACGTGCCGCTCGACCAAATTCTGGAGATCGCAGGATGGTCTAAAGAAGAAACTTTCCTAGATTTATGATAAACCTGTTGTTACAGTGCCAGGGTTGCACATGCTGTGTTGGGTTCTGTTCAAAATTGTTTATTTTGTTGCATATCATTTGTTGTTATTTCCCCTGGGATAGAGGGGTTATCATTTTTCTTTTTATTATTATTATTAAAATATTAAAATATTTATTGCATAATTTCAAGCAATATATATTATTTGCTCACTACTGTGTAAACTGAAGCAGTGTGTTGTATGGAATGATCTACGGCATGAAAATCACAGAGCTTTAAAATCTTCACGTGACTACGAAGTAACATAGTAAGATTAAACGAGAACTTACCTGTTCGAAGTTTGATCTTTATTTTATGAGGAGTTACGATGAGGGATTACGTGCCCTCCACTCCCGACCCTCATAATCTAAAAGATCATCTGGTAGTTCTAGTCTTGTGTGAGCCTTACTATCTTACTTCGGCTATTGGTTCTGTGTTTTTCACGCCGCTGCTTTGAGGTATGCCGAGCATGCGCCTGGCGGGGTCTTCTTCACGTAATCCCTCATCGTAACTCCTCATAAAATAAAGATCAAACTTCAAACAGGTAAGTACTCGTTTAATCTTACTAATTTAACACAAACATCCACCAATTTGTTGCCTTCCACCCCAGTGCATTCTTCACTGTGGTGGAATGCAACAAAGTTCAGCCAGTCCTCCTCCTTTGTTCACCCATGGTCAGGGCCATGAACCCTCCGTAGTCGCCGCTACGGACGGCCTGATGTACAGCCCTTCTCGTCAGGATGATCAAACCTCCGACGTTGGGACGGTCAAACACACTCCGTGGCTTGGAGTGCCCGAATCGGCACTTTCCTACCGGAGACCGCGGCTTCAGGATGCTATAGGCCGCAGGCCGGCGATCGGAGCTCTTCTCCGACTATCCCAGGCAAGGGATCCCAGACTCCGGATGGTAAGTCCACACCACGCCCGTGGCTAGAAGCTCCGCAAACCACAGCCCCATGATGCCAAAGTCACCACGCCAGCGATCGGAGCATTCCTCTCTGGCGAACCCCGGCAAGGATTCGCCTGCTCCGCGATGGAAAAGTCCACGCTGCGCCCGCTGCTGAAGGTCCGGGCCCGACTCCGGGAAAGGCTGCTCCAATCCATGCTGTTAGGCCACGAGGGAGGCGACATGGAAAAAGTTGCCTCTCCGTCGAGGAGGCGACCAAAAGCGGTTCCCCCCTTTTCCCCCCCCTCACCACCCCCCATACAAAACACACCAAGAGACACCTAAACTAACATTTAAACTCATCAAAAAAAGCAAAAAAATTTTTAATAACGAACGTGCTGCAGGCAGGGCAGCCTACTCGCAGCGTCCCCACCGATCCAGACCCACCGACTAGTCTCCCTTGCCCCTGATTCACAATCTGAAGTAGAGTCTTGACCCAAAATGTCACCCATTCCTTCTCTCCAGAGATGCTGCCTGTCCCGCTGAGTTACTCCAGCATTTTGTCTCTATCATGTTGAAGTTAATTTGCCTCTGATGTTTCGTCTTATTGAGTTGCCTGTTTGATGCTCACTCTGAAAGCTCACTCTAAATATGGTATCTTGGGTAAGGTTCAAGGGAGTCACTGCTTCAGCGAGCAATCTGTTTTCATTGACACTGAAAGAGGAAAAGGGAGGAAAGAAGTATTTAACATAACTTCCTTATGTGACACTGGTTAAGAAACTTAAGAAAATCATTCATATGCCTGTAGTGGTGAATAAATGGTAGATCGTTCATATAGGTGCTACTTATAAATTGTCTCATTTTACTTTATCTTAAATAAGGTGCCTTTCCTCCTACTTTTCTTGTCCATTTTGTACTATTACTCCACTTACATGGAGTAGATAATCCTTTTTCCCAGGTATAAATAATAAATAATAAAGGACATAAGTTTAAGCTGAGAGAAAGAAAGTTTAAAGGAGATGTGCAACACTATTTCTCCTTTACAAAGAGAGTGGAAAGTACCTGGAGGACACCGTTAAGGGAAGTGTCCAATCAGATATTAAAGCAGCGTTTAGGGGGCATTTGGACAGTCTCATGAACGGGCTGGGCATAGAGGAACACTGATCATGTGCAGGCAGGTCGGATTAGTTAGATTGGCAGTGTAATTGCTGCAGACATTTTGCGATAACATTTTGCCAAACAGCTGCTTTTTATACAAATTCCTGCAGGCATGATTTATACTTATAAATGGAGCAATTTCCGCTATCTTGTGCAAACATATTCGTAATGTCTCAATTTTTTAAGTAAATGACAAATTTTTACTGACAAACTCATTATTGAGACTGTGCAAAACATGTTTTTGTAATAACGCTGCAGATGTTGTTTAACATTCTATCTGCAAGTTATGAATACCTATCAATAGGACTTTCTTTTGTGTGAGCTGTGTGCTAAGCTTTGTATGCTGAGCTTTGAATGCCAAAACCCACTTTAAAGGAGCTGCTCAGTCCCTTTAACATATAGGTTTCCCGCATCTCTATTACAAAAAATAAATTAATTGAGAGATAAATCTATCTACAACAGTTTCAATGCTGTGTAAAATGTCCAGTGCAGAAATGATGCAGATTCCCATAAAACGTTTGGAAGTTGCACTTTTTTATACTATGATGTATCTTTTAATTGCCTACCATACTGATGCAAACTACCTAAAATGTTGGACCAGTAAATGAACTAAAACATTTACAATAACATTGTGCTACCTAAATTCTGGATTATTGTTAAAAACTTATTGGTAAACCAATAATTTTCACTAAAAAATGTAATTACTTCTAATTTATATCTAATGGCTAGAGTGTAATTTTAATTTTTGCAAAGTATCTACAATAACTCTTTTCTTGTCTTTAATCTACCTGACAACAAATATATATAGCATGTGGCATGTCTGAATTCTGAAGTTAAAGGCAGATGTGCGCGCTATTGATCCCACCTTTGATTACCTTTTTTTCAGTGTGTTTTTTGTTTTAAGCAGCTGCATTAAACATTTCGGAAAATGGTGTGGAAAATTAATGGGATCCACTGAGAGAACTCCCATAGTATCTGTTTCTCCTTTTTGTGACATGACCAACCATTCGTATATGTTTTGAGTCTTTGTAGCAAAGGCTAACAGACATTGCTTGCCACGAAGATTCCGATACTCTTAAAATGCAATCCGAGCTGCATTGACTAACGGATCCCACACACTTTGATGCCACAACTTGCCTCTCATTAAACAAGTGAGAGTATTGAAGATAAGCTATGTCCTCCTCTGATCGTGTTCTGAGAAAACAACCAAGCATCCTATTCATCTGCTGCTAATTAGGATTTTGAGTGAGAGAGAAATCGTGCTGCAGTAGATAAACATGCTGATTACCTCAAAGTAACGTGAAAATATTTCATGTTCAGCACATGCTATACATTACAACATTAGTACAAATAACATTAGTATGGGCAGAACAAGGAATGTCAGGGCTGGTTATCCAGTTCACTTTGTATATTAAGATAGCTATTTAACCCAAACAATTTTGTAAATGCCATAGTTTTGAATGGATTGCAGACACTTGTAGCAGTCTAGTTTTGACTGAAGGGAACATTCTGCCCCCGGCTTTGGTTTCTGTCAAATGCTGCTTGGGAGTTCTATGATAGAGGATTGGTACCACATCTCCTCAGGCTTAGTTATAATTTGATATGAGCATCCAATTACAGAGTATGGTGGAGTCTGAGATTGGCCCTTGGATCCAGATCAAATGAGCACAGGTCTTCGGGGTTTTTGAGGCAGAGAGTGGAGTTGATTCAGTTCGTCATATTGACAACTTTACAGATAATTAGTTTCATGTTTATTTCCTTTCTTTTTCTCACTACAGCTATTGTCTGACATGCTTATTTCCAGCATTTTGCTCTTATTTCACAGCTACAGCATTGGCAATATTTTGTTTTTGTGAATGGCAATTTGCTAGTTACATTATACCCTTAAGGTTTGTAGTTTAAGGCCTGAGATTTCACCTTCACTTCAAGTTAGAACCATCATTGTGCATAACTGCAAAGTTAGAACTTTATCATTGTGCAGAAGGGCTGGATGATTTTCTTTGTTTCAGATTTTGGGTATAATGATATTCAATTTTCTCACTATCATGAACTTTGGCCCAAGCCAGAACAGGTCAACACGTTTATAAATTTCTTATGCAACCACAGTTTCCACAGGTTCCACATAAAGTAAATGGTCCTGTTGAGATCTAATTTTTTTCACTGCCAATTTATGCCAAGAGGAAAAGTTCAATGGAACCAGAAGATGATGCGCAAGAAATTAAAATATCTAGGTGGATGGTGGCAAAGAGTGAGGATGAGGAGAAATGGGTGGTTGGAAAGGAATTTCCAGGATGAAACCAGAGCCACCACCAATGTTTCTAAACTATTCACTAGGTTCAGATTCAAGGAAAGCTTTATTTTAAATGAACTAGAATAGTGAAAGGCTTGGATAGAGTGGTTGTGGAGAGGATGTTTCCACTAGTTGGAGAGTCGGGGACTGGAGGTTATAGCCTCAGAATTATAGGACATTCCTTTAAGAAGAAGAAGAAGAGGATAACTTTATGTAAGGGCTGTCCCACATGGCGATTTTTTCAGCGACTGCCGGCATCATTGACTGACGTATCTGGTCACCAAAAAATTGCGGTGTGATGCGGCGTGACGGGCCAGTGACGCGGCGTGATGACGTTTGACGCGCGGTGTTTTTTCAATTGTCGCAGCATTTTCTTTTGTCGCCGCTGGATTTTGGTCAAAATCTTTGGCGACACTGATATGATGCCGGCAGTCGCCGAAAGAATCGCTAAGTGGGACAGCCCTGTGGAATCTGTGGAATACTTTGCCACAGAAGGCTGCCGGGGCCATGTCAGTGGATATGTTTAAGGCAGAGATAGATATAGTCTTGATTAATACAGGTGTCAGAGGTTATGGGGAGAAGGCAGGAGAATGAGGTTAGGAGGGATAGAAAGGTCAGCCATGATTGAATGGCAGAGTAGACGATGGGCCGGATTACCTAATTCTACTATTCCTTATGACCTTGTAACTCACTGCTGGAGGGAAACCATTGGATATGGCATTTCCTCCAGTCTAATTTTCTACTCCTTAATAAAATACTCATTCAATTCCTTATTGGGGAGAGGGGGGGGAGGGAGATAATAAAGGGGGACCTGGTGCCGATACTTTGTAACTATGTCAGCGCCCTTTAAATTGAGACTATTTGCATACCTTGGGTATGCAAGCAAAGAATTTAACTGTCATGTGTGACAGTAAAGCATTAATTAATTAATACAATCATAGTTGATTCTGCTGTAATTTCCTACCCTCTAATAATCTTAGTACAAATGGAAATTGGAGATGATGGTTTCGCCATCGATTTTAGAACTGTTCTTCGAGCAGCTTATTCTGAAGCCACCCCTGGGTAGTGGTGATCCTGATATGATTGAATGTTATGTGCGATTCGAGGGGAAGACGAATAGGTAGTAGACCAATATTTTAAACATGTGTAAGTATTGTTTCATGGGGATGGAGCACAGAAACTCTCCACATTATTTCTGTAATATGGTGACCAGAACTGCCATAATAATCCAAATGCAGCCAAATCAAAACCCTATAAAGCTGCAACATGATCCCCTGACTTTATAATCCTCTGGAATATACAAAATAGATTAGAAGAAAAAATCCAAAGGATGGAACCATTCTCTATGGAGAACTAAAAAAGTCAAAAGGTAGTATCAGTCTTCAAGCAAAAGCATATCATGATGGCCGATCAGGACAGAGCAATGTATGTCTCAATGCTTAAGAAAAGAAAAAATAGCATGATAAAACTACCAGTCAAGTATTTCAATTTATATTAGAAAAGTTAACAATGTAACTGATGGTAGACAAAAGTGCTGGAGAAACTCAAACCACCCCTCCCCCCCCCCCCCCCCCCATGGTGTGGGGGGCAGGGGTGGTTTGGGGAGGATGAGGTGGTGTGGGGGGGGGAGGGAGGGGTAAAGGGGGGGGTGTGGTTGTGTGGAGGGGGGGGTGTGGGGAGGAGGGGGATGTGGGGAGGAGGGGGATGTGGGGAGGAGGGGAGGGAGAAGGCAGGGTGTGGGGGGTTCGTGGGGTGGAGGGAGAGGGGGAAAGGAGGGTGTGTGGGGGAGGGGGGAAGGGGCGGTGTGTGGGGGGGAGGGGGGAAGGGGGGGTGTGGTTGGGGGAGGGGGGTGTGTGGGGGGGAGGGACTCCACTCAACGGCCATCGGCCGTGGCAGCACACAGCACCTCCCGACTCCACACAGCGGCTTTCCCGACTCCACACAGTGGCTTTCCCGACTCCACACAGTGGCTTTCCCGACTCCACACAGTGGCTTTCCCGACTCCACACAGTGGCTTTCCCGACTCCACACAGTGGCTTTCCCGACTCCACACAGCGGCTTTCCCGACTCCACACAGCAGCTTTCCCGACTCCACAAAGCGGCTTTCCCGACTCCACTCTTGTGGACTCAATCAGCACGGCTTGTTTACTCAGCCCCGCCTCCGGGGTTTTATTCTCCAGCGGGTGCTGGAAGGGGCGTTACCTTCATGGTGACTAACAGACGAGAAGGCCAATCTGCTGATTTCATTATTTTTTTTAAACCTTCATAACTTTTCTCATATTTTACCGATCGGAATGAAATTTAGTGTCTTTGAGTAGAGGAGAACGCTGAGTAAGGTGGCGAAAAAACCCTAGCGATATAGGGTAGTGTTTGTGCGCAAATTTAATTACAATGCAGACCGGAAGTGGTCAAGTTGAGAGTTTTAGTAATAGTATAGATGTATTACCTGTATATTATTGTATTTATGGGCTTGTTAAGCTGCACCAAGTAAGAATCTCATTTTTTCCATTGTTTGCACATATGACAATTAAATACTCTTGACTCTCTTGATCTGTGCAGGATTTTCAGTATTTTCTGCTTTTAGTCCTGGTTTCCAAGATTGTTTTTCTTTCTAATTCCTGTTCTGGTTTGCTTATTTTTTGTTTGACTGCTGTGGTTATGTGACCTTGTACAAGAATAATAACCTAAAGCAATCTGTATTTATCACCCAAATTAATTTGACGGCTTCCTGTGAGATAACTAATAACCCACTGGAGACATTGTTAAGTAGTTCAAATCTATTAGCGAGGCTTTGCCATAATGCCTTCAGCTGATTCCATGAAACCTATCTATGCTGACTCCATTGGTAAAGTAATTTAAACATTTTTAGTGGATTTTGACAGTTAAAAGTTCACTTTCGAATCTTATCTTGGAAACTAGGTATTTGCAACATGTATGAATGCAGTTTTGCAATGTTTCCAAACTACCCCATCCAATTATTTCTCTAACTTTCCCTTTCACATTTATTTGCCTTCTCCATTTTGCAGCATCTGTACTATTCATCTCAATTCCTCCTTGTCATGGCAACATTTACTCTCTCGGTAAGAAGTTCTCCAAAATTCCCTACTCCAGTTGTCAGTAATTCAGTGTGGGATTACTCAGTTCTGTGTTCAGATGTTATAATTTCTTGGACTGTTATTTGGCCATCTCAAAATAGTTGCATACATGTTGCCCTATACCAAAGAGTTGGAATGCAAACCTTAGCCACCGTTTAGAGTTAAGGGTTTGTAATTGCGACTGGATTGATTGAGGTTGAGATTGATTGATTGATTCCCATGATCGCATATATTGGGAACACTGTACATGAAGTCAAGGGTAATTTATTATTACCAATTTCAGATCCCATCAAATATATACACAGTTCTATCTGTATATGATTCCTTTAATTGTATATACACAATAACGTTTTGTCATCAAAGATTCTGAATTTTTGGGAACGTGAGGCATCAAGATACCATTTTTCAAATATTGTGTAAAAAATCCTGGAACTAAGCAATATACAGAGAATACTGTTTATCATTGAAACATATAAAATTATAAAAGGACTGGACAAGTTAGATGCAGGAAAAATGTTCCCAATGTTGGGTGAATCCAGAACCAGGGGCCACAGTCTTGGAATAAAGGGGAGGTAATATGACTGAGACTAAGACTGAGAAAAAACTTTTTCACCCAGAGAGTTGTGAATTTATGGAATTCCCTGCCATAGAGGGCAGTGGAGGCCAAATCACTGGATTGATTTAAGAGAGAGTTGGATAGAGCTCTAGGGGCTAGTGGAGTCAAGGGATATGGGGAGAAGGCAGGCATGGGTTATTGATAGCAGACAATCAGCCAAGATCACAATGAATGGCGGTGCTGGCTCGGGGCCGAATGGCCTCCTCCTGCACCTATTTTCTATGTTTCTATTGGTTTATTTTATACCCAAATATTAAAGGACAAAAATACAGTAAGTACAGCAATATGTTTATTTAAACAACATATTGTACTGAGTTTTAATATAAGTAAGGCTATCACTGTCAAGAGTTGAGGAAATTAGCAACAGTAAAATAGCACGGCATGAATAACACGTTATGTTAAATTGCAAATTTCATTTAATTTACACTGGTGTAAGAGTATAAATTCTGAATAAAGCATGCCAATACAAGCATTATATTTTTCCAAGCTAATGGCTAAAGAATGTGTTAACTTGTATGCCCCATTTCCTCTATTGTTCTTGAATCAATGTTAAGTTTATTTTCTTCATATGCAATTACCCAAAACACCAATGACGGTTCATGCAGTGATAAAAATGTGTAGTAGGACAAGCAGCCCTTCAGCCCATTGTGTCCATGCTTCTCCTTCTTTCGTGTCCATCTTCCATGTTTCAATTGTTGACATCACTGTCATTGTCCATCCTGAAGAGGACGCAAGCTTCCAGCGACAATCAATGGGAGCCATCGCTTGTTGCAATAGATGATGGTGGTAGCAGAATTAGCTCGGGATACTTCCAGTTTCCAGCCCTGCGACGTGGACGCTTCTGCTAAGGGGCCGTGTCCATGTTACTGCCTCGTCCCAGTTCATAGTTCACAGCCATACAGATTAATTTCAGTCTGTGCTCATCAAAGTATTTATTTAATATCACAAAGCTTTCTGTTTCTAATTCATTTCTCAGGCAGTCAATTACAGATCTCATCGTGCATTGATTTCAAATATTTTTCTTCTAATCTTTCTGTTCACTTTTGAAGTTATTGACGTCTGTGAATATAATTGGGTTATTTCCAAATGCTGTAAGTTTACTGGAAGGTTAAATGAACCAACATTAGATACCTTGCCCATAAACCTATGGCTCCACACAAAGATAACATTGGTGATCTTTAAGGGATCATTTTCTCTCCCGAATTACTCTTTTGCTTTTAATAGGCGTAGAATATATTTGGATTCTGTTTTAGCTTATCAGGCAAAATTATCTTGTGTCACATTTTTGCCCTCTTGATTTTTCCGTTAACTCTACTCCACACACCCCTTACACTCCTCAAGGTATTCACTTGATCCCTAACCACCACCCTACATCAGCACCAAACTGCTATGGACTCCCTAGCCACAAGCCTACCTCAGTACTGAACTGCTATGGACTTTCTATAAGGGTTGCATTAAGTAGCTCAGCTGGCACGATTGCAGTCTGATTACCTACTCCTGCTAGCCTTGCCTTCACTCTAAAAGGTAGATGCTGAGCTTGAACTCCCATTTAAAAGAATCCCACATACCATATGTCCCTTTACCTGTATACAGCCTCCCCCAAAAAACTTTTGAACTATCCCAATAGATTTGAATTATAATGTGTTCCACGAGTTTTTAAATTATTTTAATCCTTGTTGATTTGAGTGATGGAGCCTATGTTAATTGTATAGCACAAGACAGATGAAAATTGTAGTTTTTATATTTAAAATGTAATAAAAGTGTAAACCGTTGTTTTAAAAATAAACCAAATAAAATGGTTTAAACGAGTGCAGCTGTTGTCATTAGAACAATGTTGGTCAGAATTTGTTCTTCACAACAGGTGATCTCTGATAAATCACCAAGGAAAATGGATGATAATACTGCATGCAGGGAATTCCAGTTGTGCATGAATTATATTTTATATATGAAAAGCCGCTGTGAAATAGCCCTGTAAATTCATTAACGTAACTAAAGGCATTTGGAAGTTTTTATATGAATTGTAAATTTGGCCAAAATAATATTATTTTAATGGAAGCCAAAGCACTGCAGATGCTGTGAGCTAAAATCTCACCTGGGCCCTCATCAATTCAACCAGTAAACAGAAGGCTTGTCTTGGTTTAGTGTTGTGCTTAATTTAAAAAAAGGCAAAGTTTGGCCTCTAGTTCGGCTTGCCAAAGGCATTTCACCTACTTGAAGAAATTAGCATGGACCCAGATAGCACTGTGACAATGGCCTGTAGCTAATGTCAATCCCAAGAAAAAATAGGTAGATTGCTTGTAAAAACGGAATCAAGGGAAGATCCCTGCTTCTCTGAGGCCATGGTCAATGAAGAGCACAAGTATCTCTAAATTAGAAAATGGGGGTGAAACATAATTTTTATTTAAGACACACATTTACTCTGCTTTTATAGATCACAAGACAGTGGAATAGTCATGGCTAAGAAAGGCTATAATTACATCTTTGGTATTCATTCATTCACAAAGGTCTTGCCCTTGCATTTGACCATCTAGAGAAATGTCAAGATTTTCACTCTCACTGTTTCATATTTGAGTTAATTTGGTACAGAAAATTAGAAGATTGGATTAACTTTTGTAAGATCCTGAAACCTTGTGTTCCCTTTTAGATATGCAACTACGGCTGACTCAAGGAGCCTCAACAGCATTTTCTGTAACATCAGGTGTAAAAGGTCCAAACCACAACTGAATTTGATTCACTCCTATTTTACAAATGATCTCGCCTTATGTATTACTTTTTGCTTATGCAAAGTGCCTTAAACTAGTCTGCAATATATCTCCTGCCATCATAATTTAATTGGATTTGAGCTATTCTCATCTGATTCCTCAAATTATCCTCTGTAAAAAGTACACATTTTCTATCCTTCAGTTAATTCATAATCTATCCCAAAGATTAACCCTGGATGTGATTTGGAACTGAGTAACTTTTTCTTGAGGTACTAAATCATATGCATCTTGAAACCTCACGCACATAATGTCATAGAGATTGCCTTGTTCCTTTGGGTTGTCATTTCATGGAAGTTGAGGACTAATTGGGGTACAATTTTCCTCAATAATTTTGATAATTTTTAATTTGGTTGTTGTTGTACAGATTCTCAAATTTGGACCTGAAAAGCTTTTCTGAAATCTCTCAGAATGAACGATTCATGAAATAAGATCTGCCTGTGTATATTTTGTCCCGGTCTTTGCTGGTAGTCACTAGCTCATTTGTTTTCAGTCTAGTGGGTCTTCAAATATACCTCCTGCCCTCCTGACTACATGGAATTACTTGCAATTTCATAGCACATAAACCTTTGTCCAGTTTGTCTCAGTTACAGTTGTAACATACTAATCCATTGCTGCTGTCTCCAAAAATCAACTTCCTACTTCAGGAAACCAGGTTAATTACCAACTATCTAATCCTATTTGTAGTCAGATATTTTAGTCTGCATCAGATGAGTTTACTTTTGTAACAGACTCATTAACTCTAGTGAGATGCAGGAAATTAATGTGGTGATTGGTGAAACCTGAGTTCGCTTTATTTAAGAGCAAAAGCTCTGACTGGGGAGAGGAAATATATATTTTGTGAAGAGTATTTGGATTGAAAATAATTTTTGCGTCTGGTTGCTGAACTAATAATCGTTTAGAAGAACATTTTCATCGTATTGTGTGTATTTTGTCATGTGGCACATAAGACGAAGGAAATGGTCTTCCAAGAAATGTTTTATCATTGTGGATTGATAAAAAGGAATTATAGAATGGCATAGCAATGCAACAGTTAATGTTGCTGTCTCACAGAGATTCTGGTTTGATCCTGACCTTAGGTGCTGACTGTGTAGAGTTTGCATATTCTCCCTGTGACTGCATAGGATTGTGCTAATTTTCAGGCTTGTTGACCACTGTAAATTTGACCACTGTCTGAAGAAGTTACTCCAGCACTTTGTGTTTTACTCAAGATTCCAGCATCTGCCATTCTTTGTGCCTCCACTGTAAATTACTCCGAAGTGTAAGGGGTGAGAGGAGAATGTATGGGGTAGGAGAAATATGGAGGAATTGATGGGGATGCAAGAGAGAAAAATGGGATGAGGTAGACACTGTGAGCTGAAGGGCCTTTTACCAAGTTCCAAGCCTGAAACTCCATATGACTCTATGAATGCATTAAAACATATGTTTTCATGTAAATAGGCTGTGATTCAAATGCATTTTCAAAATGTAGATAGTCATCAGAACTGTGGTATTTGGAAATATTAAATGCAAACAAGAGCAACTCGGATGAGTTAAGCATGCAAGCAATAATAATCTGCTCCTTGGTTACTCTTTAGCTCACAAAACACATGGAAATGAACAAGCATTTGCTGCAGTGTTTCCACATGACTTCGACCATTGAAGAATGAACACTCTGACATATTCATGCGGAGTCATTGAGTTCTACAGCCCAACACATCTGTGCCGAACAAGATGTTTATTTGAGCTAGTCTGATTTGCCTGCATTTGACCTCTATAGGGTTTGGGATAGCAGAGTTCCCTGAAGGGAAATGGGAAAACACTTCAACTTGATCAGTTAAGATTTATTTTGTTCACTTGCCTGAAAGGACTTCCTTCACACTGCATTTTTATGCGCCAGTGGATGCCTGTCTTGAGCAAACATTGATACATTTTCTCAATCCTCATTATATCTTGAGACCCCCCACAATTTGCACGAAGAAATGAGGTACCTGGGTCGGTCATTTAAAAAAATATATTTGCTCTTAAGGTGGCTCTTGTTTAGAAGTGTGACAGCAACTCTCTGCACGACGATTATAACTCTCACTGGACAGGCTTTAACCAGCTGCCCACAGACAGTTGGACAAATAGATGTATTTTCATTAATTAATAAAATTAAATAAAACTAAACCTTTGGGAAGGGAAAAAAATCTTCAATGAATGGTAGATTAGCACCTATAGCTTTTATGGAAATCAGGTCTCGAGTGGAGATCAAATTGGATATTGAAGATGCAGAGAACTATGTTTACATATCTGTCGTGCTGCTGCAAGTACACAATTCATTGTTCCGTTTTGGGACATATGACAATAAAACACTCATGACTTGGCTCTAAAGTTGTCTTTTTCGCACTGGTTGACCTATGTGTGAGGTGTTGTATGCATCAGGAAGAGAGCAGGCCACATAATCTCTACTTAATAATATAACTCAATCATTCTGCTGACAACATTTTCTTCCAGATCTTGGGGAACCCATGTTCGATAAAAATATCAAATAAAATTGCAAATATGAACATTTTAGTTTGCTCGTCAGTGGGAAACACGACACAGTGAGTCTCCAGAGTTCAGGAGCAGGCTAAAGGTCAGATGGCTTGTTGATAATGATGAATGTGGTTGCGCAGAAGGCTTGAAATTGTGTCCTCCCCCCATGTTTTGATAGCGATTTCCATGCCTGGATGGTTGGCAAAAGGCCAGAGATGAAAAGACGGAAGGTGTGAGAGAAAGGCATTGAAGTGATTTGAATTGTGAAGCTAGAGGAAGAAATGTAAAAAGATGGAAGGGGAGGGGAATGGGAGAAATAGGTACATCCAGGTGGGACATAGAGGAGATATAGGGGAGGGGGGAGGGATGAAGGAGGGAGGAGGTTTTGATAGTAGTTACCTAAAATTAGAGAAATCAATGTTCATATGTTGGTTTGTAAGCTATCAAGCGGAATATGAGGTGCTGATCCTCCAGTTTGTGTGTGACCTCACTCTTGCAATGGAGGAGGCACAGGGCAGAAAGGACTGTATGGGAATTGCGAAGAGGAGTAAAAATGGTTAGCAACCGGGAGCTTTGGTAGTCTTGGTGGAAAAAAAAATGGGTTTGGGCCTTTTGTGAGTGCAATGTATGTCTTAATTATTTTTCATTTCTCATATCTATATACAGTTTATTATTTGATAAAATAAATGAATTCTGCTTTTTTGTAAGAGCAGTGTATACTTTATTGGTAATTGTTATCAGTCTTTCCAGTTGTGTCATGTAGAGGCGTCCGAGGATCAAGGAAAACTAGCTACATCTATTTGTGAAGTAGTTGAAACTCAGTGGATAAGTAGACATACAGGGATTTCATTCAAACAAATGAATCTGAACCATTGTTCACTTGCGTCAGAAGTTGTCTCATATTTTATTTAATTTTAAAACTCTTTTCTTTGCAGAGGTTGGACCAGTCACCATTACTACAGATCCAAAGAAGTTTCAATATGAACTCAGAGAACTATATGTACAGGTAAGACAAATTTACAAAAGACTTGATAGCAATTGGTAAACTAAAGTCTTTCCTTGAGTTTGAACAGTGTGTTCCTCCACCTACACCCTCAATTCCCAAATAGCATGAGTTTTTAATTCATTTAAGTTGCATTTCTCGTAAGAGATCAACATCGCAGGAAATGCATGATTTGTTTGGTATGAGTGGCTGAATTCCTGGAATATTCCGTGTAAATGCCATAATTTGAGCTGCTTGTTTCACAGTTGACATTTAATTGGATTATATCCATCTTGTGTCACGCTGGCAAGTTGGCAAGTAAAGACAAGAATTAATAACCATTTTAAATGAAAATTCAACGATATGCTGAAAATTTGCTGTTCACGCAGACCTATAGCCAAGAAAAATAAGGTGTTTGAAGTTGACTTGTCATAGACCTTTAACCATCGAGATCATTAAAATATTATCCTTCTCCTCCTTCCATATTATGAGTAAATTTCCTTCATCTGTAGCACCATGTTTACACAGAAGCTATCAGTAAAATCCTTAAGGGGCTGTCCCACTTGGGCGACCTAATCCGCGAGTTCTGGTGAGTTTGCTCGCGATTCATATTCGCAGCACGGTTGCCACAAGGTCGTAGGAGGTCTTCGTAATTCTCCTTCATGCTCGAGAGTGTTCTCCGCATTCACGGCCTCAGCTAGGTCTCGGCGTTTTTTTCAATATGTTAAAAAATGCCCGTGAGTAAGAAAAGGTCACCATGGAAAAAATCGATACTTTTTTTGCTCATAGGTTTAGTCATAGTAGGTCGTAGTAGGTTGGCATGTTAATCGTAGGTAATCGAGGGTAGTCGAAGGTAGTCGTAGATAGTCTTCATCATAGTCGAAGGAGATCGAAGGAGGGCGTCTTCACTCTCCACTTCCAGAGGGAAGTGATTCAAAGAGTTTGTGGCTAGGGTAAAGGTGCAATAGATCCAAGCTATGAGATACAAAGTGACCTCAGAGCGGTATTAATGGGTTAAATAAATTGGTATCCTTATGCCTGGTAGAGTATAATTAGAAATTAAACATGTCACCAATGATTTTTACCATTTTTTGCAGATGCACTGTAGAAAGCCTTCTCTGCAAGTGCATCACTGCTTGGTATGGCAACTACTCTGCCCAAGATCATAATTGCAGAGAGTTGTGAACGCAGCACAGCCATCTCACAAATGAGCCGCTCATCAGGCAGAGTATACAAGATCTTGAAAGCACCTACCACCATATTCAAAAACAGTTTCGTCACAGCCGCCAAGGCCACACCGCTGTCGACGCCCCATTTCATGCCTCTGTAGTGCCAGCCCGGGCTCCAGCCGAGGGCTCCGTCGGTCGCTCCGCCGACTCAGACTTCGAGCCGCAAGGCCCTGGCTGGGCCCCGACCCAGGCTTCCGGGATCTGGGAGGCATCGAGACTGGCGCCTCGATAAAGACTTCCGGCCGTGTTCCCAGACCACAGTTGTGACCCAATAAACACGTGTCCCACTATTCATGTCATCTAAACTAAACTAGGGATGTGTTTCCCGATCATACATTATACCTCGTTGCAACCCTTGCACATATTTTATCTTTACTCTCTCTGTAGTTGTAACATTATATTTTACACTGTATTTCTCGTTTAGGCCTACTGAAGATCAGCCTAGATTACACGCAAATAAACATTTTGTCACGTTATCCCATGAAGAGAATAAAATAACACTAATAATACCATAGAGGGAATGATTCCTCCAGAAAGGAGCAAAGAATCCTTTGTAACATAGGATGCAAGTCCAATCTTCTTCTTTCGTGTGGCGCGCACAGCCCAGAGTTGTAGGACAACTTGTTCTATTTGATCTTCTGTTTGTGCACGTCGAGTTGATTGTATTAGTCGAAACAGGGCGGACCACATGAAAGTTGCAATCTTCCACCCCGCAATTCCAATGCATACAGCCTATTACTGTATGGTTTATCAGTAATATCAAACTAATTTACCTGCTTTTAATTTGGTGTCCCTGATAAAGAACAGAGAATATAGTAGGTTAAACGTGTAGGAAAATGCTGGTTGACACCAAAGATAGACACAAAATACTGGAGTAACTCAGCGGGACAGGCAGCATCTCTGGGGAGAAGGAATGGGTGATGTTTCGAGTCGAGGCCCTTCTTCAGACTGAGAGTCAGGGAAGAGGGAGACTAGAGAGCAGATTGCCAGACTCGGTCTCCAAAAATTTAATTGACCCAATATCGCTCAAGTGTGTAAAATAAATGCATCCTGATCATACTTGCAAATGGCTGTATTGCAATTTCGGGACAATGTGCCCTCATTTGGGGTTACCCTACTGGAAGGAATGACTGCCCTGTATTGAATCCTTGTTATTCTTTTAAGCATCTCAGTGAAATCGCCATCCTGTCCAACCCCACACCCCACCTACCCCCAACCATCTGGGCCTGAAGGAGTAGAGTTCATACAAACCATTCTCATAACACAAGCCATAAGGGAGGTACTGGGGCGCAGCGGAAGAGATGCTGCCTCACAATGCCAGAGACCCAGATTTGATCCTGAGATGGACGCCCTCTGTGTGGAATCTGGGTGCTCCAGTTTCCACCCACATTCCATAGATTTGCAGGTTTGTTGGTTAATTGGCCTCTGTAAATTGCCTCTAAGTGTGTATGCTGCGACGGTGGGATAACATGGAACCTTTGTACGAGTGATCAATGGTCGGCGAGACTCGGTGGACCGAGGGGGCTGTTTTCATGCTACATCTCTAAACTAAACTTTATTTTGGTAATTCTAGTGTGGCATTTGCTCCTCAACCAATAATAGCTACTCCACTGTGCAGGGCAACATAAGTATTCTAAGTGTTGCTTGACCCATCTGAGAAGAAGATGTTATTTATTTTGGGTTGATAATGTTATAATTTGTGGGTACTGCTGCTTATGACGAGGAAAATGTGGAGGCTAATAAAGTGCAGGGTCTGGGCAGAGCACCTGGAATGATGTGGGTGGACAAAGAAGCTTTGTTGCCAATAGTTTAAATTATAACTCCTCTTATTTCCGCCCATCTGGGGCATCTGATGAAGGGTCTCGACCCGAAACGTCACCTATTCCTTTTCTCCAGAGATGCGGTCTGATCCGCTGAGTTACTCCAGCATTTTGTATCTATCTTTGGTTGTTGCTCAGTTGTCTGGTTTTTTACACCTTTGGGCCACATGCTGTTAGTTTTTCAGGTTGGTATGTGTAGATGATACTGGCGGGCCACATTGGCTCTGGTTTGCTGCTTTTCTCACAAACCACAACTGTGGAATTGGATTTCCTACATAGATGAACAAACAAGGTTTCTAACTGCATACAATCGGCTACCTGACCTATTCTTAAGGCAATGCCAAGGATTAACAATTACCTGTGGTGATCGCAGCAGTCCATTCATTCTTGAAGTACTAAAACATATCTCGCCCTGCTACTCTCACGAGTAACATTGATAGCTCAATGTGGTAAAGAATATATATTTAAAAAACACAACGTAAAGTTTTCATTATTTTTATAACTTGAGATAGGGAATGTTATTTTGCGTTGGAACAGCATGAAAAAAGGAAGCAATAACCACAGGACCGATGTACAGGCCACAAATACGAGTTACTACTCCTCCCTTTCCCCGTAGAATAGCTTCTACCCACGATAAATTCAGGATATGTGAACACTGTATCCATGTAATTTATGTTACCTTGTTAATTTTATGTATGTCTCCAGTTTTCTCTGAGCTTTTCCTGTGAAAGTCAAAGGCTGCATTTTTGTGTAGGCCTCTGTGATTAAGGACAGCAATCCAACAGCCCTCCAACTGTCACATTCTTAGTGATTTCAGAACAGCAGGAAACATTATTTTTTTTAAAGTGAGATATTGGAATGATTTTCAGCTTGTGCCTGAGGGCTTGTTTTTTATTTAGTTCATGCCAAATGCTTGCTAATGGGGAAGAGAACAATTTGCAGCCAGCATTCCATTCATTTTGATACAAATATTTTAATTCCAGATGTGCCCTTCTGTTGAGCCCGAGAGCCAAATTGTACATGAAATTATAGATTGATGCTATAGAAATGTGCACTCTGATACTGGCACTAATGCCATGCATGTCACAGGGAAAACGCCCATCGTATCCCAGCTAATTACGTTTTATCAAAATATGTCATAAAATATTTAAATTGTATATTTTTACATTGAAATAAGTCAATGGCAGATAACAAAATGAATGTTCCTTCCTGAAAGCAAAAGTATCTGATCTGGGTTGGATTCTGGCAGCAAGTTTTGGAGTAATTTAGGATGCAGTTAAATGAACGGTTAGAAAATATGATAGTTTACCATGAAAAGATGAGCCATTGCCCCACTTATCTATTTTCTGTAAATCAATGTCTGATGATATTAAAATTTATTATTTTGTATGTAGCTTTCCTTTCATATTGAATTTTGACCTATAAAACCGTTTATATTAAGAACAATTCTAGTAGATTTCAGCTATTTCAAAGATCCCACCACTGACAAAACATTTGCAACATTTAAGTTAAGAAAACAATGTTCACACAATTTACTGCTTCAGAGAGATAGAACATTTCTGCTTTTCAGACTGAATTTAAGGTGAGAATCAGTAAACCTCGGAAGGAACCTATTCTCAAATATTGAATGAAATTATTGAATGGAAGTAGCAAGATTTAAAGTTGTCTCGATTTATATATGTTCTGATCAGCCACGACAATGAAATTGGTTTGTGTCCAAACGTTCAGAGACATTCTGGCATAACCTGGGTGGGAATCTACACACCAACACACACACAAGTTTGTTGGTGTGGCTTCAAACTTGTGTCAACATCTTCAGAATGTTCCTTCCCAATGGTGTTACGTCTGCAGGCTACAAATCACTTCTCTGTACCATATTGATTTCTGCACAAAATAACTTATGCAGGCTGCCTTTAAGTAGAAGTTTTAAAACAAGAAGGGCATAAACAAATGCTATCTGATATTAGATCAGTAATTGCATTCACACTATCTGTATAATGCTTAGGCTTCCGTGCCAGTTCATAAAAATATGCTTCCTGTTTATTTGGCTGTGCTTCAGTCCTGAACTGCTTAAATCTGAATTCCAGCAATGAAAATGAATAACAATGATTATTAACAACCTGCTCAGTTATGAGGGATGAATTCTTAGGATAGGATTTCTCCCAGCTGTGAGAAAACCCGATTGCATTAACGCATCGGGTGCAAGATATGAACTGTAGAGATGAATTTCAAGGATCCAAGAAATCTGGATCTTCCTTTAATTGCAGATAATGCAGACTTCAGAAATGACCAGGGATGATTTTGGTTAGAAATAATAAAAATTATGTTAAAAGAAAAATATATAGATGATTGTTTTGAAGTACCCAATTGGCAAACAAGTTTTTGCTTCTGACCTTTATCCCAACATTTCATTTGTGATATCTACTTTCCCAGTTGAGCTGAGAGCTAACATGTTGTTGCATAGGAGTAACCTATGAGTGTCTGGAAAGCAGGAGCTTGATTGTATCAGGATTTGGTGATTGCCAGGGAAATAATTTTCCAAAAGCTTTTGTTTGAAAAACCTTAGGTGGCGACAAATTCAGCAATAAGTAAGTTAGATCCATTGATCCTTGTAGGAAGCTGAAGATGAATACTGTTGACATGGTATATATTTTTTTAATTCTTTCAAAACAGGGTGGTGGTGACTGCCCAGAAATGAGCATCAGTGCAATCAAAATCGCTTTGGAAATCTCCCTTCCTGGGTCTTTCATCTACGTCTTCACAGATGCACGATCAAAGGACTACAAACTAGCTCACGAAGTATTGCAGCTTATCCAGCAGAAGCAATCTCAGGTGAGCTATACCACAGAGTGTCACTAACATGTAAAGGCATGTGATGTTGCTGCAAGCAAGAATTTCATTGTTCTGTTGTTGGTACATTTGGCATTAATGACCCTGGAATATAAACTCCGACCAAAACTGGCATGAATTAAATATTTAAAAATCCACCTGACACATTCTGTCTGCTTTGCTATACTTCTCTGTAAACATCGTAAATCTGCGCCTTAATTTTCAACATAATAGGTAAGTACATTTTACCTTTCCACTGACTGGGCAAAGAAATCCTGTTGATCAACTATTTTTATTTTAAAGTTTTAAAAGTTTTATTTGACAGTTCACAACAGTGTAAGTAGTTCTAGGATGCTTCAGAATCTTTCTCTAACCATCAGTAGACTGACGATTTCAAAACAATGAAGCAAATAATCTCATGCCTTCAGGAATAACAGTTGGCCTACCTAGTCTCCCTTTCCATTCCCCGCTCAGTTTTCTTATTACAACTTTGAAACTGTTGTTTCTGTATCCACTTTACTGCATGTCATATTCATAGTGAGTTGAATTTTAGTGCTTTCATCCAAGTGTCTCAAAGAATTTGTATTTCCATCTCTGTAATACCACCTGACATAATGCCTGCCTCAACTCATCTGCAGATGCTTATACCACGCCTTTGTTACCTTTAAAATTCACCATTCAAATACACTACCAGCTGCCCCCCACCATTCCCCCCTCAAGCTGTTTGAATCTTGGGTTGCATTTTATTCATCCATTCATTCCTCTGCCTGCTGGATTCCATTTAAGTAATGCCATAAATTTAAAAGTCTCATCCTTGTTTCCAAACTCAAATGTGATTGCAGCTCTCTGTAATGTTGACCTCCTGAGCATTGCTAACGTTAATTGCCCATCCATTGCGGGCTTCACCTTTAGCTATTCTAGAGTTTGAACATTCCCTGCAGAACATGCCTGCCTCTCTTTCCTCTTCCCAGAGCATTTGCAAAAATCTGTCTCTTTGACCAAACTTATGATATTGTCTCCTTGATTGACTTGGAGTATTTTTTTCCCCCCTCTCTTTATTCTGGTGAAATGAATTACGTTTTGTTGGGGTATTAAGTACAGTTTGTAAATGCAAGTTATTATGCACAAGGTACACTATTGCAATTGCAAATCAGAATGATTTTGTGCTTTAATGAAGACCCCTTGTGCTTTAAAAAAAATGCCAACTACACATGTGAATTTCTATCTTACATTTATAATTTATCATCTGGCAGTCATCTAAGCTGTCATTGACCTTAGAACCTTTTTATTCCTCTTCCCTGAATTTTCCCTAATTTCATAATTGGCAAGGAATGTTGAAAACAAAACTGTAATCTACACCTTTTGTGCTGCACCAGTAAAGCTAGATTGAAATTCAGCATTACTGTGTCATATCCACGGATCTTTGTTTTCGTTGCTTGTTGCACTGTTTAGGTGGTATGAGCATTTTAACTGCAACATTGAAAATGTTCTATGTTCTGCATTCAACATTCACCCCATCCACAACCAATACATTAGTGCTGCGGAGTGCATGATAAGGATATATCAATGGATCCCTGGCTAAATTCAGCTTTTCTTTTTAGCCCTGCAAGCTCTTACCAAGAAGAAGAAGCCATCCTCTGCCAGTAGTCCTCTAAGCTGCAGGCTGTTCTGACAGACAAATATCCCGCAAATAGACATAAAATGCTTGAGTAACTCAGCGGGACAGGCAGCAACTCTGGAGAGAAGGAATGGGCGATGTTTCGGGTCGGGACCCTTCTTCAGTCTCCAGTTTGAAGATGGGTCTCGACCTGAAACGTCACCTATTCCTTGTCTCCAGAGATGCTGCCTGTCCCGCTGAGTTACTCCAGCATTTTGTGTCTATCATAGGTTTAAACCAGCATCTGCAGTTCTTTCCTACTCAGGACAAATATCCCTGTTGTTTCCTTCATCAAAATGCTTGTTTGTTGGAATACTCTAACTTGCTATCGTTGTCGGAACATAGTCATCACTAGTTATTAATACCAAGGTTTGCTATTTTCTCTGGACATGAAGGATGAGTAGTAAAAAGAGATACTAGTTATGGCAGCACATGAACAGAAAATTAAACAAAAATGTCCAATTCGCTACTGACACACTTTGTATCTCAGATTTACATCAGCCACCTCACCATGTTGCCCTGGCATGTGCAGCTCTCTTTGGGTTATTGCACTACAGCACATTAGCAATGCACCTACATTATGTAGGTCCCTTGCAGTCAGAAACAGGTGAGTTGATCATGGGGAACAAGGATATGGTGGACCAATTGAATAACTACTTTGGTTCCGTCTTCACTAAGGAAGACATAAATAATCTGCCGGAAATAGCAGGGGACCGCGGGTCAAAGGAGGAATTGAGTGAAATCCAGGTTAGTCGGGAAGTGGTGTTCGGTAAATTGAATGGATTAAAGGCCGATAAATCCCCAGGGCCAGATAGGCTGCATCCCAGAGTACTTAAGGAAGTAGCTCCGGAAATAGTGGATGTATTAGTGATAATCTTTCAAAACTCTTTAGATTCTGGAGTAGTTCCTGAGGATTGGCGGGTAGCAAACGTAACCCCTCTTTTTAAAAAGGGAGGGAGAGAGAAAACGGGGAATTACATCGGTAGTGGGGAAACTGCTAGAGTCAGTTATTAAAGATGGGATAGAAGCACATTTGGAAAGTGGTGAAATCATTGGACAAAGTCAGCATGGATTTACGAAAGGTAAATCATGTCTGACGAATCTTGTGGAATTTTTCGAGGATGTCACTAGTAGCGTGGCTAGGGGAGAACCAGTGGATGTGGTTTATCTGGACTTCCAGAAAGCTTACGACAAGGTCCCACATAAGAGATTAGTATACAAACTTAAAGCATATGGCATTGGGGGTTCAGTATTGATGGGGATAGAGAACTGGCTAGCAAACAGGAAGCAAAGAGTAGGAGTAAACGGGTCGGTTTCACAATGGCAGGCAGTGACTAGTGGGGTACCGCAAGGCTCAGTGCTGGGACCCCAGCTATTTACAATATACATTAGTGATCTGGATTAGGGAATTGAAGGCAATATCTCCAAGTTTGCTGATGACACTAAGCTGGGAGGCAGTGTTAGCTGTGAGGAGGATGTTAGGAGACTGCAAGGTGACTTGGATAGGTTGGGTGAGTGGGCAAATGTTTGGCAGATGCAGTATAATGTGGATAAATGTGAGGTTATCCACTTTGGTGGCAAAAATAGGAAAGCAGACTATTATCTAAATGGTGGCCGATTAGGAAAAGGGTAGATGACACTTCACCAGTCATTGAAAGTAGGCATGCAGGTGCAGCAGGCAGTGAAGAAAGCAAATGGTATGTTAGCTTTCATAGCAAAAGGATTTGAGTATAGGAGCAGGGAGGTTCTACTTCAGTTGTATAGGGTCTTGGTGAGACCACACCTGGAGTATTGCGTACAGTTCTGGTCTCCAAATCTGAGGAAGGACATTAGTGCCATAGAGGGAGTGCAGCGAAGGTTCACCAGACTGATTCCTGGGATGTCAGGACTGTCTTATGAAGAAAGACTGGATAGACTCGGTTTATACTCTCTATAATTTAGGAGATTGAGAGGGGATCTTAGAGAAACTTACAAAATTCTTAAGGGGTTGGACAGGCTAGTTGCAGGTAGATTGTTCCCGATGTTGGGGAGGTCCAGGACAAGGGGTCACAGCTTAAGGATAAAGGGGAAATCCTTTAGGACCGAGATGCGAAGGACTTTTTTCACACAGAGAGTGGTGGGTCTCTGGAACTCTCTGCCACAGAGGGTAGTTGAGGCCAGTTCATTGGCTATATTTAAGAGGGAGTTAGATGTGGCCCTTGTGGCTAAGGGGATCGGAGGGTATGGAGAGAAGGCAGGTACGGGATACTGAGTTGGATGATCAGCCATGATCATATTGAATGGCGGTGCAGGCTCGAAGGGCTGAATGGCCTACTCCTGCACCTTATTTCTATGTTTCTATTATAAAAATTGTAAATCACTCATTCCAAATGTTCTTATTCCATGTAGTGAATGGTTTTCATTCCAAACAACTTTTCAACCACACATCAATTTGATCCCATCTATTTAAAATGTGCACAAGTTCATTATCTTCTCTAACTTTGGTAATGTTTTTTTGGAAATCCATTCCCATCGACATGGGAAGAGGCATCTTGTACCTGGAGAAGTCAAGTAGAACACTTTTTTTTCTCTCCATTTCTTTTGGCATTGATAAAGCCATCAATGGCTTTCATGTCTGAAGCACATGGCTATGAGATGTTTTGGGTTGAGACCCTTCTTCAGACTAAATATGGGGGGCGGGTGGAGGGGGGTGGGAGAAGGAAGCTGGAAGATAGGAGGGACGGGACAAAGCCCAAAGCCTGGCAAGTAATAGGTAGATACAGGTGCGGGCTGAGGGGTTTGATAGGCAAATGTTTGGATAAAAGCCAGAGATAAAAAGACGGAAGATGTGAGACAAAAGGATTAGAGTTACAAATTGTGAAACTGGAGGAAGATACCCCCACTCCCCCCCTCTTTCCCTGTGCCCCACCTGGACTCGCACCTATTTCTCCCCTTCCCCTTCCCCTCCCCATCCACCGAGATTCCTTCCAGTAGCTTCACGATTTGCTACTCTTCAAACCTTTTATCTCACACCTTCTGTCTTTTTATCTCTGTCCTTTGTGCAACCATCTGCCTATAAACCCCTTCCTTCACCTGTATCCACACATTACTTGCCAAGCTTTGTCCTGCACTTCCTCTGTTCCAGCGTTCTTCTCCCCTCCCTGCCACAATCAGTATGAGGAAGGGTCCTGACCCAAAACATTACCTATCCATGTTCTCCAGAGATGCTGTGTGATTTGCTTTTACTCCAGCATTTTGTGTCATTTCAGGTAAACCAGTATCTGCAGTTCCTTGTTTCTGAAGCCATTGGTGATTCAGTATGTTCCCATCTTGAAGAAGTAAATACTCTATTACCCAATGTTGGAGTTAATTATTAGCACAAGTCAAACGTAAAACAAAGCTCCTTTTACACAGTCAAAAATGTGACATTTCAGTTCTGACTAAAGTAATTCGTGTCTCAATTTGAGTTCTGGAATTAATTTAGTTAGTTCCTATAAAAGGCACTGAAAGAGCCTCGGGGGGAAGAAATCAAGTTGGTGCTACCCAAGCGAAGTTTATTGTAATGAAACCTCCCAATCTTAATACTAACTTGGACGTCCAACATTAATTCATTTTGCTGCTGGTGTAACCAGCAGGGCAAAAAGTTCTTCATATCCATCATCGTCAGCTGTATTTGATCCTCCATTGCTCCATCATTCAGTTCCTCTTTGAGGTTCAGTTATGGTTGGACTGCCTCAATACCTAAGCAACGGTATCATTTGGTCCCAAGGGGCTGCAATTTAATTGAGTGAGCAAGTGTAGAGCTGAGTTTATTTACTCTCTGCTTCTACTGTTTCGAAGGAAGCAGAAACGGTTAATGCAATACCCAGACTTGTATCACTGAAATGCATCAGTTACAGCATTCCATATTGAAAGATACAATTGTGCTGAGAACTCTAAACCTGTCTGCCAAAAAATGTTACTCTTTAGTGCATAATCAAGATACAGTAGATTAATTGAGCTATATTTTCCTATTCACTGGCTAAACCTCACGTTACTGTGGAAAGGGTATTACGAGAGATTTCCTCGTGCTCCTTTGTTACAATCCTCAGGAATGCTCAGATGCAAGAGAAAAAGAAAATATATTTTATCTAAAATTTAAATCAAATAAATTCCAAGCTGATGTGGGATTGATTTGGCTGTGCTGTGAAGATCTACAGTATATGTTATTTGGAACTCCTTGAGCATATCAAATTCCAGAAATAATTTTCAAAATAAAACATTTTTTCGAAGGTTGTCAAATGGATGATTTGATTGGCCATCTTACTTATGCTAACTAATTGCCTTGTTTTTGTACTCTGTGGCTACAGGCAAGATGGCCATGAACAAGAGTACTGCTTACATGGTAATAATGTCTAACAAAGTTTTATCTGAGAGATCCTGATGGAAAATGTCGACGTTTAGTACCTGAGGAACTGAAGGTGTTCCAGGAAACTATATATGTTGGCACTCATTGTTTAGTCTCTCATATCGATTGGCAAGAGCATGGTGTTATCTTTGCCCTTCATTTCAGAAACTCAGAGTTAAGTTAATGTGTTCTACCACTGAAAACTGAAGGAAGAATAATACGAGCTAGAATTTTCTTCTGTCTTTCAGAAATGCTTGACTTTGTGTAAATATGGCAAATTATAGATGTGTAAAGTATTCTGAGAAATTTGCTGTCTGATTTCATTTTAATCTTGGTCAGCATGGACAAGTGGGCTGAAGCATCTGTTTCCCTTCTGTATGACTCTTTGACTAATACCACATTCTAGATCTGAAGGAATATAACAAGGAATTGAAAGATGGCAAAAGTAAAGAATCATATCACTAACCTACTCAATCAGCTCTTTCAGATGTCATGGTAAATCTTTATCTGAAGCACGTGTTGTTTGTTCAATAGCAGTGTGAAATAAGTTTAGATTTAATGCAAACTAGGATGTAGCAATTAAATTTGTATTATTTCTCTGCAGGTTGTATTTGTGCTCACTGGAGACTGTGATGATCGAAGCCATGTTGGTTATAAGGTATATGAAGAAATCGCTTCCACGAGTTCTGGCCAGGTCTTCCACCTTGACAAGAAACAAGTCAATGAGGTAAAGTTGAATATCAACTTGTTCTAGACTTCCGGCGTGGCTTTAGTCAATGAAGGACGTTTTTGGAAATTATAGTCTCCCAGGATCAATTGATTAAGTGTGGTCAACTTTTAAATGCATTTTAAGAAGGTAGCTCACTATCACATTCTTGTGGAAATTAGGGATGGACAATATATGTTGGTGCCCAGATTCAAGAACGTGAATGAATTTAAAGTAACTATTCTTTACACCCTGCATTGTTTGAAATTGAAGCTCACCAGACTAATTATCCAAACTTCATTTCCCTGTATCTCAAATCATTCCTTCCTTCATTTTTTTTGAACAGCCTAGATATATTTTAAAATTCAAATTTGTTTTCTTTTGTAATTTGTTTTGCCTTTGTTCCAAATCTCTTCAGTGCAGGGTGGGGTGGGTTTTGGCACTATTGAACATTCTAACATCAGCTTGATAGCAGTGCAATCTTTACAAAGTCACACTGTACCATGAGTAACCAACCTAATCTGCTTCTGTGCTCAATATGCCTGTCACTGAAGGTAAAACTGTCATTCTACAGAACGGAAGATAGACACAAAATGCTGGAGTAACTCGGAGGGTCAGACAGCATCTCTGGAGAAAAGGAATAGGTGACGTTTCTGATTGAGACCCTTCTTCAGACTGGTCGACCCGAAAAAGTCACCTTTTCCTTGTCTCCAGAGATGCGAGCTGACCCGTTGAGCTACTCCAGCATTTTGTGTCTCACAAGGAATGGTCAGATTATTATGTCTGAATTGCATCTGTACAATTGCCAATGTGTGTGCAGTTGAATTAATACAGTAAAGTTGGGGTAGGCCACTTAGCCATCAAGGTCCATTGTGGACCTTTGTGGACAATTACATTGACGACTGCTTTGGTGTCACCTCCTGCACCCACGCAGAACTGACTGACTTCATCCATTTCACCACCAACTTCCATCCGGCACTCAAATATACTTGGACCATTTCCGACATTTCCCTACCATTCCTTGACCTCACCATCTCTATTGCAGGTGATACACTCCTGACTGACATCCACTACAAACCAACTGACTCCCACAGCTACCTGGACTACTCTTCCTCCCACCCTGCTTCCTGTAAGGACTCCATCCCCTATTCCCAATTCCTCCGTCTACGCCGCATCTGCTCCCAGGATGACGTGTTCCACACCAGGTCATCGCAAATGTCCTCGTTCTTCAGAGAATGGGGTTTCCCCTCCCCTACTATAGATGAGGCTCGCACCAGGGTCTCCTCCATACCCCGCAACACTGCCCTCTCTCCCCATTCCCCCACTCACAACAAGGGCCGAGTCCCCCTGGTCCTCACCTTTCACCCCACCAGCCAGCGCATACAACAGATAGTCCTCCGCCAGTTTCGTCACCTCCAACGTGACCCCTCCACTCGCCACATCTTCCCATCTCCCCCCCTGTCTGCCTTCCGCAAAGACCGCTCCCTCCGCAACTCCCTCGTCAATTCTTCCCTTCCCTCCCGCTCCACTCCTTCCCCGGGCACTTTCCCTTGCAACCGCAAGAGATGCTACACTTGTTCCTTCACCTCCCCCATCCACTCCTTTCAGGGACCCAAGCAGTAATTCCAAGTCCGACAGAGCATCCGTTGCTCCAGATGCCAGCTGATCTACATCGGTGAGACCAAGCGGAGGCTGGGCGATCGTTTCGCCAAACACCTCCGCTCGGTCCGCAATAACCAACCCGACCTCCCGGTGGCTCAGCACTTCAACTCCCCCTCCCACTCCGTATCCGACCTCTCTGTCCTGGGCCTCCTCCACGGCCAGAGTGATCAACACCGCAAGTTGGAGGAACAGCACCTCATATTCCGCTTGGGGAGTCTGCATCCTCTGGGCTTAAACATTGAATTTTCTCAATTCTGTTAACCCAGACTGCCTCCCCCCCCACCTCTCCCTCAGCCCTCTGGCCCTGACATTACTTCTCCATCTCCCCCCCCCCCCCCCCCCCCCCGTCGCACTAGCTTCTCATTTTCACACCACAAACAGCTTACAATGGCCTGCTTCCTTTATCACCAATACTTTTTTGCATATCTTTCACTCATTGTACCTTATCTCTCCACATCACTGTTTATATCTCTCGTTTCCCTGATCCCTGACCAGTCTGAAGAAGGGTCTCGACCCGAAACGTCGCCTATCTCCTTCGCTCCTTAGATGCTGCTGCACCCGCTGAGTTTCTCCAGCTTTTTGTGTAACCCTCGATTCTCCAGCATCTGCAGTTCCTTCTTTAACAACAAGGTCCATTGTGCTATAAGGTCATCTATCTCAATATATTCCTGCTCTATTGGCCACCATAACTGGAGAGCAGTCCTGAACTACTATCTACCTCATTGGTTACCTCGGACTCTCTCTGGTCAGACTTTACTGGCTTCACCTTGCACTAAACGTTATTCCCTTATCATGTATCCCTACGCTGTAAATGGCTCAATTGTAATTATGTATTGTCTTTCCACTGCCTGATTAGCACGCAACAAAACTGTACCTCAGTACACCTGGCAATAAACTAAACTGAAAATGAAACCTGATGATACCTTTGGATCTGGAAATTGTATATCTCCTTCTTAAATATATTTCACAACTTGGTCATTATGATAGTGAACACCATGGATTGACCTTCCTCCGAAGAAATTGGTCATCTTCTCAGTTCCAAATGTCTTGCCATGGCCTGGAACTATGATGACATGTTCTGCATTCCAAGAAAACATCCACCACCCATCCAGTTTGTCTAATACTATCAGAATGTTAGATAGATATTTTACTAATCCCCTTTTCCGGGGAAAATCAGATGTCCTTGCAGCACACTATAAAAATACAACATAACATTAAAGAAGGAATTTAACATTAAAACATAAAAACATCAAAAACATCCCCCCACAATGGTTCCCACTGTGGGGGAAGGCACAAAGTCCAGTCCCCATCCTCTTGTCCACCAATGGTCGGGCCTATTGTGGCCTTCACAGTCGCCGCTACGGCGGCCCGATGTTTAGGCCTTCTCGCCGGCATCGGGAGAACCCTCTCAGCGGCTTGGGATACCTGGAACGGCCGCTTCCTCACCGGAGACCACGGTTTCCGAAGCCAACAGGCCGCGCTGGATGGAGCTCCACCACTGGCGATCTCAGCGAGAGATCCCAGGCTCCCGATGTAAAGTTCAGTGGCCGCTCCACAGACTGCAGCTCCACGATGTTTTCAATCGGCAGATCCCAGCATATCGGAGTTCCAGCACGGCGACACAGGCAAGGCATCGCCCTCTCCGCGGTAGCGCTCCAGCTCTGTGCCGCCGCCGAAGCCGAGGTTCTGGGGGGTTCTGGCGCCCCCTAGTTGTTTGTTTTCTCTCCTCTCCTCCTGAGCTCTAGTGAATAAATCCAGTCCATCAAATGTCTCCTGATACAACAGCCCTACCATCCCAGAAAATTGTCTGATTTGCTGCACTCTCTCAATGGCTAGTTGTATCCTTGGAGAAGGAGACCAGAAATGTGTACGGTACAACAGTTGTGGTCTTGCCAAAACCTGGCAAGGTACACTTTGCAATATTCAAATCCCCTGGTTGTGAAGGCTCATATACCATTTGCCCACTTCTAACATATAACAACATATAACAATTATAGCACGGAAACAGGCCATCTCGGCCCTTCAAGTCCGTGCCGAACAACTTTTTTCCCTTAGTCCCACCTGCCTGCACTCATACCATAACCCTCCATACCCTTCTCATCCATATGCCTATCCAATTTATTTTTAAATGATACCAACGAACCTGCCGCCACCACTTCCACTGGAAGCTCATTCCACACCGCTACCACTCTCTGAGTAAAGAAGTTCCCCCTCATGTTACCCCTAAACCTCTGTCCCTTAATTCTAAAGTCATGTCCTCTTGTTTGAATCTTCCCTATTCTCAAAGGGAAAAGCTTGTCCACATTAACTCTGTCTATCCCTCTCATCATTTTAAAGACCTCTATCAAGTCCCCCCTTAACCTTCTGCGCTCCAGAGAATAAAGACCTAACTTATTCAACCTATCTCTGTAACTTAGCTGTTGAAACCCAGGCAACATTCTAGTAAATCTCCTCTGTACCCTCTCTATTTTGTTGACATCCTTCCTATAATTGGGCGACCAAAATTGTACACCATACTCCAGATTTGGTCTCACCAACGCCTTGTACAATTTTAACATTACATCCCAGCTTCTATACTCAATGCTCTGATTTATAAAGGCTAGCATACCAAAAGCTTTCTTTACCACCCTATCGATATGAGATTCTACCTTCAAGGAACTATGCACGGTTATTCCCAGATCCCTCTGTTCAACTGTATTCTTCAATTCCCTACCGTTTACCATGTACGTCCTATTTTGATTTGTCCTGCCAAGGTGTAGCACCTCACATTTATCAGCATTAAACTCCATCTGCCATCTTTCAGCCCATTTTTCCAACTGGCCTAAATCATTCTGTAGACTTTGGAAATCCTCTTCATTATCCACAACACCCCTATCTTGGTATCATCTTCTCTGCATGTTTTCCTCGTGATTCGTATGCAGAACATCCAAGTCTCTTCAAACATCAGCATTTCTTGCTATATTACTAAATAACAAGTGACAAGAGTGTTTTATTGTCATATGTCCCAATCTGGAACATAAATTCTTACTTGCAGCAGTGCAACAGATATGCGAACATAGTACTCGGTAAACACCATAATTAGCACCAAAAAAGAAGTTCAGTATTTAAAAAACAAACAATAATGCAAAGACAAAAGCAATCCCCCCAGGTCTATGTAGTTCAGGGGTTAGTTATTGCTGCTTTTCTGTTTTCTCTTTTGAGGTGGATAACTGCACATTTATCTTGCGCCTGCCATGTTTATGTCTAAGTTACTGTGAAGCCTCTTTACGTCTTCCTCACAATTCCAAAACCCACCCATATGAGTGTCTTTGACAAACCAAAAGCTTTCATTTGCGCCCTGATCCAAATCGTTGAAGTAGATTAGGAAGACCTGTGACCTGAGCACTGATCCCAATGGTACCATAGTAGTTACCAACAGCCAGCTGGAAGAAAACCTATTTCTTCCTGTTGTTTCCTGCCCTTCAATCAATTGTCAGTCAATGCCAATACATTATCCACACCAGGCTTTTGATTTTCCCTTATCTATTCTGTCAGTTAAATTGTCAAAACAAAATGTTTGTCACACTTTGTTTCCCTTCCGAACATCTACTTTGACTTTGTCTCATGGCACTGCTATTGTCCAGTTTTCCAATTGTCCTATCATTTATAACATTCCATAGCACTTTTCCCCTCATGCACCCAGCCTGCATGGAAATGATTGCTTCTTTTGATGCTGTTAATTTCTGTTAAGGTTTTATTAGAAAATAAACATTTGCTTAGATTTTTTGACATTTTTCCAGAAATTAACATTACAACTGTTTGACTTGTGCCCAAAGTAGTCAGAAATATATCATATTTAGAAAAATAAGTGAAGCTAAGAATGGTCACCATTTATCATGCACAAACTGAAAGGCTACATCTGCTGCATGGATTTTGGTAGATAAGTGTAACATATCAGAAGTTGCTGTTAGAAATTAACTTATTTTGTAGGTGGTATAAAAATGGCATCCCTGCAAATGCTCCTGACAGGCAGCATTTAGCCTGTAACAATGCTCATTATTTCCATTTCACACATCTCTGCATTAAATTTCATCTACAAATGTCCATCTAATGTGCCAACTTAGTTATAGACAATAGACAATAGGTGCAGGAGTAGGCCATTCGGCCCTTTGAGCCAGCACTGCCATTCAATGTGATCATGGCTGATCATTCCCAATCAGTACCCCGTTCCTGCCTTCTCCCCTGACTCCGCTATCTTTAAGAGCCCTATCTAGCTCTCTCTTGAAAGATGTTCGGTTATGTTCTATGGCAATCTGTTATTAACCTCTGTGTTTACCACATCTTCACATTTTGTAGCATCTGAAATTTTTGAGATTTTAGCCTTCACATCCAAATCATTAGTATATATGTAAAAGAAACAATGGCTTTATCACTCAGAAATACCAGTGTCTATCATTCTCCAATCTGAAAAACAACTATTTCACCATGACATGGCAAAATAAAGTGTTAGAGTAACTCAGCAGGTCAGGCAATGGATAGGCAATCTTTTGCCTTGGGACCCTTCCTCAAATTGATGTCTGAACTATTTACCATGACCATGACTTTAACCATTTCTTATCCGTGCTGCCATTGATAGTTTTATTCCATACCAACCAGTTAGGCTAACTCGTCTTTTATGGGACTTGATGAAATGCTTTGTGAAAATCCACATAAATAATGTCAATTGCAATTCTGTTGGCTTCATTACCTAATCAAAATAAATCAATAATGATGATGAAACAGGAATTGCTTTTAAGAAATCTGCATTGGCTCTCTTTTTGATAATGTAAACTTTTTCACATGCGTTTTACTTTTTTTCCCTGATGATTGTTTGTAAAAGCTTCTCCACCTGTGAAGTTAAACTTGCCAATCTGTAATTTATAAATGAGAAAAATGTATTGGCCGTTTCCCAGTTCTCTGGCACCTTTAACACATCTTGAGAAGATTTGGAGATTATGGCAATCCGTTCTGCAATCTCCTCCACTTCCCTCCAATGTGTCTATCTGAATGAGATGAGTTGTTTATTTTAAGCACTGGTGACCTTTCTAATGCCACCTTCCATTCCAATTTCCCACATCCATTATACGCATTATCTCCATACTTTATTTAAGGTTTTGACAGCATCCAGCAGGTGAAGGAAGGCCAGTGCAAAGTGTTCATTGTGTTCAACCATACATTCTGCCTCAATCTAAATTGCTTTGTTAATAGAAAGATTAAATGAGAATTTACCGTTTGAAGTTTGATCTCTATTTTATGCGAAGTTGGAGTGAGAGACTACGTGAAGAACCCGCGCGCCCACATGCATGTCAATCTTCAAAGCAACTGTACGAAACCACAGACCTCGTGCACCAAATTAAACTATGGAAAGATTAATAACTCTTGACTTACCGAATTATCTTTATGAGATTCAGGGTTGGGAGTGGAGAGCACATAGTCGCTCACTCCAACTTCTCATAAAATAAAGATCAAACTTCAAATGGTAGGTTCTCGTTTAATCTTTCTATTTTATTTCAAAGTCTTGTGACGAGGCTACTTGAAGCCGTCGAAGCTCTGTGGTTTCATGCAGTAAACCAATCTGTATGTGAACACACTACACAGATAAACCATAAATGGTTGAAAGAAAAAACATAGGCCATTCAAACATGATGCTGACTTTACATACATGTATATCGCCCTTAACAGAACCAAAGCCCCATTACATCGGAGTTAGTCAAGTGTCTCAATTAACACAGCCCAGAATTCTATCTACAATTGTCCAGCCTGTTAATCGGTTTATTATAAAACTTCCGAAACGTGCGTTCATCTGACCATCCTGCTGTTGCAAGAATGTGATCAAGAAGAACCTCCATTCTATTTGCTGCCGACGTGGCTGCAGCCCTGGTAGAGGGAGACTTGAAAATATCAGAATTCACTCCTGCTTCCAAAGCGTACACTTTATCCATTTGAAATAGTCTGCACCGACACTCTCTTGTGTGGCTTTTTATAACTTATGAAGAGAGTTTTTTCCTCATCTCGGTGTTTTACTAATCTCAATGTACTTTTTCACATAAATAACGCTGCTTCCATGGTGAGCGCTGTGAACCTGCGCATAAAAAAGGCCTCTGGCTTGGTTTTAATTGTGCAGCCTGATGCTCCAACCAACCTTTGTGCAGCGGTATATGCCGCTTACTTGCCTTGCACAAATCCTTTGCAACACAATTGAGCTCAAACTGTGCATTACACAGTAGTGCTAAGGCGTCTACTGCAAATCAGACAGCTGCATTCCCTTTACCGACCTTGCAAAGGCCGTAATCCCTCTTGTGAGAAATCTCTGAACTCGCTGGAGTTTTAAGTCTTTTTACTTTGTTTTGCCATTCAAATTGCCCCAAATGGTGGCATTAACCTTCGGAATCTCTAGTGTCTGGCAGTTATCAGGACTAGCATACTTTCCAGCAGTGTCCTGCATGTTCTTCTCATTCAGTTGATGAGAAGTCAAGTAACCAATGCTACTTGCCAGTTCTTCCTCTAACGGTTCACGAGGTTGATCCCTGGGATGGCGGGACTGTCATATGAGGAAAGATTGAAAAGACTAGGCTTGTATTCACTGGAGTTTAGAAGGATGAGGAGGGATCTTATAGAAACATATAAAGTTATAAAAGGACTGGACAAGCTAGATGCAGGAAAAATGTTCCCAATGTTGGGTGAGTCCAGAACCAGGGGCCACAGCCTTAGAATAAAGGGAAGGTCATTTAAGACTGAGGTGAAAAAAAACTTTTTCACCCAGAGAGTTGTGAATTTATGGAATTCCCTGCCACAGAGGGCAGTGGAGGCCAAGTCACTGGATGGACTTAAGAGAGAGTTAGATAGAGCTCTAGGGGCAAGTGGAGTCAAGGGATATGGGGAGAAGGCAGGCAAGGGTTATTGATAGCGGACGATCAGCCATGATCACAATGAATGGTGGTACTGGTGCGAAGGGCCGAATGGCCTCCTCCTGCACCTATTTTCTATGTTTCTATGGATCTCCTATTCCCGAGGGGATGGCAAATTCAGTCACAAATGCCGGCAGCTCCATTTTAGACTTGAGTTGAAGCATATCATCCACGTGTGGAGGGAATTTGAGATCACGGTCAGCTTCTCCACAGTCCGAGTCTACCATGTAATATTCCTCAAAACACCCCTCCTCGAAGCGGTAGATATCATAATGCAACCCTGAACCAGGTGTTGCTGCCGCAGATTCTGACTGGACCTACCTGTATAGGTCACCAGTGTGCGGAGCACATTCCCTTCGACCAACCTCTCAATCAGGTTTTCCAGTTTTGCGAGCCGACAGATGATATCCTCCATGGATGTTGAGGTAGTACCTTCCTGCCCAGTATTGTTCTTTTGGACATATTTTGCCGCTTTGGCCTTGGCCTTCCCCGAACTGCTCCCTTTCGGAGCTTTTGCTTTTTATTTATTTATTTGTTTGTTTGTTTGTTTGTTTGTTTTTTACATCACGAACCTGTCAGTCAGGTAATAATGCTACGTGCCAGTACGGCCTTTACTGCTTTGCCTATCCCCGAGAGGATGGCAAATTATGATCCAGAGTGCTGGCAGCTCTATTTTAGCCATGAGCGAAAGTATTTTGCATGTGATGAGGGAATCCTCAATCTCCCTGCCTCTGAGCAGGAGATATCCTCAAATATCTGAATTTAACTGCCTGTATCAGTGCTGTGCACTCACTCAGTTATCCTCACTTGTGAGCAGCCTGATAACCTCAATCTTTGATGTTGAGGCAGTGCTTTATTGGCCAATATGGTCCTTTTGAACAGCCAGTTCCGAGTTGGTATTCCCTTAACCGGGGTCAACAAGCTGCTCCATTTTGGAGTGTTCAGAGGTTGCTGTGCAGGCCACACGGCCAGCATCTCTGGGCCCGGGGTCAACAAGCTGCTCCATTTAGGAGCTTTCAGTGGTTGCTGTGCAGGCCATCCTGCCAGCATTGCCAACCTGCTCTTTTTCAGAGCTAGCGATGTTACTGTACAGGCTATGCTGCCAGTGTCTCCGTGCCCGGGTCGCCAAGCTGCTCCATTTCAGAGCTTTCGCAGAGGTTTGAATGCAGACCCTACCTGCCAGCGTCTCCTTCAACCAGCTGCACCTTATCGGAGCTTCAGTGCCGATACTTGTGCAGGCCGCGCCTGTTCACCTCTTTGCCCCCACGCTTGACAAACTGCACCCTGTCAGAGCTTTAAATGGAGGTTGCTGTGCAAGTCGTGCCTGCCAGCGTCTCCGAGCCTGGTGCGACAGGCTGCTCCATTTCGGAGCCTTGGAGGAGATTACTGTGCAGGTCACGCCTGCCAGTTACTCCGAGACCAGGCCGGGCCACCTGCTCCCTTTCGCAGCTTTAACGGTGGTTGCTGTACAGGTCGCGCCTGTCAGCATCTCCAAGCCCGCTGCACCATTCCTGAAAAAAAACATCTTACCCGACGGAGCATTTCCGAATGCATCTGTATCTCACGCCATGCGACGGCGTATTGACGTGCATGTGGGCTGGTGGGTTCTTCACGTAGTCACGTCACGAGACTGCGAAATAAAATTTATAATGGGCTTCGCCACTCCTTTTACCACCAGTTTATTTGCATTTCTTTGGAAGATTTGTGGTGGGGGTGCCGGAGTGATTGTGGAGGCAGATACAATAGTGGCATTTATAAGGCTTTTAGATAGTAACACAGAGGTGCAAAAAATATAGGGATATGGATCATGTAAAGGCAGATGAGATCAGTTTAACTTTGCACCATGTTTGGCACTATTCCTGTGCTCTACTGTTCTTTGGTTACACAAAAAGCTGGAGAAACTCAGCGGGTGCCGCAGCAGCTAAGGAGCGAAGGAGATGGGCGACGTCGCCTATTTCCTTCGCTCCTTGGATGCTGCTGCACCCGCTGAGTTTCTCCAGCTTTTTGTGTAGCCCTCGATTCTCCAGCATCTACAGTTCCTTCTTTAACACTCTACTGTTCTTTGTTCCTTGCTCACCCATTCTCTTTGCTTATTTTCTATTTATTTCCCCAACTCAATTTATTATATTCTGCCTAATTCTCTTAAATTATTCACCGTGATGGATAGTGCTCTTGACCCAATGTTACTAATGTGAATGAACGTTGCTACTGAGATTTTTATTTGGTTGTAGGTGTCGAGGTTTAATGGAGTCTAATCAACCTTGCAACAATGAAAACTAACTTTTGAAAGTTTTGAGACTCGTACTGCTCAGAATTTAATTGCTATGGCAGCATTATTTTTTAATACTTATTAGTGCTGTCTTTTTTTAATCCCTCTATTGTTTACATCAATCTTTTCTTTTTGTCACTCGAATTTTTTTGGTCCTGGATTTAACATTGAATTTGCTTCTTACCATTCACGTGCTTGTTCAGATCTTTTCACTTCAGACTGTTGTTCATGTGAAACACATGAAATACTTAATCAGTATTTTGCTGTGAACCACTGGGGAAATTGATTTCTGCTCTTCAAATTCTATTCCCAATTAGGACTGTAATTATAAAAGCTGCATTCCAAATCATTTGTTTTTTTAATATAATTGTATGCCTTACTTTACAATACCTTTCTTCTTGCCTCTTTTTGGAAGCCTGTGAATCAAGGAGACTCAGTTTCCTCATGCTGTTAACATGGATCCTTGTGAAGTGATTGCTGCTTTTCTCTCTGAGTTCATAGTCTCAGAATGAAATAGGCAGCAACGTCTCTAACAGATGGTAGGTACTGTTGGCTTATTGATTAATGGAGGTTTCTCTACCATTCCGTTTTTCTCCCTCCTCCATGCAAGCAACATGGATATAAATTTAACCAATGGTACTGATCAAGCATGGCTCCATTTGAGCATGCAAAATAAATTTGTGCATAAATTAAACACATTTCTTGTGGGTCCAGAACCATTATCTGTTTTTTTCTTCTTTACCCAATTATTGTGGTTCATTGTCAGTACATGTTCAGAAATCGTTCACTTCAGGAAATGCTTTGACTGAATGTCCAGATGTTACTAATATGCTCCATTGCATGTACATTGAACATGTATTGACATATGAAGATCCCTTCACAGAACCTGAAGAAGAAATGGAATGATCGCAAAAGAGAACCTTGGGAACAAATGTTGATACAATCTTTAATCAAATGAATGTGTTGAACAAATCCAAGGAAAACATTATACTCCCATATTTGTGGTTTACTTTTTGTGACAAAGAATGTCGCTTTGGTTAGTTTGGCAGAGTATTAAGCTAAGATATAGAACATATTTCATCAAAGTGCCCTGAAACACAAACATACTATTTATCATGTTAAGAAGCTTAATACTCTTTCAATTAAAACCATATTCTTTCTCCTGGCAAAGTAAACGGAGATAGAAAAATAAATATGATCAAAACTTGGAATTCATTAATATGAGAACATCAGAAAATGTTCAGGTATTTAGTGTGCAACAGCAAGTGACAAAGAAAGCCTGTGTTGCTGGAACTGTGAATCAGTTTATATAATTGATATAAAGGCAATGTACCTTTGCAACAAAAATGAGCCCTGAGGTTTAGGCTGGAATTGGTTACATTGTTGTCAAAACGAATTTCAAACCTGTGGCTGAGATGGTTTAGGAGTGAATGGGTTGTTAAATCTGTTGAAAGTGACAAAATGTTAGTGAAATTAAACACTAACCCATCAAGCTCCACATTTATCTTGAGTTCATTTGCCCAACTATCTCAAGAGGCGGGTTGCGAAATTCGGTAGATGTTGTCGAGTTTAACATGCGGTGTGCAGGTTCCCGGAGCTTCCTGAAATTCTGCGATGAGTTGGTATATGGGGGGGGGGGAGGCTGAAGAGTTGACAGGCCGATCCAGCAAGATAACCTAAAAGCACTCAGCTGCTTTCTTCAACGTTTCTCTGAAAGACTCCTCATAAGTTGTCTTATTATTTGTTATGATTTGGTCCAACTTTGTGTATGATGGCATTCACTTTCTGTGGTTTGGAAGCATCCACTTGCTAACTGGGATTTCCAGCTCCCCAGGGCTAATCACCTTGGGTGCTTTTCATGGTGCCAAATGACAGATCCTAGGCTAGCATTCTGGTGCACAGCTACAAAAGATTCAACAGTAGGAGCAGCCTACTCCTCGTAATCCTGGAGTTCCACAGTTCATTGGTTCTGTGCATAATGATGACACGGTAGCACAGTGGTAGAGTTGCTGCTTTACAGTGCCAGAGTCCTAAGTTTGATCCTGACCACGGTGCTATCTATACGGAGTCTGCAGAAGGGTCGCAACCCCGAAACGTCACCCATTCCTTCTATCCAGAGATGTTGCCTGCCCCGCTGAGTTACTCCAGCATTTTGTGTCTATCTTCAGAGTTTGTACGTTTTTCCCCTTGACTACATGGGTTTTCTCCGGGTGTTCTGGTTTCCACCCACACTCCATAGACGTACAGGTTTGTAGGTTAATTGGCTTTGGTAAAAAAAATAATTGTCCCTAGTGTGTGGATAGTGCTAGTGTATGGGGATCACTACTCATTGTGGATTCGGTGGGCCGAAGGGCTTGTTTCCATGCTGTATCACTAAACTAAACTAAAGTCCAGCTCAGAAACAAAACCGCCGCAGTTGTGAAGGCAGAGTGTGAGTTTACTTCCTTGAACAGCAACATCAGAGAGGGCTCATTGTTTCATATCACATAGCGGCAAAGACTTGGCCAATACTCATTGCCTGCTGCATCCTGGTGATCATGCTCCAGTTGCGACCGCCAGTGACTGCCACTTCTTTGCCATGGGATACTGCCAGGCGTTGCAGATTCCTACAGCTATCACACAATAAGGCATCAGGCAGGTGCATGATACCTAGTTTACTTTTCCCACCAAATTGCAGCTGTAGGAAACAAGACGATCTCCCTAAGCATGTGTGAAATACTCCAAGACAATGATTGAGCATGCTGTGGCTTGCTGAGGGAATGCTTTGGATGTTAGAAAAATGTGGAGGTGATCTTAGGGGTGAGTCAGTTGGTGTTGTGCAAACAGCTCAATATCTATTCTACCCACTACTTCAATATGTTCAGAATAATTGTCCTCATGCAAGGTCTTAGCCACTCCTCTGTTGTTTGTTTCTCAGTGTGTATTTTTGCTCCAAAATACACAATGAACCAACCAGTGAATAATTAGAAAAAATGCGGGAGACATTAAATACCATCATGAGAACCTTCGTATTAGTCAAGCAGGTAGGGCTGAAGTTTGGACCTGCCGGTGTTCATCTTAGAAGACCTGCCGGTGTTCATCCTACATGAAATATCTACAGAGATTCCAAAAATCCAGTTTCCAGATATGTCCTAGAGGATCAGAAGTCTGTCATCTGAATCATACATGATTGGAAGTCAGAAGTTTGTAACTCCAGGATGCTTACCTAATGATTTATTGGAAAAATGTTAGGATCAAGTATTGAAATGATAATAGCAAGACATTTTAAAAGTCATGATCCAATTATGCAGAATCAGCATGTCTTCAGAAAGGAAAATCTGTTTGACAAATGTATCATAGTTATTTGCTGAAGCACCAACTGGAGTGTAATGTTCTGGAATTTTAAAATGTAATCACAAGGTGCCACATTAATTTTGTAAAATGAGAGCTCATGGCGTTGGAGGTCGTATATTAGCAGTATTGGCTAACGAGCAGCAAGTAACAAGAAGATTTAACCAACCAATCCCCGTCTACTGATACTCTCCTCCGCTGGTCCTTACCATCAACAACTTTTCGTTTGACTCCTCCCATTTCCTCCAAATACAGGGTATAGCTATGGGCACGCGCATGGGCCCCAGCTATGCCTGCCTCTTTGTAGGCTACGTCGCACAATCTTTGTTCGAGGTGTACCATGGCCCTATCCCCAAACTCTACCTCTGCTACATCTGCATTGGTGCTACCTCCTGCACCCATACACAACTCACTGAATTCATCCATTTCACCACTAACTTCCATCCGACACTCAAATACACCTGGACCATTTCCGACGTTTCCCAACCATTCTTGGACCTCACTATCTCCATCGCAAGTGATACTACTGACCGACATCTACTATAAACCCACTGACTCCCATGTCTATCTGGACTACACTTCTTCCCACCCTGCTTCCTGTAAGGACTCCATCCTCTACTCTCAATTCCTCCATCTACGCCGCATCTGCACCCAGGATGAGGAGTTCCACACCAGGGCATCGGAGATGTCCTCATTCTTCAGGGAACGGGGGTTCCCCCCTTCTACTATAGATGAGGCTCTCACCAGGGTCTCTTTTATACCCCGTTACTCTGCTCTCACTCCCCATCCCCCCCACTCATCACAAGGGCAGAGTCCCCCCAGAGACCGCTCCCTCTGTATCTCCCTGGTCAATTTGTCCCTTCCCACTCAACCCCCCCCCCCCCCCCCCCGCCCCCCTCATGGCACTTTCCTTTACAACTGCAGGAAATGCTACACTTGTCGCTTTATCTCTCCATCCAAGGACCCAAGCAGTCTTTCCAGGTGTGGCAGAGGTTCCCCTGCACCTCCTCCAACCTCATCTATTTCATCTGCTGCTCCAGGTGTCAGCTGTCAGTGAGACCAAGCGTAGGCTTGGAGATCATTTCGCCCAACATCTCTGCTTGGTTCGTAATAACCAACCTGATCTCCCGGTGGCTCAGCACTTCAACTCCCCCTCCCATTCCGAATCTGACCTTTCTGTCCTGGGCCTCCTCCATGGCCAGAGTGAGGCCCACCGTAAATTGGAGGAGCAGCACCTCATATTTTGCTTGGGCAGTTAACACCCCAGCAGTATGAACATTGACTTCTAATTTCTAATTGACTTCTCTGCCTTCTCCTCCCCTTCCCTGTTCTCCCTCAGCCCACTGTCTCCACCTCTTCCTTTCTTCTCCCCCCCCCCCCCTTCACATTAGTCTGAAGAGGGTTCTGGACCCGAAATTTCCTTCGCTCCATAGATGCTGCCTCACTCGCTGAGTTTCTCCAGCATTTTTGTCTACCTTCGATTTTCCAGCATCTGCAGTTCCTTCTTGAACAGAAGGGATAAGTAAGTAAGTACGTTTATTGGCCAAGTATTCACATACAAGGAATTTGCCTTGGTGCTCCGCCCACAAGTATCAACATGACATACAGTGACAGTTACGAATGACTCAGAAAACATTAAACATTAATAATAATAATAAAACATTAATGATAAAACACCATTGATCAAGCACGTGAACCAACAAAATACCAGATCAAAGGGAGGCTACATATTTTTGGCTGTTGAGTAGAGCAACTACTCATGTATAAAAACTGTTTTTATGTCTGGCTGTGGCAGCTTTGACAGTCGCCTTCCAGAGGGAAGTGATTCAAAGAGCTTGTGGCCAGGGTGAGAGGGGTCAGAGATGATCTTGCCCGGTCGCTTCCTGGCCCTTGCAGTGTACAGTTCATCAATGGAGGGAAGGTTGCAGCCAATAATTTTCTCTGCTGATTGGATGATTCGCCGCAGCCTCCAGGTGTCGTGCTTGGTGGCTGAGCCAAACCAGACCATGATGGAGAAGGTGAGAACAGACTCTACAATGGCCGTGCAGAATTGGACCATCATTGCCTGTGGCAGATTGTGCTTCCTCAGCTGCCGCAGGAAGTACATCCTCTTATGCCTTTTTGACTGTGGAGTCGATGGTAGCCCCCCACATAAGGTCCTTGGAGATGATGGTTCCCAGGAACTTAAAAGACTCCACAGATGTGACTGTGGTGTTGTTGATGGTGAGTGGGGTGAGGGGCGGGGGAGCTTCCTAAAGTCTACAATCAATTCCACTATCTTAAGGGCATTGAGCTCTAGGTTGTTGCTATGGCACCAGGACGCCAGCTGTGACACTTCCTGTCTGTAGGCAGATTCCTCCCCATCCTGGATCAGTCCAATCAGGGTTGTGTCGTCCACAAACCTGAGAAGCTTGACAGAGGTGTCTGTGGAGGTGCAGTCGTTAGTGTAGAGAGAGTAGAGGAGAGGAGAGAGTACACAGCCTTGCTGTGCTCCTATGCTGAGTGTTTGCTGGTCCGAGATGTGCTTTCCCAGCCTCACATGCTGCTTCTTGTCTGTCAGGAAGTTGGTGATCCAATGACAGAGGGGTTCAGGCACAGTCAATTGGGAGAATTTGGAATGTAGTAGCTCTGGCACAATGGTGTTGAATGCAGAGCTAAAATCAACAAACAGGATCCTCGCATAGGTCCCCTGGCCATCTAGGTGCTGCAGGATGAAGTGCAGGCCCAGGTTGACTGCATCATCCACAGATCTATTAGCCTGATATTCAAACTGCAGAGGGTCCAGCAGGGAGTTTGTGATATTTTTCAGCTTGGCCAGCACCAGCCTTTCGAGTGTCTTCATGACTACAGAAGTCATTTAGCTATTAAGACAAGTAATCCTTGCCTTTTTGGGTACAGGGACAATAGTGCAGGCTTTGAAGCAGGCATGGACAGTACATGTTTGCAGGGACTGGTTAAAAATGTCTGTATAGGCCGGTGCCAGCTGTTTGGCACAGAGCCTAAGAGTAGAGAGGGAAACATTGTCACCTCCTGGAGATTTACGACTCTTTTGTCCTCTGAAAAGCCTCTCCACCTCCTCTATTTTTATTGTTGATATTGGATAAGTTATGTTGTGCAGCACAGAGGGTGTGGATGATTGGGTGTGAAGTGGTGAGTGGAGGGGGGTGGGTGTAGAAAGGCACAGACTTTGCAGGGGTCAGTTAAGAGGTCTTAACGAGGTCTTAAAGAGGTCAGTTTGAATTTGAGTTTTGTTTATTGTCATATGCACTGAAGTACAGTGTAAATATTTTGCTGCGTGCTGTCCAGTCAGTGGAAAGACAATACATGATTACAATCTAGCCATTCATGGGGTGTACAGATGCATAGTAAAGGAAATAAAGTGAAAAATGTTTAGTGGAAGATAAACTAGTAAACTCCAATTAAACATAGTCCAAGGTGCTCCAATGAAGTAGATAGTAGTTCAGAATGGCTCTCTAGTTGTGGTAGAATGATGCAGTTGCCTGATAGGAGCTGCGAAGAAACTATCTTTGAATATGGAGGTGTGCATTTTTATACTTCTATACCAATGGGAGAGGTAAGAAGACAGAGTGGCCAGGGTATGATTCGTCCTTGATTATGCTGGTGGCCTTGCCCAGGCAGCGTGAGGTGTAAATGGAGTCAATGGAAGTCAAAGTCAAACAAACTTTATTGTCATTTAGAAATACATCGATATATGCAATTCCAAACGAAATTCCGTTGCATTTGGCTCCCTGTGCAACACGATAATTATCAGAAGGATAAAATGGAAAAAAATGGATAAAAGGATAAAATAGACAATGGTGACAGCCCATTACATGGCATTCAGGAGTCTGATGGCTCGTGGGAAGAAGGTTTTGTGTGATGGTCTAGGCTGCATCCACAATTCTCTGCATATTCTTGTGGTCTTGGATGGAGCTGTTCCCAAACCATGCTGTGATGCATCCGGATAAAATGTTTTATACGGCACATCTGTAGAGCTTGGTGAGAGTTATTGGGGACGTGCCGAACTTCCTAAGCCTTCTGAGGAAATAGAGGCGTTGGGTCAGTTTCAGGTCAGTAGGGTCTGTTTCCGGTTGACAGCCTGTAGCCAATGGGCTGCACAGAGATTAGAGCTGAGTCGCAGCTGGTTATAGTGTGATTTAACAAATGAAACAAAAGTACTGGACCACATTAGCAGGTGCTCAAAAGGTAATTGTAAGATGTGTATATATATATATATATATATAGTGAATAGAGAGATATTGATAGTTTATGTATTGGGTAAAATTCGCAAATGGAATATAATGTATGAAAATGCTAAGTCCATTTCTTGAAGGGTTAGGAGTCTTTGGAATTCCTTGACCCACAAAGGTGCAGAGTTTAAATCCTTGAATCTATCCAAATATGAGATACATTTTTAGTCAAGGATATCAAGATTATGGTAATTGGGCAGGAAAGTGGATTTGACTAAAATGGGTCAGCCATAATTGTATAAATGACATGGCAGTCTCAAGAGAACAAGTTGCCTAGTCTTGTTCCTGGTGTAGAAAGAGATCTAGATGCACATAGAGTTTAAAGGAAGTGCAGATGGTCGAATCTTGTGCAAAAAAAAAAAACCCAAAAGGGTGGAGATAGCAGGTTGGGCAACATCTGGGGAGGGAATGGACAGATGATGATTTGGGATGGGACTATCCTTCAGAACTGATGGAATAGAGGGAGAGAACTGGAAAAAAAGAGGTGGAAGCAGCGCATAGCCCAGCAAGTGATAGATGGATACAGGTGAGGGCTGATTAGTCAATGGGTGGAGTAAGTGACAAAGGCTAGAGATGAAAAGGAAACAAAAGAATAGCAAATAAGGAAAGAATAGGTGGAGTGAAATATAAAGCTGGAGGGAGGGATGTGATTGGAAAGGTACAGGGTGGTGGGGAAAGAGGAGGTTTAAAATGGAAATGTGGAACTGGAGGATGGGAGATGAACATATAGAGGAGGGGAAAGGGGCAGCTTGACTTGAGTTCAATAGCTCTTTATTGTTATGTGCAAACACACAGTGAAATTCTTTCTTACATACAATCCAGTAGAGTACCTAAGCATGATGAACAATATTATTTGATTCAACTTGAGATAATAAAGTTGTAGGTGGCATATTCAAAATGAATTCAAAGTTGCCTTTAGTAGTCTGTGAGAATGAAGTTCTTATTTTGATTTCATTACCAGGTTGTATTGTCATCTTCTTATCCACGAATGTTGTCTGCGCATAGAGCTGCTAATCATTGTGATGTAAAATATTATGCTATGTGATGAGAGCCGTTTCTTATTTGCAAACATGTTGTTTTGTTTAGAAGGAGAGAAGGATTGGTGAAAGAAACCTTTTATTGGTATCCATGGGACATACTGTTCTGGGCATTCAACTGTGCATATTTGGCTGATTTCTAAATATATCACAATATTTCATGATGAAAATTATTTTGCACCAAATGCATTCTGTTACCATTCCATGCTAATACAAGATTAAAATGTTTTTGATAACATCTTATAACAAGTAAATATTTGGGTATTCCAAACAAACCTTATGGTGACATTCCCCCATGATTTTCACATCCTTCTCCTCAATGCAACATGAATTACCGTGCTGATCTGAGAGAACTAATTGTATTTACAGTTGGGTGAGCACAGATATAGCCATTAGAGCCATACAGCATGGAAAGAGGCCCATCAGTCCAACTTGCCTATGCCAACCAAGAATCGCCCTCTGCACCAATCCCACATGCCCGTGTTTGGTCCATATCATTCAAAACGTTTCCTATCCATGTACCTGTCCAAATGTATTTTAAACGTTGTTATAGTGCCTGCTTAAATGTTGTTATAGTACCTACCATTAAATGTTCTTCTGCATCTTATTGATGATGCAATTTGATTAATTTATTCAGACTAATGGAATACAAGCATCTCTAAAGTGATACGCTGTAAGTAATTTTGTGATAACGTTTAACTTCTAAATACGTTTTTCCATAATGGCCAAGCTGTGGCGTGACCTGCTTCATCAGGAATGTGGAATGTAATGCTATGTTCTAGACCAATAATAAGGGTCAGCTGCTTGGCCGGTTTGCCAAGTCCAATGTTCGTGATCCCATATATAATAATTTTACATATTCAGGAATGTTCCATTTACAAATACTTGTGGTTGCATTCTGGAACATATTATTGTGAATTTGGGTTTTGCCCATTGTCTCTAAATTGGATTAGGTACTTAATACATAAACAAAGTAAAAACAAAACTGCACGACAATATTTTTAGAAGCATGAGTTTCAATATAGAGAGAATTGTATCAAAAAAACTAAAATTGAAGGAGGTGAGGGCCAGCTTCTTTCCTGTGAAGGGCACATTTTGGTTCATATGTGGTGTTCTTGACTTTATTTTTAAGGATTTTGAACTCAAGCTTTGAGATCACATTTAATGGAGATGGATTACTGAGATGGTAAACAGTTTCTGTTGCTTTGGAATAACATATTTTAAAGGAGGGCCTATAATAATGAGATATTTTCTCTATATGTACTAGCTTTTGTTCTTAGTCAGGTATGTCCAAGTGAATTACTTTAATAGATTGTAAGATAGACCAATAGATAGGTGGGATTTGTTTTTTTTGCACTCGTCCAGCAGATGAATTAATAAAATAATGATTACAACAATGTCAATGGCCACACTTGTTGCAATCGCTCTTAGACCATAGAACATTGCAAAACAAGAACAGGCTCTTCGGCCCACAATGTTTGTGTCCAATGTGATGCTAAGAACATAATTTATCCAGCTGCACATAATTCATATCCTTCCATTTCCTGCATATCCATACGTCTTTCCAAAAGTCTTTTAAACGGCACTAATATATCTGCTTCAACCACCACCCGCAGCAATGCCTTCCAGGCACTCACCACCCTCTGTGTAAAAAAAACTTGCACCGCGCATCTTCTTTAAACATCGCCCCTCTCATCTTAAATACCCTTTGGTATTTGATTTTTTATTACCCTAGAAACCTATCTATGCCTCATAATTTTATATACCCTTATGCTCAGCAGAGGTTAGTTACCAAGGAATCGTCATCTGGGAAGCCTTGAATAGTGAAAGTTTAGTAGCCAATCCACAGACACATTTTTATTAGTCTTCTCTGGCAAAAATAAATTCTATCGAGATCCATATTAACTATTTGTTTGATACATTGCACACTACTCATTAATGTCTTTCTGTCTCTTCTTTAATTTCTCGTTTTCCCCAATTCTGTACTTGCGATTCTCTTAAAATATCACCCTCTTCCTTCCTTTTCTTCTCTCATCCAGATTCATTGGTCTGTTCCTCTGCTCTTTTGACAAATAAAGGGCCTGTCCCACTGTACGAGGTAATTCAAGAGTTCTCCCGAGTTTTACCCTGATTCGAACTCGGAGAATGTCCGTAGCGGGTCCGTAGGAGTTTGTGGATGTCTCGTAGTGACTCGTACGAGTTACGGTAGGTACTCGGGAAATCCGGTAAACTCGTGACGTATTTTCAACACTGTGAAAAATGTCCACGAGTAAAAAAATACTTGTGATGAAAAAAATATTTACTTTTTGGTACGAGCTGCTACGAGACATCCACGAACTCCTACGGGCCCGCTACGGACATTAACCATATAACCGTATAACAATTACAGCACGGAAACAGGCCATCTCGGCCCTTCAAGTCCGTGCCGAACAACTTTTTTCCCTTAGTCCCACCTGCCTGCACTCATACCATAACCCTCCGTACCCTTCTCATCCATATGCCTATCCAATTTATTTTTAAATGATACCAACGAACCTGCCGCCACCACTTCCACTGGAAGCTCATTCCACACCGCTACCACTCTCTGAGTAAAGAAGTTCCCCCTCATGTTACCCCTAAACCTCTGTCCCTTAATTCTAAAGTCATGTCCTCTTGTTTGAATCTTCCCTATTCTCAAAGGGAAAAGCTTGTCCACATTAACTCTGTCTATCCCTCTCATCATTTTAAAGACCTCTATCAAGTCCCCCCTTAACCTTCTGCGCTCCAGAGAATAAAGACCTAACTTATTCAACCTATCTCTGTAACTTAGCTGTTGAAACCCAGGCAACATTCTAGTAAATCTCCTCTGTACCCTCTCTATTTTGTTGACATCCTTCCTATAATTGGGCGACCAAAATTGTACACCATACTCCAGATTTGGTCTCACCAACGCCTTGTACAATTTTAACATTACATCCCAGCTTCTATACTCAATGCTCTGATTTATAAAGGCTAGCATACCAAAAGCTTTCTTTACCACCCTATCTATATGAGATTCTACCTTCAAGGAACTATGCACGGTTATTCCCAGATCCCTCTGTTCAACTGTATTCTTCAATTCCCTACCGTTTACCATGTACGTCCTATTTTGATTTGTCCTGCCAAGGTGTAGCACCTCACATTTATCAGCATTAAACTCCATCTGCCATCTTTCAGCCCATTTTTCCAACTGGCCTAAATCACTCTGTAGACTTTGGAAATCCTCTTCATTATCCACAACACCCCCTATCTTGGTATCATCTGCATACTTACTAATCCAATTTACCACCCCTTCATCCAGATCATTGATGTACATGACAAACAACAAAGGACCCAACACAGATCCCTGAGGCACCCCACTAGTCACCTGCCTCCAACCCGACAAACAGCCATCCACCATTACCCTCTGGCTTCTCCCATTCAGCCACTGTTGAATCCATCTTGCTATTCCTGCATTTATACCCAACAGTTGAACCTTCTTAACCAACCTTCCATGAGGAACCTTGTCAAAGGCCTTACTGAAGTCCATATAGACAACATCCACTGCTTTACCCTCGTCAATTTCCCTAGTAACCTCTTCAAAAAATTCAAGAAGATTAGTCAAACATGACCTTCCAGGCATAAATCCATGTTGACTGTTCCTAATTAGACCCTCTTTATCCAGATTCTTCGAGATCGAATCGGGAAAACTTGGGAGAACTCTTGAATTACCTCGTACAGTGGGACAGGCCCTTAACTCTCTTTGCCTCTAACTCTAAAATTATGATAAAAGTCACGCTGATTTTTATCACCCAATATCCCTGATATCTCCCCCACTATGCCAATATTTTTCACATACTTTGGAGTTTTGTCCCTCCCTCCCCTGCACCATCACCTATTTCCATCCTTGCACTATTGGTATCTCTAGGCCTACCTGCCCATATTCGCCACCAGGCATTGGTCTCTTCCTTCTGGTCCTGGCTACATTTCTGACCCTGTTTCTCGCCATGCCCTGGTTGTACACCTGCATCCTGACAGTTGCCTCCACCCCAAGTTATTTAGGGTCAGCAGAAGATGCCATTATGCTGTGGGCCTTGCAAGGAAGCTGCAGACTATTGAGGCAAGTATGGTATTATTAAAGATGCTGGTTTTTGGCCAGAATGTTGCAGCAGCATACTGCTTTGCAGTGAGACGTAAAACATATCATGATGCTGTTTGAGGGCAAACAGAAAACCTTCCTGTTGTTTTTAGTCAATATTTCTTTCTTATTCAATGCATCACCAAAAATTGATTACATGGCAGTTAATTCATTTGCTAGTGCACCTTTATCATCTTTTTTTCTCCTGTCTCTTTGCTTAAAAAAAAAATTACATTGGAATTTGAGGTGTCTTGTGAAGATAAAGTATTAAATACATGTGTGTTCTATTTTCAAAGAATGTAAAAACTTCAGACATGGTAGCAATAATAATTGTTGAATATTTTGAATCTTGCTTGAGAATGGCACTTTTAAGGTGGGATGCTTCAGATTTGCTTTACAACCAAGATTAGATTGCCATATTTTAAACAATGATGATTCAGTAAAAGTCTAAGATCTATGCCTTTCCAAGCTTGGATCCTGTAGTATAAGAAGAAACATGTGCTCAGCCTCCCAGACAGAGGGTCACCGCAGTTTGTGTTGACTATGCATGTGACCTGTTATTTGTTCTAGCCTGCACTTTACCGTAAAAAATAAATGCTTTTCGATTTGACAAATGATTTGCTTTGCTGAAAATTATGACATATTTTAATGTCTTGTAAGGTCATTTAAAGCAATTTTCTGTAAACCTTGGGCAGCTCATTGACACATTTGATGAATGATTTCACAGTTTAAGCAATTATGGCAATTCATCTCTGTGAGCACCATTTGTGTTCTAGAATCCCTTTTGATTACTGCAAGACTTTTCATGAACAGAAACCTATCAGCAAAGCAGAAATGAACAAATTTAACAAAATAATAAAAAATAGACTTTTTTAAAGATTTTAAAAAAATCTTGATTTCATTTAATTAATTATCAGGCAGTATATGGCTTGCATCATTCATTCCTTAGAAGAAAATGCCTCCAGAACCTGTGAAATTAGGTATTAAAAAAAAAATCAAAACAAGGTGATTCCTTTCTTCAACGTCAGCCTGTGTAAAATATGATAAAACTAAGATCAATAGTTTGTGTTCTGAACAAATCAATTGTTAATTTTAATACATATATATTAACCATTAACAACCTATTGCATATCCAAAATCATAATTTAAATGCTTTTTCAACAAACAATTGGAAATTCAATAGGAATCCAACATTCTTAATGATGATAGTATAGGTATGTTACAAAACTTACCTTGAGCAGCGCTGCAGTTCTGCCGCTACCCGTGTGCGCGACTTTGGCGCCTTTCAGAGGGGGGCGGGCTTAAAGTGCCATTTTTCCACAGGCAGGGAAAATCGATCCATGTCGGGCGATTTTGTTGCGGAAGAAAAATCGCTCCGACATTTCATGAATGAAGGTATTTTTAAATTACTCTAAATTATTTATTAACTAGAGTAATTTAAAAATCACCTTCAAAAGCCGTGAGCGCCGAAATTCATGAAAATGAGATTTAAAAATTATGTTATATTGTGGATTATTGGGTGAATGTTAGTTGGACACTTAGGCAATTTAAAAAAAGTTTATATTTTCTTAAGAAATGGATAGATGTTTAGATCTACTCATTGAATTTTGTAATTAGCTACAGTTAGATAACTAACTAATTATATGCTTTAATTTCAGGTCATCCAAGTAAGATTGTTTCATATTTGTTTCAGAATGCTTCAATCTATAACAACTGAAAATTTCATTGAGTTCTCTTAATTTTTAAGAAAGTTATGGGATTTTAACTGTTCCAGATCACAGCTTTTGAGTTAAGTCAATTGAAAGGCAATGGGGAACAAGATGCTAATTTCCGAGTATGAAAATGGCCATAACTTTCTTAATACTGAAGATATGAAAGTGAATTAGGTGTCAAATTAAACTTCTTTTTATGCTTTATCTGATGGGATAAATTGCAGACTTGATTTTTAAAATCTCAAAATTTTGTAACATTGCTAGATAGTATTAACTCAAAAGGACCAATTCAAAGCTATTTGAACTCAGTGGTTATCTACGTGTACGAGTCCTATTTGCACCATATCCCTTTAAACCTTTCGTATCTATATACCTCTCAAAGTATTTTAAATGTTGTAATAATACCCGCATCTATAGCTTCCTCTGGTAGCTCGTTCCGTATATGTCAATTCCCGCTGTGTGGAATAAGCTGTTCCTCGGGTCCCTTATAGATCATTCTCCTCTCACCTTAAATCTATGTCTTGTAGTTTTAGATTCCCTGAATATGTGGAAACAAATATTCATTTATCCCCCTCACAATTTTACATACTTCTGTAACGTCCCCCCTCAACCACATTTGCTCCAGAGTAACTTGACCCAGTCTATCCAGCCTGTTCTATTAACTTGGGCCCTCCTGACCTGGTAACATCCACGTGAATCTTTTCTGCATCTTTTCCAGCTTAATAACATCCTTCATATGATTGGGCAACCAGAACATTTGTAACCAGAACATTACTCCAAGTGCCATCTTACCAAAGTTGACCAAACAATTGTGTAAATTTCTATATTATGCTCTCATAATCTGAGCCTTGATTATTTTTAGTTTAAATGTTTCAAAAGATTCAATTGCATGTACCATAGATCTCCTTAGTTCTTAGCAGGTTTTTTGCAGTAGATTTGGGTAGCCTACAATTGAACAAAATGAACATTGTATTCTCTAATTTCCAATTGCTGGTAAACCAAACCCCACTCCCTCCTGATCAGGACCAAGGTCCTTTCATACACACTTTTCTTTCCATTCCACTCCACCCCCCACTCCCATTCCTTTCCCTTCCTCTGCCTCCTTCTTCTGCTTATCATTCACCTCTACCCATTCCAGGTATGTTCTTCCTATTCCCCCCCCCCCCCCCCCCCTCCTTTCTGCTGCTTGTACATTTCACTCCTTACCTTTGTTAAAGAAGGAACTGCAGATGCTGGAGAATCGAGGGTACACAAAAGACTGGAGAAACTCAGCGGGTGCAGCAGCATCTAAGGAGCGAAGGAGATAGGCGATGTTTTGGGTCGAGACCCTTCTTCAGACTAGTTAGGGATCAGGGAAACGAGAGATATAGACGGTGATGTGGAGAGATAAAGAACAATGAATGAAAGATATACAAAACAGTATTGATGATAAAGGAAACAGGCTATTGTAAGCTGTTTGTAGTGTGAAAATGAGAAGCTAGTGCGATTTGGGTGAGGGAGAGATAGAGAGAGAAGGAATGCCAGGGCCCGAGGGCTGAGGGAGAGGTGGGAAGGGGAGGAGACAACCAGGGTTAACAGAATTGAGAAAATTCAATGTTTAAGCCCAGAGGATGCAGACTCCCCAAACGGAATATGAGGTGCTGTTCCTCCAACTTGCGGTGTTGCTCACTTTGGCCGTGGAGGAGGCTCAGGACCGAGAGGTCGGATACGGAATGGGAGGGGGAGTTGAAGTGCTGAGCCACCGGGAGGTCGTGTTGGTTATTGCGGACCGAGCGGAGGTGTTCGGCGAAACGATCGCCAAGCCTCCGCTTGGTCTCACCGATCTAGATCAGCTGGCATCTGGAGCAACGGATGCAGTAGATGGGGTTGGAGGAGGTGCAGGTGAACCTCTGTCGGACCTGGAAGGACTGCCTGGGTCCCTGAAAGGAGTGGATGGGGGAGGTGAGGTGAAGGGACAAGTGTAGCATCTCTTGCGGTTGCAAGGGAAAGTGCCCGGGGAAGGGGTGGAGCGGGAGGGAAGGGAAGAATTTCTGCCTTCCGCAAAGACTTCTCCGTCTGCAACTCCCTTGTCAATTCTTCCCTTCCCTCCCAGCTTTCTCCAGCCTTTTGTGTACCCTCACTCCTTACCTTTGTTTGTTATCAGATTCCACCATCGGTAGCTCTTTGTCTTCTCTACATATCACCTCTAGACTTAGTGATTATCTCCACCAATCTCTTCCTCGTCTGAATCATCTGCCAATCAACCCTTCATCACCTGGATCCATCCATCACTTTGGCCAATTGTTCATTCAACATTCAACAACATTCTCCCTTCTAGACTCGGCATCAAACTCGGGGAACTGGGACTACTCCTCCCTATGAAATCGGATCATTAATTTCCTCAAACTATCACTCTAGCTTTGAAATTGCGCAAGGGCAATACACATCCTTAACTATAGACATTAGGAAAACAATTGACAATATTTTATGACAATATTGATGTTAGGTTTTGTTTTTCATTTACCATTTGTATGTTTCATTGCTTACCTGTACTTAAAATCTGCAGTTGATTCTCTCTAGTTTATTACTCTGTGTCTCTTGTACAGTAGTAGTTCAGTAACATTGTTGTTATGCAATTGTGCTCTTTCCTGCGATGATGTGTGGAGAATTACGAAATGGCCACCTGTTTTACTCCTATGTGGCATGCTACATGCAGAGGATTGTTATGTAATTTTCAGGTGCAGTCGATGGAGTGTGTGCTCTGTACACTCCATCAAAGTGACACTGGGCCTGGAGAGGCCTGACTATCAGTGGTGTTTATGGCATGGTGATTCCTTGAAGATTGTCCCCATCTCCACGTGCTTACTCAATCCTGTGGTGAAGCTGTGGGATGTTTCTTCCACCAGCCACAGAGTTAATATCCAGCAGCAAGCGCCCTATCAAGATTGAGTCACAATGATATTTTGCAAATCAAAGGGACTCCATCTTCTCAGGGAGGATGGAAACTGTGCAGCATGAATGTTATCGCTTTATCCAGTGATAATTACAGAGGCTTCTGATGTTTAGCAATGAGGGCCTGCATGACACCAAAGATATGTTTGCACACAAATTAACTTAAACAATTAATCTGAATTTGAAGAGAAACTGATCTTCACCATTGCTCCTACATAAACTTCATCCACAGATCATCAATTGGTTGATGTGAAGCCCATGTTGAATCTAATCATGTTTAATCCAAATTATCACCCCTAGAATGTATACAACACAATAATTTAAGAATATTAACATGTTTATTACTTAAGTTTGCTGCTTTCACTTGCAAAATCTCCATCTACAGCTGCCAACTGCATCCACAACTATTCAGTATGGTGCATGAAACAGAATTGCTGAGTTTCTTCCATCTTCAGTTCAGTAAGATCAATCAACTGCAGAGTTGGCAGCTGCAGACCCCATATGATGAATTGAAAATGTTACTGATGTCCCTTTGGACTTTGTCAAATTCTTTGTGCGGCATGGTGTCATTTGCAATGTGACTTTCTCACTTTCCCTGGAGTAAATTAACTTCTGACATGTAGCAAGATGGGAATAAATTACTGCATAATGATGATGTGTTGGCCATTTGCATCAATTTAAACTGTCCTGGCTCACCTGTATAAATTGAATTAATAGTCCCACTGCAGAATGCATGTTTTTAAAAGAAGTCAGAGAGCAAGAGGTCACAGCCAGCTTTGCACTTCAGTGCTGGTTCTGGTTACTGTAACAATTCACTAGCACAGGGTTAGTTCTGCTTAAGTATTAAGCCATAGAAATTGAAAACCTGCGAGGAATTTCTAGAGAAAGAAAAGCAGAGCTGTTGTTTGCAAGTTGTCCAAGTGCAGTAATAATTGTTGAGTTCTTTAAGAGTCTGAGTAAATGTGATGCTTTGAAGTTTTAAAAAGCTTCCATTGCGATGCTCAGTTCTGGCACTGACATGGGTTATTGCAGCTGATTTTCAATTTATTGTACAGATATTAAGTTTCATGTAATGATGGCACTGTTGAAACATCTCCCAACATTGATATATGGGCTTTTCAAAATGCTCAGTTGGAGCTGGCATGTTGCTGTAACAAAATCATCTCTCTGCACCAAATGTATATTAAATGTACGCTTCAATCTGCAATGAAAGTAACTTATAGCAGATATAATTCAAGCTGGGATTTGAAGTACTGTATATTCATGGATTTTAACAGATGTAAGACAGGCCAGTGTTAGAAATCTTTGCCAGTGGAATTGAAATCTATTTCTTCAGATTGGTCCAGAAGGTGGCATTCAAGGGTCAGGCATTAGTTGAGGCCTTAAATGTTTTTTGATGTTGACATTTCTGGAGCGGTAGTATGGGTTTTGTCGGCTTTCTGGAGCGGTAGTATGGGTTTTGTGGGCTGAAGGGACTGGTTTCCAGAGGGCTAGTATGGGCATTGTGGGCCGAATGGATTTTTGGGCTGGCAGCTCACTCACTCACGGCTGGTGGGCTGGCAGTTGAATCATGGCTATTCCTTGAAATTCCATTTCAGGCAGGGTGCAAGGCCACCAAGCTCAAGTGCAGTTTCATGCCACTTCAGGCAGGGCGCAAGGCCGCCAAGCACAAGTGCACTTTTCAATAAGGCAACACAGCTTTAGCATTTTCAAACCAAAGGTAAAGGCCACACGCTTTAGCATTTTCAATGCAAAGGTCTCATGCTTTAGCATTTTCAATAAGGCAAAGGCCTCACGCTTTTAGCAAGCATTTTCAAAGCAAGCAACGCTTTTAGCAAGCATTTTTAAAGCAAGCAACACTTTTGCATTTTCAAACTACATTAAGGGCACTTACAGTTTAGTAGACATGTATTCAGTGTTATTCACAGCTCAGACTGAGAGACGTGACCCCCTCCCCCTCCCCCTCCCCCTCCCCCTCCCCCCATCTTCCAGAGACTGACTGAGGTGATCAACACTTCCGGGTTTTATAGTCCCTCCCCCCTCCCACCGGAAGGGGCATGGCCTTCATGGCGTGATTGACAGGAGAGAGAATCTCAACATTTTTAAAACATTAATAAGTCTTTTATTTTAATCAATGGGGAAAATCCTCTTTTCCTGCCCAGCGGAGGGGGACTCTGAGTAAGATTGCCAAAAATCACAGCCATAAGTGGCAACGTTTTTTCTAAAATCAATATGCAGTGCAACAGGAAGTGGTCAAGATGAGACTTTTAGTGATATAGATATCCAGCTGCAAACTGTTACCAAAATATTCCTATAGTGTGTTAAATGATACTGAACATTTAATCACCTTCAAATTGTTGCACAATTATTCCATTATCAGTGGATATATCAAACTCTCATTCCAGAGTTTTTTTCTCTCTGAATTTTCTATTAACAGACACAGATCCTCACAGGAAGCAACTATCTTTTAGGATGAAACATTTAACCAATGTGATAAAAATGATTTGCAAATGCTGGTTTGTACCAAAGATGGATACAAAATGCTGGAGTAATTCAACGGGTCAGGCAACATCTCTGGAGAAAATACCGATAGGTGACATTTTGGGTTGGGACTGAAGAATGGTCCTGACCTGAAATGTCACCTATCCATTTTCTCCAGAGATGCTGAATGACCTGCTGAGTTATTCCAGCGTTTTATGTCTATCTTTAGCATTAAACCAATGTTCTGTGGAAATTCACCACTAGTTTTGCCTACAACATCAGTGATTACATTACAAAATAAATTTGTGGATGAAAAATCACTTTGCTAGGTCTTGAGATCAAGAGTCTTTCATCAACTCCATAACAAAATGAATTGCTCAGATGTCTTTGTGACTGACCTATTTATGGCCACACTCCTTTGGACTTGCTGAGAGGGAATTGCTGAGTCAACGCAATTTCTGATAGAACAGATATCTCAAAATCACGAGAAGAATAGATCAGATAGATGCACCGAGTCTTAGGCCCATAGTAGGGGAATCGAGAACCAGAGGATATAGGTTTAAGGTGAAGGGAGAAAGATTTAATAGGAATCTGAGGGATATTTTTTTCACACAAAGGGCAGTAGGTGTATGGAACAAGCTGCCAGAGGAGGTAGTTGAGGCAGGTACAATTGCAACATTTAAGAAACATTTTGACAGGTACATGGATAGGACAGGTTTAGATGGCTATGGGTGGTGGGACTGGTGTAGATGGGACATGTTTGTCGGTTTGGGCAAGTTGGACTGAAAGGCCTGTTTCCACACTCTATGACTATGAGAAATGATTTTAAAGGACAGAATCCGCTTCCAAATAATGTTTTAATTCTTGGATTTAGCAAAGCTAAGATCCTATGATTGAAAGAAAAGGCTGCCAATTAGTGTGCTTCTTTTGTCCAAAAGCATGTCTTTCACTTGTTGCCCCAAGAAAAGTCTGCAATAGTCCAAACTTCCAATCATAACCATAATCATACTTTATTAGCCAAGTATGTTTTGCAACATATGAGGAATTTGATTTGCCATACATTCATACCAATAAAAAGCAATAAAACACACAACATACATTTTAACATTAACATCCACCACAGTGACTCCTCCACAGTCCTCATTGTAATGGAAGACGAAAAGAAAGTTCAATCTCTTCCCTTCTTTGTTCTCCCACGGTCGGGGCACTCGAGCCTTCCATTGACGGGACGATCTTGGCTCCCGTAAGCGGTGGTCGGGCCCTCCGCGTTGAGGCGATCAAGCTCCCGCATCGGGGGGATCTCAGCCCCCCGCGCCGGGCAATCGGACCCCGGGTCTGGGCTGGTCGAACTTCCTGCGACTTTGAAGCTTCCCGACATGTCCAAGTCTCTGTCCAAGACTGCAGGCTCCTTGATGTTGAAATCCGCAGACCGCGGTTGGAGCGGCGATCCCAGGCAAGGGATCGCAGGCTCCAATGGTAAGTCCACGGCCCCACAAAGTCAGTCTCGAGCAAGGCCTCCAGCTCCATGATGTTAGGCCACAGAGCGACCGGAGATACGATCCACAAAACAGTCGCATCTCTGGCAAGGTAAGAGATTGGGAAAAAAAAGTAACCACCGACCCCTACCACCCCACCCCCACCCCCGCCTCCCACCCCCGCCTCCCACCTCCTGACATGAAACAACCAGATAACATTAAAACACTTACGTTTTAAAATGCGCTAAAAATAACAAAAAAGACAAAAAGACAGACGAGGCTGCCATCGCTGACTGTGCCACCCGGTGGACAGTTCCTGGAATAACTGTAGTAGTAGTAGTAATAAAGGGCAGAAAGATCCTGTCATGGAAATAGAAAATGCAGGGAATACTCAACAGATCAGGCCGTAACTCTTTTCTCTCTTTCTGTTGCAGGTTCTGAAATGGGTAAAAGAAGCAGTCCAAGCATCCAAAGTTCATCTGCTTTCCACAGACCATGCCGTACAGGCAATAAACACCTGGCAAATTCCCTTTGATCCCAGTCTCCGAGAGGTGACAGTGTCTCTCAGTGGTCCTGCCCCTTTTATTGAAATCCAGGATCCTTCAGGTATGGTCCTTCAATATTAATTAGATTATTGAACACAATGAAAGAACAAGACTAATTCTATGCGATTATTAGAAGCAACCATTTTGTCAATGTGACAATGTATTCTCTTGCCATTTTGATCATTGTGACGCATCAAAAGACAGATTTTACTTTTTTCACTTCTGGTGTTTTTCTGAATTGACAGGAATTGACTATTGGTTCTTCTTGGTTCTTGGTTACTTGGTCCTCCAAAATATTCCAACTGGAATTTAAACTGGAGGTGGTGAAGGGAGGGGTTAAGCCAGAGAGGGTTATTGGGAAGAAAGTGCCACTTTAAATTTAGTTGTATCTGGCTAGGCAGCCGTGGCTTGAAACCACCATACAGCCATATAGTAAAAAATAAAGAACACAACATGAAGTAGAAATTCAACATAAAACATAAAACATCCCCTCACAGCAGGATCAAAGTTTCCCGCTGTGAGGGAAGGCACCAAAGTCAGTCTCTTCCCCTGATGTTCCCCACTGTTCACCCGTGGTCGAGGCCTCCCCGAGCCCTCCGCATTCGCCGCTACGGGCGGCCCCATGTTCAGGCCCGCTCGGCTTGGTGATGCAAGTTCGACGTCGGGGCTGGGGGACGTCCTCAGCTGCCTGGACCTCGAGTCGGCCCCCAAAGTCCGCAGGCCGCGCCGGGTGGAGACACAACGCTGGAGGCCCTCGGCAAAGAGCCCCAGGACTCCGTGGAGTTCAGTGCTGCCCGTGTTGGAAGCTCTCCCAACCAGAGCTCCACGATGTTGGAGCAGCGGCCCAAAGCTCCGGAGCTCCAACGGCGACCTAGGTAGGCATCGCCTGCTCCGCGGTGACTCCAGCGCCGCCGCTGTTGCAGCTCTGGTCCGATTCCCAGTCCCCGGCAGGAAAGGTCGCTCGGATCCAGGAGGTAGGCAGCGAGGTGGGGGGCGAGGACGCGACTCGGAGAAATAGTCGCGTCCCCGCCAGGAAGCGACTGGGAGTTAGTTTCCCTCTTACCCTGCCCCCCTCCCCCACATATAAAAGTTAAAGATTCCCTCCAAGACAGACTTTTAACGGGCTAAAAATTAAAAAAAGATGTAAAAACAAATGAGCTGCAGGCAGAGGCTGCTGTCAGTGCAGCCCCCCCTAGACTCGGGTGTAAAATAAATTGTTAAATATTTTCTGAAAGTTTATATTGCTTCCGGAGAGATCATGACAAATGGGCAACAACAAACATTTTTGCACATCACTGCAACTGATTAAAAACACCTCTATGTTAGTCGTATGTGGAACTTGGAAACATAGAAACAGAAAAATAGGTGCAGGAGTAGGCCATTCGGCCCTTCGAGCCAACACTGCCATTCAATATGACCATGGCTGATCAACTAAAATCAGTACCCCTTTCCTGTTTTTGCCCCATATCCCTTGATTATTTTAGTCCTAAGAGCTAAATCTAACTCTTGAACTTCATCAAGTAAATCATATAAATCTTTATTTAGTGATAACTAAGAATAGGGAATGTACACTAGGACCACCTTATCTGACATGTTAATTTTCCCATACTAATCATAATCTTTTTTTCCACCTTGATTAAAACAAAACAGGGATCCCAGTAGGGGTGAGGTGTCAATTAATTGCTCAGGTAACTGAATAATATTGAGAACAAAAGCTAAGTGTTCTCAGTAATTTTTTTACCACCATTTGGTTTTGTGTCCTCTTTAACTTGTCCAGATGGATATTGCATTTAGAGATAAAACAATTAATATAGCAGCATGTCCTTAGGTTTTTATTTGGCTAAGTGGTGAAATATTTGAGTCAATGAACTTGTGTTTCTTCTAAAAGTGTTGGACAACAAAAATAGTTTATCTCAAGGCATTTCTAGAATTTTTAGTTCCATCTGTCGCACTAGGAAAACCCAGATGAAGTCTCTCAATGCATTAATGTGCCATGCACATTAGGTCCTGCTTGTGCACCAGTATTGTCTTAACTAAAACCTAGAGTGAAGATAGACATTAATGACTGTAAGAAAAATAGGGTTGCTATAGCAGTTCTCAGTCTCAATATCATAATGCCATAATGCAAGTGGCTTGGATGGGGTCGAATTTGTGCCCAGGAAAGATTTCTGAAACAATATGTAGATGGTCTACTAGAGGGGAAGCAACACTGGACCTCTTATTGGGAAGTGTATCAAAGCAAGTGACTGAAGTGTTGGTGGTGAAGCACTTTGGGAATAGTGCTGATAATTCTAAGAGTTTTAAAATATTTATAGAAAAGGGTAGGATAGGTCCACAAGTTAAAGTTCTAAATCGAGGCATGGCAAGTTTTGAAGGCATTAGACAGGAACTTGAAAGGTTGTTTGGGGGTGGCTATTTGCAGGTAAAGGTATATCCAGTAAAAGTGAGATTGGGAGAGTCAAAATGCATTGTACCTGCTAGAGTGAAGCGGAAATTTGGCAGCAATAGGGAACCTTGGTTAATGAGGGGTATTAAGGCACTGGTCAGGGAAAAGAAGGAGGTGTTTGTCCGGTAAATCCCTTGAGGAGTGTCAGAGAAGTAAGAGTACATTAAGAGTGATATCAGAAGGCCAAGAAGAGGTCATGAAATAGCTTTGGCAGATGTGGTTAAGGACAATCCTATGAGATTGTACGTGTATCATGAGCAAAAGGATAACTAGGTAGAGAATAGAACCCTTTAAGGATCAATGTGGTCATCTCGGAGTGTAGCTACAAGAGATGGGCAAGCTGTTAAATGAAAAGTTTGAAACTATTTACTGTGGAGAAGGTAAAGGTGGCCAAGGAATTTCAAGGAAACTAATAGTAATATATTGGAATATGTCCACATTACAAAAGAGGAGGTGCTAGCAGTCTTAAGACATAGTCAAATGGATAAATCCCTAGGACATGATCAAGTGCAGCCTAGGACATTGTGGGTGTGTAAGGATAAACCAGTGGGGGCCCTGGCAGAGATATTTGCATCATCTTTAGCCACAGGTGAAGTACCAGAAGACTGGAAGTTGGCTAGTGTGCCTTTATTTAAGAAGGTCTGCATGAACAAACCATGAAACTACAGACCAGTGAGCCTAACATTAGTGGTGGGAAGGTTACTGGAGGAGATTCTGAAAGGTAGGATCTACCAACATTTGGAAATCATAGACTGATTCAGGATAGTTAGTATGGTTTAGTACATGGAAAATCAGATGTCATAAAATTGATTGATCTTTTTTAAAAGATGAACACAAGGATTGATGAGGGCAATGTGTTTAACATTGTCAAAATAATTTTAGCAAGGCCTTTAACAAGGTCCTGTAAAAAAACATTATTAACATTTTTAACTGAATGGTATTTTTTTTGTTTTAGTGGAATATTATTCTCAGTTTTATTGCAGTTGTTTATCAAGAATACAACATTTCCATTGATTAAACTTTTCTTTGGACATAGGAAAAATAATAAGGAAAGAATCTGGTCTTAATGAGCTTTTATATATCGTGAACTCTGCCAGGGTGGTTAACATCAAGGATCCAGGACCAGGACTTTGGACCATTAAGGTAAGTCTTTATAGTGCCAAAATATATAAAATTCTTTGAAGATTGATGTCAACCCAATATTATATCACTTTCTTACCACAATTACCACAGGAAGCGGGTAGAGTCCTGAAGGAAACATGGAAATACAAAGCCACTTTCTGTATCTAGTGGTGATGTTTGATTCTGTGCATTCCCTGTGGTGAAATGATCAGTTCTATCCCTTTATTGGGCCTGGTACATTAATATGCCTTCTCATTCTTACAATAGAAGAATGGAATCCCATCTTGCCATCTCCCAGATTTGTGCCATGCCTCGAGTGTCAGCATTGGAGAGCATTTCTGTTGTGTTGTAGGTTCATTATTATTAATACATATGGCCATTCAGGTTTCAAATATGAAGGTCCAGCATCATTGCGGCTTGACTTTAGGGTAGGTTTCAGTGTTAATTAGTGATGAGCTAAACATCCATCATCCAATGTGGGTCAAACGGAATTTGTACATCTTTGAATACATCATTGCATGGATGAAGTCAGAAGGATTTTCTCCATACATTTCCATCTCTGTCTTGTTTGTTCTTTATGACCCATAGGCACATGCTTGACATTTTTTACCTGAGTCAAGTGAAACATTGTGTGGGAATCTTTTGTTTTGTTTTCCTCATTACCTGCCTCATTACCCATTGCGTTATTCCCATCAGGCGAAAAGTATATTCCCACAGGGCAAAAGGCAGAAAAGTCTGAAAACGCACAGCTCCAGATTCTGGTACAGTTTCTTCCCAGTTCTTATCAGGCAACTGAACCATTCTACCAATAACTAGAGAGCAGTCCTGAACTATTATCTACCTCATTGGATACTTCAGACTGTCTTTGATTGGACTTTACTGACTTTATATTTTGCACAAAATGTTATTCACGTTATTCCATTTATAATGTATCTGTACACTGTGGATGGCTCGATTGTAATCATGTATCGTCTTTCCACGGACTGCTTAGCACACAACTAAAGTTTTTCACTGTACCTTGGTACACGGCTCAGCTGTGGTCAATATTTAGATTTTCCATTCAGAGTGGCATTGTAGGTCACTAATTCATTACTACTCTATTGCTAGCATTACCGGATGCTAGGGTTAGGCCATAAAATGCTGGGCTGCTAAGAATTCCATGTGCTGAGGCAGTGCTAGATCCAGGATAATGCTCAGTCTTGGGAGTGCTGTGAGTTATATTAATGCTGGAGCTTGGAGCAGTGGTAGATTCTGGGAATGCTGTCCTAGCATTGCTGTGTGTGTTAGCAGTGCGTAATCCGAGGAATATTGAAAATTCATGGCACTATGTGTATGCAGATAGAAGTTAGTTGGGAGTGGTGGATAGACAAGGTGATAATTAAGAACTTCATCATAAAATTACAGCTGCCTCAATCTGTGAACAATTCTGTATGAACAAGGTAAGTTAAAGTTATGTTCATGTGTCTGTTTGGGTGTGTAAATAGGCTGCCAGTCATGTTGGTGTAAAAACGCTGTCACAGATGAACACAATATTACAGCATCTGGAAAAGGTTCTGAGTTGGAAATCAAAAATCATGTTTGAAAAAAGATTTATTGTCTAGGAATCTATACAGCTATTTTTCTTCTAATGTAATGGTACATTTTTCATCTAATGTAATTCATTCCAATTACAGTTAAAAAAAAACTTTAAATAGAGTGTTTTGTTACTTGCATTCTTGCCTTTACAAAAAATAGAACATAATTTCCTGAAACAGAGTAATGCACAGTGTGGTGCTAATTCATTATTGAAAACAGACCCTTGAGCTCTTCTTTTATTACACTGGTGTCTTTGGCTCCCAACACAAGTATCACACAGATAGCACGAAAACTGAAATGAAACTTGCCAGATATGGGAAAGGAGGTCATAAGCAAGAGTCTTTTATGACTGGGTTATCCTACCTGTCAGCCTTTGTAAATGTGATCGTGTTCTTATGCTACTGTTGTCTTGGAATTGGATACTGGGAAATGTCAGCATTATAACACAATTAAAAAAGCTGTAATTGAAAAAGTACAGACTTCACCCACATAGGCCCAAATTACAATTAAAACATAAACTACTGGTGCCACCATTCCAGGACAAGTGCTCAATCAAGAAAACCAAGCCCAAAGCCAAAGTATGATCGAACTATCTAACTGAATATACCAACCTATGCCAAGGACATTAAATAACTCCATAAATAGTCTGAAGAAGGGTTCCGAACCAGAACATCACCTTTCCATGTTCTCCAGAGATGATGCCTGAACTGCTGAGTTACTTCAGTGCTTTGTGTCTGTTTTTGGTAATCCAGTATTTCCATTTCCTTGTGTCAATCATATAAATAGTATTGTGTAGGAAGGAACTGCAGACGCTGGTTTAAACTGAAGATAGACACAAAAAGCTGGAGTAACTCAGCGGGTCAGACAGCATCTTGGGAGAAAAGGAATAGGTGACGTTTCAGGTCGAGACCTTTCTTCAGACTGAGAGTCAGGGGAAAGGGAAACTAGAGATATTGACGGTGATATAGAGAGATATAGAACAAATGAATGAAAGATATGCAAAAAAGTAACAATGATAAGGGAACAGGCCATTGTTCGCTGTGGCCTGGGTGATTTGTATTGTTTTATTGTATTGTTTTGTCAAATTGAATAGTATTGTTCTTTGCAGCATTTGTCTTTTTACTCTCGGTCACGAAGTGGGAGTTAACAATGGAAAATTGCTCTTCTATATCTTAAAAAATATATATTCCTAAGTTCTGAGCTCCTGGTTGAAATGTTGACTTTCTGCATTGCATTAGGGATCTCTTCATTGAGTGAATATTTTATACTTAAATTCTGTTGCCTGCTGAAAATTTTCTGATTTTGAGATTTCCTCCTAGTTTAGTTGAGTTTTAATACATCAGACAAAATCAATTTAATTTGTCTTTCAATTTAGTTGTATGTGATACTACAGCTTTGTTTAATTTAAATTATTTTACTTGAGAACTATGTTCTGCAGCTCCATCTAGACTAAAAAGATCCTTTCACTGACGGAATTGAACTTGAATGGCCTAATAGTTTCCAAAAGATGTTATCTCTGCAGTATAGAAGAATAGGTGGTTTTGTTATCTTTTTTATCTATTTGCCTTTATGTTATCTTTAACTCCCCTTCCCCTTTAACCTTGAAGTTTGAAAGCAATTACTCTTTGAGGCTGGTTAAATAACAAGTCATAGGCAATTAGGTACATTACGAGAGTGGGCAGATAAAAAGGGCCTCCTGTAAGGGCGGAGGAAGATGGCCTTAATGATAAGATATGGTGGAATATTTACGCTGAGAAGCATGTGGTTATCGCAGCTCTGCTCTACTGTGCTGCATTTGCCAGGGTGCTGAAGATGAAAGGACTGCGACTACACTTGTTCTGTAGCTAATGCACTTGGTGCCTCTCTGCTGTGAAAGGTGAAATCTCGGCTGCCTGTGATTTTTTTTTTGGTGAAATTTGCTGTACAGTAAAGTTCCCTATTAATATAATTTTAAGTTTACATTTCAAAATAGTGGCACTCAAGAATGCTCATGACCACCAAATGTTTAAGTAGATTCATGAGATGTAGTTAATAAATATATCAAAGTGAAAATTCTGCCTGCTTGGAGAGCAGGGCATTAAAACCACGAGACTGCCATTTAAAAATGGCAATGGTCTAGAAATCTGGTTATATACTTTGTTTTGAACATTGAATTCCCCAAGTTTAGGTCCTCATTTTCTGTTTGGGTAGGGTACAACCTGATGACATGAACACTGAATTCTCCAATTTTGGGTAAAATATATCAGCCCCACCCCCTTTTTTAAAATTTACCACCTCTCTTCCCAATGTTCAACCACTTTCTCCTTACTCCCGACCCATTCCTCTTATATCCCTTTCTCTGGCTTCACTTTTCACTCCTCCTCTCTCCATTGTTTCTCTCTCCATTTTACACTGTTTTGTCTTGTTATACTATTCTTATACCAATGTAAAGCACTTTGGCCAATGAGAGTTGTTTTTTTAAATGTGCTATATAAATGACTTGACGACTTGTTTTCATCTCTAGCCTTTGTCCATCTATATGCCAGTGAAACACCCTTGACCGGTATCCTTGCCAGGCTTTGTCCTGCCTTCATCTCCTTTCCAACTTTCTCCGCCCCCACTGCCTCACCTCCCAACTGCCGGCTAAAGAAGGGTCCCGACTCGCAACGTCACCTCTCCAGGTTCTCCAGAGATGCTGCCTAACCTGTTGGGATACTCTAGCACTTTGTGGGGTTTTTTGTATACTAGCGTCTGCAGTTCCTTCAATCTCCATATAATTTGTTTTATTTGGTGGAATAGAACCCTATTTCAATTGCAAATTTTGACTATGGCAAGAGTTGCATGTTATATGACATTAACAAATTTGAATTTTGTACCTGTATACAGACATGCTTGAAATAGTTAAGTATTTGTAGCGGTGATATCAATCCCTGTGTAAAGCTTCCCTTTCCATTTGTGCTATTTATGAGATAGATCTGTAGATTATCATGTGCCTGATTTTTGCCATGATTAGGTGACATATATTAGTCCTTTCCTGAACTCTGCCCATATCATTGGTAAATATTGGTAAAATTCCCTTGATTTCTTGATATAATAATCACATGTTAAAAAATAACATGAAATGTCTTTTCCTTTTATCCTTTGGCATTTAATTTTATTTGCAACATAGCAAAACTTCATTCAGAATTATGAGAGAATCAAGACCCAACAAAACCCTGCAAATGGACACTCTGACTGTTCCATTTATTTCCACTCTATATTTTCAGTTACTTTAGAATTATTGCAGTTAAAAGCCATGTCCAGTTTAGACAGCAACAACGATAATGGCCAACTGGTCAATTGCCAGGAACAAAAATTATAGAGGAAAGGATATAGGGTGGAACTCTAAAAAAAAGAATGAAATTAGTTAAGTAAGCTTAAAACCAAAGGTGAGTGACATCCTACTTTATTTATTGTTAAAAGTAAACACAAAATAGATCAATGGACAGTGATTTGGAAAATGATGGAACATGTTAGAAATCTACAGATCAATCAGAGTAATATGTACTAAAGCACGTGCCAGCTCACTTAGAGGACCAAATCAGCATGGACTCATTCTCTGCGGTTGCAAAGAAAGGACTCATTATGGTGAAACAATTTTCAGCATCAAACAGTACCTCACCTGCTGTGTGTGATTATCTCTGTTTAATAGCCGGCAACGGTCTGGACAATTGGATACAGTAAAACCTAACCTTACTGCCAACTGTCCATTACAGCATCATGGAAATATTAAATGTGGTCCACAGATGTGGGACAGCTTATAAATATACTGCAAGCCATGGATTCCAGCAAGGTCAAACCTGCACTGATTGAAAATCAGTCCAATCGCTGCGAATAAAATTGGTTAAGGAAAGTCAGGACACTCCAAATGTGCATTTATAATAGTATGAAACCAGAGGATTAATAAACTTCTACCACATATACAGTTGTAGCAGATTGATTCATATAATGTACTGGGTGCATCATTTGCCCCAAGTCCTTCAGAAAAGATGTTTTTTAATATCCCATATTACAGGTCATACCTTGAAAGTACTGAAACATATTTTATGACATTGCCATAGATTATATCAGTTTATTTTAACTTTAGATAGAATTGAGAGGAAATTACTAAAATGTTATCTTTCCCGTTAAAAAAATTATCCATGATGTCCAATTTGCAGAAATGGTCTGGATTTCAACAAAATGTTGTTTAACAGCCAGCCCACACTGCAACACTTACTAAATGAAAAGGTAAAATAAACGTAAAAGGATATGAATCCAGTTCTTCCCGCTGAATTTTTGAATGCAAGCATTGTAGAGAAATTGCAGCAAAGAAGCAGAATATTCATTCCCTGTAACCAATTCCAGTACTCATGCTTACTTGTGCCCCATGATGGGACCAGGCATGTTGCAATTTAACTGTGGTCTGAATATTTTGGAGCAGAGGATGAATTTCCACTCTACAGTTGTAGCTCATGTGGTTATTCTGCTTGGGCTTAAAATCAGAGCTTGAAGGCTTTTAATGTGGTTTACCAAATATATGTAGAAGAGAATAAAGCTGACTGACATTTATGTAGCACTTCATTAAATCTCTTATAAATGTTCCTCACAATTTCATGTTCAGTAGATTACTTTGAAGAGTGATCAAGAAATTCCCACTGATTGCCACTAGCACTTTGGTGTAGATTTCTTTTTTCCTGAGTTATTAATTGTAAATTAAATGTTGACCAGAATACCAAGAGAATTTCCACTTCTTCTTTGACCATAGAATTTTCCAAACTAGCACAGCAGTTAGAAACGATACATGTCTAAAGCATTATCATAATGCCAACTTGTTCAAAGTCAAAATGATTGAGTTCATTGACCACATATACTTTTTGGTAGTGTGTGCAAATGTCTAAAATGGGAATTACAATGGACAAATTATATTTAGGTAGATCTTAAAGGATTGGCATCATTGGATGCAATTGTGTTTCTGAACTTCAAGAATCATTCCTCCTGCTTCTCAAAAACCCAGGAATAACATTAAAGGGAAAAGTTCTGAATGAACTTGGTGGCTGCAGGTTTGGCTTTCTTTATTCAATCACTAGCAGTGCCAACATTGTCCATCGCAAAATAAGATTGAACTGAAAGCACAGTTAAGAGCTAGTCACATTGATGGGCATTAAGCCACGTATTGGCCAGGCTGGGTAGGAACATAGGTACTGTTAAAGGTTTGGACATGCTAGAGGCAGGAAACATGTTCCCGATGTTGGGGGAGTCTAGAACCAGGGGCCACAGTTTAAGAATAAGGGGTAAGCCATTCAGAACGGAGACGAGGAAACACTTTTTCTCATAGAGAGTTGTGAGTCTGTGGAATTCTCTGCCTCGGAGCGCGGTGGAGGCCAGTTCTCTGGATACTTTCAAGAGAGAGCTAGATAGGGCTCTTAAAGATAGCGGAGTAGGGGATATGGGGAGAAGGCAGGGACGGGGTACTGATTGGGGATGTTCAGCCATGATCACATTGAATGGCAGTGCTGGCTTGAAGGGCCGAATGGCCTACTCCTGCACCTATTGTCTATTGTATTCACCACGGAAAAAAAAGGATGATAGATCAGTGTGGGGTATTCTGATATTCTAGGGCACATTGAGATCAAGAAGGATGATGGATTGAATCTATTTAAGATGAATAAGTACCTGGGGCCTAACTGAATCTATCCCAGTTTAATGAGGGAGACAAGAGAGAAAATTGAAAAAAATAGTCAAATCTGAGGAGGACTGCAATTAGCTCCCCAAAGTTTAAGTTATGAACACTCTGCTAACTTGCAACTACCTATGCACCTTTACTACTTGTACTCACTGACCTACCTTGGCAAACAGTTCAGCAAAGTCTCAGTCGGGAAATGCTTAACGATTTTTAAAATTCCTTTCACCTTTCTCTATACATATAAGTTCCTTCAAACCTACAACATACAAAAATGTCTGCACTCCACCACTTCTGGTCCCCTAATAAATCCCCAGTTTTAATGGTACACCATTGCGATCTAGGCTTTCTGGTGTCCATTAACGATTCTCTGGAATTCCACCCGTGAATATCTCTCCCTCTTTTACCTAATTGCTCATTCACTCTATTGATTTGGAAATTTGGGTCTATTAAGAAGCTTACAATAGGATACGATACAAATTAATTCATCCCTGGAGGGAAATTGGTCTGCCAACAGTCACAACACAACAAGGTACACGAAAACTTGAAATGAAAGTTAAATTGAAAGTGAGAAAAAAAAAGAAAAAGACAAGCGTCTGTTGGCTGGCTGCCGTGTGTGCACAGCACCTGAACCAAACAAACAGACAACAAACGAACACAGACTTATCCCTTGGGCAGAGGATTCAAAACTAGAATGCCTCCCCCACACCGGCTCCCCCTTTGTTCTCTCATGGTACTTCACAGCGGTTCCCTCGCGACGGGTCCCCATTGTTCTTCACGGTGGCCCCGCAAGGCTCCCGTTATCGCCGAGGCCCCACCAACGCCGATGCTTCTGTTGCCGCCGAGGCCCCACCAACGCCAAGGCCCCACTGCTGCCGCCGAGGCCCCACTGCTGCCGCCGAGGCCCCACCATCGCCGAGGCCCCTGTTGCCACCAAGGCCCCACCACCGCCGAGGCTCCCTTTGCTGCCGAGGCTCCCACTGCTGCCACCGAGGCCCCACCAACGCCAAGGCCCCTGTTGGCGCCAAGGCCCCACCACCGCCGAGTCTCCCTTTGCCGCCGAGGCCCCACCAACGCCAAGGCCCCTGTTGCCGCCGAGGCCCCACCAACGCTGAGGCCCCTGTTGCCGCCGAGGCCCCACCACCGCCGAGTCTCCCTTTGCCGCCGAGGCCCCACCAACGCCAAGGCCCCTGTTGCCACTGAGGCCCCACCACCGTCGAGTCTCCCTTTGCTGCCGAGGTACCCATCTCTGTCGCCGCTTAAACTCCTTCGGCCCAGACAGGCGTCGCCACCCGGCATCTCCGCTGTCCTCTGGGCGTCGTGTGGGGCGAGTCGGGTCGGGCCTACCGGGGCGCTTTACAGTTGTCAGCGCGGTTGTTCGGCGGTTGGATCAGGCCCAAGCAGCTCTCCCCGGAGCTTGGGGTAGATGTTAAATATTGCAATAATTCACAGACCTATTTCAATATTTCAGACATAGCAATAATTTCAAGACCTGATCAAACATTGAGACAGGTGGACTAGGAGCAAAATAATGCTTTTTTTCTCTCTCTAGGCTGGAAATTGGTCTATTCCACCATTAGTAATTTTAGAAAATGTTATGGCTCATGCCCCAATCTTCCTAGGATTTAACAACTTGATTAAGTTGCATTCTCTTACAATTTTGACAGTAGCTCATTAACTATGGAGAAGGTTAGGTATTCTCTCATTTCTACTCGGAACAGTTTGACCTTCACCTTAATCTTAAAATTAATTTATATCCTCTTGTTGTGACCTGAAACTGTTAACGAGCAATGGGAAAATTATTTCCTTACTGGAAGTCTTCAGCCTTCTCTTCCTGTGGGAAACATTCCGCCTGTTTTCTCTTCTGACATATATTTTCACGTTGAGTCTTTGTGGATGAATGGATCTTCAATGATTTGGGAGGTTCATTATAGTTTCTCATTGCTAACATCCTCTGGCTTTAATACACCTTATATAATTGAATGCAATAAACGGCCGAGGGAACTGTAACTGCTCTCCACCAGGCACAGGCATTCCTTTTACTTAAGGACCATCTGTTTTCTAAGCTACAGGCTAAAAATGATAGTCTTGTAAATATGGCTGATAATATTTTGATCCAGAGCGTTGGCGCAATGACTGAAATATCCCCAGGGCTGTTGGATTATTTAAATTACTAAATCAGAACTAAAGGGTTATAATTGTAACATTGAAAACAAAAAATTGTCACGATAAAAGGACAGGATTGCCCCTTTAGGCAAGGGAACCTGCCACTTTTACTTGGTCTGCCCTCAAAATGATTTCACAACCACCCTCTGGAATGGCCAGAAAACCACTTGATTTTATCTAACAATAAAAGCAAGAGGAATGCTCGCTAAACCATGCAGCATTAACCTAGGCACCAGATGTCCGATGTTTCCCTGTCGGCCTTCACAAGGACCCCCTTGCAATATTTAAAGACTTGCCAATATTGGGGACATCTCACAGATTAGAGAAGGAATAATTGACTCCCAGAAATAATTCAGCCAAGCATATTCACTCTATTTCCTATTGACACAGCAGGAGGCTGTTTCAGCCCGTCAAGTCCATGCCAATTCGCAAAACCAATCCCATTTACCCCCAATAACACCACTCCCTGGCCTGCACTGTACATTAGCCGCTTCCAGCTGCTTCCAGGCCGCTTCCAGGCCGTGCCTGCGTCGACACCGTCACTACTGATCCTTACCAGCTCTCCAGCCTCTCACGGGCTGTGACCAATGACTCCGTCAATCCTCACCACTCCCATGGCTGCCAGCAAGCCGTGGGCCGTCAACTCAACTGGATTCCAGGCCCCTGTTCCAGACCGTGATCTGGCGAAAGGTCTCGACCCAAAACATATAGTATCCATTTTCTCCAGAGACGCTGTCTGATGTGCTGAGTTACTCTATTATTTTGTGTCTTTTTGTATATTAACCAGCATCTGCAGTTCTTTTTTTCTACTACTTGTGCAATGATACTCTATTACTTGGTAATCACCCAATTGGTTATCGCGGACAATCGGCAATAACGGACACAATTCATCTGCCTTTGGTCTGTTATTATGAGAGTTTACTCCGTGTTCATGAGATGAATGTTGTAACTCAGTATTAGAATTGTGCCTGCTGTACAGTCACATGTAAAGGAGGGGCAGGGACCTTTTTGAAGTCGGCACAAGTGTTGAGCCTGGTTAAAATGAGTTGCACATGCAACAGCAGCAATGTTCATTTTACTATCCCTCTTCCTCTTGCTATCTTCACCAGTGTTGTGTGAATGGAAACAAATGCAAATTAAACTAAATGACTGTCTCTCTTCTCACTGTTACTTTGTCAGCCTTTTGGGGCAATGACCCAACCCACCCAGTTTGATAATGTTAAAAGCAGATTGGCTGCTGATTTATGAAAACAAAAGTGACTGCAGATCCTGAGATTTGGCTACTAATTTTGTGCTCCAGAAGGGGTTTTGTTGGATGTGTTTTGCAACCACTGGGTAACCAAGACTGATGGGTATGATGTGGAGAATGCACCCGTAGACAAACAACACCCTCAACTCCCAACAACAAGGACTTCAGGGTACAATCTTCTATCTCATTGTACATGCAATGTTTAGTTTAGAGATACAGGGTGGAAACAGGCCCTTTGGCCCAATGATTCCATGCCGATCAGCGATCCACACACACTTACTCTATCCCACACACACTAGGGACAATGTACAATTTTGCCAATCCAATTAGCCTACAAACCTGTACAACTTAGGGGGAAACTGGAGCTCCCGATGAAAACCCATGCAGGCCATGGGGAAAACATACAAACTGTATACATACAGCACCTGTAGTCAGCATCAAATGCAGGTCTCTGGTGCTGTAAGGCAGTAATTCTACCACTGCACCACAGTGCCACCCTTGGTTTTGGACCACCAATATTTGTGTTAATTTATCAACGATGCCACTAGAGGAGTTTTATTTCCTATTGCTCCCTAAGATAGGTTTCTGCATCAGTTAAATACTGCACTATTTAGAGTCTTTGAGGCTTGTTAGATGTAAAATTCATATTGCGAGATGTTGATATTCTGTGCTATCCTGTTTTCCTGCAGACTGCAAGTGCTGGGAGGCATTCAGTTAGAATCACAGGCCTCAGTATTATTGACTTTCGAGCTGGGTTTTCACGAAAACCAACAATGATTTTCAAGAAGATTGGCAACAGACCTGTGCAAGGTCAGTCTTTAATAACCCTATTTTCATCTATGATGGTAAAGAAGATGCTAGTCTACGATGGCACAATATATGCAAATAATTTGAAGTTAGAGCATGAGTGGCAATTATAAATATTCACACTCGGAGCCACTCTATTATCTGACTCATTATTTAATATAGATGCTACTTTACAACCAGATGAAGAGGGAGGGGGAACATCTTTTGTTAACTTTGATTATTATTATATGTTATTTCAGACAGTATTGTTTTATTGCTGTATTTTAACTGAACTACTTACTGCATCTTTATATTTCACATTTCCTACTACTCATACTTGCAGGTATCCCAACGTACCTACTGCTGAATACAACTGGACTCGCACCTCCTGCTCGAGTGGATCGCGTGGAGCTTATCAGCACGTCGGGCAAGACATTGAAGACAATTCCAATAAGGTATTACCCTGACCGAAAGCCTTACAGCATCCTGAACATGACTGAATTTATTCCACCCGATGAAGCTTTTTTCTTGAAAGTGACTGGATATGACACCAAAGAGTACCTCTTCCAGCGAGTATCCAGTGTGTCGTACTCCAACATTGTCCCAGGTGAGGCCCACAGTGGCACAGCATTAAACCCTGCAGTGCCAGGTGGATGTTAACATTATTCCACTGCTGTGTGGTGTTAGCAATCAACCTGTTACTGTTTCCATGTGAAAGTAATGTCTGCTCTTTGCATGAATTGCTTAATATCTTAAAGTAATGGAGAATGGTTTAAAGCAACTTAATTTTACAATTATTTTAAAGATGGCCACATCCTAACAGGCACCATTGATGTAACCTTTGGTATAAAAGCATCAGTATTATAATTGCGCATCGGCCTATTCGGAACAGAAGGACATTTCCAGCAAGCAACTATTATATACTAAATGGGATTTGCAATGTAACCTTTCCTCGTTTGGTAACACTGAGGCTGATTATCGTGCTTCCCTATTAATGATGTGCGCTCTCCGAACAAAACAGGAATTGGCTGAACACAGCAAAGATTTTATCATCAGAGCCATTCGAGGAATTGCGTTTTTACATTCCTCTCTTAAATAGGTTTTTGCATCAGTTAAATCAATGCACCATTCTGTCTGTTTGAAGTTTGTTAAAAGTAATCTTTGTTGAAATAATTAAGTTGGATTGATAAAATGGATTTTTCATGCACAAATACAGTACCCTCCATAATGGTTTGGACAAAGACATATCATTTCTTTATTTGCCACTGTATTCCACAATTTGAGATTTGTAATAAAAAATTAAAAATCCAGGATGTCATGGACAGAATGCAGAAAATCCTCAAGAGCGAAGGTGAACAGCCGGAAGTGGTAGTGCATGTCGGCACAAACAATGTCGAAAAGAAGGGGATCAATATTCTGCAACATGACTTTAGAGAGCTCGGAAAAATGCTGAAAAGCAGGACCTCCAGGGTGGTTATCTCCGGTTTGCTTCCAGTTCCTCGTGCTGGCGAGAGCAGAAACAGGGAGATACGGGACCTGGATGTATGGCTGTGAAACTGGTGCAGGGGGCAGGGATTTCGATTCTCAGATCACTGGGATCTGTTTTGGAGTACCGGGGAACTGCACAAAAGGGACGGATTGCATCTTAACAGGTGGGGGACCCCTGCCACTGCTACACGGGTGGTTTTAAACTGAATAAGTGGAGTGGGGTGTCAAATGGGATAGTCGAGGATGGAGTTAAAGGGAAAGAGAAAAAAGGGATAGTTAATGACCCCAGAATTAATGGGAAAGGAAGCTCACAAAGGGATAGTAGAGTATGGCCAAGTGTAATGGGGATCAATGTGAAAGGTGAGATGCGTAAGGAATTAAAAGTATTGTATATGAATGCGCGAAGTATAAGAAGTAAAGTATATGAGCTTGAGGCTCAGTTAGAAGTTGGTAGATATGACATTGTGGGGATTACTGAGACGTGGCTGCAGGAGGATCGGGCCTGGGAACTTAATATTCAGGGTTATACATCAGGTGGGCAGAGGAGGGGGGGTAGCTCGCTGGTGAGGGATGGACATCGGGACTGACGAGGTAGAGTCGCTGTGGATTGAGTTGAGGAATTGTAAAGGCAAGCAGACACTAATTGGTGTTATCTACAGACACCCAAATAGTAGCCCGGATGTAGGGTGTAAGTAGCAGCAGGAGTTAAAACTGGCATGTAACAAAGGTAATGCCACTATGGTGATGGGGGATTTCAATATGCAGGTAGACTGGGAAAATCAGGTTGGTTCAGGACCCCAAGAAAGAGAGTTTGTAGAATGCCTCCGAGATGGATTCTTAGAGCAGCTTGTAATGGAGCCGACCAGAGAAAAGGCAATTCTGGATTTAGTGTTGTCCAATGAACCAGATATGATAAGAGAACTCGGGGTAAAGGAACCGCTTGGAGGTAGTGATCATAATATGATTAGTTTTAATCTGCAATTTGAGAAGGAGAAGGTTAAATCGGAAGTGTCAGTGATGCAGTTGAATAAAGGGAACTATGAAGGCATGAGAGGGGAGCTGGCCAAGGTAGACTGGAAAGGGATCCTAACAGGAATGACGGTGGAACAGCAATGGCAGGAATTTCTGGGCATAATCCGGAAGACGCAGGATCATTTCATTCTAAAAAGGAAGAAAGATTCTAAGGGCAATAGGAGGCAACCATGGCTGACAAGAGAAGTTAGGGATAGAATAAAACTAAAAGAAAAGATGTATAACACAGCAAAGAGTAGCCGGAAGCCAGAGGATTGGGAAACTTTCATAGGACCACAGAAGGAAACAAAACGAGCAATACAGGCTGAAAAGATGAAGTACGAAGGGAAGCTGGCCAGGAATATAAAAAAGGTCAGTAAAAGCTTCTTTAGATATGTTAAGGGAAAAAGAGTAGCAAAGTCAAATGTGGGTCCCTTGAAGGCAGACACGGGTGAAATTATTATGGGCAACAAAGAAATGGCAGAAGAGTTGAATAGGTACTTTGGTTCTGTCTTCAAAGGAAGACACAAACAATCTCCCAGATGTACTGGAGGACAGAGGAAGGGGGTAGAGGAACTAAACTACATTTTCATTAGGCGAGAAATAGTATTGGGTAGGCTAATGGGACTGAAGGATGATCACTGCCCTGGGCCTGATGGTCTGCATCCCAGGGTCCTCGGGGGATGGCTCTAGAAATAGTGGATGCATTGGTGATCATTTTCCAATGTTCAATAGATTCAGGATCAGTTCCTGTGGATTGGAGGATAGCTAATGTTATCCCACTTTTCAAGAAAGGAGCGAGAGAGAAAACGGGGAATTACAGACCAGTTAGCCTGACTTCGGTGGTGGGAAAGATGCTGGAGTCAATTATTAAGGAGGTAATAATGGGGTATTTGGATAGCAGTAAAAGGATTAGTCCAAGTCAGCATGGAATTATGAAAGGGAAATCATGCTTGACTAATCTTCTGGAATTTGTTTGAGGATGTGACAAGTAAAATGGATGAATGGGTGCCAGTGGATGCAGTGTATCTAGACTTTCAGAAAGCCTTTGATAAGGTCCCACACGGGAGATTGGTTACTAAAATTAGAGCACATGGTATTGGGAGTAGGGTGTTGACATGGATAGAAAATTGGTTGGCAGACCGGAAGCAAAGAGTAGGAGGGAACAGGTCCTTTTCAGAATGGCAGGCAGTGGCGAGTGGAGTGCCGCAAGGCTCGGTGTTGGGGCCGCAACTGTTTACCATATATATTCATGATTTGGAAGAGGGAATTAGGAGCAACACTAGCAAGTTTGCGGATGATACAAAGCTGGGTGGTAGTGTGAACTGTGAAGATTATGTTAGGAGGTTGCAGGGTGACCTGGACAGGTTGAGTGGGTGGGCAGATGCGTGGCAGATGCAGTATAATATAGACAAATGTGAGGTTATCCACTTTGGCGGCAAAAACAAGGGGGCAGATTATTATCTCGATGGGGTTAGGTTAGGTAAGGGGGAGGTGCAGCGAGACCTGGGCGTCCTTGTACACCGGTCACTGAAAGTTGGCGTGCAGGTACGGCAGGCAGTGAAGAAAGCTAATGGAATGTTGGCCTTCATAACGAGAGGATTGCAGTATAGGAGTAAAGAGGTTCTTCTGCAGTTGTATAGGGCTCTGGTGAGACCACATCTGGAGTATTGTGTACAGTTTTTGTCTCCTAATTTTAGGAAGGACATCCTTATGATTGAGGCAGTGCCGTGTAGGTTCCCAATGTTGGGCGAGTCCAGAACCAGGGGCCACAATCTTAGAATAAAGGGGAGGTCATTTAAGACTGAGGTGAGAAATAACTTTTTCACCCAGAGAGTTGTGAATTTATGGAATTCCCTGCCACAGAGGGCAGTGGAGGCTAAGTCACTGGATGGATTTAAGAGAGAGTTAGATCGAGCTCTGGGGGCTAGTGGAGTCAAGGGATATGGGGAGAAGGCAGGCACGGGATAATGAGAGGGGACGGTCAGCCATGATCACAATGAATGGCTCAAAGGGCCGAATGGCCGCCTCCTGCACCTATTTTCTATGTTTCTATAAAGGGATTTTAATAAAGGGTATTTTTATACACTTGGGTTTCACCAAGTAGAAATTACATCAGTGTTTGTACATAGTCCCCCCAATTCAGGGCACCATAATGTTTGGGACACAGCAATGTCATGTAAATGAAAGTACTCATGTTTAATATTTTGTTGCATATCTTTTGCATGCAATGACTGCTTGAAGTCTGCGATTCATGGACATCACCAGTTGCTGGGTGTCTTCTCTGATGATGCTCTGCCAGGCCTGTATTGCGGCCATCTTTAGCTTATGCTTGATTTGGGGGCTAGCCCCTTTTCAGTTTTCTCTTCAGCATATAAAAGGCATGCTCAATTGGGTTTAGATCGGGTGATTTACTTGGCCACTCAAGAATGGACCATTTTTTAGCTTTGAAAAGCTCCTTTGTTGCTTTAGCAATATGTTTGGGATCATTGTCTTGCTGTGGATTGAACCGCCGGCCAATGAGTTTGGTTGAACTTGAGCAGATAGGATGTGTCTATTATCTTCAGAGTTCATTACACTACTACCGTCCGCAGTTGTATCATCAATGAAGATAAGTGAGCCAGTACCTTCAGCAGCCATACATGCCCAGGCTAGAACACCCCCACCACCGTGTTTCACAGATGAGGTGGTCTGCTTTGTATCTTAGGCAGTTCCTTCTGTCCTCTATACTTTCCTCTTGCCATTACTCTGATATGTTAATCTTCATCTCATCTATGCACAAGACTTTTTTTCCAGAACTGTGGTTGTTCTTTTAAGTACTTCTTGGCAAACTGTAACCTGGCCATCCTATTTTTGTGGCTAACTAGTGGTTTGCATCTTGCAGCGTAGCCTCTGTATTTCTATTCATGAAATCTTTTGTGGACAGTGGTCATTGACAAACCCACACCTGACCCCTGAAGAGTGTTTCTGATCTGTCGGTCAGGTATTTGGGGATTTGTCTTTACTTTATAGAGATAATTCTTCTGTCCTCAGCTGTGGAGGTCTTCCTTGGCCTGCCAGTCCCTTTGCGATTAGTAAGCTCATCAGTGTTCAATTTCTTCTTAATGATGTTCCAAACAGTTGAGGAACATCATTAAGAAGAATTGGTAAGCCTAAGGTTTGGTTGATGTCTCAGTCTCATAATGGCTTCTTCGACTTTAATTGGCACAATGTTGGTCCTCATGTTGATGAACAGCAATAAAAGTTTCCAAAGGTGATGGAAAGACTGGAGAAAATACTAGGTGCTGGGAGCTCTCTTATACCTGCATTAAGGAGGCATTTAAACACACCTGAGCAAATACAAATACCAATGAAGCCATGTGTCCCAAACATTATGTTACCCTGAAATGGGGGGGACTATATATAACACAGCTGTAATTTCTACATGGTGAAACCAAAATGTAGAAAAATACCCTTTAATAAAATCTGACAATGTGCACTTTAACCACATGTGATTTTTTTCTATTACACATCTCAAATTGTGGAATACAGAGGCAAATAAATAAATGATGGGTCTTTGTCCCAAACATTATGGAGGGCACTGTAATTGTTTCCAATTTATTTTCAAAGAGGCGTTTTTGCCATTTTGTATGCTTATTTACTCAAAAGAATTTCAATTGTAACAGCACTTTACTTGCAAAGGAAATTCCATGTGACTAATGTAGTGTAGTAGCCTCATTAAAGCCAGGGATGGAACACTGCAAATATTGTAGTAACAATCCTCACATTCCATCGAATGGTACCCGCTGTGAACACGTTGTTGCTTCACAGATGTAGCCATAAGAACAGTTACATACTTTTCAATCTAAAAAAGATTTAAAGTAAATGCATGGATGAAATTGCTTTTGTGTTCTCAGATTACCTGTAATCACTTAGAACAATTTTAAGACCTGCTCCTTGGGAGAACTAGGGGTGTAGATGATTATCACCAGCATTTAAATCACATTTTCTGCAACAAGGGACCCTAAATCAACCATGACTCATGCCGCAGAGATCAACTCTGGTTCTTGCATGTCCCACTGTTCCCACCCTGTCATTTTACCTCAAATGAAGGCTTAAATTTCACCAGAAATTTTCTGTGCTATTAAGTTTCTTAAAATATTGCATTTAACTGTAGCCACATGAATCACAGTATACATCAAACATAAAAAGTGTTTGTAAAATAAAATGAAATTATATAATCTCCGGAAGAAAAGCTTTTTTTTGGTAGAGATGTAGCATTGAGGAACATCTTCTCTCAGGATGAGAACAACATTGGTCGAATAAGCATAAGCAAGCACCCCTGAAAAAACTGTGGAACTTGAAGCTGCCCCATTGGACCCAATGGGAACAATGCTGCCACTGGCATGTACTCAAACCACCAATTGACGTCCAAAGACAAACAAGACTCCAAATTAGCACTGGGTGACCTGTACCATCACTGCTGTGGTCAGTAAAATGGCAGCCATTTGTACATGTCATCAGTGCCATTTTGCAACTAGCCTTGGGGGTTATGATATGGCAAAGACAAATATATCACCTTATATTACCTCATGCAAACTGGTTCTGGAGGTTATTTTGTAAAATGAGTGGTGCTAATAAATACTGTGGCATTAAGATTTTCTGTGAGACTGTTACCCAGAAGTATGATTTGAAACATGATTTAATATGATGAAAAATATCCATTTAATACCGCCATAAATTTAATTTTAAAAATTCACAAAGCATTACTTCTTTCCGTAGGTGCTCCAAAGGTCACAATGCCGGCACAGACTCCAGGTTACTATCTGCAGACTGGCTACATCTCATGTACTGTGGAAAGCCTCATTCCCTTCACGCTGCGTTTCAGCAGAGCTGGTTCAAAACTTGGAACTGACCAGTTTTACAAGTATGTACAAAAGATACATTTGGATGTGGTTTCACATATTATCTGCTGTAGTCATGATTTGATCAGCCAAGCTTGTAACATTCATCACTTAGAATATAAGGATCAGACATTGGTGGCCAAATTTGGAACATTGTGTGCAATTTTGGGCCTCACATCTGAGGAAAGATGTGCTGGCTTTGGTTAGGGTCTCAAAGCGATTTATGAGAATGATCCTGGGATGATTTGATTAACGTATGAGGTGCATTTGAAGCCTCTCGGCTTGTACTCACTGGAGTTGAATAGAATGAGGGGGTCATCTCATTTAAACTTTCCAGTTAATGGCCTAGACAGAGTGGATGTGGAAAGGATATTTCCAGTAATAGGAGCGTCTAGAACAAGAGGGCACAAGCTCAGAAGAAAAGGACATGCCTTTATGAAGGAGATGAGGAGGAATTTCTTTAGCTAGAGGGTTTTGAACCTGTGGAATTCGTTGCCACAGACAGTTGTTAAGGCCAAGTCATTGCGTATTTTTAAAGCAGATTCATGATTAGTAAGCGTGTCAAAGGTTACGCGGAGAAGGCAGGAGAATGGGGTTGAGAGGGAAAAATAGATCAGTCATGATTGAATGGCGGAGTAGACTCTGAGCTGAATGGCTGAAGTGGTGAATCCCATTGGAGGTGGCAAAAATATTGGAGGATTATGTGCTGTATGTGACGGCTGATGGGGAAAACAGTGAGGACTAAGGGGACTGTCCCTGTTGCGACTTGGGGAGGGGGAGCAAGAGCAAAGCTGCTGGATATCGTGGAGACATGAGTGAGGGATTCATCTATGATGGAAGAGGGATGTAAACAATAAGGTGAGATGTCCTGGTAGATCCACTAAATCAATACCTTTATGCTGCAGTGAGACACTCAACCCTGTTAATGCAAGTTGCATTCAAAATGAGAAAGGTGAGAACCACCTGACCACTGAAAAATGTGGATTCTCAAAATTCTTTAAGCATATTACTTCGCTAAACATTAATGCATTTACGGAAAATATTTAAATTCTCACAATCAATAGTATTTATTTCCTTTAGTTATTTTGGGTTTGTCAGATTAACAATATACTTCACCATTTCAAACGTTTTTCTTGTTCTGATTTTGTGACGATAATTCTACTGACTTGATCTTATATTCTCTCTCCTAAAGGGAATCTGCCATTGTGGGTTTGGAAATCCCTCGTGTTTCTGCAGTGCATGAAGGTGTTTATGAATGCATAGCAATCAGCAGTGCTGGCACTGGACGTGCACAGACCTTCCTGGATGTATCAGGTCAGAATCCACTCAAATGTGCCTTAGTATTTCCATTTCACATAGAAAAGTCTGTACAGAGAAGCTACACAATTTTAACACCTGAATGTGAATGCAAATTTTCATTTTGCGTTTCAGGATTTATCTCTGTCTGGTTCCCAAAGGGTGTTATGATGTTATATTGACAATGTCCATCCTTGTCTCTGATTGATAATTGGCAATCAGGCAGATTTCAAATGTTATAGTTATTGTCAAGGTAATGGGGCCAATTTTAACCCATCCCATGCCAACAGAACAGGAATGGAGCTGTGTCTGATGGACCATTATTTTAATCGCTCACGGCAGGGTGGTGGCTGAATAAAATGCTGTAACCAGATGGGAGCATTTGTGCCTATGTAAATCGGCCTAAGGTCATGTGTCTAAATGGATTTTAAACAAGGCTGGATTGCTGATCCTTTCATAATCTAAATGTCAGGTGAAGGCAGGACGTACTGTGAGGAAAATTTATAATTTCCCTTGCTCCCTTCACAACTTAGTTTTTGAGATAAAAGGTGGAGACAGGCCCTATGGCTCACCAAGCCCGTGTCAACCATCGAACACCCGTACACTAGTTGTATGTTGGGACACTTTCACATCCTGCACACTAGCGGCAATTAAGCTACAAACCTGCACGTCTCTGCAATGTGGGAAGAAACCGGAACACCTGGAGAAAGTCCACACGATCTCAAGGATAATGTACAAACTCCCTACAGACAACACCCAAAGTCTGGATCGAAACCGGGGCTCTGGCACAGTCGGCAGTAACTCTACTGCTGTGCCACCGTGCTGCGCTTTCTCCCAGACTGGCTTCTCATTACCTGACTTGTTTGCCATTAATCTTTCATGTTTCTCAGCCATTGTTAATGAGGCTCTGAATCATGTTCTGAAATTTCAGAATGTCACATTACAGCGTGGGAACCTCTATTAATTGGCTTCGTCTTTTCCTGCAGTTGAATAGGATGCCAAAGAATGCTTCCAAATTTAAATTTATGCTTAAGATTTAAAACCAGACACAATTGCCAGTTGAAGATCAGAGATATGGGGGCGAATCAACTATAAATATAGATTTAAATGTAGAGATGGCTGGAGGAGTAGAGTGCATCAACTTTTTGTTTTGGCTTGGCAAATTAAAAACATTTAAAAAAAAAAACTCCTACGTTCTGGATATCGGAAATAAAAACATGATATTAACTACTTATCTTTCCATGGATGCTACCTGAGCTGCTGAATGTTTCAGGACTCTACTATTTTAACATTACGTCAGTTAGCACATGTAGAAAGTTAATATTTCTGTTCAAAGACCCTTCACCAGTACTGGGAGGGAGGAAAATGTTTGGATTAAGTTGCAGGAAGGATGGAGGGAGACAGATAGGTCAAGAGGAATATCTCTGGTGGAGTGAGGCCAGGCTCGCCGTAACAATAAACTTAGCCAAGGTTATTTGGTCAATGGGTTAATGAGGGCAGTTTAGGGAGAGAGAACGTGTATAAACATATCCATAAAATGTACGAACTGAGTGCAGTTAGTGAGTTGGTTTGTCTAGATGTATCTTTGGTCCTCATTGTACAGTCTCAACATCCATTGCTTTCATTTGAAGAAAAGGGGTAAACTATCAGCTAAATGTGTTTGTTTCTTGTCTCTTGCACAGTCGAATTACTTGATACGATTACTGAGTACCAATTCCATTTGACATCTAAAAGACCACCATAAACTGCACATGGCATTTATATGAAACTTGATGTTTTAACATCATGGCGATGACACCTGTGACATTTTGACCGAGTATTCACCGTTTGCACCATGACTCTGGGTCACACCAGTTTACAAATCTTTGTTAAACATCTTCAGCTGATATTCACCTGTTGTCTCACATTTAGGTCAGACCTTGTGAGGTTATATAAATAGCTTTACTGGAATAAAATAATGACCACATAGGAATTATGTTCCTTGTCTCCCACTTAGAAGATAACACATGTTTTTAAGTTTCGGATAAATGCCATGTGCAGTTTATGGTGCTCTTTTAGATGCCAAATGGAATTGGTATTCAGTAATCGTATCAAGTAATTCAACTGTGCAAGAGACAAGAAACAAACACATTTATTGATTAGCAATAGGCTTTCCAGCACATGTAGATGTTACATCAGTAAGTTGTCAAGAGTGTTTATTTGTAACATCTTCCCAATGACATTCCTCTTTGGTGCAGATTCACAGACACATTAGACACAACAAAATAAATAAATAAATAACACACACACACACACACACACACACACACACACACACACACACACACACACACACACACACACACACACACACACACACACACACACACACACACACACACACACACACATATATATATTATGAATTATCAGTTACTTTAAATGAACTAGATCATGATGGTTCAAAAAACAAGTACACAGAACAACCATTGTAGTGCAAAGTCTATAGCGGTACCATGCTGAGGTTGTGCAGGATGGTTCAAGAACCTAATGTTTGAAGGGAAGAGGCTGTCCTTGAACATGAGGTAATGAATCTCAGGTTCTTGTACCATCGCAGTGAAGAGAGCGTAGCCAGGGTGATATCAGCCTTTGGTGATAATAGCTGCCTTCTTGAGGCAAGGCTTCCTGTTGAACATTTGATGGTGGGGAGGTCAGCACAACTCAAGGACCAGGCAATGTCCACCACTCTCTGCAGCCAACCCCATGCCTGAATGTTTGTGATTCTAAACCAAGCTGAGATGTAACCAGTTGGTATGGTCTCCACCACGACATGCCAAATATCCTCAAACTTCAGTAAAGATTTTTGTGAGCTTTCTCTGTGATTGCAACGTGTACAAGCCCCTGGACAGATCATCAGAGACACGTATGCCGAAGTGCTTGAAACTGTTGACTCTCTCAACCACCTTCCTATCAATGAATTCATGGTCCCTATCTTTCCCTTACTGAAGCCTACAATCCACTTGCTGATTGCAAGTGTATAGAGTTCCACAGTGAAATTGCCATGACCTCAGAAGATGCTGTATAATAAATAAATACTTAGAAACATAGAAATTAGGTGCAGGAGTAGGCCATTCGGCCCTTCGAGCCTGAACCGCCATTCAATATGATCATGGCTGATCATCCAACCCAGTATCCCGTACCTGCCTTCTCTCCATACCCTCTGATCCCCTTAGCCACAAGGGCCACATCTAACTCCCTCTTAAATATAGCCAATGAACTGGCCTCAACTACCCTCTGTGGCAGAGAGTTCCAGAGACCCACCACTCTCTGTGTGAAGAAAGTCCTTCTCATCTCAGTCCTAAAGGATTTTCCCCTTATCCTTAAGCTGTGACCCCTTGTCCTGGACCTCCCCAACATCGGGAACAATCTTCCTGCATCTAGCCTGTCCAACCCCTTGAAACTGTTGACTCTCTCAACCACGAGATACTTCTACCTTAATCCATGTTAATCAATGTGCCAAATATTGATTTGCTTGCTGTAAAATATTTAAAAGGTCACTTCAGCGGTCTCATCTTCCTGATTTCCCCTTTGACCCCATACTTCAATGTAAATGGCTGTCCTTTTACGGTCCGAAGAAAGGTCTGAAATATCATCTGTCCATTTCCCTCCATAGATTCTGCCTGACCCGTTGAGTTTCTCCTTGCACTAAACGTTATTCCCTTTATCTCGTATCTGTGGCTGTTTCGATTGTAATCATTTAATGCTGGTCTTTAATGCTGATGACATAGTGGTTTTCTGGATTGCAGAGATCCCATGTGATTAATGGCAGAATGAAAATAACATGAAATAGAAATCCTGCCATGTTGCCACTGCATTTGTGATCAGAGCTCAATGGCAAGCACCACAACTTTGATGTTGACATGAAAGAATGCGCTATTAGACTTTCCTTTAGACTTTGGAGATACAGCACAGAAACAGGTCCTTCGGCCTACGTTGACCAGCGATTACCCTGTACACTAACACTATCCTATATACTCGGGACAATTTTACAACTTACCAAAGCCAATTAACCTACAAAACTCTATTTCTTTGGCGTGTCGGAAGAAATTGGAGCACCCTGACAAAATGCACAGGGAGTATGACCGCTCCGTACAAAGCACCCGTAGCCAATTGATCAATAACCAGATACTGATTTTATCAAAATGCACGAGTTATGTTCAATTTGTGTGTATTTGCATGCATTCTAAACTTTTTGCACTAAACATTAGGTTGAAACAAAATCATAATGAGGATGTGGTGGATTCAGATGTTTGGCTATAAAAGGAAATGTATGTTAGATTCTGGTGCAACGTGACTGGTGGAAATTGTCCTGAAGCTGTGCATCAGATCTGCATAATATTAAATGAAAGTGAAAGTTTAAAGCCAACTTATTAACAGTGCTTTGCTCCACACAATGCAAGCAGCCATAAGAAGTTTGATGGCTAGCTTGCCGTTGACTTTGTGGTGACCTAACTTCAGGGTTATGCAGAACATTTTTAGTATTTTAGGTTTCAGAGATAAATGAGCCCAATGTGTGTCTGTGCAAGCTTCTGGATAAATGCCATTGGGCTGCCTGGTGGTCCATTCCCATGCTGGACTAATCTCCTGCTTATAAATTGGAAAGGCCTGAAATTAAATTTACTAAATTACCTTGGTGAAACCTCATGGAGGCCACATGTGGATTTTATTCTCTGGTGGTTTCATCTCAATCTACAGACATTCCCAGGCACTGCTGGGGATTCCATGAGGAGGTTGACAAAGGTCATAATAATTAACATAAAAGCTGTAATTAAAATGTTGCAGTTGATTCAGTTAAAATGAAATTATCTTTAGCAAAGGAATCTTTGCAAATATTCATAGGACACTAAAACTGTTGTTCTCCAGTCACAGGCATTCAAACATGTTTTCTTTATTACGAATTCTATATTTTAAATATTGGGATTCATTCCCATTTGTCCATTCATTGATTCTATTTTTTTAATTGATTTTCAAGTTAGTATGTTGAAAGTTAGTGTCGCAATGGAAAGAAAATCATGTATCTTAATGTGTACCAAACCTATTCCATGAATGGTTTTGAGGACAAGAGGAACTCAATTTAATGCTTCAAACTCATTCTCCCATTCACTACGTTCATGGCTGATCTGTGACCTTTCTCCTTGACATTCACCTGCATTCCTTAATATAATAGGTTGGCAAAAAATTATTAATCTTTGATTTAAAGTTATCAATTGACAGAGCACCAATTACTGTTTGCTAGAAGAAGTATCCTAAATTTATCTGTATTATCAATCTGAAGAAGGGTCTCGACCCGAAACGTCACCTATTCCTTCGCTCCATAGATGCTGCCTCACTCGCTGAGTTTCTCCAGCATTTTTATCTACCTTCTAAATTTATCTCACTCTGTTTAGAAGTGTTTCCTAACTTAATTCCTAATTTATTTGTCTTAGATCCCCCAATAATTAGAGATATGTTTCTGTCTATACACTTGGTTCCCCTTGATATTGAGTACTTCTATTTAATCATCCCTTTGGCTTCTTTGAAATACAACCCCAGTTTGCAAAATCTTGTTGTTCAACCATTGGAATTTGGCTGCCCAGTTAAATCCACACTGCATTTCCTCTGCGGTCATTATATCCTCCCTGAGGTATGGTGCACAGATCTGCTGATGGTACTTACGTTTTGAGCATTGTATATTTATTTACATTTTTGTATATTTGTGGCATAACTTTTATCATGTATTTGGTCACCTGGAGTAGAAGAATATTCCATTAACCTTTATGATTATTTTCTGCACCTGTCCATTATATTTTAATGATCTGTCCAGATGTGCCCCTCAAGTTTTATGCACTCAACAAATATGAGGTGATGCATTTTGAGAAGTCAAATGGGGATAGGACATATTCAGTAAATGGCAGGATGTGAAGGAATGTTGATAAATACAAGGCCCTTGTGATTCAAATTCTCATTTGTTCCTTGGATATGGCACACATGTCTGCTTTTATTGGACTGGGAGTAAAATATAAGACCTGTGACATTATGCTGCAACTTTACAAACTTTAGTTAGACTGAACAAGGCCCATTGTGTGCATTTCTGGTCACCATACTATAGGAAGGATGTGGTTATGTTGAGAGAATGCCAAGGAGATTCCCCTAGAAGTTGCCTGAACTGGAGGACTTTAGTAATGGGTAGGGATTGGATAAACTGGGCTTGTTTTCTCCACAGTGAAAGAAGCTGAGGGTTGACATGAAAGAGATGTATGAAATTCTAAGGGGAATAGATGGGGTAGATGATCAGAATTTCTTTCACCATGGTAGGGGAATCATAAACAAGAGGATATAGGTTTAAGATGAGAAGAAAGCTCATCCCTTAAAGGGGATTTCAGGGATGTTTATTTACACATAGAATGATTGATATCTGAAATGTTGTCATCCAGAGGTGGAGGAATCAGATACAATCACTACATATAAGAGATGTTTGGACAAGCACTTGAATAGGCAATACATAGAAGGATATGGATCTAATGCTTTCAGATGGGATTAATGTAGATGGGCAAACAGGTCGGATAGGACATGGAGGGCCGAAGGGGTTTGTTTCTGTGTAAAAGACTGTGATTACTTCCACTGCTCCTAGCTTTCCACTCTTTTTGAAATATATTCTCCAATTCCTTTTAGCTCAAACATAGTGGACCTCAGATTTACTGAGTTTGCAATCAAATTGCCCGAATTTTGCTTGTTCACATTTGGCATTTTAATGATGCTATCACTGCTTACAATATCACCTATTTTTGTGTCTTTAACAAATGTGGAATCATGGTTTTCAGTCTCATCACTTACAGCAGGAATAAATGAAATAACCAAAAGCCCTTAGCATTGGAATTGGTTCCACCAATATCTTCTCTCTGTAGGAAGCTCTTAATAATCATGGTGATTGATGTGTATTTTCTTTAATCATATGCAGGCACATGATGTGGGTTGGAGAAAACTCTCTTGAGTCCTAGCGGCCTGGTTAGTGGGTAGTCACATTAGCAAGTGAGCAGGTCTAGATTTTACACCATAGATCTCTTCAACAGGCCTGACATCCGGTCACCGATTGACCCGAACCTTTGATTCCCAATCCCTTTGCCACCCATCCATTGACAGGCCTGCCCCCAAGATTCTAGTTGGGTTTATGACTGTTGGCCTCATCTATCCCCAGGACCTAGCCTGGAACACCATTAAGGTTTGCAATTGATGGGCCATGTCCAAAATGACCGCTGGAACAACACGGTTGTGACTATTTATTGTGCATCAGAATATTTAGCCTTGGAGTTTTAACATTACTGACATAATTCAAACAATATTCAGTTGGCATGGTCTTATTTGGAAACGAGTTGTTTGGTAAACATCAATTAGATAGTCAAATATTTATTTATTTGATTTCTCGAAACATTACATTTGATTTAAATGTATCAATAGATAGATAAAGGCAGTCATATCAATTGACATTTTGTTTTATTCTTCTGCTTTTCTTTATAACTCAATAACATTTTCAGTTGTGAATCACTTTTTAAGGTTAAAAAGTCCTTGACTGTGGATTCTTGAGAATAACGAAATAAACACTTCAAATCTTTAAAAAATGTCGATTCTGTCAGATTATATCAATTATCCATGGATGCCAGGATGTTTCAAGGAAATCAAAGGATTCAAAGTTATTTTATTGTCACATGTACCAGTTAAGTGATATGTGAATGACCATACAGCCATACGAAAAAATAAGCAACAAGACACACAACTGCGTAAAAATTAACATAAACATCCACCACAGCAGATTCCCCTCATTCCTCACTGTGATGGAAGCCAAAAAAGTCCAATCTTCCTCTTTACTCTCCCGCGGTCGGGGCAGGCGAACCATCATCGCGGTGATCAAAGCTCCTGCAGCCGGCGGTCGAATCCCCCGCATTGGGGCGATCGAAACACCCGTGTCAGGGCGATCGAAACTCCCATGTCAGGACAATTGAAACTCCCGTGTCGGGACGATCGAAACTCCCGTGTCAGGGCGATCGAAACTCCCGCTTCGGGGCAGTCGAAACTCCCGTGGCTTGGAGTTCCCGAAGTTGGTCTGACCAGAGACCGTGGGCTCCGTGATATTAAAGTCCGCCGCGCCCATGGTTGGTGCTCTGAGGTCGATCCCTGGCAAAGGGGTCGCGAGCTCAACGATGTTAAAGTCCCGTAGGCTCCCTGCAGTGGAGCTCTCGAAATCGGTCTCCAGCAAAGGCCGCCAACTCCTCGATGTTAGGCCGTAGTGCGGACGGAGATACGATACGGAACAAAATCGCATCTCCATCGAGGTAAGAGATTAGAATAATTTTCCCCCAACCTTCCCCCCCCCCCCCCCACCCCCCACATAAAACAAGTTAAAGAACACTAAAAACACCCATTTAACACATACAATTAAAACACAAAGCAGGAAAGGACAGACAGACTGTTGGCGAGGCAGCCATTGCTGACGCCACCCGGAAATGTACCCACAATTCGGATTTAGCACTCAATTAAAACTTTTCAATTTTAAGTACAGTGCCTGGAACATTCCTCTGAGTCCAATAAATGTATTGGGGACAAAAGCTGACATATTTTAGGAATGAGAGCTGTTGGTTTTCTGTTTACAAATGAGAAGTTGGAACAGTCAACTGAAAGAGATCCAACTCATTGGAATAAAGCACAGAACAATCCAGAGGTCCCATTTACTAATTAAAGGCGAGACTAAATTCCTAGCTTTGTGGTCAGAGGGGATCCTGCATATGCAAAAGTCCTGGAACATTACGTAAATAAAACAATTTGTGGCCTAGAAATTCATTAACATAGCACACCATGTGCTAAAATGACACAGGGAAGTACTTATGCCTTTCTGCCATATGTGTGTGGTTTTCAAGTTCACACCCCAGATAGGAATTTACGTGCTTAGGATGGGTCAATCATGGTTTTCTCATGAACATGTATTAAGCGCCAGCAATTTTAGGAGCCCTGTACCATTTGCTGAAACCTTTTAGTGCTAATCAATGTAATTTGTGAACTCTAAAAGGGTAGGTGGCCACTGAATCAAACAAATAATGGATTTTCTTCTGCCTTTTCTAAGGCAGTCCCTCAGCAATGATGATAACTAGTTCCCACTCCAGTTCTGTGTGTTCTGAGGTGGCTAATGTAGCCTCACTAAAGACTTTAACACTCTTCTCAAATTTAGCTTCCTGATTGAAGTTTGATTACAGGAGCGTTTATATTTATTGTACTGAGCAGGGGAGGCCTCATGCATGAACATGTGTCCCTCTACAACTCCTCTTCTCCATATATAAACTCAGGCAAAAAAGTTTTAAATATTATCTATTGGTTTTGAGAGACCCGCTTATAGGTGTATTTATTAGCTCATTTTTTTTCATCGGACCTGTGTTTTGATGCTAAAGGCAATTTGTAAACAAAAATCAGTGGCACCTAGCATAATAATGTTTTTTTATAATGGACTTGGAAGTAGTATGCTAGCCACCTCCTACGAAGGTCCCATTCAGCAGGATCTTGGACAATTTGTGGGAGACAAATACTGTAGCTTAGTTTAGCGATACAGCTTGGAAACGGGCCCTCCAGCCCACCGAGTCCACGCCAACCAATGATCACCCATTCACGCTAGTTCTATCCTACACATAGAGGGACCATTTACATTTTTGACCATTTACAGAAACTAATTAACTTGCAAACTTGCATGTCTTTGGAATGTGGGAGGAAACTGGAGCACCCAGAGAAAATGTTCTCCCTGTGACTGCACAAACTCCGTACAGACGGTACCCGTAGTCAGGATCAAACCCGGGTCACTGGCGCAGTAATACAGCAACTCTACCAGTAACTTAATCCAGTATTTCTGCTATAAAAACTGAAAATGCTGGAGATATTTTGCAGATCATGCTCAGGAGACGAAGAAATGAATTTGCAATATATTTGTATCAATAAAAGACATACATCGGAATTGTTCTTATTTCTCTCTCCAGGGATATATCAAGTATATAAGTAAATTTTAATAAAATGATTATTCAGATTCTAATTCATTATATTGCCGAATATGGTCCTTGGAGTGTAATTAAATTATTTATGTTATGAGCTGTTAGTTTTATTTTGGAGAAGATATTTATGCAGTTACTTCAGCCTTGACAATATATGTAGTTAATTCAGCCTTGACGATTGCTTGAACTAGGGACCAAAGAACAGAACATCATTCATTGTTTTCCAACGTTTTCCAATTTTACCTTTTCTCTTTCTTTATATGTGCAGAGCCGCCTCCAATAATTCAGGTGCCCAACAATGTTACTGCCGTTCCTGGGGAGAGGGCCATACTCACCTGCTTGACACTCAGCACAGTGCGTTACAACCTCACCTGGAGTAGAAATGGCTTTGACCCAAGACTGGCAGAGAGACACAGGGTGCGAGTAATGAGCAACCTGTCTCTGGAGATCAGGAGTGTGCAGCCAGCCGATGCTGGCCCATACAGCTGTGTCGCTGCAAATGAAGGGGGGGCCACCTCTGCTTCTATCTACTTGATTGTGCAAGGTAGGTTGCTTAATTAAACTTTAAGGATAATTTTGTGCTTAATTTCACCCCCCACTATCTGAACATAAAAGCAGTTAGCAAATTTTTTTTTAAACCTGCACAATTCAATTGCTCCTCACAAACATGTAAGGAGGTACTTTTTACATTACGGAAGTGACAAAGCACCACTAAGTCAATATGAATATAATCTTTGGAATCCGGGAAGGCTGTTCAGCTTTATTTTGTCGCTTTGCCTCACTTGAATGTTTGCAACATCTGGGCCTTGTTAATGGCTGCCTAGAGTATAATGGCAGGGATGTTAAACTAAACTTTTATAAACCTCTGGTTCTGTCTCAAATGGAGTATTATGTTCATATTACAGTGGGTCCAGATAAGATTTATGAGAATGGTTCCTGAGATAAAGACCACAGTTATGAGGGTGGTTTATTTAGAGAAGTTGAGAGGACTCAACTTCTTATTGAGAGAAGTTGAGAAGCGGAGAGTGGCTGAGATTTGTTATAAGTATATAAAATGATCATGAGTATAGACAAAATGTTTGGTGCAAAGCTCCATCCCTTTGGTGGGAGTTTGATGACTGGAGATTACAGGATTTAAATTAATGGGAAGAGAATGAGGCATGTCAAATTTTGTTTATGTAGCATGTTCTTGGAATCTGGAACACTGCCTGCAGATGTGGTGAAGGTAGGTTCCATTGTGGCCTTCGAGAGAGAATTAGATAATTATATTGTGACAAAAAAATTACAAATCTTTGGAGAAAGAGTCTGTGAGTGGAACCAGTGAATTGCTCTGCTCGAGGTCCGGTGCTGATGTAATGGACTGAAGGGTCTCAGCTGCATCCATCTGTGTTGATGCTATTTTAATTGAGCCCATATGTTTTCTGCTATATTATCTTACCTGCTGCCATTTACTATTATTTCCATTCTACATCAACTTTTCAATATGAGGATATAAAACATAGAAAAGTCATCCAACCGCAATGAGAACATGCTGTGCCATTGCAGTGTAATATTGAAAATACAACAAATCATTTTGTGTTCATTTGGTTTGATAAACAAGGGAATGATGCCATGGCTGAATGAGGGGACATTGTCTTAAGGTGGGTGATGGGAAACTCACTTGAAAGGATTTTGAATGATATTTGAAGGCAGGATGAAGCCTGCCTTCAAATATCATGGAATTGGGTTCTTGGAGGCTTTGTCACTAATACTGAAGGGGGTACTACCATGTCTAAATTGGCTATTTTTGTACAGGCCACTAAAATATTGATTTTGTTGTTGCATTACACTTTTAATTTAAAATAGCCTTTGTGTTTGGACTTCTGACACCTTTGGATATGTAAGATTAACAACTGCTACGTTTTACTTTTGATGAGTGAGGGATATCAATTCTCATAAACTTGCTGCTCTCTTTGTGCACACAGAGTGAGGGTGTAGCAGGTGAGCAGAGATTACTCTTGGCTTTGTTTCTTCACACATTCTTTTGCCTGCTTGTAAGTTGTAAATAGTATTACAGGTCAGGCAGATGGTTTCAGAAGGGTGGATTGAATACTGCCTTCTCTTTTCAGCCTGGGTTGAAAATACAAAGATTTGGGAAAAGTATTGAGCGCTCTCTCTGTACCATGTTCTTTGTTGTGAGTAATTTATCTCTTGGATACCAGAATGTCCTTCTCTTGCAAACAGCTGCCAGGATGGCCTAAAGACAGTTAATTGCCATGTACTACACCCTGGATAATAGTCATTAAACCTTCTTTGATGTGAGATCATTACACAAAGCTTTTTAAAGTTGGGAGGTCATCTTCGAGGTAGAGTGAGTTGAATACGATTTATTTATTTAACAAGGTTAGAAAGGGAATAGAGGTTTCCCGTTCAAATTTTAAAAAGCAATCCCTGTAGATTTTAAATTTACTAAAGACGCACTTTGAAACTTTCTGAAATCAGTAATGAAATTTGTGTTCAATATTTTAAAAATGAGTTTCCATCCAAACCAAGTTGCCAATTAAGAACACAAACTATAGAGTCATAAAGTCATGGAGTTGCACAGTTTAGAAGTGGGCTGTTCAGCTCATGATGCCAACCTTTTTACCTATCTGCATCAATCCCAATGCCTGCAGTAGGTCTATATCCATCAATGCCTTACTTAGTCAAATGCCTGTCTAAATGTCTCTTGAATGTATCATTTGTATCTGACACCAGTACCTCCTCTGGCAAAGAGTTTCAGAGATTAATCACTCTCTGTGTATAAAAACTTTCTCCTCAGATCTCCTTCCTCCCATTTTAGACTTGTGCCCTCTTGTTTCTGATACCTCCAATATGGGAATAAGATTCTGGCTATCTACCTGATCCATGTCGCTTAGAATTTTATAGACCGCTATCAAGTCACACCTCCCTTGATCCAGTGAAAACAACCTCAACCTATCCTATCACTCTCCATCACTGAAGTTCTACAATCCATGTAACATCCAAGTGTAGAAAACAAAATGATGTACTTCAGCTGGCTTGTCCCAAGTTTTCATTTGCCCTTCCAGAACAATTTAAACAAAATTGCATCTCCTCACACTTTGTCTACCCTCATTTTTGATCCGTAATAAATAAATCGTAAATGGTGCTGGAGTGAATAGTTATGAAAGGTTATTTTAATATGATGTCACAAAGTAAGATTTTACGCAACAGAAAGTGCTCCCATGTGTCTGTCTTAGCACAGACTCCACAGGGCAAGGAAATGTGGAAATGAATTGTTAGGTTTTGAAGACAATATTTCGGCTCCAGATTTCCCACTTTGTTTGTAAAATTTGTAATAGACCAAATGGCTCAGTTTGAACAATAAAGCTGTGTTTTAAAATTTATTTCCCATGTTAGAAACATAGAAACATAGAAAATAGGTGCAGGAGGTGGCCATTCGGCCCTTCAGCCAGCACCGCTATTCATTGTGATCATGGCTGATTGTCCCCAATCAATAACCCATACCTGACTTATCCCCATACCCCTTGATTCCACCTGCCCCTAGAACTCTCTCTTACAGTGGCTTGCAAAAGTTTTCATACCCCTTGAACTTTTCCACATTTTGTCACGTTACAACCACAAACGTAAATGTATTTTATTGGGATTTTATGTGATAGACCAACACAAAGTGGCACATAATTGTGAAGTGGAAGGAAAATTATACATGGTTTTCAGTTTTTTTTTCAAATAAAAAACTGAAAAGTGTGGCGTGCAAAAGTATTCAGCCCCCCTGAGTCAATACTTTGTAGAACCACCTTTCGCTGCAATTACAGCTGCAAGTCTTTTGGGATATGTCTCTACCAGCTTTGCACATCTAGAGACTGAAATTTTTGCCCATTCTTCTTTGCAAAATAGCTCAAGTTCAGTCAGATTGGATGGAGAGCGTCTGTGAACAGCAATTTTCAAGTCTTACCAGAGATTCTCAATTGGATTTAGGTCTGGACTTTGACTGGGCCATTCTAACACGTGAATATGCTTTGATCTAAACCATTCCATTGTGCTCTGGCTTTATGTTTAGGGTCATTGTCCTGCTGGAAGGTGAACCTCCGCCCCAGTCTCAAGTCTTTTGCAGACTCTAACAGGTTTTCTTCCAAGATTGCCCTGTATTTGGCTCCATCCATCTTCCCATCAACTCTGACCAGCTTCCCTGTCCCTGCTGAAGAAAAGCATCCCCACAGCATGATGCTGCCACCACCATGTTTCACAGTGGGGATGGTGTGTTCAGGGTGATGTGCAGTGTTAGTTTTCCGCCATACATAGCATTTTGCATTTAGGCCAAAAACTTCAATTTTGGTCTCATCAGACCAGAGCACCTTCCTCCACATGTTTGCTGTGTCCCCCACATGGCTTGTGGCAAACTGCAAACGGGACTTCTTGTTTCAACAATGGCTTTCTTCTTGCCACTCTTCCATAAAGGCCTGATTTGTGGAGTGCACGACTAATAGTTGTCCTGTGGACAGATTTTCCCACCTGAACTGTAGATCTCTGCAGCTCCTCCAGAGTTACCATGGGCCTCTTGGCTGCTTCTCTGATCAATGCTCTCCTTGCCCGGCCTGTCAGTTTAGGTGGACGGCCATGTCTTGGTAGGTTTGTAGTTGTGCCATACTCTTTCCATTTTTGGATGATGGATTGAACAGTGCTCCGTGAGATGTTCAAAGCTTGGGTATTTTTTTATAACCTAGCCCTGCTTTAAACTTCTCCACAACTTTATCCCTGACCTGACTGGTGTGTTCCTTGGGCTTCATGATGCTGTTTGTTCACTAATGTTCTCTAACAAACCTCTGAGGCCTTCACAGAACAGCTGTATTTATACTGAGATTAGATTACACCCAAGTGGACTCTATTTAATAATTAGTTGACTTCTGAAGACAATTGGTTGCACTGGATTTTATTTAGGGGTATCAGAGTAAAGGGAGCTGAATACTTTTGCATGCCACACTTTTCAGTTTTTTACTTGTAAAAAAAATTTGAAAACCATAATTTTCCTTCCACTTCACAATTATGCGCCACTTTGTGTTGGTCTATCACATAAAATCGCATTAAAATACATTTACGTTTGTGGTTGTAACGTGACAAAATGTGGAAAAGTTCAAGGGGTATGAAAGCTTTTGCAAGCCACTGTAAATCCATCCAGTGATTTGGCCTCCACTGCCCTCTGTTGTCCTCTTGTCTCAACTCTACCAATACACTTGAGCATTCAAAAGCAATAGAGTAGTCATAGTGGGTGACTTCAACTTTCCTAATATTAACAGTGGCTTGCTTGGTACAAAAGACATACAAGAGGCAGAATTTATTAAATGTATCCAAGAAGGTTTCCTAAAATAGTATGTGGACACTCCTACTTAATTAGGAATGATACTGGACCTGGGAAACATCTGGCCAGGTAGATTTAGTGAAACAGCATTTTTGGGGATAGTGATCACATCTCCATAAATGTTAATGTTGTAGGAAGGAACTGCAGATGCTCGTCTAAACCGAAGATAGCCCCAAAATGCTACAGTAACTCAGCAGGACAGGCAACATCTCTCGATTGAAGGAATGGGTGACGTTTTGGGTTGAGACCCTTCTTCAGACTCCTCTGGATAGAAGGAATGGCAGACTTTTTGCGTCAAGATCCTTCTTCAGACCTTGACTGAAGAAGGGTCTTGACTGAAAAAGTCACCCATTCCTTCTATCCTGAGATGCTGCATGTCCTGCTGAATTACTCCAACATTTTGTGTCTATCTTCCATAAGTTTTAAGATTATTTTGAATAGGAATAAGTCTGGTGGTTGGGGAAACGTCTGAAATTGGAGTAAGGCAAATTACAATATTATTATGTGTAGGAAGGAACTGCAGATGCTGGGGTTTACACCAAAGATAGACACACATTGCTGGAGTAAGTCAGCAGGACAGGCAACATCTCTGGAGAGAAGGAATGGGTAATGTTTCGGGTAGAGACCCTTCTTCAGTCTGCAGAAGGATCTCGACTTAAAATGTCACCCATTCCTTCTCTCCAGAGATGCTGCCTGTTCCTTAGTCTTACAACATTATTAAGCAGGGGCTAGGGAGAGTAAGTTGGCAGTAGTGGGTATTTGGTAAGTCTGCCTTTAAAGGCCAATTGATCAATGTTCATGACCAACATGGTCCAGTACGGAGGAGGGATAAGGATGACTTAGTGAGAGAACCTTGGACGACCAAACAGGTTGTAAATTTGATCAAAAGAAAAATAAACTGCATGTAAGGTTTAAGAAGATGAAATCTGGTAGGTGCTTTGAATATAAAGCAAGTAGTAAAAAAATCAAGTGGGTGATTAAAGGGGCCAAAGGCGGACATGAGAAGGAAGCCCTGGTGAGTTGGATTAAAGGAAACTCAAGGTTTTTTTATGCACGTTAAAAACAAATGTGCAATTAGGGAGAAGGTAGGGCCACTTAAGTTGGGAATTTGTACATCGAGTCAAAGGATGCAGGTGCCGCACTATATGAGTATTTTACATCTGTATTCAGAAGATTAAGATGCACTGGATGCATGGTGACTTGATCGTACTGATTCAGAACGGGCTTACTCATAGAAGGCGGGGAGTTAAAAACATAGAAACATAGAAAAATAGGTGCAGGAGTAGGCCATTCGGCCCTTTAAGCCAGCACCGCCATTCAATATGGTCATGGCTGATCATCGAAAATCAGTACTCCGTTCCTGCTTTTTCCTGATATCCCTTGATTCCTTGTGGTGAAAGGATGTCATATTGGCTGGAGTTTTGTGTGGAAGAGCCTGCTCCTGTGGTGTGCAGTTTTATTTTCTGTGTATTCAGAGGCCATCTCTTCTGTGGACACTTATTTCATGCGACACTACATTCATGTCAATCACCATTGGCTACATGTAAATTTAAAACGTGGGTATTTCTCTTGTCTATAAAGTTGTCCTCAATCCACCTTTGCACCATGAAAGTTTAAAATTATTGGACACTTTGTAGAACCATTTTTGTAGAACCCCCTTCTCTATTTAAAAGCATCTTCTAATAATTTACCACTCCAAATCCTTCCATCATTTTTTTAATGGATACTTATCTTTTCTGCATTTTGTTGAATTGCTTCATTATGAGAGGATAAAGGTAATTGTAAAGCTATTAAACTATTTGAACAATCTTTGTGCATTTGTCTTAATGTTCCACTTGTTTCTCAGTCTTGGTAGTCCGTAGCTGAGATTGAGAATGATTTCCAATAAATGATGCACATTAGCATTGTACATTATCACCCAAAGTCAAAATCACCCCCTCCTTTGCTAAATTCATTGCATAATAGCTGTCTGAATGTAATTCTTTTTTTTTTAAACATATCTCCCCACGCACTGGTATCAGAAATGACTTAAATTAACAAAATTATATAATGCAAGCAAATCACGCAACGTTTCAATGTTTGAAATCCAACTCTTTAAATTCTAGACATCTTTTTCCCAAAAATGCATATTTGTTCTTGCTTCTGGCAGTATTGTAGTTGTTTGGATGGACATTCCTAGTCTTAGATCAATTAGCTGGTAGTGTGGTCTCAAAATACTTTACTTTGCCAAATGTGTATCAAGGAATCGGTAAATTTAAAACAGTGAATGGTGAACTGGGAGAAGAAAGAATGCTGAGGAGGCAAGTTCTTGAGGAGCAATGAGACCACTGGTGGAAAAATTTAGAAAACATGAAAATTCCCAGACCAATTATACAGCATCACAAGAGAAGGCAGCACAAACATCCTGTGCATCCAGAGTTACTCAACACTGTCATTCTGACTGCTGGACTCCACACAAAATCTATTAATGAAGTGCCAACATCCTGCAGATTCCCAGCATTTTCCCAGGGAAATCTAATGTGAACCAGTGCCTAGTTAGACCTGGGTCAGGTTTAGTGACTCAATTAATTTCCATGGATGAGGGGAGGGAGAAAGATATGTAACATGTTATTTATATTAATTGAGTTATTTCAGATCAATTCAAATGTATTAAATTATCTTCAAAATGACACAAAGTGCTGGAGTAATTCAGCAGGTCAGGCAGCATCTCTGGTGAACATGGGTAGGTGAGGTTTCCGGTTGAGACTCTTCTTTAGTCCCAGATAATTCAGTTTAATAATCTTACTTGTTTTCCAGTGTCTTAAAGTTTAGTTTTAAAACTCTAATTTGAATGCTACACTTTTGTATTTAATAGTATAGGAATATTATTTCCATGTTTGAGATTACTGAAGACATTCAACATTTTTGCCTGCTTGTTTGCCTGGCTGTCAGATCATTTTTGGGGCAGAATAGTGTAGCAATGTTACAAAATTTTGAGATAAAAAAAATCAAGTCTGCAATTTTATCCCACCAGATAAAGCATAAAAATAAGTTTAATTTGACACCTAATTCACTTTCATATCTTCAGTATTAAAAAAGTTATGGTCATTTTCATACTCGGAAATTAGCATCTTGTTCCCCATTGCCTTTCCATTGACTTAACACAAAAGCTGTGTCAAAAACCCATAACTTTCTTAAAAATTAAGAGAACTCAATTACATTTTCAGTTATTATAGATTGAAGCATTCTGAAACAAATATGAAACAATATTACTTGGATGACCTGATATTAAAGCATATAATTAGTTATTTACCTAATTGTAGCTAATTACAAAATTCAATTACTTGACCTAAACATCTATCCGTTTCTTAAGAAAAGATAAACTTTTTTAAATTGCCTAAGTGTCCAAATAACATTCACACAGTAATTCACAATATAACATGATTTTTAAATCTAATTTTCATGAATTTATAGGCCAAATGGAAGGAATTTAGTTTTTAATTCCCGTAAATTAATGGCCATTTAAATCAACTTGCGAGTGGGTTTTAGGGAACGCCGTGGATTGGAACGTTTCGGTTTGCGGTGAAGTCGGCAGGAAAAACACTGCCGGTTCATGCATTTTTTTGTCCCCATTTCGCAACATGAAATGTGATTAAAGGCTTCCTAAAAACCAAGTTTTAATGTAAAAATAAACTATGTACTTTATTTTCTCCCCTACGTAAAATCCTTCCCGTTGTCGGCGCTCACGGCTTTAGAAGATGATTTTTAAATTACTCCAGTTAATAAATAATCGCTTCATGAATGAAATGTCGGAGCGATTTTTCTTCAGCACGAAATCCCCTAATATGGATCGATTTGCCCTGTCTGTGGAAAAACGGCAGTTTAAACACGCCCCCCCCCCCCCCCCCCCCGCCCTGAAAGGCGCCAAAGTCACACACACGGGGAGTTGCAGAACTGCAGCGCTGCTCAAGGTAAGTTTTGTAACATACCTAAATAGTGAAAGGCTTGGACAGAGTGGAAATGGAGAGGATGTTTCCACTTGTGGAAGAATCAAGGACTAGATGTTATAACCTCAGAATTAAAGGAGGTTCTTTTAGGAAGGAGATGAGGATTGTTTAATCAGAGGGTGGTGAATCTGTGGAATTCTTTGCCGCAGAAGGCTGCGGAGGCAGTCAGTGGATATATTTAAGGGAGAGATAGATAGATTCTTGATTAATAGGGGTGTCAGAAGTTATGGGGAGAAGGCAGGATAATGGGGTTAGGAGGGAGAGATAGATCAACCATGATTGAATGGCGCAGTAGACTTTATGAGCCAAATAGCCTAATTCTACTCCTATCACGTGATCTTATGGTGTGTTTACCTTTATCGGTGGGAAGATAGTATACTGCTCAGACCCCTGCTGATCAGGAGCCTTGTTATTCCAGTTCAATGCAAGAAGGCAAGGAGCAAGTCATGGCAGCTCGCTGGTCACAGGAGATTCCAAATTTAAACTAGGTGGGTTGAACAGAAAATCCATTGGATTAATGCAGCTAGTGAGTCATTTATTGCAAATTACTGGTGAAAAGTGTAATGAGTCAAGTCCTACACAGTTCAAGATACAACGCATATTTAATAAGGTCCACTTACAGCATTGGTCTGCAGGACAGTACATAAACTAGCAGCTACTCAGACTGAATTATGTGAGCAAGATCTTGCTAATATAAATCACATATTAGGCGGAGCAACTACTAAAAAGCACTACAATTGGTTAGTAGGAAATAACCAACCTACATCTTTCCTTGTAGAAACAAAATAAAGCATAGATACGTGGAAACATGGTGGCTAAACAATACTGCAGCCGAAACGTTAATAACACATATGGGGAAGTATAAATGGTGGCGTAAAATCGCCATATTTAATGGGTGGCCTGCTGACCCGTCCAGCACGTGTGCGGTACGAGTCCGCATCTCCTCCTTTCACCGGTAAAGTGACTGGGGAGGGGACGTGACCGGGGACGGCAACGGAGACCCTGCGGGTAAAGGTGGTGAAGCAGGTGGGGTGGGTGCTGAACGTCATGGAGAGGCCGCGGGGGACACTGTCTCTGGTAGTGGAGCAGCCGGCTCGGTAGTGGGAGGGTATACAAAACGCGAGACCTCTAGATGCGGAGTCGCAGGACGCGGTTCCTTCACAGGAAGGAGATGTTGACGGTTGCGTCTGTAAATGGCCCCATCCGCGCTAACCAGGTAGGAGCACGGTTCTTTGGCAGGGCTGTGGATGTGACCCAGACGGCCATAGCCCTTGTTGGTTTGGAGGCGAACAACTGGTGAGAGGTTTAAGTGGCTTACTGTACTTGTCGAAAAAACATTTTTGTGCATCGCGCTTGAATTGTAGTTGTTTCTGGACTGCGGGCGGAGAACGGACCTTTGGCTGCAGAAGCTGCTGGGCAGCACGGGTTTAACGAGACATCAGTTGTTGGGCTGGGGAACCCAGTATTTGATCCCTGGCAATGTTCCTTAAATTGACATCAGATTAATCTCCATTAGTTGTTTGGCGCTTCGGACGAGTCCGTTGGACTGTGGAAACTCAGGGTTGCTGGTGATACGTCGTAAGTCCCATCATTGTGCAAAGTTTTTGGAAAAGCTGGCTGGTGAACTGACTGCCGTTCTTGGATAAAAGGCATGCAAGGGAACCGTAAACGGAGAAATGGCGTTGCAACTTCTGGATAGCTGCTTCAGATGTGACGGTTTGGAGTAGACCAATGTCAAACCAGTTCGAATATGAGTCACACAGATGTGTAAATATCTGAAAAAGTGTCTCGACCCAAAATTTTACCCATTCCTTCTCTCCAGAGATGCTGCCTGTCCCGCTGGGTTACTCCGGCTTTTTGTGTCTATCTTCTGTGTAAATGTCCTGCTGTGTTCATTAATTAATCCATGTGGGCACTCCGTTTTCCACAGCAAACTGCTTCGCACCCTGCTGAGACATATGTTATAGACTTACTTAGCAAAACTGTTATCACTGCATGTCCTCTCTCTCTGGTGACAGATTCCTCTGTTGGCAGCACATTGCTCCAGATTGTAGAGGGAAGTAGAGAGCTGTTCCAAACAGAACTCCCAGAATTTCCATGTGCATTTATCGGCAAGTTCAGAATTCTCACTTATGAATGTGGAAGCAGCAATCATGTTGGGCACTCATCACTGGTCTTTCCTAAACTAAGTTCCAGCAGAAGACTCCTCATGGAGTCCAGTGGTTGAGTTCCAGATTGTAGCAGGTACAGTCCTCCATCCATTTAACAGGATGGAAGTGCCTGCTGGGATAAAGGAGAGTTCCAGTCTTTTTTTCGGTTTAATTAAATGTTCTCTTTTTAATTTAGTCAGACTTCAAGCTCTTTTGCTTTAATTATTCTGATGAATGGTTTGATATTTGTTAGTTTTTTACGTTTTCTGAATGAGACTGAGAAACATACAAATTCATAAAACGTTACAGTTGGCTAAGTCAAGGGAATAAATTGATCTGGGTGCTTTGTTTTGTGTTCCAGCCAGGTTGTGTTCTCACCTAGTTGGATCAGTTACACGCACCGGAACACCAGCATGATGTTCTGTTGTATACTAAGGACGATTATCACTTTTGACTGTTCCATGGATCTAATCATTGATACTTTCAATACTCACCCACTTCTGTCTGGAGTCAACTTGTAACGATTGCTGTATGAGCTTTTCAAACATTAATCACGACACTGTGACACTCTTGACAGCAGTTTAAAGATGAGCCACCAAAGCATTTTTTGGGGATGCCTGAGTTTCTTTAAGTACATATTCACAGCCTTTTAGTTGTAATGTTTCCTCTCCTCGAAGTCCCATGACAATGTTCATAGGCATTTCAAATGAATGGCCTCTGCGACTGACATTCCCTGAAGTTGAGATGAAATGCTTAATTAAGATCTGTCCCAGTTCAGGCTCAGCTGACGATAGACACAAAAGCTGGAGTAACTTAATGGTCAGAGAGCATCTCTGGAGAAAAGGAATAGGTACATTTCGGGTCTCGACCCAAAACGTCGCCTATTCCTTTTCTCCAGAGATTAGGTATGTTACAAAACTTACCTTGAGCAGCACTGCAGTTCTGCCACTCCCCATGTGTGTGACTTTGGCGCCTTTCAGAGGGGGGCATGTTTAAAATGCCGTTTTTCCCTAGACAGTCCAAATCTATCCATGTTGGACGATTTCGTCGCTAAAGAGAAATCGCTCCGACATTTCATTCATGAAACTACTTTTAAACTACGCTAGATTATTTATTAACTAGAGTAGTTTAAAAATCATCTTCTAAAGCTCTGAACGCCGACAGCAGAACGGACCTAACGTAGGGGAGAAAATAAAGTGCCGAGTTTACTTTTACATTAACACTTGTTGCAAAAAGGGGACCAAAAAAATGTATGAACCGGCTGTATTTTTTATACCGACTTCACCGCAAACCACGACGTTCCAATCCACCGCATTCCACTAAAACCCACTCGCTAGTTGATTTAAATGCCCATTCATTTACAGGCATTAAACACTAAATTCCTTCCATTTGGCCTATAAATTCATGAAAATGAGATTTAAAAATCATGTTATATTGTGGATTATTGTGTGAATGTTATTTGGACACTTAGGCAATTTAAAAAAGTTTATCTTTTCTTAAGAAATGGATAGATGTTTAGATCTAGTAATTGAATTTTGTAATTAGCTACAATTAGATAAGTAACTAATTATATGCTTTAATTTCAGGTCATCCAAGTAAGATTGTTTCATATTTGTTTCAGAATGCTTCAATCTATAATAACTGAAAATGTCATTGAGTTCTCTTAATTTTTAAGAAAGTTATGGGCTTTTGACTGTTCTAGATCACAGCTTTTGAGTTAAGTCAATGGAAAGGCAATGGGGAACAAGATGCTAATTTCCGAGTATGAAAATGGCCATAACTTTTTTAATACTGAAGATATGAAAGTGAATTAGGTGTCAAATTAAACTTCTTGTTATGCTTTATCTGATGGGATAAATTGCAGACTTGATTTTTTAAATCTCAAAATTTTGTAACATTGCTACAGAGATGCTGTCTGAATGGTTGATTGGTTTATTTTATAAAATAATGATGTTCTTCAATTTAGCTGCTAATTGCAGAGCTATTTATAGTATTAATCATACATTGACAAAATGAGTAAAGATTATATGAAAAAGGTTGCAAAAGCCACATCATTATAAATTAAGATTCTAGGTTTCTTTCAGAACCTCTAATTTAAACACCTGGTTAATCATCTGACCTCATCAAGATTTTTGATGGATCGTCTAATAATACCCTCAGCATTCGAATCAGTTATAATTGAAGGCTAACTTTGAAACAAAAATTTTATTTTCAATGCGCATGCTGATAATGTAAGCAAAATAATTCACAACTATAAAGATTCACAATGGCTGTTTCCATGTTAATGTATTCTTTTGAAGTTTCTGCAATTTTAAGTTTATCGTAATGTGCAAACAAAAAATATCAGTGATATAGATCATGTCATGTCACTGAAAATCATAATTTGATATCGGAAATTTCTGGTCAATTTAAGTGTTTACTATGAAAATATCATGATATTACACTGAAGATGATAAATTTGATTTTGGTTGTTAACCACAGTCTCTGGGTATTATAATTAATACTATCCCCTGAGGTTTGGTAGCCATTATGCAACAAAGCTGCATGCAAAATGATTCTGCCCCTGCCTTCTCTTCCATGAGAATGCAACAAAGCGTCTTCTAACAGTAAAGTGGAACCACATTTTCAACCTTTTTTCTGCTCTCTTGACTATAACTATAAAGCTGATAGTATCTATACTTTGCAAAATGACTGCCACGCTTTATTTAAATGCTATTCTGAACAGCCTTGGCATTTAGCTGAGATGTTAATTGCCTCTTAAGACTGCATGATGGTGAGTCCCTCTTTATCATTTTATTAGAAAAAGAATGCCACTAATTTATCCATGAAGATAAATCTACATAAATACTTTGAATCAAGTGGTTAATATAAACTTCCAATCTTTGAAAACAATTAAACTTCTAACCTTGTACTGAAATTAACATAATGGAGTGAACATATTTCCTTTTGCATGAGAAACAGTATCATGAAAGTTGACATCTTTGGGTGGAGAAGGATTTAAACTGGGGGTGAAGGGGGAGACTCAGCCATCGCTATTATTGTGGGCCCTGCGATTTTTTGTGGTAAATTATGACTCAGGCATTTATTCAGTGTGGGAATTCACAATATTTGCTGGACAAAAACATTTCCCTACTTGTGTCATGTCTGAATTATAATTGTTCTTTCAACAGAGGCGCATTGTGTGTTCCCTTGGATCACATGACTATAATGTGAAGCTCTAAAGTAATGCTATGTAAGAACGCGAGTGGAGGGAAATGTTCTTCAATGTTAAACCAGACTCCTTCTTCTTGGCAATAATGCAGTGGAGATGGTTATTTAGATTTTAGAGTGTCCTTTCATTTTTGGTAATGTCCCAATTTGCAGTGTCATAGAGTGGTTGAACTTGTAGCTATAAGACATGCACTTGAATATTAGTTGTGAATCAAATAATCTTAAAAATGTGTATTCAGTCAAAGAGAGCCACATGTTCAAGGCAACAAGCTGTACTCAGATTTACGGTGGTTGAACGGGTTTCTTTGGACTGATTGTCCTTATCTGAATCTCCTTCTCCTGCATGATTTGCTTTTCAATCAAAATAATTTTATTCTAAGTAACTGGTAATATTGTGTTTTAAAACAGAACCTCCACGAGTCACCGTGTATCCCACAAACCAGACCTTCACAGAAGGGAGGGAGGTACAAATCGGTTGCACTGCCACTGGCTACCCTCATCCACACATAGTCTGGACTCATAATGACATGTTTCTAATGGGAACAAATAGGTATGTATTGTCATAATATTTTCTGATAACTGAAGATTCTGTTATGTTTGGCATCAATAATGCATAAAACACCCAACCCAACCAATGAGTTATATATCATGGACACGGGGTAAAGTCCCTGATTTAATATAGTTTACTCTACTGTACTTTACGTTACTGTACTGTAGAGATATAGTGTGGAAACAGGTCCTTCGACCCACCGAGTTTGTGCCAACCAGCAATCACCCATACACTAATTCTATCCTGCACACTAGGGACAATTTACAAAAGGCAATTAACCTACAAAAGAGTCTTTGGAAGGAAACCGGAGCACCTGGAATAAACCCGTGCAGTCACAGGGGGAACGTACAAACTCCATACAGACAGCACACGTAGTCAGGATCGGCCGGAGTCTCTGGCGCTGTGGCAGCAGCTCTACTGCTGCACCACCAAGCCGCCCTTCATATCTCTGCTGAGATACTCATTGAGTGCTAGAGAGTAAACTCTACCAGGTATCGAATTATGATAGATTTAGATTTGGCCTGGGAGAGAACGTTGATGTTGATTCACTTATCATTTCAGAAAATTAGCAAGATTTTGTGGTGACAACACCGTTAGTATATTTGCAGTGCCAAGATGCCAGTTGAAGCAGAAATTGGTTATCACTGATGTAGCAGATGTAGGCGAGGTGACAACTTTGTGAACGTCTATCAGTTAGCTTGGAGCTGAGGCACTGCCTTCAGGAGAATTTACCTTGCATCTCCATGACTTTTTTCCGGGATGTTTTAAAGCGCTTTATAGCTTCTACCAATGGCAATGTGATAATGATCAGATAATCTTAATTTAGAAATGTAATTTGACAAACAAACCTTGGCCATGACATCTGGGATAATTCACTTGCTACTCTTTGAAATAATGTTGTGGGATCTTATATGTCGCCTTAAGTGAGCAAAGATGTCTTGGTTTACAAAACTAGAATGCCAGAGGGTCTCAACTGTTAGCCTTCACAAATACTGCATGAGCTGCTGAGTTCTTCTGGTGTTCTATTTGTGGTCTAAATTCCAGAAACTGCATGTGTAGGAAGGAACAACAGATGCTGGTTTAAACCTAAGATAGTACAAAATGCTGCAGTAACTCAGCGGGACAGGCAGCTTCTCTGGAGAGAAAGAATGAATGATGTTTCGGGTCGAGACCCTTCTTCAGACTTGTAAGGGGAAAGGGAAATGGGAGATAGTGAACTTTATAAAGGGAGTTGATCCATGGGGAATGTAAAGAGCAAACTACTAGCAGGAACTTTGAGATTTTGGATCAGCTGCATGATGTTCTGCTGTATACTAAGGACAGTTATTACTTTTGAAAGTTCCATGGATCTAATCATCGATACCGTCAACAATACTCACTCACTCCTGTCTTCTGTCAACTTGTACCGATTGCTATATGAGCTTTTCAGACAATAATCCCGACATGAAAGGTTTCAAAGGTCTTTTATTGTCACGTGTGCCAATTATGGTACAGTGGTATGTGAATTACCATACAGCCATTCTAAAAAAGCAACAAGACACACAACTACATGAAAGTTAACATAAACATCCACCTCAGCAGATTCCCACATTCCTCACTGTGATGGAAGGGAATAACATGTTGATCTTATTGACATTGTCTCCAGACTATCTTTATGTCAATTTTATTGATAATAACATGATATATACTTATTCTGCAATAAATCTCATAACTAATTAGCTTTACCTATATTTACGTATGCATATGCATACCTCGTGTTGCCCTGTAATCATTCTTCTCGCTGCAAAATCCTAGAGTGGGTGAGAATGTACTTGCACTCCTTACCATACTGACTCCACCCAAGAGACATTGACATGCTCCAAAGCAATCCCCACAGCTGGTAGTCTGTCACTGCATCCACTCTGTGATAAAGCATCACTAGGCTAATGAATTCCGTTAAAGCAAAATCTAGGACATATTGAAAGGGAAATGGTCCCTTCCCAAAGTTTTGAAGTAAAGTCATGATTTTTTGATCTGAATAAAAAAAGAGCAGAACAGATAACAGTTCGAGTCAATGTTATTGTCATATGCACAAGTACAATGAGAGACAGGTACAATGAAAGCAGCATCACAGGCATGAAGACTCAGACAAACTCATAAAAAGATGTAATACATATACATTAAATGCACACAAAAGTTCTAGAAAAAAGAAGCCTGCAAAAAAAAATGACATTAGTGCAAAGGCATAATTAAAAAATGCCACCCAGTTCAATCTCTTTAAATTCAATTAATTGCATTTAAATGCTTGGGATACTGCAGATAGCAATTACTGGTATAGAGGTTGAGGTTTAAGTTATTGTTGTCACATATACCGAGGTCGAGGTACAGTACAGAAGAAGGTTCTCGACCCGAAACATCACCGATTCCTTTTCTCCAGAGATGCAGCCTGTCCCGCTGAGTTACTCCAGCATTTTGTGTCTATCTACAGCGAAAAGCTTTGTTCTGCGTGCTATCAAAACAGATCAGATATACTTATACGTAGATATAATCAGTTTCAACTCAAGTAAAATAGATAGAGGAAAGGGGAAGATGCAGAATGCAGAATATAGTTCTCACCATTGTAGCGCATCAGTCCCTTAGACAAAGTCCAATGTCCTCAATGGAATAATGGTGAATCAAATGGTATATTAGCTCATGGAAGGCCATTCAGAAGTCTGATAATGGAGGGGAAGAAGGTGTTACTAAAACTGGTGGTGCGCATTTTCAAGCTTCTGCATCTTCTGCCAGAGGAGAGCAGTGAGAAAAAGGAATGACTGGGGTGGGACAAGTCTTTGATTAAATTGGCCGCTTTTCCAAGGCAGTGTAAAGTGTAGATGAAGTCAATGGCAGGAAGTCTGATCTGTGTGATGCATTCATTTCGATTGGATTATGGTGCTGAAAGCTGAGCAATAGTTGACAAATAGGAGTCTAACGCAGGAGTGCTTGTCCAGATATTCCAGAGATAAGTTTAGGGCCAGAGAGATGACCTGCTGTGGACCTATTGCGACGGTAATCAAACTACAGATGATCAAGGCTGCTGGGAGAGTTAATGTGTGCAATCACCAGCCTTCATAATAGTAGATGTCAGAGCCACTGGATGGTAGTCATTAAGGCATGCTACCTTACTTTCCTTTGGCACCAGATGATACTGTTACTGCCTCAAGACTCCAGCTTCAGAATTCTTAATGGCTCTGCGATGTTCAAAGATGGATTTATTGGGATTGTTCAAGTTGAATGCTGCAGACATGGAATTCACCTGGGAGTGGCCCACATTCATGGTTTCTGGCTCAGGAATACACATCTTCTTTGGTACATAGTCCGATACACACTTGCTGATAAAGTCAGGGAGGTAGAAAAAATAAATGTATCAGCATCTACACTGCTGAATACAATCCAATAACTACTGCTGGCAAATCTGTATGAACCGCATTGGGGGAAAGAGGCTTGGCTCCAATGTTCAATATTTAGTGTCGAAGGTAGACATAAAAAGCTGGAGTAACTCAGCGGGACAGGCAGATTCTCTGGACAGAAGGAATTGGTGACGTTTCGGATCCGACCCAAAACATCACCCATTCCTTCTTTCCGGAGAAGCTGCCTGTCCCGCTACTCCAGCTTTTTGTGTCCATCTTCGGTTTAAACCAGCATCTATATTTATATCTATACAATATTTAGTGTCTCTGATTATCTATGGAGGACATCTTCTCAGGAGAGCTTTAGAGGGGAGTTGGCAACTTTACTATAGCTTTGAAACAAGTAGACAGTGGGGACGATGGAGGAGGCGAGGGGAATCATAGTGTCAATGAATGAAGTCTTTTGAAATAAGAACAGGCATAAAACCTGAGCTGTCATTTCCACTATTAGTGTGCCAACCCAACTCAGAGCTCTAGCAGCCTCTAGTGGCGCTGGTCTAGACTTTCAGGATCACCGATTTTCCAGGATGAAAGCACAAACTAACAAACAAAGAATTTTGCTTTCTGTTTAGTGGCTAACACATTTTGAAAGATTTCAAATTTACGGCTTTGGAAAATTTTTGAAAGAAGCAAATCCAAAAGATTCAGCCCATGACCTAGATGATGCATGTAGCTCTGCTGCTGAAATGCAAACAGAACCAACTGAACGAACACAGCAAGTCAGACAGCATGTATGGAAAGGGAAACAGTTCAAGTTTCCAGTTGAAGGTACGAGGTTAGGGGAGGGATGCATAGGACAAAGGACACATCTCTGATGGGGTGGAGCCAGGTTTGCTGTGATAGCAGCAGTTGAAAAATTGTTGAGAAATATTATTGAGAGAGAGAAAACAAACAAATGGGTATATTAAAGCTGTGAAATGCAGGTCAGAGCTCTAGAAAATGTCACACTGATCAGGCACTGTCACGGGAAAAAAATAATTTGACTTCACAGATGGAAAACCTACAGTGGAATTAGCCAGCTCAGCGAGCAAACTAAAATTATCTGAAACTATTGAATTAATGAATATTTCCAACATTTTCTGTTTTTATTTCAGACTTTCAGCATCTGCAGTTTTTCCTTAATTTTTAGACATGCTCTCAGCATCTCAGCATCTGCATGTAGAAAAAATTGAAACAGAGTGACTCCTGTGTTATTTGCTAAATAATCACAGCAGTAGAGAATTTGGTAGTAGAGAATTTTGATTTCTGATTGGTTTCTGACCATGATAATATTTGTTGCCCATGTTATGCTTGCTGTAGCCTATCATTTCTCTGCCACTCCACCCTCTGCCGTGCCAGGAAAACAGCAATTCCATATGTTGGCTTCTTGTCTCAAACAAAACTTTGCAGTTTGCTTAATCATGATCAAAAAGTCCATGCATCAAGTCAAAAGGGATGGTTAACCTTGTAATGCTTGTAATGAGTGGAAAGCATTCATTGGTGAGGGCATTAAATACATTGGATTATTTGCAATGGTAAAGCAATTTATAAATCTTAAAATTAAAAAAAGCAGTTTGATTAACCTTAATTCCTATTACATTTTATACATGCATAGAGTAAATGGCAACTCACACCAAAGTTAGAATTGACAGTGTTAAAAGTGAGATTGTGCTGTGAGGATATCTAGTAAATGATTGTGAAATATACTGAGCAGAGCATTCACACTGTTGCAATTAGCAGAGTAGTGTGAGGTCACACAATCACATGGCACTGGAAATGTCCAAACCGCAGATCATCATCTTGCAGTTTAACTCTTGGCCAGAGCTTTGTTCGACTTGTGCCTCTGTTTTTTCTTTCCTGGTATACCCTGTTCAAAATCTCTCTTGTGGGTCCATCCTAAATCAGTAAGTAAGAATTTCATCGTTCTGTTTCACTACATGTGACAATTAAACACTCTTGACTCCTGAGAAAAAAATGAGTCAGTTGGGATCAAGTAGGAATCTGAGGAATAACAAGTTGTAAGGCTGCGGATTTTAACTTTGGTGTGGCCTGCCAGCCTCTGGGCTGTACACCTATGTACAGTGCTATTTTTGTGGGCAAAACTGTGCCCGTATTCATATCAATTAATTTTTCTCCCATCAGTTTGCCCCTCTCTTCTGTTTTGAATTTTGTCACCAATTTCTAATTTAATAAACTAATAACAAAAAAGTATTACATCGACACATGTTAAAAATTAAACATGTGTCGATGTAATATGTGTCCATGTAAAAATTAAACATATCGTTTAAAATAATACACTACAATAAAAAACTACAGTGCTGCGCCAGCACTTACCATCACAAGAAAATCACATTGTGTGCAACCAGTGAAGCCAAAACCCTTTAGTAGCTTAAATGAACAAGTGGGGCTCATTCCTGTTGGATACTTAAACTACAGAGAGCACATAAATCCCAAGTTCTTCTCTCAGTTTGTATAACATTAGCTAACATCAATTGAGACAAAAACACATTATTATAACTTCACAGGGAGCAAAGGATGAGGAAGGGGATGGAATGAGCCAGCGGTGTCATTTATGATTAGTTGTCATGCTGGGGAAGGTATATGTGAGGCTGTTAATCACAAAAGATTTTGAAGTAATCCACTCTTTATTCCCCCATCCTCCATCTCATGACCACTTTTCCTCGCCCACCTACTGCCACAGATACAAAGGGCCTTCTTACAGTCAATTCTCAGCATAATAAATGCATAGAAAAAGATGATGTGGAACTGTGATCTGACATACAATTGAAAATTAAAACAGAGATCATGTTAAATATAGGGATATAATTTATTCCATTGTTTTTGTAAATTATTTGTACTTATGTCATATTTTAAGTAAACAGCTATCAACAGGAAAATGTGTCTTATAGCAAATGCAAATCTAATATGTTTCACTATGTGTTTTAAAGGCATATGCTAAGCAAAACTGGCAGTCTAATTATTAGACCTGCTTCTCGAAAGGATTCTGGAATTTATACCTGCCTGAGCAGTAACACTGCAGGGACAGACAGACAGGCATCCATCCTCACCTATATAGGTAAGTGCAAAAATCTTTAGTATACATTAGTTCTACGCTGCAGCAAGGAACCAGACCTGAAGAGAACATGGATTGCGAAATTGGGACTGCTAGGCTGAATGTGACGACTCTGTAGAATTACAGATGGGTTTAAGTATATTGCAGACTGTTATGGAAATTAAAGACTCTGGCTGACTCTGACAGGCAAATACAAAGAGATTAGGTCACTATTATGATAATCACCAGACCATATACAATTCCTGTACTGATTCTGTATATGAGGTGTTTTGTGGGAACTTTGTCAAAAACATTTGCATCCTAAGAAAAGCCAGTGACACACAGTAGTCGTAGTAATTATTCTCCAATCACTTCTGAGCCTTAATCTGTGACACTGCTATAAAAAGCAGAATACAGCCACTTCGAGGCTACAGCCGTTTAAATCTTGTAAATTTAATTTAAGGTGATTTTGGACGTTATCTTCATTTTCCTCGCAGCGTTGAGCATCTGAATTTGTGGCATCTATTCTCACCTATTATATAGTTGATCTGTTCAGAAAATCAATGGTTGTTCCAGGATCAATTTCCACAAATTGATCGGTGTTGCAATGCCCCGGCAAAATTGGTCAGTTAGTTTGTCCAAAGAATTGCTATAAATTGTACAGCATGTCATTCAAGAATATATCGCTGAACCTCTTATTGAATGTGTAGCATTGGCATTTTATACATGTTTTGCATGTGTAAAGTGGCTTGCAAAAGTTTTCATCCCCCTTCAACTTTTCCACATTTTGTCACGTTACAACCGCAAACGTAAATGTATTTTATTGGGATTTTATGTGGTAGACCAACACAAAGTGGCGCATAATTGTGAAGTGGAAGGAAAATGATACATGGTTTTCAAATTTTTTTACAAATAAAAAACTGAAAAGTGTGGCGTGCAAAGGTATTCAGCCCCCTTTACTCTGATACCCCTAAATAAAATCCAGTGCAACCAATTGCCTTCAGAAGTCACCTAATTAGTAAATAGAGTCCACTTGTGTGTAATCTAATCTCAGTATAATTACAGCTGTTCTGTGAAGGCCTTAGAGGTTTGTTAGAGAACATTAGTGAACAAACAACATCATGAAGCCCAAGGAACACACCAGACAGGTCAGGGATAAAGTTGTGGAGAAGTTTAAAGCAGGGTTAGGTTATAAACAAATATCCCAAGCTTTGAACATCTCACGGAGCACTGTTCAATCCATCATCTGAAAATGGAAAGAGTATGGCACAACTGCAAACCTACCAAGACATGGCCGTCCACATAAACTGACAGGCCGGGCAAGGAGATCATTGATCAGAGAAGCAGCCAAGAGGCCCATGATAGCTCTGGAGGAGCTGCAGAGATCCACAGCTCAGGTGGGAGAATCTGTCCTCAGGACAACTATTAGTCGTGCACTCCACAAATCGGGCCTTTATGGAAGAGTGGCAAGAAGAAAGCCATTGTTGAAACAAAGCCATAAGAAGTCCCGTTTGCAGTTTGCCACAAGCCATGTGGGGGACACAGCAAACATGTGGAGGAAGGTGCTCTGGTCTGATGAGACCAAAATTGAAGTTTTTGGCCTAAATGCAAAATGCTATGTGTGGCGGAAAACTAACACTGCACATTACCCTGAACACACCATCCCCACTGTGAAACATGGTGGTGGCAGCATCATGCTGTGGGGATGCTTTTCTTCAGCAGGGACAGGGAAGCTGGTCAGAGTTGATGGGAAGATGGAGGGAGCCAAATACAGGGCAATCTTGGAAGAAAACCTGTTGGAGTCTGCAAAAGACTTGAGACTGGGGCGGAGGTTCACCTTCCAGCAGGACAACGACCCTAAACATACAGCCAGAGCTACAATGGAATGGTTTAGATCAAAGCATTAGAATGGCCCAGTCAAAGTCCAGACCTAAATCCAATTGAGAATCTCTTGCAAGACTTGAAAATTGCTGTTCACAGACGCTCTCCATCCAATCTGACTAAGCTTCACAATTATGCGCCACTTTGTGTTGGTCTATCACATAAAATCCCAATAAAATACATTTACGTTTGTGGTTGTAACGTGACAAAATGTGAAAAAGTTCAAGGGGTATTAAAACTTTTGCAAGCCACTGTGTGTGGGTGTGTGTGTATATATATATATATATATATATATATATATATATAACGTATAGGCTATTCTTGTTCTAAAATTGAGTAGGTTTTTTTTTAAATCAATGAAGAATAAATGTACCCAAAGAATCAAACTGCAGCTGTACTATGTGAATTTTAGCAAAATGCATCAAATTGTGCAATTCAAATTGAAATGTTTCATTTCACTGAATGTTGAAGTAATATGGATATTTTGTGCAATGTACAGTTAAGTAAATCCAGAAGCTGATCTTTGGGACGTGTGGACTTTGAGGAAATTTTCAGAAGTGCATCTTGGATTCTAACGTTGATGCACAGATGCACAGCTGAGAGAGTCATTAGTGGTTCTTGCAGCCTTCAACCTTCTTTTTAAAAATTTGTTTCTGATTATCATTCAGCCCTAGATAGATCAATGCCAAGAATCGAGATGTGCAGCATAAGGAAGAGATAATTAGGGACAAACAACCTGCCTTTGTCTGCAGCAGGCCATATCTTACAAACTTTTTTGAGGAGCTAACAAAGATGGTCAATGAGGCTAGGGCAGGAGATATTGTGTGCATGGATTTTCGTAAGGCATTTCATAAACTCCCTCATGGCAGGCTGATCCAGAAAATTAAGATGCATGAGATCCATGGATTCCATGGTAGTTTGGATTCAGAGCTGGCTTATCCATAAAAGACAGATGGTGCTGATGGAAGAGAGTTATTCTGGCTACGTTTTATGACCAGAGGAGTACTGCAGATCTATGATGGATTTCTGTTGTTTCATAAAAAAGGACTTGGATGTAAATGCGTATGTTAATCGGTTTGCAGGCAGCACCAACATTTGTGGTGCTGCAGACAGTGAGGAATACTATCAAAAGGATGGAGCAGGATATGGATCTGTTACAGAAGTGGGAGATGGAGTTTAGTCCAAGCAAGTGTGAGGTGTTGCAATTTGGAAAATTGAATGTAAGGGGAAGGTATATAATTAATAGCAAGACCCATAACAGAATGGATGTTCAGATGGATTTTGGACCCAAGCTTGTAGCTCTCTGAAAGTGGCACATAATTAGACAGAGTGGTAAAGAAGGTGTATGGTATGCATGCCTTCATTGGTCGGGGCATTGAGTATGAGAGTCAGGAAGTCATGTTGCAGCTTTTGTAGGAGTGCAGTTCTGGGTTCCCCATTACAAAAAGAATGTGGGCCTTTGGAGAGGGCGTTGAAGAAGTTTTCCTCAGCATGCATTTGAGGGTATTAACTATAAAGGAACAGTTGGACAAACCTGGATTTTTTTTGTGTAAGTGAGTGTTATAAGTTAAGGGGAGACTTGATAGAAGTATGTACAATTATGAGAGGTAGAGATAGGGCAGACAGCTAAACCTTTTACCAAGAGAGGAAATGTCAAAGACTAGAGGGCTTAGCTTTGAGGTGGGAGGGGCCAATTTAAAATACTTTATTTTGGTGGTGAATGCCTGGAACATACTGCAACTTTTGGTGGTGGAAGCTGATACGATGGAGGCTCTCAAGAGGCTTTTGGACAAGCTTGTGCATATGGAGGAATATGGATCTCATGTAAGCAGAAGAGATTAGTTTCATTTGGCATCATGTTCACCACAGACATTGTGGGCCAACGGGCTTGTTCCTGTGCTGCATTGGTCTATGTGCTTTCCCAGCCAATGATTACTCAAAAATGCGCTGGACATCATGGTACATTAATAAACTTTGGTTTTGCATATGCTGAAAAGACAGAAAATGTAACAAAAATATGGTAAGGATACACAATGGGTAAATAAGGAGGAAATTGTATGAAGGTAGATTAACCTTGTGAATATGAAAGAAGCATAAACTTTATTTTTGTCTTTTCAGTTTCAAGTATAATGAGCAATTTTGTCCAAATAAAACGCAATAATTCCTTATTTTGTTTCGGAATTTAGTTCTAATTCTCAAGATGGCAATACAGGTATCCCCAAAAATATTCAATGCTCCAATGAGGGAAATTCAGTTCTGGATTATTCTGCTATTTTTTAAATTTAAATGTATTTGTGGGTTTTTATTAGATTAAAGTGAGCAGGGATTCAAACTAGCATTTCAATTGTTTGTGTAGTCTGAACAATGACAAACTAGAATTGCATACTAAGACAAAATTAAGTGCAGATCCAGGTCTAAAAACTGTTTGTTGGACGTCCATTCAAAATAATGTTTTTTTTCATTTTAAGTTTTCAAAGTTGTTCCACTGGGAGTTGTAATTTATAATTTTTCATCTCCACAGAGGCTCCAAAGGTTACTGTTGTCCGAAAGGAAATCCTTATTGGCCTTGGGGATACTGCAGTTCTGGAATGTAGAGCCTCTGGTGTTCCAGAGCCAGCGGTCAAATGGTTCAAAGGTGAGGAATCCAGCTGGAAATGACATCTCCCATGGGATTCACCATGTCAGGAAAACTAGCCTGGAGACGTTTTGTCAGCTGCTTGCCTGTTGGTACAAATACCATCATATGCCAGGAAGCAGTGTGCCATAATTGTTTATCCATTTGTAGCTAATAGCGTTGGGAATTTTGAAGAGCATCAAATACTTTCGGTTTAATGTACTTAGCTCCTGATATATTTCTTGCCCCTCAGATCTAATTTGCTGGAAGTTTGTGGATTAATTCTGAGGACTTTGGCAATATCAGCGCGTGTGGATGAAAGTGTGTAAAATCTATGCCTTAAATAGCAGTCTAAATGCGTAGATACAGTTAGCAAGGTGTATTTGCAAGTTATTGTTTTTTACTCTTTAAAATAATCGAGTTATCGTCAATAAACGCATACAACAGGGAATCTGTCCTTTTGGCCCAGCAAGTCCACTCTGATAATCAAATGCAGCTGTTCTGTGCACTGTGCTTTAAAAATATTTATGATTATGATACATCTTTCTTAAATACAGTGTAAATACAACAAATATTAAGATATGATTCTTTTTTTATTAAAACAAGACATATTCAAAAGCAAATTATTCTGCAGGTTAGACCTTCAGAGATCATTCATTCTTGTTGACAGGGAATATTTGTGTTGTTTGAGATATTTACACCAGCTCTGGATTATTCAAGAATTGGACTGCGTAATTGATATATTTATAGCTCAGAGGCATGACTACCTTACATTTCCTTAAGCCTGAATTTGGGAGAATAAATCCTCTCTTGCCTGGATTTACGGTGTATGGAGGGCAATGCCAAGAAGGGAGTCTAGCAAGAAATCTTACAGAAAACAGCTGTTTCCTGTGCACTTACAACCTAATTGGGGAAACAGCTTATTTTTGAATATGACCTGGTTGTATATCAACTTTAAAGCTCTTGAGAGAAAACAGCACGTTTGTGGTAACAGTTTTAAATGTTCTGAGTTATATAAATACCATGATGATGAAAGGCTTAAACTACACTTTCTTCCATCATTGAATCTATACTTTGGAATTTGCAGTACTGGTCTGGGTGTGATTACATAGCATCTTAGGAATGTACTAGACTGGAAAAGACCATGCTGGTCCTTTCATCAGAGTTCAAAAGCAGAACTTACAGTTTACCTCATTTTATCCTTATGTTGTTTTTTGTACAATGGCCAATCTGATTTCTCATTTTAATTGGCCTGCACATTTAGGTCACCTCTACTGAGCTTCAGCCTAAGCTCTTGGCTCCCTGGTCAATGTTTTCCATGCCATGGGAGAGTATCCTACATATTACGTTGCACATATTACATATTAGACTCCTTCTGCCCTATCCTAACTGTTGAAGAGTTTGCATTTTCTACTCTGGCTCCATTAGTCCAGATTGGAACTGAATCTCCTTGATTACAGGGGTGATTTGTTTATCTGCTGTGTATATCTCTAAAATCTTTTCAGTTTTTAGTTGAGGCAAGCTTGCTTTTGTTGTTTTCTTTTCTAGCTTACTTTTTTGATAGCAGCTTTCTGCCATTTTCCTTCCAATGTGTAACATTAGCCAGATTACCCAGAGTGTTCTTGGAGGGGTAGAATCGATATCCTACCTGAATCCACGGCGATGTCTTGTGATTTACACTCTATTCATGCACTATGCAGGTCTGTCTCTTTTGCCTTATTTACTGTTGGCACAAACTCTGCAGATCATTTTAAAGATCGCTGCATGAACACTCAGTAATCCTTGTTTATTTTGTTTCCCCAGTCTCATCAGTTTGATGAAACTTGAGTTTTCTATTTCTCATTACAGCTTCTCAATTCGTAATGAATCAACTCCTCCTCATTACTTCCAAATGTCATTCTGTCATGGTCTTTGGAAATTGTTGTCTCTTGTTTCACTCTCATCACTTCCAAATCATATACACACAAGATGATATTAAAATCTCAGTAATGACTTCTGGCATACTTCATTGGCCAATTCTCGTAACTGTGGTACAAGTCATCAGTTGTAAATAGCATGTAAATAATGGTTCATATTTTCCATAAAGGGCCTGTCCCACTTGGCCGACCTGATCCGCGAGTTCTGGCAAGTTTGCCCTCGACTCATACTCGCAGCATGGTCGACATGAGGTCATAGGAGGTCTTCGTAACTCTCCTTCATGCTCGAGAGTGTTCTCCGCGTACTTGAGGCCTCACCTAGATCGTACCGTCTTTATCAATATGTTAAAAAATGCCCGCGAGTAAAAAAGGGTCGTCATGGAAAAAAACTCTTTTTTTTACTCTTAGGTTTAGAAACATAGAAACATAGAAATTAGGTGCAGGAATAGGCCATTCGGCCCTTCGAGCCTGCACCGCCATTCAATATGATCATGGCTGATCATCCAACTCAGTATCCCGTACCTGCCTTCTCTCCATACCCTCTGATCCCCTTGGCCACAAGGGCCACATCTAACTCCCTCTTAAATATATCCAATGAACTGGCCTCAACTACCCTCTGTGGCAGAGAATTCCAGAGACCCACCACTCTCTGTGTGAAAAAATTCCTTCTCATCTCGGTCCTAAAGGATTTCCCCCTTATCCTTAAGCTGTGACCCCTTGTCCTGGACGTCCCCAACATCGGGAACAATCTTCCTGCATCTAGCCTGTCCAACCCCTTAAGAATCTTGTAAGTTTCTATAAGATCCCCTCTCAATCTCCTAAATTCTAGAGAGTATAAACCGAGTCTATGCAGTCTTTGTTCATAAGACAGTCCTGACATCCCAGGAATCAGTCTGGTGAACCTTCGCTGCACTCCCTCTATGGCAATAATGTCCTTCCTCAGATTTGGAGACCAGAACTGTACGCAATACTCCAGGTGTGGCCTCACCAAGACCCTATACAACTGAAGTAGAACCTCCCTGCTCCTATACTCAAATCCTTTTGCTATGAAAGCTAACATACCATTGGCTTTCTTCACTGCCTGTTGTACCTGCATGCCTACTTTCAATGACTGGTGTACCATGACACCCAGGTCGCGCTGCATCTCCCCTTTTCCTAATCGGCCACCATTTAGATAGTAGTCGGTTTTCCTATTTTTGCCACCAAAGTGGATAACCTCACATTTATCCACATTATACTGCAATCCCTTAGTTTAGTCGTAGTAAGTCGGCATTTTAGTCGTAGGTAATCGTGGGTAGTCGAAGGTCGTCGTAGATAGTCATCATCATAGTCGAAGGGTGATCGAAGGAGGTCATCTTCACTCTCCACTATTCGGTGTCCAATTTTACCCAAGTTAGTCGTAGCTAGTCGAAGCTGGCCTTCAACATGGTCGAAGGAGGTCTTCTACCTAGTCGAAGCAGTTCTTCAACATGTCATTTTTTCAAACTCTTCTAAATTCGCCAATTAGGTCGCCCAAGTGGGACAGCCCCTTAAGTATCCATGTGTTCAGCGAGTCTCCTGTGTGGCACTATATCACAACATTTTCCCAGTGTGGAAGTCATTAATGAATTTGTCAGTGAGAACAAAACTGAGAGCTGGAACACAAAAGCCCATGTCTATCACAATGAAGATATTGTTGGGATAGATCAATTTCAAAGCAACATCTATATTTAACTTGTTTCTCTGCTCCTCTCCCAGACTCTTTTGTGTCCTATCCACTTGTGCATCACACGTCATCTCCAGATGAATGCATAGGCAGTGTGAAATTTTGCTACACTTTCAGTAAATAACCATCCAGAATGGTAAAAGATTAATGACCACTGACTTCCCCTTAGTTCACAGTTTCTCTACATTCCTCTAACTACATCGGTTCCTAATGTTTTATTAACTTGGAGTGAGCTATAACACAGTTTTGCTACACCACGTGGATGCCTCTGAAGAAGCATCTTTATCTATCTATATACTTTTAAAACTCTGTGTGTGTGTGTGTGTGTGTGTGTGTGATTTTTGCCTTTGAAATGTATCTCCTCGAAAACCAGACGCCGAAACGGGGAAACTTTTACATATTTCAATAGAGATTTTCCTTGTGATTTTAGAAATCCACTTCTCTGTACATTTGGTGCATTATTTTCCTGACTATTGTATTAAAATTGTTGACCAATCTGACCTTTTCTTTAAAATCTGACCGCTGCCCAGCATCTGACTTTACAATAACAGTGACATTTTCACATCTTCTGGTAGACATTTTCTTTATAATTTCAAAAATCCAATCCTCTATAAATTTTGTCAATTATTTACCGAGATATTTGTTTAAAATTATCACCAAATTGACATTTAAAAAAAATATAGACTGCCCGGCTGCTGACCTCACAATGCCTTTCCTCGTGCCCCCCCCCCCCCCCCCCCCACGGCGCTCTGGATTACTGCAGCTGCTGCCAATGCGCATGCACAGTTTTCCATGAGGTACGTTAGCCCACCCCCCACCCCCCCCCGTTCTTCAAAAGGCACGGAAAGATCGAGGACGTTCTGCAGAACAAAGATTGTACAGCACAGCTCCGCTATAGGATCTTTGTTCTGCAGATCTCGGGGTCAGCGGCGCCTCACACGTTGCCCATGCAGCTCATGAAGCCCCGCCCCTCCCCTCCCCCGCCCGCCCCGCTCATCCCAGCTGTGGGTTTCCAGAGAGTCAGAGGCCGCTTCTGTCTCCGCATTTCGCAGCCCACTCACTCGCCCGGCTCCTCTCCAGCCCCCCCCCCTCTTGTCACCTCCCCCCCTCTCCTCCCTCCATTTATCCCCTCTCCTCTCTACCCGTCACAGGGGACGACCCTCTCTCCAGGAATGCCCGATCGTCTGTTCCCCCCCCTTCTCTCTCCCTCTCCCTCTCCCTCTCCCTCTCCCTCTCCCCCTCCCCCTCCCCCTCCCCCTCCCCCTCCCCCTCCCCCGATCTCTCCCTCCACCCTCTCCCTCCACCCTCTCCCTCCACCCTCTCCCTCCACCCTCTCCCTCCACCCTCTCCCTCCACCCCCTCTCTCTCTCCCCCCTCTCTCTCCCCATATTAATGTAATATTTTTGTACATTAAAATATTATTCATTCACACCTTTTACCCTATCCCCCGCCCTATCCACTCACGCATAGCCCCCAACTCGCAGGCACGGCTATAGAGGGAGGGGGTAGAGAGAGAGGGACACAGAGGCACAGACAGGGGCACAGAGAGAGACACACAGAGGGACACACAGAGGCTCAGAGAGGAATACAGGGGCACAGAGAGGGACACAGAGAGGGACACGGAGGCACAGAGAGGGACACAGAGGCACAGAGAGAGGAGGAGGGGAGTGGGCAGCGGGGAGCGGGGCAGGCGTCAACCAAATGACTGCGTGTTCAGCGGCTTCAATCCAGAGCCCGGAGGGGGGAGGGGTCGTCACACGGGAGGGCTGGTTCACTCGAGGGCAGAGACAGAGAGAGGGCTGCGGGCGGACGTGGAATTGAGGGAGGCTGCGGGCGGTTATGGACCCAAAGACCCCGAGCGCAGGGTGGACGGCCGGCCGAGCAGGGCCGACTGCGAATGGGTGGGGCCATGGCAAGCGGGTGGGCCCACGGTGAGCGTGCAGGGCCACAGCAAGCATGCGGAGCCACGGCGAGCGGGGGCAAATAAAACGACTGCGAGTCGAGGGGGGGCGTGACGTAACTCACAGCGCATGGAAAACAGTGTGCGAGGTCGTGCAAGCAGACCCATTGTGATAACCCAAGTTATTTGAGATTTTGGAACATTTTTATAAATAATTCAAAAAGAAAGCTCAGACTTTTCAGGTAAGCCGATTTTTGACTCCGGGGGTAAATATCGGAAAATGTAAAAATGTTCCCGTTAGCTTGTCGTTTCTTCGAGTAGATCTACGCACACGCACACACGCACGCGCACACACACACACACCCAAACAACCGCCCCCTCCCGATCAAGATTGGAACCCATGCTTGACGGCACTATCATCGCCGACCTCCACAACAACTCAGATGATCGAATAAAAGCATGCAACCAATTGACTTTCAAAACATCATTATCACTGTGATTAAGATTGCTTTGTCTTGCAAGAAAAATTTGCCACAATTAATGCCCTCCAGTATTAACTTCTTCCATTTTTCATGAATCTGTTGCTTTTTACAAAGATTTGTTTTGAGAATTAGGTTCTGTACAAATGGAAAACAACGAGGCATGTGCTCCTAAAGATGCAGATAATGACAGATTTGCTGCCACTTGGGTGCAAACATAGAAATATTGGCCAAACTTTTATTGTCCAATTTTGACATTAATTTCTCCCATAAATTTGTCAAAGAATAGTGTGAAACTTTATCCTGTTATTCTTCCTGCTTTAGCTGTAATAATTGGCAAGCAATTCACCATTTCTCCAAAGCACATTTCTGGCTTAACCAGTGGGAAGCATATTAACTCTGCAATAGATACATTTTATTTGTACATTAAAATCAGTGGATCTTTCTGGCAGTCCGGTGAGAACATATAAAATGCTTGTGCCGTCATCATGCCCAAAAAGGGTTGAAGCTAATGGGTTCCTGTTGGATTATTTTTCCTATTTTCTTTTATAAAAATGCACATTCGATGTTTTCAGGTGACCTCGAGCTAAATCCTTCCAATTTTCTGAGCATTGATAGTCTTGGAGGTGTTCTGGAGATTCAGGAAATACAGGACTTGGATGCTGGAGACTACACCTGTGTGGCCGTGAATTATGCTGGAAGAGCTTCTGGCCAGGTTACTTTGGATGTTGGTTGTAAGTTTATTTTTATTGTGGCTTTAGTTGGTCCCGTGTTTTTTTTTACATGTGTTTTTGTTTGCTCCTTCATTTATCTTATCACTGGTACTACTTTAGATTTCGAAAGAATTAGTTTTGGAGAGCCAAAATAAATGTTACCATGGCTTGCTTTGGTTTGTGGATGACACAACAGTGAAGGGAGAATTTTTATAAATTTCCCAGAAATGTGTTTACCGAAAGGATACTTTCCCATGACTGCTTGGAAGCTCCACAGTGTTGCAAAATATTTGGGAATTTGATAAATATTCACGTTAACTTTTTCTAAAAAAGACAATCTGAAAAAGTCAGATTCTTGAAAAATTATACATTTTGTTTATTGAGATGAAGGACATACAGAACATTTACACAAGCAAATATTCAGGAAATGTTGGTATTTACAGAGCACATTTAATTATAAAGGAAAATGTCTTCTTAAATCCACGAAGATATGCTGTTAGGTTAAATACCGACTGTAAATTGTCCCTCATGTCGGTGAACGATAGGAGGATCAGTTAGAGGGGGGCTGTTGTTAAAGTGAGGAATCTGAAAGAATAAACGTTACAGGGAAATAAATGGGGCAATGGGATCAATGAAATTGCTCTGAGAGATGGCTAGAAACTATTGGACATATGCTTTATTTTCCGTGGAAGGAAACATGGGAAAATATGACTTATAACATAATTGATCGCCAACCTAAAACACAAATTGATTGTATAAACACAGCAATATACAATCAAATAGTATTTTGCAGAATTGTCTATTTGGAGCAATAACATTAAAGCAACAGGTCAGGTTAGGAACTAACAATCACAATTGTGTTTCAGAGCTCAAAAGTATTGATGAAGAAAGCCAATAGGAAAACAACTAGTTGTAAAATAAACTAGTTGTAAAAGAAAGTGAAAGATGGAGAAACGACACAGGGCCCATCAAAATAATTCTATTAAACTAGAGCATCCTACCATGTTTTCCTACCTCATTTGTCTCTCACAGAATGCTTTGGTTATAATTTCTAATTCATTGCGAATAATCCAAAGAAGATTCGCGGATATCATCTTCCATACCAAACTGTTTGGTGGTTTCATCTTTTCCGCAGCATCACCTGTTTTCTCGCAAGCCCCGTTGGATGTCTCCATGGACATTGGTTCAAATCTGACATTGCCTTGCCAGGCGCTGGGTTACCCCAACCCCCGGGTCAGGTGGCGTCGAGTGGATGGAGTGTCCATCTTCTCCAGACACTCCACAGTTAGTTCAGTGACTCAACTGAGAACAGGAAGTCTCTTTTTTAACAGTAAGTAACTCGTTCTTGTTGCATGTATTCTACAAGCATTCCCCACACTCATTTCTGAACTAAAACCCCTTGCATGTGAACACCTGTATCTATAGGTATGTTACTAAAACAAAACTTCAAAGTAGTGCCTCAATAATTTCAGACAAAAGGCAGCATAAACGCAAATAGTATTAGTCATTTTCTCTCGCACTGTCATTTATGCAAGAATTATCAACAGAAGGAAACATCTGCAACACAACATCCTACCCCCTTATTGATGCAGGCTCCTTGTTATTATCAAACATGCTTTCATGTCGTCGCTGAGATTCCATAAAGTCTAAATAGTTGTGCCTAGATATTGGATTGCATGGCACCATTTTCCTGCACTCCCTCATTTAATTTAAATGCCAAATTAAGGAATTTATTGTGATTGCACATAGTTGATGAATTTCCGCCCGGGTCAATAGACAATAGACAATAAGTGCAGGAGTAGGGCATTTGGCCCTTCGAGCCAGCACCGCCATTCAATGTGACCATGGCTGATCATCCCCAATCAGTACCCCGTTCCTGCCTTCTCCCCATATCCCCTGACTCCGCTCTTTTTAAGAGCCCTATCTAGCTCTCTCTTGAAAGCATCCAGAGAACCTGCCTCCACCGCCCACTGAGGCAGAGAATTTCACAGACTCACCACCATGTATTTGTCCTCCATGTATCATTGTAATGCACACAGGATTTCCTGTGCAGTGCGCAAAACATGCTGGGAAGTCACTTCCAAGAATTTTTACCCAAGGAAATTCGGCCTGCTACACATCAATGATTTAACACACCTATCTGACTTAGTTTGGTTTCTAATCAGTAATGGCCTTGCAAAAGTGTACAAGTGTACTGTGATGAGCAGCTATTGGACTCCTTTGGCATTTTTGTAAGAGAAAAAAGTAGCATCTGTGAATATATTTTTTTATTTCATGTTTAGGACTTTGCTCTTAAACTGAAAAACATAAGCAATTGGAAAAAAACAGTCAGCCCATTGAGGTTACTTCACCATTCATCTGCTATCTGGTCTATTTTCCATTGGAGTATCCAGATAACAATCCCTTTAGAGTTCTAACTTAATGTTCTCAGCTTTGAGCATACTCAGTAATAGAATGGATGGCTCTTGCCAACTTGGAAGATAGATTATTTTGAACACTCATTCTATCTGTTTTATGTTTGTTTTAGGGTCACTTTGCCAAAATGTTTGCTTGATTCTGTGCTCTTTTGCTACTCGTGTATTAACAATTTTCAGGAAGCCTGTGTGCTGTTGCATTGATTTGGCTCTAATCTAATTGCCCAGAACATGTTGAATTTAATTAATTGTCTGCTAAATTATGCTGTTGTCTGACAATTCTCTTACCCTTATCCACAATGATGAACCTACTGGTGTACTACATTCCCATCAGCAATGCCCTGCACAGTTCCAGAGCTCTGCGTAACATATTCTCTAGCAAAATTATTAAAAATAAATGTTAATAGTTTTATTCTTACCTTACTTCCTGGCAACCATTGAATCTCCAATCATCCAAAATGAGTACATTGATTTTGCAGCAGATCTACATTTGTGCAGGTCCATCAGATTCCCAGTGTAAATTCCTGCATATTCATGGTCCATCATTGAAATTTGCATTTGCACTAAAGTCTCAGATTGGCTTTAGGTTAAAGTTTTGTACATACTGCTGTTTCTCCATAAACTTCAGCTTCATTACATGAGAGCATGCAATTGAGAATTGTTCTGTGAAGGTGATTTATTTTCCTTTTAAAAAACAATCTTGTCATATAATTATGCTCTAATTTAATTAAAAAAGAATGGCACTTCAATTCTTTGCATTAGAGTCTGGAAGTATATTATAAATATGTCACCAAAAATAAATGGTTTTCCCACATTCATTGAAAGACATCAGTAGAGTTGAGTTTATTAAAAAAAACCATACATACCTTGTTCTCAGATCTCTGGGTGGAGGATGAAGCCACATACATCTGTGAAGCTGAAAACCAGTTTGGAAAGATCCAGGCTCGGGCCACTGTGACAGTAACAGGATTGGGTAAGTAGTTAAATCTGAAAACATAGAACAGTAATCGTGACAGATATCTTAATGTACAAGTCAGATGAAACACTAGACAATGCAATGATGACAGATATCACTTAATGTTTAGTTTTAGTTTTTAGTTTTAGAGATACAGCACGGAAACAGGCCCTTCCGCCCACCGGGTCTGCGTCAACCAGCAATCCCTGCATATTAACACTATCCTACACACACTAGAGTCATAGAGTGAAACAGTGTGGAAACAGCCCCTTTGACCTAACTTGTCCACACCAGCCAACAATGTCCTATCTACACTAGTCCCACTTGCCTGCGCTTGGTCCATATCCCTCCAAACCAGTCGTATCCATGTACCTCCTCTGGCAGCTTGTTCCAAACCTGTCGTATCAACTACCTCCTCTGGCAGCTTGTTCCATACACCCACCACCCTTTCTATGAAAAGGTTACCTCTCGGATTCCTATTAAATCTTTTCCCCTTGAACCTATGTCCTCTGATCCTCGATTCCCCTACTCTGGGCAAGAGACTCTACGCATCTACCCGATCTATTCCTCTCATGATTTTGTACACCTCTATAAGATCCCCCCTCATCCTCCTGCGCTCCTTGGAGTAGAGACCCTGCCTACTCAACCTCTCCCTATAGCTCACATCTCTAGTCTTGGCAACATCCTCGTAAATATTTTCTGAACCCTTTCAAGCTTGACAATGTCCTTCCTATAACATGGTGCCCAGAACGGAACACAATATTCTAAATGCAGTCTCACCAACGTCTTATACAAGTGCAACATGATCTCCTAACTTCTATACTCAATACTCTGACTGATGAATGCCAAAGTGCCAAAAGCCTTTTTGACCAACTTATCTATCTGTGAATTGACCTTCAAGGAACAATGCACCTGTACTCCTAGATTCCTCTACTCTATAACACTACCCAGAGGCCTGCCATTTACTGTGTTGGTCCTGCCCTTGTTCGACGTCCCAAAATACAACATCTCACACTTCTCCGTATTAAATTCCATCAACCATTCCTCCGTCTACCTGGCCAATCGATCCAGATCCTGCTGCAATCTTTCACAACCATCTCACTATCTGCAAAACCACTCACTTTTATATCATCAGCAAACTTGCTAATCTTGCTCTGTATGTTCTCATCCAAATCGTTGATGTAGATGGCAAACAGTAACAGGCCCAACACCGAACACTGAGGCACACCACTAGTCACAGGCCTCCAGGGACTAGGGACAATTTTTACAATTTCACCAAGCCAATTAACCTACATACCTGTACGTTTTTGGAGTGTGGGTTGCAGACCCAAAACGTTGATGTAAACATAGAGAAAGCACATTGATGCCTCTACTTCCTTAGAAGATTGAGGAGATACGGTATGTCAATGAATACTCTCTTGAACTTGCAGGCCACACACAAACTGGAGAAACAGCACCTCATAATCTGCTGGGATAGTTTACAACCTAATGATATGATAATTGAATTCCCCAATTTTAGGAAACCAACCTACAAATACGACCCCACCTTCTCCCCCTTCCTCTCCTCTCTCTTTGCAGTGGCCTATTTCTCTTCTCCTCCACTTCTACCTATATTCCTATATTCTCTTCTCCTCCACTTCTACCTATATTCCTTCCTCTTGCTACACAATTCTCACCTTTCCTATCCTTATCTTACACCTTTTGTCTTTTCATCTCTGGCCTTTGTTCAACCATCAGCCTATCAACCCCTCACCTCTCCAGTATCCATCTATCACTTGCCAGGCTTTGCCCTGCCCCTCATTTCTCCTACTCACCCCCCCCCCCCCCACCCCAATCAGTCTGAAGATGGGTCCCGACCCAAAACATCACCTATCCATGTTCTCCAAAGATGCTTCCTGATCTGCTGAGCTACTCCAGTACTTTGTGTCATTTTTTGTAAACCAGCATTTGCACTTCCTTGTTTGACTTCTCCCAATCAGGTCCATTGACCGGGTCATGTTGTTGCAATGTCCAGCACCAGACTCTTTTAAGTGTCTATTAAATTATCTTTTAAATTCTATTCTGAGCTCTGGACAGAGGGAAAGGTTCAACGATATTCTTATTGTAAATGTGTAACAATCAAATGACTCATGGAAATCATCACTCAAGGTAGAACTCACAAAATGAGTTCACTTTGATGAGTGGATTAAAGAAATGATGTTAATTTTGAAGCTCAATATTTCTGTCCACAAGCAGTTTAATTATATTTACAATTATTGAGACGGCTTCATTACAATAAATTGATGTTCATAAACAGTTGTTAAGAAAGTCTTACCATAAGTTAAGGACAATATGACATCCTCCTAAGGTGTGGCTTAACCAGAAACAGGTTGTCACAAGTTTGAAAGATCACTAATGGGGCCATTTGACTAAACGCTCATTGGATTAACCTTCTCGAGTGCCACATGTGGAAGGAGGATTAGTGGAAAATCTCCACTGAATGTCTGACAATGCAGTATTAGGAGAGTTCAAGGTGAGTTTATTGTCACATGTACCAATTAATAAATTTGAATAACCATACTGCCATACTAAAAAAAAAACCCAACAAGACACTCAACTGCATAAAAGAACATAAACACCACCACAGCGGTTTCCCCACATTCCTCACTGTGATGGAAGGCAATAAAGTCAAATCTTCTTCCTCTTTATTCTCCCGTGATCGGGGCAGTTGAACCATCTGCAGTTGGGGCGATGGAAGCTCCCACAGCCGGCAGTCGAAGCTCCCGCATCAGGATAATGGAAGCTCCTGCATCTAGGCGGTCGCAGCTCCTGCGGCTTGGAGTTCCCGATGTCGGTCTCTGACCAGAGACCGCAAACTCCGTGATGTTTCCCGCAGACTCCTGCTGTAAAGCTCAGAGGTCGATCCCTGGCAAAGGGATCGCGGGCTACTCGATGTTAAGTTTGCAGGCACCCGTGGTGGAGCTCCCAAAATCGGTAACCGGCAAAGGCCGCCAACTCGTCGATGTTAAGCCGCAGTGCGGATGGAGAAGCAATACGGAAAAAAATCGCATCTCCATCGAAGTAAGAGATTAGAAAAAGTTTCCCCCAGCTAACAATGCTGAAAGTGAACCAATATAATATATATTGCAAAATCAGCTACTTTATAGCAGAGCTGTTTATTGTTGCCTGCCAATTAGACAATTGTTAAATCATTACAAAGCCATTGTTTGTCAGTCAGAAAGCCTGTCGACCCATGGAACTGAGTACATAAATCTTGGCAGATTCTCCAGTGCGACACTGAGGAAATTCCTCATTATCAAAGGTGCCCTCTTTTGGACAACAATAAATACTCTCGGCTGAATGTAAAGCACCTTGTAATGTTATTTCAAAGATGAGCAGAGGAATTATTCATGATAATAATATTCCTTCCCACAGTATCAATTTTCTCTAATTATCTTATCCTTAGTATACTCTGTTCTGGTGGTATCATATTTCATTTCATATTTCCTGCACGACATCAATGAATATAATTCAAAGCATGCTGAGGTGACTGTAAAGGACTTTGGGACATCCTGAAAGGGGCTTGAAAGGCAGGAACTAATTGTGTCTTTTTACTGATAAGAGTGTGGTGGTTGTTATTGTAAGTTCAAACACTTCATCTCTTTCCTCCCACAGTTAAACCGCTGATTGGCATCAGACCAGCTGTGGTCAACATCATTGAAGGGCAGCCTTTGACTTTGCCGTGTGTAATATTGGCTGGAAATCCTCTCCCAGAGCGACGTTGGATAAAAAATAACTTAAAGGTCAGCAAAGCAGTAAATAGACAATGGTTAAATGGGGGAAATTGGCACCACGCCTTTGCCTCTTACAAGATAAGCTTAAGATTTGGGTTCAGCATGCCATATGCTGGCGTTAATGAATTGCACACTGGCATTAAAATTCAGTCTATGACTTCAGTGATGCATGGATTTTGGAAATATCTTACAAATACTGATGTCACAAGATGACACATTTAACATGGCGGGCAATACATTTCTAAGCAATAGACACTTATTGTGGCTCTGCCGACTGACTCGTGGCACGATTATATCCTTAAAATTATCTTGTTAGATATCTTGCATTTCCAACAAAATCGGATTGTGTGATGGTACAATCATAGGGTAACTTGATTCCATGCCCATTGAGATGAGAGCATAGCCTGGTTGAGGATCTTTGATGATATTAGCTGCCGTCCTCAGGCAGTGCTTCCTGCAGATCCCTTCAGTGGTGGGGAGATTAAAAAATGGTAATGTCCACCACTTTTGCACCCTCCTTCATTCTTGGGCATTCCGAGTTACCGAACCAGGCCATGCTGCAACCCATCAAAATGCTGCCCAACGTATACCTGTAGAAGTTCAATAGAGTATTCGGCAACATGGCAAATCCCCTTAAAATTCTAAGGAAGTAGAGACATTGATGAGATTTAATTGTGATTATATAATTGTGCTGGGTCCAAAACAGATATTCAGAGATGATCTTCACACCCTGGAGCATTATTATATGCATTGTTATATCAGTGCTTCATTTAATTCCTGATATATTTGATCCTATAAATCTGCATGTCTTTGGAGTGTGGGAGGAAACCGGAGCACCCGGGGAAAATCCATGCAGTCACAGGGAGAATGTACTAACTCCGTACGGACAGCACCCAGAGTCAGGATTGAACCCGGATCTCTGATGCTGTGAGGCAACAACTCAACCGCTGTGGCACTGTTGTTGAGTGCCTCGGATCTGATGCTTTCTGCAGAAGAGTGGTACTGCTCTGTCAGGCTGCTCCTCTTTAGGTTCAGGTAGCCGAAGAACTTGCCCATTTTGGATAAGTCTGCTTTCTTGGGAATGGCCTCACTGTGCAAAGGGCCTCATGGATGAAAACATACCATGTAATCTGCACCAGTGGTGCATTTGGGCTCTTGATCAGAATCTTCCTAAAGTGCACAAAATGCACTGTGGGTAGTAAATTTGATGGTTAGTATTCTATTGACATTTTTTATGCCATTTAAAAAAAAAAATGGTTTGGAAATGGTTTTCCTATTTTCGGTGCGATAAAGGGCATCTCAATCTGTCTGCATCCTGATGGTTCATCTCCTTTTCCAGTGCTTTCTTCAGGTTGCAAACCATCTTTGCAAGGGATACAACTACTTAATGTGGTGACTACTACTTCCGCTCCTGAAGCAAATGGGATTACATGTAATGATATTTAAATAATCACTCCCCACTTTCTTTTCTTCCACTACATTTCTTCCTTCAACTGTATAGATGTCAGGTTCTGGCCTGCAGTGTTTCCACTGCAGCTCTGCGCTGGTCAGGGTTCAGTGGCCAGGAGGTATGCACCACAGCAAGGGGGTGGGGACGTTCTTGCCAGATGTTCCATATCCCACACACAACACTGTTCCATGGAACAAATGAGAATAATTAAAGGGTACACATCACTGTACCAAGGAACTAAGAGCTGGGCACCGTTCTCAGAGCAGCCCACTCCAAAAATTCCACTTCAGAGCTGCAACATGCCTAATAGGATAATTGGTGGCTGCATTATAGCCAAAGGACTGTGTTTTACCCCATGCTTTTCCCATCCCACCCCCTCCCCACACACACAGCATCCTAGCCAAATTAGGTAGCACACAAGGATTTTATTAAACCTGCATCCAGCTTAATTAGGAGGTCCAATTTGAGAAAAATGTTGCGCAAACTACAGGTCTACACACCAATGAAAATGCTGTCAGTCTCTATCAGTCTCTGACCTTTCTAGTGCTTGTTAAAAAAAAAACAGCATCCTACCAGCCAACCTCTTTGCTCCTCTATAAAAAAACAGGACTTTTTTTAAAGGTTTTTTTGGCATTACTCCTGGTAGATAACTACCCAATAGAAACCCATCCTTCATCTGCTTAAATCAGGAAACCCCCATTCATTCCAGGGATAGCTTTAATGAAACCACATTAGAGACAGAACAGTTGGAGTGACTGGTCGATCTGTGATCCAATGTCCCCTCAGAGGCCTGGAGCAAAACACATTTGGAGTGTTGAGCAATGGAAAATGTCCCCATTTTCTAATCCTTTGACTAAGATATGAAGGCACCACATGGTAGTTACACCCCGATCCTTTTACCTGAAGCAGCCATTGAATTAAAGCCTCTCTTTTCTTTCTAATTCAATGGAAAGCTAAGATAGTTGGTTTCAATACAGATCTATTTGGGTTGCTCACAGAGTACAGTAAAGGCCACTGTTTATTTGCATTGGAATTTCTAAAAAACTTACAGCACGAGTTATTCGCCAAGAACACTCAGTTGTAGAATTAGGTGCTCTTCCAAAAGGGAAGAAAATATTTTTTGGGGATAAGATGCGATTTTAATTGAGATAAAATTGTGCAAAGCCTGACCATTCTTTGATTCTGAGGCAAACTGAAACCAGAGGCACGCTGAGGAAAAGGGATATATATGACAGTAGTGTCTGACAGACAGAGGTTGAAAATAAGGGAAACTACCAATGAAAACTTTTCCAAAGGAGCCATTTCCAAAATTGTAAACTTATGCTGCTTTCGTACTTTCTATGCATCATCATCACTTTCTAGTGATTCATAACATCCCAACATAGAATTGGAAATCTGTGGTTGACAGTGAAAAGTATAAAACTATGAGGGAATGAATTAGTTATATATCAATGCAGTAAGTTTTCACCCCTTCCCTAGGTGATATCAGATGGGTATGTGACTGTACGCAGGGATAAAAGTCTTCATATTGAAAGGATTCGCCTACGAGATGGTGGAAAATATATGTGCCTTGCCAGCAACGTGGCTGGAACAAGCAACAGAACAACTACTGTGACCATATTTGGTGAGTGCTACTCAACTGACAGTGTTGGTGATATCACCTGACTAGAGCGGAAGGAGTACCTGGAATCAGTGTTGTCGTAAAATAGTTGGGATGAGCTTGATCCCCATCCACAGTATCTTCCCGCCTTCTCATTCACATGCTTTGAAAACACTGAACTACCTTGTACCTTTGATATTTAACTTGTGAAAAATATCATGCTGAATTAATTATAAATTATTTCCACACAACCTATTAATTTACCAGATGTACTACCTGCAAGGGCAATAACAAAATTGATTATTTCGAGGAACATTTTGTATTAGGTAGGGTTCCTGTACCCTTTCATTATATGCCTTATCCTTTTTATAACTTTCTAAAGCCATTTATAAATGAATAGTGGGGTAATAAAAATGTTATGGTTGAATGCCTTTGCTTCTCGCTGTCAGTTTTATTCACAGAAACATTGGACAAGGAGGAAGTCATTCCATCCTCCACCTCTCCACCTGCCTTTTCCATTCAATTAAATATAGGATGATGCGAATTTCAATTTACTCACCATGGCTCCATCCCATGATATCTCCTGTAATAAAAAAAGACCCATTTTGATGTTCTGAGGGGACATTTTCTCAAATAACTTATGTGAAAAAGTACTAATGAATTCACTACTAATGGCTGAACCCCAATGCTAGTTTAAATGTCTGTAAACGTCACTTTGAACATATTTAATGGATCTCCAGGGTGGAAAATTGCAAAGATTTATGACTCCCTTAAGGTGCCGAAGTAGAGATGATTGAAAGCTTCAAATTCCTCAGAGTAAATATCACCAACAATTTCTCCGCAACCACCCATTTTGAAGCAATGGCCAAGAAAGCACACCATTGCCTCTACTTCCTTAGAAGGCTTAGGAAGTTCGGCATGTCCCCAACAACTCTCACCAACTTCTACAGATGCGCCGTAGAAAGCATTTTATCAGGATGCATCTCAGCATTTGGGGACAAGTTACGCAAGAAATTGCAGAGAATTGTGGACTTTCACAAACCATCCTTCCTTCCATTGACTTAATTTACACCTCGCGCTGCCTCAGGAAGGCCACTAGCATTTATCAAGAATGAATCGCACCCCGCCACTCCCTCTTCTCCCCTCTCACATCGGACAACAGGTATTTTAGTGTAAAAACACACACCTCCAGATTCAGGGACAGTTTCTTCCCAGCTGCTATGAGGCAACTGAACCATCTTAGCACAACAAGAGTGCAGCCCTGAGTTACCAGCTACCACATTTGAAACCCTCGGACTATCTTTGATTGGACTTTACTGGGCATTATCTTACACTAAACGCTATTCACAATATTTCCTTTATCATGTATCTGTACACTGTGGATTGCTCGATTGTAATCACGTATTATCTTAGACAATAGACAATAGGTGCAGGAGTAGGCCATTCGGCCCTTCGAGCCAGCACTTCCATTCACTGTGATTATGGCTGATCATCCCCAATCAGTACCCTGTCCCTGCCTTCTCCCCATATCTCCTGACTCAGCTATCTTTAAGAGCCCTATATAGCTCTTTCTTGAAATTATCCAGAGAACCGGCTTCCACTGCCCTCTGGGGCAGAGAATTCCACAGACTCACAATTCTCTGTGTGGAGTAGTGTCTCCTGGTCTCCGTTCTAAATGGCTTACCCCTGATTCTTAAACTGTGGCCCCTAGTTCTGGACTCCCCCAACATCGGGAACATGTTTCCTGCCTCTAGCATGTCCAAACTCTTGATAACCTTATATGTTTCTATAAGATCCCCCCTCATCCTTCTAAACTCCAGTGTATATAAGCCCAGCCGCTCCATTCTCTCGGCATATGACAGTCCCGCCATCTCGGGAATTAACTTTGTAAACCTACGCTGCCTCAATAGCAAGAATGTCCTTCCTCAAATTAGGGGACCAAAACTGCACACAATTCTCCAGGTGTGGTCTCACGAGGACCCTGTATAACTGCAGAAGGACCTCTTTGCTCCTATAGTTAACTCCTCTTGTTATGAAGGCCAACACGCCTTTCACTTTCTTCACTGCCTGCAGTACCTGCATGCTTACTTTCATTGACTGATGAACAAGGACCCCCAGATCCCGTTGTACTTCCCCTTTTCTCAACTTGACACCATTTAGATAATAATCTGCCTTCCTGTTTTTGCTACCAAAGTGGATAACCTCACATTTATCCACATTAAACTGCATCTGCCAGGGATCTGCCCACTCACCCAACCTGTCCAAGTCACCCTGCATTCTCATAGCATTCTTCTCACAGTTCACACTGCCACCCAGCATCTGCAGTTCCTTCCTGCACGACCTAGTAGGACAGATAAGTGTGGAACAATTAACCATGTCAGAGTTGAATCCAGCCATGCATATCCAGTTATTAATTAGTTATTTATCTCTTCCAGTGCTCCCCACCATACAACATGGACCTCAGATATTCAGCACCATTGAGGGAGTTCCAGTTCGACTACCTTGCAAAGTACATGGTGTTCCCAAGCCTTCCGTTGTCTGGTCTAAGGTATGTATCCTGGGTTGCACACATTCATCGGAATCAAAAAAAGCAAAAGGATCGATTTTCTGCAAATGATTTGTATCTTCCTTTACAGAATGGCGAACTCATCAGCCAGCATTTGAGGAACGTCAGTATTGAATCCGATGGCAGTTTACTAATATCTTCACCAAGTGGCAAAGAGACTGGGGAATTTGTGTGCACAGCCACAAACGCCGCAGGTTACACCTCACGCAAAGTTCAGCTGACAGTTTATGGTACGAGTACATATTTAATCTCATTGTAGAATCTAATTTATTGGTTAGAGATTGCAGGTCCTGGCTTGTGGAATGTGTTCTTTAGTGTTGACAGGAGTACAGCAATTACTAAACGGAATCATTAATCATAATTTGAGTGAGGAAACAAGGAACTGTAGACGCTGGTTAAAACACAAAAGGAGTCAATGTGTTGGAGTAACCGAGTAGGTCAGAGAGCATCTTTGGAGAACGGTGACATTTCGGGTCAAGACACTTCTTCAGACAGATTGTTGGGTGGGGGGGGGGGGGGGGGATGCTGGAAAAGGGAGAGGTTGGAGAGTGTGTGGCAACATAGGCAAATGGGGGGGGGGGGGGGGGGTTGATAGGCAGATGGCCGTCGCAAAGGCTAGAGATAAGAAAGGAAGGTGTATGACAAGTTTGAAGAATTACAGTTTGTAATTGTTACCAGAGGGAGGAAAGTAGAAGGAAGGGGATGGGGGTGGACAGAGGAAAGAAATAGGTGAGATTCCAGGTGGGGCACAAGGGTGGGAAGGGAAAGGGAGGAGGTGGGGCAGTTTGGTAGGGGGGGGGGGGGGAGTGGGGGGGTTGGGGTTTGGGTTTGTAAAAGGTTACCTAACATTGGAGAATTCAATGTTCCTATTGTTGGGCTGGAAGCTGAGGTGCTGTTCTTCCAGTTTGCGTGTGGCCTCTGTCTGTCAATGGTGGAAACCCAGGACAGAAAGGTCAGCTCAGGTGCAGAAGGGCAGCCCCTATGCAGCTGACAATGTAGAACTCGTGGATTTTATTAGTTTCACCACTAATTTTCACCCTGCTCTCAAATTCACCTAGCCTACTTCTGACACCTCTCTCCCCTTCCTTAATTTCTCTGTCTCCATTACAGGAGACAGACTATTGACGGACGTCTATTATAAACCTAGCAACTCCTCCAGTTACCTGGACTACATTTCATCCTACTCAGCCAAGATGCAAAAATGCTATTCCCTACTCACAATTCGACCATCTCCACAGCATTGCTCCCAAAACCAGACTTTCCATGTTAGGGCATCTTTCATTTGTAAACACAGATATGGGACCCAAAATGGCTCACAATGCTCTGAATGGGGGGGGTGAGAAGCTAGAAAAGGGGAGGCAGGATAAAGCATGGCAGATAATAGGGTGGCGCAGTTGGGGTTGTCAAGTTTCATTCTGAGAATTCGTTATTTTGTTTGCAAGTCAGGGCAATGTTTGATTATTTTAATTCTCAAGCATATTCTACTTCCAGTTAAACCAAGAATTGGTACTAAGTCGGGAGGAGGATCTGCAGGGAGAGGTCCAATGGAATTATCAGTGATAGAAGGAGAAGATATGACGTTGCCTTGTGAAGTCCATAGCTTTCCACCTCCCATTATCCGCTGGGCGAAAAATATGCAGCTTATCTCTCCTTTCTCACCAAGGTAACTCAAGATTAAACATGGATCCGCCTGAGAGCATTTCTCTCATTTCACTATTACCTGTAAGTGTGCTATGCACAGCTTTTGGATAATACTAGGCACATAAATTGTGAGGGGGCATACTGTGCAAATAAAGGTTGGGGTTATATTTCACTTGAGTAAATGTGGTTATTATTGTCATCACTGATTTGTAACCTTTAAGTTATTTACAGATTCAGATAAAGTTTAGTTTCCATTGCTCGTTGTTTTTCTTTGTTCTTCATAATGCTTTAATTGCACAATAGAATTACTGCGTTCACATTTGCAACCTATGTATGTACCTCCTCTCAATATATGCCAACATAAGTTGAATAGCTTATGTTTTCGCAACATGGAAGATGAACCGATCTAAACATGAGTTCTTCTTCTTCTTTCGTGTGGCGTGCACAGCATACAGTCGTAGGACAACTTGTTCTATTTGACCTTCTGTTTGAGCACGTCGAGTTGATTGCATTAGTCGAAACAGGGCGGACCTCATGAAGGTTGCAACCTTCCACCCCATGAGTTCTTAATATTTTAAACTATTTCAAATTTAAAATGAAGTAACGTGGAGCTTTTGCAAATTTTTTGTAAACATTGATCACAAGCAACAAGCTGCGCTTGATTTCTCTGATAGTTTAATTTCCTTGTTGTTCAGATGCTTACACTTTTTTTTTTATTTTCTAATTTCTTCCTGACTGAAATTATAAGATTCTATAATTGTTTTCATATGGATAGCAAATCCTTCAGCTCACCAGATTATTGTGATTGGAGTATATCACAGGTTTCACCCCTATTTTTCCCCATGTTTGGTTGTCTTTCTTGTCCTTTCGTTTTCAATTGTTCAGTAGGATGATGATGGAAATGTTGTCCCCTCTACTTTTCCTGGGCACACTGAATGATGTGTAATTATTTTCCAATATGTTCTTGTTTACTTCTTGCATTGGATTACCATTTAAAAAATAAAGAAACAAAAGAGAAGTCTAGTAAAACTCAAAAAATTGAAAAGTGGAGTCATTACCAACCAAACTGGGACAGTAGTTAGGATCTTAAATTGTTGAACTTAATTTTGGTACCTGTCCCCTGTCTATATTGAAATATTTAAAAATATTTGTTCTACACATAAATGTTGATTTTAGCATGAACGATGATTTTTAATTGGAATATATTTTGTATTCTAGACACACTCAACTTTCCTCTGGATCACTAAAGATTATTGCGACCAGACTGTCAGATACTGGAATGTACTTTTGTGTTGCTACAAATATTGCTGGGAACATTACACAATATATTAGACTGAATGTCCATGGTATGTATCCATACTGATGCAGACCAGTAATAACACCAGTTTGTTCTTTCGATGTTAGAAGTCTGAAACTACGGGATAATTCTCTCAGTGAACTACAAATCATGATTTAAGCCACACCATGAGACAATAGACAATAGGTGCAGGAGTAGGTCATTCAGCCCTTCGAGCCAGCACCGCCATTCAATGTGATCATGAGCTTTAATATTTTGTTATTGTTCGCAGAGGAGTGGCATAAATTTATGCTTTTCTATAAAACACATGGTTCAATCAGCATTGCATAAGTCGCACACACACACACAGAAACTAAAATCTTGCTCAGACCGTTCTTTATTTGACCTGAGAATCAATTTATTCAAAATTTTACACGCCCATCTGTTTGTGCCCTGTTATAGTGTTTGGAAGTTTGCACTCCACTCTCATTTCTATAATGAATGAATCGTTTTAAACATCTTGAAATGAATTTTTGAATTTAATTATAATCTAGATAGATAATTATATCTATTTTATTTGCATTAAGAATGGCTTCTGGGTGCAGAATAGAATTGCACATCCAATTTTAAATTTTAGATAAGATAGGGGGTTAATATGATGCCATAGATTGAGGATTGGCTAATGATTCGAGAAAAGAGAATGGGAATAAATAGTTTGAGAGCAAAGACCAGTGGGCTGCTGTGGATACAGCTGTTCACAATCTATATTAATCATTTGAATAAGGGAATTGAGTGTGATATACTCAAGTTTGCTGATGATACAAAATTAAATGACAATATGGATTATGAAGAGAATGTAGCGAGACATCATGGTGATTTTTACAAGGATGTTGCCAGGACTAGAGCGACGGTTCTTAACCGTTTCGGCAATAGTACGTGCATACGTGAACAAAATACTGTATGTGGTATATATCTTTGCTAGATTCCTAAACATGGGCTCAACAAATTGATATGTTATTTGTGTCCCCTTCATGACCCCTGGCAAAGCCCCAAATGACCGCCATAGGGGGTCATGACCGCCAGAACCACTGGACTAGAGGGTGTGAGCTTTCGGAAGAGGTTGAGAGGCTGGGTCTCTATTCCATGTAGCGCAGGAGGATGAGGGGAGATCTTATAGAGGTATATAAAATCATGAGAGGAAAAGATCGGGTCGATGCAGAGTCTTTTGCCCAGAGTAGGGGAATCGAGTTTAAGTGAAATAGGTTTAAGGTGAAGGGGAAAAGATTTAATAGGAATCCGATGGGTAACTTTTTCACACAAAGGGTGGTGGGTGTATGGAACAAGCTGCCAGAGGAGGTAGTTGAGGTTGGGACTATCTCATTGTTTAAGAAACAGTTAGACAGATACATGGATAGGACAGGTTTGGAGGGATATGGACCAAGCGCAGGCAAGTGGGACTGGTGTAACTGGGACATTGTTGGCTGGTTTGGGCGAGTTGGGCCGAAGGGCCTGTTTCCACACTGTTTCACTCTATGACTATATATAGACAGGCTAAGTGAATGGTGGATGGAATTTACAGAGGAAATTGTGAGGCATCCATTTTGATAGAAAAACACCAAAAGATGAAGTTTTTTTGCAATGACGAAAGCTTTAAAAGTGTTGGTGTTCAGAAGGACTTTGGGTGGCCTTGTTCACTTGTGAAAGTTAGCATGTAGCTACAGCAAATAATTCAAGAGACAAACACTACGTTGACCTTTATTGCAGGAGGATTTGAGTAGGCATATTTTGCTCGAATTATATTGAAGTCCTGGTGAAACCACATCTGGAATATTGTACTCAATTTAATACATTATCTTGGCTCAATATGTTTCTTTAAGCCTTTTTGAGAGTTTAAAATTTTCTCTGAATTACTTTTGGCACTCATAAGTAAATCTGATGCATAATAAGAAAAGTGTGCCCGGTACCAGTGGGTAAAACATCAGACAACAAACATTTATTAACTTGGGAAATACAGTGCTGAATAATGCCAAATAACCAGTCTGTCTTTAACTGCACAACTAAGTTAAATTCAAAATTGTCGGAACTCACTCAGGGTCAATCAGCGTCAGCATCACATTCAGTATCAGCTTCCAGCCTTTCCTAGAAGTAATTATTTTGCTTTCCAGACAACTGGAAGCTAACAATTAGTTAGCATTAGCTAACTTAATCAGCAGAAAGAGTGGCTCAAGCTACTACAATGAATAGTGGTGCAGACCAATGTGTAACGACCAATTGCACTAAATACTGACCCTATTATGGGTGTACATATAAGCAAAGTTACATTATTTGAGGTTTCATTGTTCATGAGAGACACAATTTTGCAATAAACTTAGCACAATCTGTAAATTAAAAGCAAAATTAATTAAAATTTAAAAGCAATAAAATTATGAAGCATACAACAAACATGAGACATTTTCAGAAAAGAATAAGATACATATACTGTGACAATCCCACTTCTTTCCACAAACATATTCAACTGTCCTATGCTACTTCAAATCATTACGTAACAACCATCCCTGGTTATAATCTGTAGTTGCAAAAAATTCTTACTATTTATTTTCTTCGTGACCAAAACGAACCCTGTAATATGTTTTATCTTTTATTTAACAATACCTTCCTCTATTGCAATTGCACTAAAATTGTAAAGTACAGAAATTAGCCTGGATTAATAGAGCCCTCTACCCTGGCTGGTTATTGGAAAAAGCCTATTCTTAGAGTTTCACCATTTGTCCTACGGTTCTCTAAATTAATCTCTGAAACATTGCAGTGATTGTACCCATAGGGTAGAAAGGTCATAGCTAGGGTTAAGGAAGGTCAGCCCTTTGAAAATAAATGATTGTCAAGAACAGTGCGTACCATTTAAATTTGTAGCACGCCAGAGATGTGACTTACATGGTTTAAGATGAACGGTATAAAAATGCCAATAAATACCAGAATTATGATTATAGTCACCCACATCTCATTTTTTTAGAAAAGAAGCTTTACTATATTCTACGACAGAATATTTCCTAATGCTTGTCTTCAAGTATTCACCATCCTTTTGTGGTAAGATTGCTAACAGAATTGTTAGAGTATTGTTAACAGAAATATCAGTTGCAGCTTTAGAGATGTATTTTTGGGACCAGCTTCTAAAGCGATTTGAAATTAAGTTTTGGAGCAAGGATATAAATAGAACATTTTCAAGTGATGAAATAACATAGAAATAATTGAAAGTAGCTTACTTTTTGCAGAAGTCATTATATAGTACGTACAGGATCTTGAGACCCCATATTTGTTGGATAAGATATATTTTTAAAGTAGTCCAGATGTTCAAATCCTTTTCAGGTTCTGTGGACCAAATTCCGGAGTTTGCAGGCAGCAACAAAGGAACAGTGTTCACATTCACTGTGCTGACAGAGAAGTTGTGGTTTCACAAAAGAGGAGTTTAAGAAAAAGAATAGCTTTTAACCATAAGAATCTCCACTGAGATGTGTAGGCTATGCTTTCTTGTGTGGCGCTTCAGGCACCAATTTGCCTCCAGTTTTGGTTATTAGTGGCGAGTGGCTCTTTGGAGAATTAACACTACTTCAGACTGTTCAATGCAGAAGCATTTGACAGAGACAAATTGGTGACGCCAATTCTCATGCAAAATATTTTGACAGTAGCATCTCTAAAATAGGCACAATAATAAACTGCAATAATAAACCGTGTGTTAATCCAAATAAATTTTGGTGAATTGCATGTACAATGGATGCATGAAAAGCATCCATTACCCTCCAACAAATGAGTTGTCTCATCCCTTCTTATGCCTGCACCAGGCTGTTGCTGCTGGCACCAGGAACACATAGACATCTCCTGTAAAGCAGAAGAACCTCTGCATGATGCCTTACAAAGTGTTTGGGTCATTTGTCAGTTAGTGGTGTGCAGATATTGTAAGATGTCAGTGTCAAAATTGGAATGGAATAAGATATGAGATGAAATAGAACCAAGGATGCGCGATGTCTGTAGCCAAATAATGTGTGAGGCTAATGGCATGAATTTGCTGTTTTCACTGACCTTAATCATACTTGTACAGTTGCAACACTGCATGTGACCTTGGAGCTTGACATCTGGGGATGGTCCATGGTGATCTCTACTCTTTAGATTTTAGACTTTAGAGATGCAACGTGGAAACAGGCCCTCGTCCCACCGAGTCCGAACCGACCAGCGATAGCCCCGTACACTAGCACTATCCTACACACTAGGGACAATCCACAATGTACAGAAGCCAATTAACTTACAAACCTGTACATCTTTGGAGTGTGAGAGGAAACTGGAGTGCCCGGAGAAAACCCACACTGTCACAGGCAGAACATACAAACTCCATACAGACAGCACCCGTAGTCAGGATCGAACCCGGGTCTCTGGTGCTGTAAGACTGAAACTCTAGTGTTGCACCACTGTGCTGCCCTAAACACCTTTTAGCTCTGCCTGTAGAATTATATGTTGAAGCCCAGAGAGTTGGCTAATAGCAAATAGTCACTTTTTTTCCTGTTACTGCAAATATGATGTTTTTTTTGTGTTTATTAGCCATGTATTCCACCATGATGCTCTTACTTTGATTCGAGTGCCAAAGAATCTGTAAAGGAACAATTCTCTCAAATAACAAATCCCAGTTTAATTAAATTTGTGCACATGTTGGAAGTGCAGTCCAGTCAAGCCAGCAATAACAGCCAGTGCCTATTGCCTCACATTATACCCATCACAAAACACAAATAATTACATTTTGTCAGTAACAGTTATTCTAAACAAACCAGGGTCTCAGTCTAAGAAAAATGTTTTTCAAGGTATACTGTTTATAGTAGCAATGGCTCTAAAAAAAGTGAGCGATCTCAAAGAAGATGTTACCAGGTAAGTAGAGAAATATACCGATGATTTAGTGATGGGGACAAAATGTAATTGTTAGTTTATGCAAAGCTGATGGTGGAGAGTATTTCCACATAGGTAGGTAGAGGCTGGTCTGTGATGGTGTTGGTGGGTGGGGAGAGGGTGGAGATTGGTGGTGGTTATTGGTGGATTTGCTTCCGATATGAAGCTAAATGTCTCTTCCTGCGAGGTAATTTTGAGTTGCATTCATGGTATCAATACATTGACAAAAAGATTGCTAATGACACAATGTTACTGCAACAGTGCAGTCCTGCGTACTTAAAATAAGAACTTCTTTGCAGAAACCAGCACTTTAAACGATGCTACTTGCTTTTACCTTGAGTGAATTAGGCAAAAATGGTGCAACAGAGTAATGTTGATGAATAATGTTGTTAATGGAAGTGAACATGGGGAGAATTGGATATCCGTAATTTATATCGCAGGTTCCTGATGTGGGCAATTACCTGCAAGCAAATCAAATAGTACAAACTTAATTTTGTCTAATATGGTTATGATTAGAACTTGAAGTGAAATGCTGAGAGATGGCGATTCTATCTGAAAATTGTACTGTCTGCTGTTTTTTAGTTCCTCCAAGAATTCGGTCTGGACCCCGTATTATGAAAGTCCAATCTGGTCACAGGATTGACATCCCCTGCAATGCACAGGGTGTGCCACCCCCCACCATAACCTGGTATAAAGGAGGGAGAAGCATTCACTTTAATAAGGAGCCGTACAGTGTTAATGTAGAAGGAACGCTGACTATTAAGCGGGTCCAACTCAGCGATGATGGACCTTATACGTGTGTCGCCAAGAATGTGGCTGGTCAACATGAAGTAAATACAACTCTACAGGTTCACGGTACGTACTTAGAAACATAGAAAAGTAGGTGCAGAAATAGGCCATTCGGCCCTTCGAGCCAGCACCGCCATTCAATATGATCATGGCTAATAATCATCTAAAATCAGTACCCAGTTCCTGCTTTTTCCACATATCCCTTGATTCCTTTAGCCCTAAGAGCTAAATCTAACTCTCTCTTGAAAACATCCAGTGAATTGGCCTCCACTGCCTACTGTGGCAGATAATTCCACAGATTTGCAACTCTCTGGGTGAAGAGGTTTTTCCTCATCTCAGTCCTAAATGGCCTACCCCTTATTCTTAAACTGTGACCCCTGGTTCTGGACTCCCCCAACATGGGTAAAAACATTTATGCATCAGAATGGAGAGAGACAATATTGAATGTGAAAGATAATTTAGTAAATATGCCTGGAAGGCTTGATGAATGAGTTGAAGGGAAATGAGGATTGAGAAAAAGCTTTTTGGCAGGGCTTAGTTGTTTTTGCTTTGATGCTAAGATTCTGAGGATATACGCAATCAATTGAGGGCAGAGATGGGCATGTGACCAGAAACATGGTCTAAAGATGGATCAACACTTAACACTCAAGGATGCATTCCACAAGCCAGGACCTGCAATCTCCAGCCAATTAATTAGATTGTACAGAGAGATTAAACGTGTACTCGCACCATAAACTGTCATCTGAAACATGCGTGATGTATAATCTGCGGCGTTTGTGGCTGTACACAAATTCCCCAGTCTCTCTGCCATTTGGTAAAGATATTAGTAAACTCCCATTGGATTCTATGCTGACGTTCCTCAATTGCTGGCTAATGAGTTTGCCATTCTGTAAAAGAAGATACAAATCATTTGCAGAAAACAGATCCTTTTGCTTTTATTGATTCCGATGAATATGCGCAGCACAGGGCCATTATTTGAGATCACATTTCAAGGTTTCAAGGTCAGTTTATTGTCACATGTACCAATTAAGGTACAGTGAAATTTGAGTTACCATCCAGCCAAACTAAAAGCAACAAGACACACAACCACATAAAAGTTAACATAAACATCCATCAATGGATTCCTTCATTCCTCACTGTGATGGAAGGAAATAAATTTCAATCTCTGCATTGTAATCATTAATGGAGTGAAATTAACGTTTCACTTAAAAACCATATTTATAAAAAATTCTATAATTTATAGGAGTATGTTTTAATCAGGTACAAAGGAGTGAAGGGGAGCAAGGCAGGATCAGCGAGATCAGAACCATTTAGTTCAGGTGTGTGGAGGTGGGAACAAACACCAAGGATGACAGGTTAAAGGACAGGTTTTCACTGAGCAAGGTGAAATCCTTGACTCCCAGCAGCATTAGCTAAGGGTGAACTTCAACCCTCACGTTAAGTTCCGCTTCAATGTCCAGGCCTCTACTGCGGAGAAGATATTTGCTCAAGTCATGTTAATTGACCTTTATATTGCGCTGAAGTTGACTGCGCATGCCCAATGGCCTGCAGGCATGGAACTCACATTCAGAAAAGACCCAGATCAATTTTCTGTCCTTCGGGGGAATTTCAATAATTTGTTTTTATATACCTCATAAAACTTTGCGCTATATGATAAAATTCCCAGGCCCCTATGTTTTCAATAAAAATGCCACCAATGCAGTTAAAAACAAATGTGGTCCATTTGTGGTAATATTTATGTTGGCATTGCTTTCTGTTTAAAGGGAACCCTGAGTAATATAATTTATTTTAACTTGCTAATCCTATTAATGATATAAATGCTGGCTAAACCTATAGAAGCTTCAATCGACTAGAACTAGACCAGCAAACCAGTGGATACCAATAATTCACACAAAAGGAACTCGACACCTCAGTGGATAGTATTCAACTCACTCACTCATGAATAATGGAACATTTTGCTGTGTATATCTCCAACAGTTTGACAACAATATCTTTATTTTAATGGTATTGGGAATAGCTCCCCTGTCCTCCCTTGTAGACTCCAACTCCACCCCAACATTTCCTCAGCCCTCACCCCCCCCCCTCCCCCCCCACTACTAAACATATCATGGACCTTGTCACCAGTGCCACCACCTTCGTATCATCCCTCAAGCAAACATAATCCTCATCTCACTCACCACCCACTTTCCCCAATCCAATTCCCCAACCTCTTGTAGTCTTGCATGGTTTCTTGCAAGGCTTTCTCCATTCTCCCACTCTTTTCTGCCCCCAACCACTCACTCAAATCTTTTTCCATGATCTCCAATTTCCACAATGCCAGGAGATCAGAGCCAAAAATACTTTTGTGCATATTTCTGTAGTCTAGGGCCTCCTACATGCAAAAGATTACAGGCATTGAAGAAATGCTACACTAGAATTTTTACTCTTCAGAACGAGGCTATTTATTTTGGCTGTCAATGTTCTAACATCTAATATGTGGTTATGTAGAAACTTCATGTGAAAACAGATTCTGGTTACAACCTTTTTCATCTTCAATTTCTGCTCTATAGTTAGCAATTCCCTTCTCACTAATTAGATTTTCTCTATTCACTGGATAATTCAGTGAACCCATTGCCCTTGAGATGATTGAATGAATCAGAGTAAAACCAACCCAGGTTATGTCCACTGAGAAAGGGATTAGAGAAGAGAGATCAGATGATGATGGAATGATGAACTAAAATGGGCATAGATTTAGATGGTGAAGCACCATCAAGAAAATTTCCAATAAGGAAGCAGGGTGGGGCAAGGATGTTGGTGATGATGGGTTGAAAATGAAGGGATAAATATCTGAGGATATGAAACTATGTACAATGAAGGAGTGGAGCTGGTGCCCCCAAGTTGAATGCTTTCTGCATGTGAGTTAGCCAGATACAGGAGAACCAGCTTTGGTGCTGGATATTTCAGTGTTGTGGGGCATTGACTCTTGGATCGTGCTGTGGCTGAGACCTGATACAGGTCCACAATCGTCGAGCTTTCAATGTATTTTGTGGGGCTGGCAGGAAGGAAAGTAAGAAAAAGCTTACTAAGTAAGTTCATTCATGAAAGATAAATTGGTTTTCATGGAGTCATGCAGAGATACAGTACATAAACAGGCACTTTGGCCCATCCAGTCCATACTGACCATCAACGATCCATTTTACATTAATCCTACATTAATTTATTTTTAATTTTCCCTACATTCTTTAGATTTTAGATTTCAGTGTGGAAACACTCCCTTTGGCCCACTGAATCTATGCCGGCCAGTGATCACCCCATGCATTAACACTATCCTACACACTATGGATAATTTACAGAAGGCAATTAACCAACAAACCTGTACTTCTTTGGAGTGTGGGAGGAAACCCACGCAGTCACAGGGAAAACGTATAGGCAGCACCTGTAGTCAGGTTCGATCCCAGGTCTCTGGCACTGTAATGCAACAACTCTACATTTGTGCCCCCTAAGTATATTATTTTATACTTCCCCCAGATATTACCATTCACCTACACACTAGGGGTGATTTACAGTGCGGAATTAATCTATCAAACCTCCGTCTTTGGATGCTGTCATTGGATGTTTTCACTTGTTGAGTGCAGTTCTTCCCTATGCAAAATGCAATTGCAATCACAATGCAAAAGTAACTGGAGATGATGTTTTGGTGACATTGAGGTCTTCTCCATTGCATTGCTTAAGACTTGACTGCTGTTATGGGGCTTATACTAGACTACTGGACACTTTGGATCTGAAATCCTATGTACTGAATCAAGTCGGCTATTTTGGAGATGATTAGCAGGGAGAAATGAAGCAGGATTATCTTCAGATTCCTGATTATTCTAAATGTTGATGGTGATATTGCAAGACCAGTAAAGACTCAAACGAACGATGGCTAAACCAGTTATGAGTCTTTCATGCTCTGCTTTTAGCCTTATGGACATGATGAATTGAGTGGACTGTTGATATTATTTCCATTGTATTGTAGAACCTCCTACTGTTGAAGACCCAGGACCTCCATATAATACTCCTTTCCAAGAGAGAATGGCAAACCAACGTATTGCATTCCCGTGCCCAGCCAAAGGTATGAATGGGAAATGCATTTATACTACATTTTATAATCCATTGAAGTATGTATATTGCATTCTACGTAAAGATGTTTTTTGTTTAACTGGCATTACAGCATTACCTTCAAACACCCAGCTTATTATTGGAGGTAGGAAAATAATGGCTAGGTTATTGAAATTTGGTGACGTTATTCTAAAGCTGTAAAGAAATGTTGGCTAGATCACACACAGACCACCTGGTCACTGTATGGGAAGCGTGCAGAGGAGATTTATAAATTGATAACAAGAATGTGATTGAATTAAGGATAAAGAGATAGATGTCCCTCTTTTACAAAAGGAAGCCTGAGAATTTACCTATCAAAGATGTTTAAAATGATATTATGTTTTAGTTTTAGTTTTGTGATGCAGCGTGAAAAAAGACCCTTCGGCCCACCGAGTCCGTACTGACCAGCGATTCCTGCACATTAACACCATCCTAGAACACAGGGGCCAATTTACATTTATACCATGCCAATGAACCTACAAACCTATACATCTTTGGAGTGTGGGAGGAAGCTGTGGATCTCACAGAAAACCCACGCGGTCACATAGTGAATGTACAAGCTCCGTACAAACTTCGTTGTCGAGATCGAACCCGGCTCTCTGGCGCTGTAAACACTGTAATGCAGCAACTTTACCGCTGTGCCAAGTTGCTGCATTAAATGTAAATGGAGTAAATATAGAGAGAATGTTTTCAATCATGGGAAGAATATGAATAGATGTCCCATTTTACTACATCCACATAGAAATGCAGAAGGAAACTTAGAATAAACCATCTCACCTAAAACATGGTGAGTCTTGCAACTCACTACCACAGAGAATGGAGAAAGGAATTGAATTGAAGAGAGTTGAGATTTACACTTATAACTTTGGCGGAAGAACAGTGGAAACATTATGAGCATTATTTTGGCAGTCTGTTTCTGTGCAGCATATCCAACAGCCCCATGATATCCAAAGTCGCAAGGATAATAATTAGTATATTTCTTTTAGTCTATATTATAATTTTTCTTCTTACATTACGCCTTTTCTATGAATGACTTTAAGGAGGACTTGAATGAGTTAAGGATATGTTCTTTTGAGTTATTTTATTTCATTAAATGCTCTTGATATTGTCTGTGAAATAAGGTTGATGCTTGTCCTTGGGAACAGAAATAATTCAGTGCATCATTAACATCCCACTCTACACGTGGATAGATGCTATAATATCAAATTGTGCATCACAGCTTCTGGGAGATACTTCACACTGTGTTTCAGACGGTTCTCTGAGAAATGGTGTGAACTCTATCCCATATTATCCTGGATGATGTACATACTTCACTTCATATGTTACCATCCTGTCTGCTTGCAACAGCTTTGCATAATACCTTGGGACATTGTACACTCATTATTTCATGGAGATTGATATGCAACGCAATTCTGGAATAGAAGATGGTTGGAAGGTTGTTTTTATTAAAAGATTGACGGGTATGTTTTATCAAAAATGTTGGTTTAATCTACAAGGGGAATGTTACAAATTAATACAGGGGTAGATGTTCTGAACTTGATTCAAAGTATTTTTCAAAAGCAACCATGGTAGCCATAGTGACCCAATAGTCTTAGTTCACCCATTAATAGGCAGTAAGGATTAGTAATTCAAAAGGTAAGTCTAGAGCTTTCAATAGGTCACAATCTATGGTTCCTAAACATACCCAGATAATTTAACTAAAAACATAAAAAGTTTGCAAAGAAAAGAGAGTAACAACTGCAGTTTATCCGTAACATATGTTATTTTGAATTTGCAGTGAAATCATTGAAATTGGTGGGGGTGCCATATAAATTTGAACTTGTTTTCTATAAAAAGAAAACTAAACATTTCTTTAAAAGCCGGATTCATAGAGTTCATAGGTTCATGGAATAAAGGAGCTGGTGGCAGCATAGAAATACATATTCAGCTGAAGGGCAAAATCAGCATTGTTGCAAAAAGTCATTTTTCAAACCAGGAGCAATAAAGTTCTCCAGGGGTGAGAGCTAACATCACTGCTTTTTGTGATGCATTTGACATGGCAGTGCTGGGTAAAATTCCTAAATTTGTAGGGATTGCTAAACTTGGCATTATGGTATAGATCGAGGACTGTGGCAGACTTCTAGAGGATCATGGACTGACAAGTAGTAGATTATGTTTTTTTTTAAATATGAAGAGGTGCACTTTTGGCAGAAAGAATGAGGAGATGCAGTACTAGCTAAATTGTACAGTTCTAAAAGATGACACAGAGCGTGGTAGATATATGGAACGAGCTTCCAGTGGATGTAGTTGAGGCAGGTAAAATAACAACATTTAAAATACATTTGAACAAGTACATGCATAGGAAAGATTTTGAAGAATACGGGGAAAATGCAAGCAAATGGGACTATAAGATGGGGCATCTTGGTCAGCATTGACGAGTTGGGCCGAAAGGCCTCTTCCGGTGCTGCATGATTCTATGATTCTCTATGCAGGAACTGTGAGCAGTATGTCTGCCTCGATCTTTCAATGTGCTGCCATGTAAGAAAGCGTTTAATGAAACTTGTATACTCTGGAATTTAGAAGGATGAGAAGGGATCTTATTGAAACATATAAGATTATTAAGGGTTTGGACACACTAGAGGCAGCAAACATGTTCCCAGTGTTGGGGGAGTCCAGAACCAGGGGCCACAGTTTAAGAATAAGGGGTTAGCCATTTAGAACAGAGATGAGGAAACACATTTTCACACAGAGAGTTGCGAGTCTGTGGAATTCTCTGCCTCAGAGGGCGGTGGAGGCCGGTTCTCTGGATACTTTCAAGAGAGAGCTAGATAGGGCTCATAGAGATAGCGGAGTCAGGGGATATGGGGAGAAGGCAGGAACGGGGTACTGATTGTGGATGATCAGCCACAATGATTGAATGGCGGTGCTGGTTCGAAGAGCCAAATGGTCTACTCCTGCACCTATTGTCTGTTGTCTATTGAAATCATGAACTTCATAAATAGAGCATAGTTTACAAATGCATGAAGTGAAATCTTTGTAAAGTGCTGACTAAGCCAAAACCAGAGTATTGCATCCACTTTAGGATGCAATATATCCGAAAACCCTAAGGTGTGTTGTCGAAGATTTATTTGAATTGTTTGAAAGAGGGATTTTGGACACAAAATTGGACCATAGAAGCTGGGGATTCTATCCTGGATGTATAGAAGGAGAGGCGATTTGATCAGGTATATGACCATGACTGGTTGACATAGGGTAAGAGAGAGAAGCAGTTACCATAATCAATGGCTGGAGAACCAAGATAGGGAGATTCAGAGCTATTGACATCTGAAATGTAAGTAACACCCTTTGGTTTGCACGCACAGAGTGAATTCAATGCTTGAGGGCAGCTGAAACAAAGGTACCTGGGGCTTTTAAAAAGTACTTGGATAGGCGCTTTATGGAAAATAATTTGTAGGATTGTAATACTCCATTGTGACATGGCACTACCTTTTTGAAAGGAGACAGATATCTAACTTTATCAGCAGATCGAGATGCCCAACTATATAATGTATCTGCAAATATCAATGATCCATGATGCTCGACTCTCCTCGCTGGAGGAGGATGTCAGTGGTAGAGAACGCGGTTATCATTTATTCCCAGTTTATTTCATGAGCGCTCTGTTTTGCTTTCTACATCGAGTGTGATGACAGTTGCCCTTGTTAGTACCAGCCCTGCAGTAAATGCAATCCGCCTGTGTGTGAATCTAGTTACTAATCTTACCCAGTCCAATGGCCTACCATCTGAAGAAGGGTCTCGACTAAGACCAAAGAATGTCACGTGTCCAGTCCTTCCCCAGATGCAGCTTGACCTGCTGAGTTTCTCCAGCGCTTTGTGTTTCGCTCAGGATTCTGACATCAGCAGTCTGCGATAGTGCCTGCTTCAATTAGTGCGGCAGCTCATTCCATATACTTAACACCCTTTGAATGAAAGTTACCCCTTGAGTTCCTATTAAATCTTTCCCCTCTCACGTTAAATCTATGTCCTCTGGTTCTCGATTCCCCTACTCTGGGTAAGAGACTGTGCGTTTACTCAATCTATTCCACCATAAGATCACCGTTCGTCCTCCTGAGCTCCAACGAATAGAGTCCTAGCCTGCTCAACGTCTTCCTATAGCTCAGGCTCTCGAGTCCTGGCAACATCCTCGTAAATCTATTCTACACCCTTTCCAGCTGGACAACATCTTTCCTATAAGATGGTACCCAAAACTGAACGCAATAAATGCGGCCTCACCAACGTTTTATACAATTGCAACATGACATCCCAATTTCTATACTCAATGCTCTGACTGATGAAGCCCAATGTGCCAAAAGCCTTTTCAACCTTAGCTACCTGTGATGCCACTTTCATGAAACTATGTACCTATATGTACCCTCTATTCTAAAACACTCTCCAGAGCCCTGCCATTCACTGTGTAGCTTCTGCTCATGTTAGTTCTTCAAAAATGCATTTCTCTGTATTAAATTCCATCAACCATTCCTCAGCCCACCTGCCCAACCGATCAACATCCTGCTGCAATTTTTCACAACCATCTTCATTATCTACCACATTATCTACTTTTGTGTCATCTGCAAACTTGCTAACCATGCCATGTACTTTCTTATCCAAATTGATATAGATGACAAACAGCAATGGGCCCAGCACCGAACACTAGTCATAGGCCTCCAGTCCGAAAAGCAACCTTCCACCATCACCCTCTGCTTCCTTCTGCGAAGTCAATTTTCTATCCACTCAGCTATCTCCCCTTGACTCCCATGGGATCTACTTCCAGAGCAGCCTGCCATTTGGAACCCTGTTAAATCCCTTTGTAAAATCTATGTATACAACATCTACAGATCTGTCTTCATCTATCTTTTTGGTCACATCCTCAGAAAATGCAATCAAATTTGTGAAACACGACCTTCTACGTACAAAACCATGTTGACTATCCCTAATCAACATAGTCTGTACTACTGGTCTGTAGTTTCCCCACAGCCCTTCTTGAATAGAGGCACAACATTTGCCTCCCTCCAGTCTTCTGGCACCTCGCCTATATTTCACGACGACTCATAAATCTCTGCGAAGGCTCCTGTAATTTCCTCTCTAGCTTCTCACAGTGTCATCAGATATATTTGACCAGGCCCGAGAGATCTTCATACACGTCAGGATCTTCAGCACCTCTGCGACCGTCGGTAAAATATTTGTAGATATTTAATTTTTTTCAGATAATCAGAGTTGAAATATGATTTATTCTACTCACAAAGATTCACTACAAAACACTACATATTTTCCACGTTTAAGAAGGAATTGCAGATGCTGGAAAATCGAAGGTAGGCAAAAATGCTGGAGAAACTCAACGGGTGAGGCAGCATCTATGGAGCGAAGGAAATAGGCAACGTTTCGGGTCGAGACCCTTCTTCAGACTGATGAGTTTCGACCCGAAACGTCGCCTATTTCCTTCGCTCCATAGATGCTGCCTCACCCGCTGAGTTTCTCCAGCATTTTTGTCTACCGCATATTTTCCATGGAAACCTTTCTGTAGGTGTTTATTGGGTGCACTTAATAGTACCGTTCTCCCCGGTGTTAGCTGAACACAATGTCAGATGACAATTGCACAGTTCAGGTGAAATTGATTACCAGTAATTCTTAAAGGTAACTGCTGTATTTTCTTGACAAATTACTGACTGTACTTATTAAAGAGAATAGTTTTATCATGTAGTTTGTGATTCTCTGTTATTAGGTACCCCAAAACCTGTAATTAAGTGGCTACGCAATGGAAGAGAGCTAACTGGAAGTGAGCCTGGTGTTTCCATTTTGGATGATGGGACCTTGCTCATTGATACAGTTTCACCACATGACAATGGAGAGTATGTCTGTGTGGCAGTCAATGAGGCTGGAGCAACAGAACGGAAATACCAGCTCAAGGTCCATGGTAGGTACCAGTAAAGTTGCAAATTAATAAAAGCAAAATATTAATGTTCTCCAAACCAAAGACTAAAATATAACGTGGAGATTAAACAAAAGTAATTTATAATTGCCTTGATTACTCAACTAGATTATAGTTTAACTTTGTTCCCATCTAATGCATCCTTTCTAGCCCTTCAAAATTAAGTTATAAATATCAATGGCAGTCGTGGCTCAACAATTCAGAGGATTTGAGTTCCAGCCTCCTCCCACTACCACCAACCTCCCCCCCCCCCCCCCCCCCCAACCCCCCCAAACCCCTCCATCCCCCCCATCCCCCTAGACATTTGGGCACACCCACATATGGATGCTGAGTAAAGTTCTGAAGGATTGTGTTTCTGTCTAAGGTGCCAACTTTTACCAGAGGCAGTTAACCGAATCCCACATTGCCTGTGCACATTGGCCGAGAGAGCAAGCATTATCCCTGTTTCCCAAAAGATTGGTCACATTCCACTTCCACCAGTACAAATAGAAAAGATGTTGCGTTCATTCATATCGCCATTATCTTTAGGACCTTAATGTGGGTAAACATTTTTCCATATTGACCTATTTTACTTGATTTGTAATGTTACTTCATTTCAGAAACTGTTATTTGTTTTGTGAAGCACATTATTATCAGGAGACTAAATTTGACAATCTTTCTTTACCTTTCGTGCTCTTACTGAGCATCTTGGAGATGGAACAATGAACAGAAAACCAGGCTGGAAATTGTGCAACAGTAGACAACGCTCATTACAGCAGCCCTGTGTGGGAGCACGCCTATCAATCTTGTATGTGGTCCCTAGCAGCACTATTCTAATTGAAGCAATACATATCAATTTTGTATACAATTTGAGGCCACAAACTAATCTCCACTCTAGACTGCAATGCTGAAAGTTTACACAATTTTTTGATGACGTTGCTTTCATTCAAGTAATTTGGAGTAAGATCATAATAAAATTGATTGCACTTTATTTGGAGGAATAACAATAATTTGTGTAATATCTTCTCTTTTTTCCAGTCCCTCCTGATATCAAGGATGATGGAAAGCCAGCCAATCTATCAGTGGTCATGAACCAACCCATCAACCTCTTCTGTGATGTGTCGGGAAACCCTGCTCCCATTATATCCTGGTACAAAGATGGACTCCCAGTAGGTGATCACTTGTCTAACTCTTCAGATAAGCTTTTGTTGAGGATCATTTAGAAACCAGGGCTCCATTAAAATTAAACCTATAAAATAATGGGCACCGTCTTTTCAGGCACTTCTTGTAATTGACAGTGAATGCTGCCTTTACCAGCAGATCCGAAGAATGAAATAAAAATGAGTTGCAGATGCTGTTTTATACCTATGATAGACACAAATAAAGATAATGGCTGATGAAATTAATGACCGGTAAAGGCACTAAATGCTGGAGTAACTCAGCGGTTCAGGCAGCATCTCCAGAGAAAATAGAAAAATTATGTTTTGGCTCGGGACCCTTCTTCAGACTGATTTTCGGAAGGTAGGGAGAGGAACAGGAAGCCAGAAAAGACCAGGACAAATCAGGGCCTGCAACAGATGGCATTGGGCTGGGTGGTTCCCTGATAGGCTGATTGTTGGCTAGGGATGGTGTGATCCCTAGAGGAATACATCGATGCGAACTGGAACTGGTTAACTGACTTTTAATGGGGAAGGGGGCAAAGAGAAGGGGGAGGAAATATTTCCAAATAATTAATCGGATTGGCAGAGATGGAGAACAAATATATATTTGTCCATGTTTGGTATTCATGTATGGTAATATACACACGTCAATTCATGGTACGTTGCTCTTCAGCTCTAAGACCCTCAGTAACAAGTTAGTGAATGTCTCTGAATGAAAGCCGGGATGTAAAGGACTGTAACCGTAGTTATATGAAACCAGACATGAGAGCATTGTTATTCTTACCAATTGAGTAACAGAACTAAATAAAGGAAGAGTTGATACTGAGATATAGAGTCATAGTCAGTGTGGAAACAGGTCCTTTGGCCCAACTTGCCCACACTGGCCAACATGACCCAGCTATACTAATCCCACCTGCCTGCGTTTGGTCCATATCCCTCCAAACCTGTCCTATCCATGTACCAGTTTGGAAAGATCCAGGCTCTGGCCACCGTGAGTCATAGAATCATAGAGTGTGGAAACAGGCCCTTTGGCCCAACTTGCCCACACCGGCCAACAATATCCCAGCTACACTAGTCCCACTTGCCTGCGCTTGCACAATATCCCTCCAAACCTGTCCTATCCGTGTACCTGTCTAATTGTTTCTTAAACATTGAGATAGTCACAGCCTCAACTACCTCCTCTGGCAGCTTGTTCCATGCACCTTTGTGTGAAAAAGTTACCCCTCAGATTCCTATTAAATCTTTTCCCCTTCATCTTAAACCTATGTTTTCCCCTTCATCTTAAACCTCTGGTCTTCAATTCACCTACTCTGGGCAAGAGGCTCTGTGCGTCTATCCAATCTATTCCTCTCATTCATTCCTCTCATATCTACAAATCCTAGAGGTACTAGAATAGTCAAACTCCTGCTGTGAGTGATTACATTCCACAAACGGAATAGCATCAAGTCAGATGCCCAAAACATATATCCAGAAGCCTGAAATTTGCTATTTACATCATTGTGTACATCTAATATTAGCTAAGATTAAATGTAACATGATAAAATATATTTTCAATATATCCTCCAGGTTAGAGGCAGTCATGCCATACAGATATTGAACAGAGGAAAGACCCTGAGAGTGCACAAGACTGCAACTGGTGACACAGGGAGATACACCTGTCGAGGAATCAACATTGCCGGAACTGCAGAGAAGATTTTCAACTTGGAAGTGCTAGGTGAGTTGACATGGATTTGAAACAGCACTGAATAGATAGGTTATTAGATATTGTGCAAAATGTTACATATCATATGATAACCTAGAAATGAACGACTATGGATCCTGGAAATATGAAATAAAAACAGAAAATGCTTAGTAATTCAGGCATCAACCCGAATCATTGACTCTTTTTCTCGCCACTGATGCAGCTTTATTGACCATTTGCGTTATTTTATATGTATATCATGTGTATCATATAGCTTTATATGAAATATATGAAATATCATATATTTCAATATACCATGCACTTTATAGATACTGGTATGTTCAAGAAGGAACTCAGTCTGAAGAAGGGTTTCGGCCCGAAATGTTGCCTATTTCCTTCTCTCCATATATGTTGCCACACCCGCTGAGTTTCTCCAGCATTTTTGTCTACCTTATAGATCATTTACCTCGAGCCACAGAGCCTTGATTTAACATAATGCCCTTGATCCTCCCATCTAAATATTTACAACTTGCAGAGCTTTAAAAAGGACATCTGCTTGGATTGTGCTCATGGTGCCAGGAACCCGGGGCAATCCCTACCCTTCTTGTTGACACCCACAGTGAGTGTGGACCATTGCTGACTGCACCTTCTCCATCCATGCCCAATTTCTATGGACTTTCTCATCAGTGTTCATAATATTCGTAGAATGTTCATATATTATGTCTTTTCAAAAGACATAATACACTTACTTGAACTAATTGATGAGACACATTTGCACCTTCTTGTCTTTCTTTGGTTTTGGAGCTCTCCCTATTGCAGAGATTTCTCTATGGTAACATCAAAGGTGACCCCTGGCTGTTTAGCTTCGCCTGACAATGCATGGGGCAGCTGCTGTCTCTAGCCCTGACCCACTGTATAGGGCAGCCCTGAGTGGCCATGACGCTGGCCCCAACCCACCCGTACAAGCTCTCTCACAGGCACCCTCTCTACATTGACCTGTGGATGGGTCATTACTGCCAGAGGAGGACAGGATTCACTGAAGGATCGTGACACAGAAGCACTGTTAGACACATCTCTGTCCATAATGTTAATGACCTCTTTTGGTGACAACTCCATAAGTATTCTCCGTCCTAGAATTCATCCTGAAAATCAAGCGAGGTACAAGTGTACTAAGATGTGCTTTCTTTACACATAATACCCATCGATAAATTGATGGATGATTTTACTTTTGCACAAAGTTTTACTGACATTCTCAGTCATGGAACAATGAAAAAAAAAGCTATTATGGATGACGACATTTATTAATATAAACACACAGGTCCTTATGTAGTTATTGGTTCTGCCTTTGTTGGTTGGAGATTTACTAATTTACAGTCCAAGTTCTCGTATTTAAGATGCTGCCCCTCTGCAGGGTAACATGCATCCTTTTTATTCCTTATAAAACTGTTGGTATAGATAACTAGTAAATTACTATGTATTTAAAACAGGCGCAAGGCAGAATGCAGGAAGTTACTAGTCTTATTAGGAAACATATTCAAAGAGAAAATGTTTGATGCTATTATTAAAACATTATGGCAGGATGCTTTGAAAAGCCTACATTTATCAGGCAAGGTCAACCTGGTTTCATAAAAGGGAAATCTTGTTTGACCAATTTATTGGAGGTCTTTGATGAAATAACGTGCCGTGGTTAATGGAGAACCAGTGAACATTATACTTAAATTTCCTAAAGGCACTTGATTAGGTACCTTATCAAAGATATTTGCAGAAGGCTCATTGGGGGGGGGGGGAAGTAACATATTGGTGTAGATGTGACTATGACTATGACTAGATAGTTGATGGGTTATTTTCTGATTGACTAGATGTAACGAGAGATTACCACGGAATGGTGCGAGGCTTTTAACAATTTATATGAATGACTTGAATGAAGGCACTGTGGTTTAGTTGCTAAATTTGCTGATGGCACGAATATTAGTTGGGACATAAGTTGTCCAGAGGACATAAGGTGGCTAGAAAATGGATTATGAGTGGGCAAAGATTGGACACAGAGAAAAATGTGAAATTGATCGTTTTGACAGGAAAAATTAGAAAGAAGCACTTTTTCTAAATTGTGAGAGATTGCAGATTTCTGAGATACTGAATAGGCTGGGTATCCTCATGCAAGATTCACAGAAGACTAGTGCACAAGTTCAGCAATGATTTTGGAAAGCTAACAATGTTTTAGTTTATTGCTAAGAGAATTAAATACAACTTGTAAATTAAATTCAGATTTAAATGCAGCTTGTAGGGAGATTATGCTTTCATAATATTGGCCAGTTACATTCACAATTTGTACAGAATTGATCTCATTTTGGGATGGATGTAACGGATGGAAGCTGTTCAGAGAAGGTTTCGGAGACTGAAATCTAGAATGGGTGAATTGTCCTATGAGGAAAGGTTGGCAATCTACTTATTATGACACAGAAGGAGGTTATTCAGCCCTTTGCATCATGCTGACTTCTAGCGGAGCAATCCCATTCCTCATTTTCTATTGTAACCCAACAACCTTTTCTACCTCCCATGTGCGCATCGACTTGCCTTTGATTCGTTTATCACTTACTGTGAACTAAGGAGTCATTTACAACAGGAAATGAATGTACCAGCATGTCTTTGGGATGTGGGAGAAAACCAGAGCCCCTATAGGAAACTCATGTGGTCATGAGAATAGACAAACTCCACACAGAGATAGAAGCTGAGATCAGGACTGAACCTGGGCTACTGGAGCTGTGAGGCAGTTGTACGAACTGCTGCACCAGTGTGCCACACATTTGCTGCATGGATGAGTGAAAATGGACGTAGTTGAAGCATACAACGCTGAAGGGTCTTGATAAGGTTGACGTAAAGGCTGTGTTCTGGTGGTTGAATCTAGAACTAAGGATCATTATTTAAAATAAGAAGATGCTCATTTAAAAGAGAGATTTGGCAGGTTTTTTTTCAGAAAATGAGTCTTTGGAAATCTTCCTCAAAATGCAAAAAACAAACTGCTGGAAAAACTCAGCAGATTGGGTTTAATGATGGAGACAGAAGGGTGGTTGATTTTTGGGGTTGAGACCCTGCATCAAGACTATGTCTCTATCTTCATGAAAGGGCATTTGAAGGAGAGAAATTGAATATCGTTAAGGAAGAATTTGAGAGATTATTGATTATCAAAGGTTACCTGGTGAAACAGGGAATACACAATAAAGGAAACAATCAGATTAACCACAATCTTATTGACTCAAGTGACCGACTCCTGCTCCCATTTCATATGTTCAAATGTTCATTTGTACTAAATATTTTGTTCTGATGACCTATGAACCATTTAAAACTCCTTCAATGTTCCATCTTCCTATAAATTTAAAAGTATTTGTAGGGGCCATTTATGTTTAAGGGCCTGTCCCACTTTCACGACCTAATTCACGACCTTTTTTACTCGTGGACATTTTTCAACAGGCTAGAAAAACGCCCCAACCTACTTGATGCCACGAGTACCTACGACTAGAATCACGACCTGCTACGACCTCGTGACGACCATGCTGCGAGTATGAGTCAAGGGCAAACTCGGCAGAGGTCATGAATTAGGTCGTGAAAGTGGGACAGGCCCTTAAGGCTAGTTAGGGTTGGCATTTTATATTGTTTTGTCTAGACATATCTTGCAGCAGTGTTTTGGACACTTGGGGGCGGTCTTTAGATGCACAGAGGGGCGTATACATATGGGCATAGTGGACAGGGAATGTTCAGACCAGGCACGGGTGGAGAGTATACAGTTCTCATCAGACTGGGAGAACAGGCTTTATGCAATAGAAGTTGTATGCAGGATAAGGAGAACCTGGTACGTACAACTACTTCAAGAAGAACCAACTGGAAAGAACGGTTGGAAAATCTGTTCTATTTGGTCTGCGTAAGATCACTCCCACTGACCTGTGTAGGAAAGGCAACGGAAAGTTGGACACTGGAAGAATTGGAAATTTGCCATTACAGTATTAACTTAATCTCAAATAATCACCAGTGCTGGTTAAATTCAAGTTCAATCTACTCTTTCAACCTTAGCTTTACTCTGTTTTTGCCATTCACCTAGATTTTTCGAAAGATGTAATGAACCAACTCTCTCTCTGATTTCATACCACTTACATTCTTCTGCTTTGTTCATTTCCCCAAGTTCCTCCGAGTATAATAGGTGCTGGCAGTCCAAGTGAAGTATCAGTGATTCTGAATCAGGAAGCATCGCTAGAGTGTAAAGTCCAAGGCATTCCATTTCCACATATTCAGTGGTACAAGGACCACAGGTAAGCACTTTTCCTTAAAATGCCGACAGTTTTCTGCTGGAGGCTCTTTAATCAGAGTGGTCGAGGTCAACATGCCAAGGTGTTCCAACTGTAGGGCCACAGCTACATGAGAATGGAAAGAACAAAGTGGGAACACGTATGTTCCTCTCTCTCATTTAAAGACTATTCAGGTTTTAAATGAGATCTGTTTCAAGCGATCGGCCATCCTTCATTCTGGAGCAGGGGTTAAGAAGTTATTTGATTAAAAAATGTTCTATATTAGGAAAGTTGTCTCTTATTTCCTTTTAACATAGAAGGTGGCTACTTAACCCATCAAGTCCATGATGCTCAGAGGTCATTTCTCTCAGTTCTGTTCCCCCACATTTTACTGTAAAGTAATCTCTCTCATATGCACATTAACCAGTGTGCTCATGACGAGAACAGCAGATTCCTGAAGATCAAGATCAAACCTGGGTCATTGGACAGCACTGACTGCTGTGGCATTGACTGTTTAACTGCAGAGCAATAGAAAAAAAACTGTTTTTGATGGCAAAAGGGCAGGTGAAGAGCACAAAGATGTTTGGCAATGGTCTCAGAGGTGTCATGTTTTATATACAGCTTGTTATTATGATCTGAAGATGGTGGACAGAAATTCACCACTGACAATCACAAAAGGAATTAGATAAATATATGAAAAGGAAAAGAAATTTCAGAACTGCGGGAAAAGGCTATGAGCCTGGGAGTAATTGAATTGCTCAATCATAGAGCTGTCATTTGATAGCTTATTTCTGTGTTGTAACATCTTGTCATGCCACGAGTGTATGGAAATAAGAAGGCAATATAAAATAAGGTGAAAATGGACTTCATTCTTCTTCTTCAACATTAATCCTAAGCAACAAATGTCCTGAGTACACAACAGAGGAGAAAAATGCCTAGAATTCAGATTGTGAATCCACTTCCTATCTGCCACTTTTGGAAGCAGCAAGCTGTCGATGCCCAATGTACTTTGAAGCCAAAAGCATACATGTCGAATCCAAAGAACTGTTTACTGAATCTTTGCAAAACCTTCAATGGGCTTTCATCAGATATCTTGTTCTCTGAAAAGTTCCAGACAGAATAATTGTGTTCATGAAGAATAAGAAAATAAACCTATAAGCAGCTTCTTCTTCTTGTCGAGTCCACACACAAGATTAGAAGTTGTACAGCCAGAGCTGAACAAACTTCTCAGCATCTGCATACAATGGTGTATGTCTTGTTGCTTCTTGTGCGTGGTGGTGGAAAGATTGATGGAAACAGGGCCGCGACGTGAACGCTCTTTCCTTGACCCCTATAAACAGCTCGTATATTAGGTTTGGCTTCAAAGTCAGTTATAAAACAGCTTTGGGCCTACTTTAGTGTGATTTAATTTTTAATTAATTCTATTATATGTGACCCATTAGTCCACGGCAGTGTTTACGTAATGTTATCATGGTAATATGTACAGCTGGACACTTAAAAATATAGCATTACTTATTATACTTCTATTGAAATAAAAGATGATTATGATTTTGCATAATTAAATTCTGGAGGGATCATGCATGCAAATCAGTGATTGCATTGATGGGACCAGTAAAAATATGGATAACTCTAATCTTTTACTTTCTCAGTTTGGAACCCTATCATTAACATTGTCATGAAGAATCAAGGTATCAGAGCAAAATGCAGTGTTTTAATTTATATTCGTAGCATGAGAAATCGATTAATTTTATGAACATAAAAGATAACCTGACCAAGAACAGCTTCAAAATATAGTTAGCAATGTAGTTGACATTCTCAATAATGACATTGATTCTGTGTCAGCAAAGGTCTAGCTGAGCTACTGATGCAAAAGTATCCATGGACAGATAAATATGAGTATGGCATCATCCTTTGTTAGCACTTTATAATTGGGTTTTTTCTGGCAGTGGTGAACTGCTTTTTTGATGGTTTTGCAAGCTCTCCAGCATTATTATTCCCTGATATACACAACAGTGATCCAGGGCTATAAACAAGAAGCTGCACAACAACATAAGTCATGTTGGCATTTTTGTCACGACCACTTACTCAGTGGACGTTAATGTGGCCCTCGGAACCATCCTGAGCCCTCTTATAGAAGTCATGTATTATCAGGTGAAGATTTATTACCGTATTACACCTTCAGGAATAGTAGTAAAATAACTCAATTTTCACAACAGGGTTCTGTTCCTGGGTAGCCCTAACATGGAGGTAAGAAATGATGGCCAGGTGCTACAAATAAAGAGTGCACGTTTATCTGACCAAGGCAACTACCAATGCAGCGCTGTGAATGCTGCAGGAAAACGATTCAAGGAGTTCAAACTCAACGTCTATGGTTAGTTCACCTTTTCCTGCTGGTTTGAGGTTCTGTTTTGGAGATTTGTTGTTATTCAATTATTTTATGTTGAGTTACTGAACTGTAAAGTTAATCTCATCAGGATTGTGGCCAAGAGTCACATTCTCAGAGGTTGGCCTCGGTAACGTGGTACTGGTATTCGACTATCGAACAGGATGATTCAAATCAAAGATACACAATTGCAGATGGATATTTTAACTTCCCGCTCTCATGCCAAAATATGCTCTGCTTCATCAATTCTGCAGGAAATGTTGTTGCATCTATTTGTACTGGCTGGTTTAAATGGTGTACTCACATTGGGGTGACATGGTGGCGCAGCGGCAGAGTTGCTGCCTTACAGCACTTGCCAAGCCAGAGACCTGGGTCCGATCCCAACTACCGGTGCTGTCTTTACGGCATTTCTCTGTTCTCCCCGTGACCTGCAAGGGTTTTCTCCAAGATCTTTGGTTTCCTCCCACACTCCAAAGATGTACAGATTTGTAGGCTAATTGCCTTGGTAAATGTAAAAAAAATTGTCCCTAATGTGTGTAGGATAGTGTTAATATGCGGTGGTTGCTGGTCGGCGCGGATAAGGTGGGCAGAATAGCCTGTTTCCATGTTGTGTCTCTTAACTAAACTAAACTAAAATAATATCCTGCATCATAATAGGGAAGCACGAGGAGAGACGCACTGTATTTTGCGTTTGGATATTAATTGACCTTTTTCTTTCCGAATCCAAATTTTCAGGTCAGAAAGAGGCAGTACATGTTGTAAATAACTAGTAGCTGTTCCAATCGATCTATTGCCTCATCCTTACCCTGTTGGCTTGGAAAGGTTTGGCAATGGATACATTTCGTCAAATGAGGAGGAGAAAATGCAAATCCTACAGGAAAGAAGGGGGAGTGGTTGACTGCTGCAAATACGGGAACAGGCAGAACCACATTAAAAGGATGGTAAAAGAAAGATCTGGGGACTAAACAAAAACGACATAGCATTGAGGCTAAACAAAATAGCAAAAAATATCTTTCACTATCATGACAGTGAGAGAAACGCAGCAGGTACTTTGGTGAGGATAAGCAGCAGCTCCCGAGAGTTGTTCTCTTCACCGGTTGCAGCCCAGATGGACAGTCATGATTTTGAGAACCCAGCCTGCTTGCTGAGAGGTGGTGCTGTCCGACTATCCTTGGTGGTAGATGGTGAAGTTTCCCAGCCAGGGCACATTCTGTGCTCTTGAAGCTGTTAATATATGTTCCAAGTAATTTTCAACGTATAAGTTCTGATTAATGTGCTGAGGGAGAGCGGGGGTCGTTAGAAGGATTATGGCCTGAATTTACATGTTTAGCCTGATGGCCTGAGTATTTGTGGAGAGTCGGATCAGTTGAGGGCCCAAATGCCCAGCAGTGTACAATAGTGCCACCAATCCTGCTGGAGGGATAGAAAATTCCCAGGGATGGTGAAGGTGCCTGTTTGTCAGCTAGTTCACTGAGCCAGACGATCTGGCTGTTACTTGTGGGTTTATTCTCCCAATCTTTTCATCCGGTTATGATGAGGAGACTCTGCAGGTTCAGCTGATTTAAATGTGGTTCAATGGAGTGTGTTGTATATTGTGGTTGTAACGTTGTACAGCTGAATGCGTCTCCAGGATATTTCAGAGAACTGTTCCCACACCAAGTCTGCAGTTACATGTATGTCTGACCATATAAGAACTGCAGATTTCCTTCTCCAAAAAAATAGATAAACCAGTAATTAGAAGAACATTCATTATTGTCATAAGCCTTTTCATTTCGGATGTATATAATTAACAGAAAATGATGGGGATTTAATTTGATCATTATTCTAGTTCTCTGAATTTGTAACTCCACACTGTGATCATACCTTCAACTGCATAATTGTTAGGCATGGATAGGAGAGGAATTTTTCAAATCACAACATTTTCAGACATAATGTGAAAGGCTCAAAATGCAAAAAGGGAAACTCCATCAGTGGATGCAGGTTCCTCCTAGCCCTCCCTAAACTTACCACAACGTTAATTTAATTAAACTCTCATGCTACTAATCATATACAGGAAGTATATAAATTAATGAATGTATCCATAGCTTACGCACATGTGTGCAGAGATAAAGACTTATGACATCTTGCACAGCACAGTGCAGGAAACCAGATGCAGGTTATGAAGAGTAATTATCTCAACAGGCTGACCAAACCTCATCTGAGAAACAGCTGGATGGATTTACAGTATAAAACATCATGTCTATCTAAACTAAAAGGCTTCATTCAGGTCATTCGGCTTCTCTGGTAACTGTGAGCAGTTTCTAGCAGTGTTTGTGAATTCATACTTTTAACTAGAATACTATGCTCAGCAAATGATTTTTGTTTTAATTGTGTTTTCCTTTTTCACTGAAAGATTCAAATACATTACATTAACAATTTTAGTAAGAGGTAAATAAGAAAAGTAATCCTGTGAGAAACTGTGCATCGCATCACGCTGATCTCTAAGTGTTAAACTTTCAGAACACATGGACTTTGGAAAAACATATCTTTCTTTTTTATTTTATTTTTATTTTTAATATTTTTATTTAATAGGGGTAGATACATCAGTGTACATCACATATATATATTGTTATAATCATTGTACCCCATAATTTTATGGCTTTTAAAGAAAGAGAATATAAACAAAGAGAGTGAAGTAGGTGAAAAGAGTTGTGAAAGTGAAAGAGTGTGCCAAGGGGAGAAAAATAAAACCCCTTGGTCAAAGAGTTAGAGAAAGGGGATTAAGAGATAGACACTAGAAAAGAAAAAGAAAAAAGAGAGAGAAAAAAAGCCAGTTACTATATTATATATATCACGCAAAAGGAATTTACAACCTCGATAGTTTTTCATCCCCCTTTACTAAGGCCCAAGGTACTCTTGCACCCTATCTTTGTAACAATTCTATAAATGCAGACCACGTCTGATAGAAACGATCTGATTTTCCTGCCAGGCGGAGTCTCATATCTTCCAGATGTAGTGTTTCAAACATAGTCGAAATCCACATATTTACTGTTAGCATAGGGTTTTTTTTTCCAGAATTTTAAGATTAGCTTTTTTCCTATTATTAAGCCGTAATCAAATAGATTCTTTTGATACATATTTAATTCTGAGCTACCTTCTGTCATTCCGAAAATAATCCATTCTGGCTTTGGTGTAAAACATATCTTTCAATGCAGCTTCAGGTCACATAGTAAGCTACACTGCAAAATATTGGCCAATTAATATTTGAAAAACTTTAGGGACATCAGGTATAATTTGTTTAGTAAATTATTTGAACAATGATATATAATAAAGACATGGCCTCTGCCTTCCCATGGGGGGAATGTTCAAGAGATGCATTCTACCACAACCTCAAATGTGTTCCTATGGTTTTGATTTCCTGCCAGAATTGATGACTGATGTTCTATACAAATGGTGAAGCATGGAAAAGTATATTTAAATAATATATAAGCAACTCAAATCATCCAAAGTATTGTCCAGCATTTTCATAAAGTTGCATTCCCTTGAATGCAACAGAACTAATGCATAGGAAGGAACTGCAGATGCTGGTCTACACCAAAGATAGGCACAAAATGCTGGAGTAACTCAGCGGGACAGGCAGCATCTCTGGAGAGAAGGAATGGGTGATGTTTCAGGCTGAGAGTCAGGGGAGAGGGAGACTAGAGATATGGAAGGGTAAGGTGTGAAAATGACAGATCAAAGCAGGCTGATCAAGGAAATGTGGAATAGTTCATTGTTAGCTGAGGGGAAAGTGACAACGAGGCATACGATCGGTATAATTAAAAGTACCAATGGTGGTCCCTGGCATCTGCCTCTTTAAATATAGGGCAAAGGAGAATGTGGAACGTGAATGGCAGGAAACCAGCAATTGATTGCCCAGGCATGGAAGCAAAACATCATTTTCCAACAAGTTAAAGTTAATCCCAAGAGAGTGCTGATGACATTTTGTGCATAATGCAATGTTATGATCGAGAATGAGCTGCCTGAAAAGCAGGTTCAATAGTATCTTTCAAACGAGCATTGGACAAATACTTGAAAAAGGAGGATTTGTAGGCCTATGTAAAAGGGTAATGGATTAGGACTAATTAGCTAGTGCTTTCATAAAGTCCATACAACCATGATTGTCCAATGGGTCCACTCCTGTGGTAGGACTGCTTATAATGCAATTTTGCCATTATAAGAAGGAACTTCTTAGACACAAAAAGCTGGAGTAACTCAGCAGGACAGGCAGCATCTCTGGAGAGAAGGAATGGGCGACGTTTCGTGTCGAGACCCTTCTCCAGACATACATTGGTACTACATCAATTGGTCACATTACATGTGGTATTTTCCTCTTTGAACATAAATATCCTGCCCTAATCTTAAACCCTGCCGGAATGATTTCTATTACTTTAATTGCTTATATATTCAGAAATTGTTCAAGGTGTCTCTTTCAAATGCTCAGTGATTGTATTTATGCTGCTGTCTTTTCGTTATTCCAAAAGTTGCACCTAGCATCAAAGGCGGTAATATCTCAAGTGACCTGACCGTTCTGCTCAACAACCCTGTCCTACTGGAATGTGAAGCTCGCGGCGTTCCCCTGCCTGCCATAACGTGGTACAGAGCCAAGCGCCCAATCATCTCCAGTCCGCAAGCTACGTATATTGACAGAGGGCACTTTCTTCAGATACCTCGGGCCCATGTATCAGACGCTGGTCAATATTCCTGCCGTGTCACCAGCATCGCTGGAACTGCTGAAAAACTCTATGAGCTAGATGTGTATGGTAATAACTCCATTTACCTTTATATTAAATTTCCTTTTACATCCATTGGAAATCCTTGTTTTCACTTCAGGGAACCAACACTCTTTTGTTTCTCTCAAGACACTTCTGGCTTGCTTTTTTAAGCGATAATTAATGTTTGTGCTTTTGGCAGTAGACTTTATTGCTCCTTCCGTTCCACCCACGGAAGGGAATTTTGAATCTGGACCAATCTGGATAAATTAATGGTCCTTCACCAACTTTACAATTAATTATCCTCTCCATTCACACAATTCCAGTGAGTTGAGTCAAATATAAGGGGAGGGGTCGGGCAAGAGTTGTAGAAGACCACCTGAGTGGTTTATCCCTTGCTGAGTTGTTTACCCCTGCCTCAATGGTTTAACTAGTGGGTGGAGAGTGAAACTTCTTCAAGGGATGTGGTCAGATTTACTGTGGGCATTTCACTTTACTCAGTGTGACACATTCTTCTGCTCTGCCAGCCATGTGACATTTTAACCTCTTTTGCAGTTTAACCAATCTCTAGGCAGAGAAAATCCAACAAAAGTTTTTTTTTATTGGGGTTGGGAAAGAATTGAGATTTAAACCACAGCAGGTTGTATATCTGTCTGGTTATTGTAAAAGTTTAAGATATTTGGAAAATGTGTTGCAATAAATTAAAAGTAAATGCAACAAAAGTCGGGAAAACATTAGGACGAACCTGTGAAGAGGAAGGATGTTATACAGAGACAAGATGTTTCTTTGAAGATTTTTCAGAGTACATCACAGCTGAACTGGAGTTCCTGTGTTCTCAAAAGGAATAGAAGCTTATACCCAGAGAATGAGATGTGAACAATTAATCTTAGTTGATGAACCAAGATTTGCCCAGATCCAGGGCAAAGTCTTGGTTCTTCTCACAATAATCCACTTCCCAGAAAGCAATCCTGGCATTTTCTTCCTCTTCATATCTGAGAAGCACTGAGGCAAATCATGTTATCACAGCTGACATGAATTTCTTCACTACAACTGCTTGATTATGATTTACAGTACAGAGAAATGGTCCAAGCCAACCTCAAAACTTTCTAATATGTTTTATAACTTATTTAAATGGACTAATCTTTCTAATTACCTTTTTCACCAGTTCCTCCAAATGTTGAAGGACAGCCTGATACCCCTCTGCTGAAGAAAGTAATTGCTAATAGCTCAGTGGTTCTACACTGTGAGGCATCTGGCCACCCTCCTCCAGTTCTTACTTGGCTGAAGGATGGGGGCCCCGTGAAAGCTACTAACCACACGCGTGTTCTGCAGGGAGGCAGGATGTTGGAGATTCTCAATGTGGTCGTGGCCAATGCAGGTGGCTACACGTGTGTGGCTAGTAGTATTGCCGGAGAAAGCCAAATAAAGTACACCTTGGATGTTCTAGGTAAGGAAATTAAAGAATGTAAGCATTTGCTTTTGCAATCCCACAAACCCAGCAGCAAGTTCTATTTGGGGAGATCAGTGATGAGGGTAGATCCCAGGCTCTGATTTGCCACATGAGCTTGAAATTACTTTGGACAATTCTGGACACACGTATAAACTTTAATCTCATGAGAATAACTGAGTCCTGGTGGATTACACATTTAGCCTGATGTATGAAGTGTTTTGACAGATTCATTCACATTAAATGTACCTAATGTATATTAATGCTTCAAGCAAAAATGTTCTCACGTGCATACTTTCCCACAATTATAAGTCTGTGATTCTTTCACTGTTATTTAAGTTCTCAAGATCCCACAATTTATCTTTGATTAGGAGGCAGAATCAGCCATGATTGAATGGCAGAGTAGACTCGAAGGGCCGAATGGCCTAATTCTCGTCTAATAACCTGCGAACGTGAACTTAACTGAAATTTGAATAATTCCATGCCAGCTGCCCATGCAGGCATTAGCCATGAAGGCCTGGTGTCAGCTATTCAGAGGGCCTAATTCCATCTGATAGGTGAAAAACCTTTCTGGATCTACAACTTTGAGGACAGGTACAAGGATAGGAAAGGCTTTTTGTTTTTTTCAAATATTCCCATATGTTCTTGATTAACTAACCACAAAGAATATTATGCTATTTGAACATATTTCCAAATTCATAAATCTAATAGGTAGCTAATTTTCACAGAAGTCAAAGTAAGTGGTGTAATGTTTTCCAGAGTGTGCAGGTGTATTTGAAAACGGAATGTTTTGCCCTGTTCATCAGAATGTAGGTGGTAAGCGGGAAATGTGTGGGAATCAAAAGACTTTTAAATGTGCAACGTGCACATGTCTTGATTGCAATAACATTTGCATGCTGTACTTTTCTATCTTTGTACAGTGCCTCCAAATATAGAAGGGGGTGATGAAGTCATGGATGCCACAGTAATTGCCCATAATCCTCTGGAACTTGAGTGTAATGCAGCTGGAACCCCTCCTCCGAATATTATGTAAGCCTGAGCTATGTCTACATGATTGCAAATGCTCACATCACAAGACAGATAAGCAAGAATGAATAAGATCCTTAAAGAGGAAACCATTAGAAAATCAACAAGCCAATCACTCAATGATTACTTTGCTTAATATTTTCTTGCCATTTGCATCATTTTCAACATCCTTGCTTTCCTAATAGCATTGATGCAGATGATTCCCTGAGCAGTACCCAATGTGATTCCACTCAAAGTTGTAGGGAGGAGAGACATTGTAAATCAGATCAGCTCAGATTCGAGTGGTTTATTGGCATACACACAGGATACAATGAAATAACATTTACTTGATGCTCATAAAGTAAACAGTGTACATGGTAATGATAAAAGAACAGTAAATGTATGTGGTGCACAATGAAAATGGACTGAATTGAAAGGAATAATGAGCCGGTGTTGGATTGTGGTCACTGCTGTCTGCAGGTTCTGGTAGTCAAGAACAAAGATCCTACAGGATCTTTGGTCAAGAACAGAGCGGTTGCATAATCAGCTGGGATGCATCCTTGTAGAATACATTCTATGGAGCATCTAAAGAAATTCAAAGGGATTCTTGTACGGACCTGCTGAATCTTCTCAGTTACCAAAGAAAGTAAATACACTCATGCGCTTTCTTGATTATTATATAAGTGTGAAGGGACCAGGATAAGTTGTTGGTGATATATGGAACTAAAAGCAGTTGACCATCTCTACAACAACTCTTTTAGTAGGAATAAGGTTGTGTGTTTGCACTGCTTCTGCCGCCAACCCCTGCCTTCTTACATTTCCTTCACCATGCTGAAATTAAGAGTTAGGTTGTTGCCCTGACACCATGACACAAGGTTCTTGATCTCTTTCCTATCCTTGTCTTATTGCTGTTGTTGATCTGCCCAACAACAATAGATCATTGACAAATTTAAAGATAAAATTGGTGCTGTACTTGACCACAATATCATAGATATACAGGGAATAGAGTATGGGTCTGAGCGCACAACCTTGAGAAGCACCAGTGTTGAGGGGCAGTGTGGAGGAAGAGTTATGATCAACTGGGTTCTACTGCTCAAGACATCCAGAAGCCAGTTTCAATTGGAAGCACAAAGTCAAGGCCTAGGAGTTTAGATCTGTGTTTCGTCAGTATTATGACATTGAAGGTTGTGCTATAGCTAATGATACTATCCTGACATAGGTGTTCTTATTCTCAACATGGTCCAAAGGTGAATATAGTGCTGGGGAGATGCATCCTCCTGAGGCTTAGATATAGGGGGCAGAAGCAGGAGGGAAGGGGAGGATGTGCTTTGGTGGAGCCTTGTTTGGCTGATCAACAGTATGGGAAAAGGCATAGAGTTCATCCCATAGAGATTTGCAGTTGCCTGTGTTTGCCACCATTTTTGGCTTAAAGCTTATGATGGTATTCAGGTCCAGTCACTGTCGCCTGGCATTTGCTTGATGAGTTGAACTTCTAACTTGTCATGGAGTTCTATCTTGGCATCCTTCATGGCCCTATGAAGATAATACTTGGTCTTCTTGTATAGTAAGAGCTCATCCTCCTTGAAAGCCTTGGATCCATCTGAGTTTGGGTAGATGCCTCATCCTATTTTCTGGGGCGTATGAAACATCTGGAGATGAATCCAGCCTGAAACAGAAACTAATACATTCACAAAAACACAATATACTGGAGTAACTCAGTGGGTCAGGCAGCATCTCTAGAGAAAATAGATAGGTGAAACTTCCCCCATCCATTTTTTCCCAGAGCTGCTGCCTGACTTGCTGAGTTATTCCAGCACTTTGTGTCTATTTCTAGAATAAACCAACATCTGCAGCTCCTTTTTATTGCATTACGAGCACATTTATATGCTGTGCAAATTGTGCAGAGACATTCCACTCACTTTCCAAGGGTATTTCCAATTATTCACTTATCTTAAATGTACTGCATGGAAATTTGCTCTTTGGATTTCCAGGGTTGTCCCTTCATTTGCAGCAAATAATAAGGGTGAAGCAGAGGGAAAAAAACTCTATCCATAGTTACAGTGCCCTCCATAATGTTTGAGACAGACCCATCATTTATTTATTTGCCTCTGTACTCCACAATTTGAGATTTGTAATAGAAAAAAATCACATGTGGCTAAAGTGCACATTGTCAGATTTAATAAAGGCCATTTTTATACATTTTGGTTTCACAATGTAGAAATTATAGCCGTGTTTACACATAGTCGTTCGAACAGTTTTATTCTTGTTTCTCAGTCTCATAATGGCTTCTATGACTTTCATTGGCACAACTTTTGTCCTCGTGTTGATAAACAGCTTTCCTACAGTGATGAAAAGTCGGGTGGAAAAAGTAGGTGCTGAATTCATGCTGGATTCATCTCCAGATGTTTCAAAATCTGACAATGTGCACTTTAACCACATGTGATATTTTCTATTACAAATCTCAAATTGTGGAGTACAGAGACAAATAAATAAATGATGGCTCTTTCTCCCGAACATTATGGAGGGCACTGTACATATTAGAGTCTTTCAATGAGGTAAAGCTGCATTGCAGAGTTGAAGGCCCTTTGATTGCTGCTGAATGGCATCCGAGACCAAGGCCACAGATTGCATCTTAGTAATTCTCCTGTTTGTAGTGATTAAGTTTACAAAGATAACTCAACAACGGGACATGCATGTGATTACCTAATAACCAGTAGCTAAATTTCTCTGTAGCCCCAAGTTAAAAATGTTGAGGAAATTCTAGTCCCTTCACAAACATAATAAAACAGAGAATGGTGGATATGCTCATTAGGTCAGGCAGCATCAATAGAGAAGAAGAGAGTTAACATTCTAGGCCAATGACCTTCCATAGAACTAAGAAAAGTTACCTTTATATTTTGGAGAAACTTAATATTGGTCAAAATCAGTTTTTAACATTCAATTGCATGCAACAATTACTGCATCATTTAAGTGATGCATGTTCCCATGTTTTGCTTGATAAGGCAATCGCTTAATCCTCAATGTACTGACAATGAAAAGCTTAAAACTGTAACTACATGAATCTTGTTGATATTAAAAATTATTACTTTTTAGGTGGATGAAGGATGGCCAACCTATTAAACATATAGCTGGTGTTCAAATTACAGCCAATGGTCAGAAATTGATCATCTCCCAAGCCCAGATCTCTAACACAGGCAGATACCAGTGTGTAGCTACTAATGAAGCAGGCAGTCGGCAGCGAGAATTTAATGTCATTGTTCAAGGTAACACCTGCATGTCAAAAGCAGATTACTTTTGTTTTTTACCTTTAATTTTGTTCTTCATGACAACAGACTTAAAGCAGAATGAAGTGTGGCTGCAAATATCTCCATCACCTTTCTTTAACCACCCAACCACACTATATAATCTGTCTCCTTAACAAATCTAAATCTGTGCTTTATGACTCTATCTGCCTTAATTAACAGATCGGAAAACACGTTTGTATAATTTCACATGCTATTTAATTGGAGGTCTCTTCTTCTTATCGAGTCCACACACAAGATTAGAAGTTGTTCAGCCAGAGCTGAAAACACTTCTCGGCATCTGCATACAATGGTGTCTGTCTTGTTGCTTCTTGTGCCTGGTGGTGGAAAGATTGGTGGAAACAGGGCCACGACGTGAACTCTCTTTCCTTGACCCCGAGGTCTCTCATTAAAGAGATAATCTATAAGGCAATTTTTTTACAACAATGCAACATTATTATTTTTTATTATCTGTATGTTGCTTGGCAGAATATTAGTCTGTTTTTGGATCCAGGAAGTTAGTTTTATGCCAGGAATTGACCGCTAAAGGTTAATTGGATTCTGTACAAATGGTATAAAATTTGTTTCCTTTTTACCTCTTCAATGCAGTCTCCCCAACAATTAGATCAATGGGCCCTCTGGAAAGATCAGTCGTAGTTCATAAAACAGTGATCCTGCAGTGCGTAGCTAATGGTATCCCAAACCCCACCATTACATGGCTCAAAGATGGACGGCCTGTAAACACAGCAAGAGGAAACACCAAGGTATGTTTGTTGAATTATGATACCCATATTAAATAGCTTAAGATATTTTAGCTGTATTTTATAATTTCATGTTACAGCTGATACGTGAACAACAAATTGGAGATTGACCATTTCCCAGAGAAATATATCCCTTGGAGAGAAAACCTTTGTTAAAAGTTTCAGCTGCAGTAAATGGGGAAACAATGAGTGTCAGGGTCTGAAGAAGGGTCCCAACCCGAAACATCGTCTGTCTATTCCCTCCACAGATGTTGCCCTGACCAGCTGATTTCCTCCAGCATCTGGTATTTTGCTCTAGATTTCAGCATTAGCAATTCCTCTGTCCAGCCATGTAAAATGATGTGGCCACAGGTTGCTGGGGATCTGACTGCAGCAAGGGAGAAACCTTCCTGTTCAGTTCAGTGACATCAGCTCAATTGCACAGGGTGGTGTGTAAAGCGGACAGGACAGGGTGCAAATCTAAATGTGTCTGCCTGCCACTTGGTGAGTTGCATTAAACTAACCCCATCCCTTTTCTTGCCGTTAGTTTCTTTTACCATCAATTTTACTCAGCACAAACCAAAAGTTTTCTTTTAATTCAAATGGGACTAAGGGAAAAAAGTTGTTCGGCACGGACTTGAAGGGCCGAGATGGCCTGTTTCCGTGCTGTAATTGTTATATGGTTATATGGTTATATGGTTTACTTCTCCCTGCTGATAACTCATGAACCGAATGCCATCAATTACACCTTTCAAAGTTTTATGCCTGCTAAATATGAGGTAACCTGGCTGAGAAGTGGAGGCATTTTGAAACAAATGATGAGGATCATATCCTTGTCCAAATCCATGTTTCGAGCATACAGTAAAGGTCTTTGATGAAGTTGGATCATGTTATTGTGTGTTTGTAGCTGGAGTTTGCGGGTCATAAGCTGCAGATTGTGAATGCTTTGCTGGAGGATGCGGGCCGGTATACATGTGTGGCAACAAACGCAGCTGGAGAAGCACAGCAGCACATCAGGCTCAACGTGCATGGTAAGTAGTAAACACTAACACCAAAGCTGTTTTAAAAGTAATTTACTAGATATTAATGTTTTAACTTGCTACGTATTCTATCATTCCCATTCATCAATTCCGTGTCAAAACTATCCTTAAACTGAGAGAACAAAACACATTGCTCTCTCTCTCTCTCTCTCTCTCTCTCTCTCTCTCTCTCTCTCTCTCTCTCTCTCTCTCTCTCTCTCTCTCTCTCTCTCTCTCTCTCTCTCTCTCTCTCTCTCTCTGTGTGTCTCTCTCTGTGTCTCTCTCTGTGTCTCTCTCTGTGTCTCTCTCTGTGTCTCTCTCTGTGTCTCTCTCTGTGTCTCTCTCTGTGTCTCTCTCTCTGTGTCTCTCTCTCTGTGTCTCTCTCTGTGTCTCTCTGTGTCTCTCTGTGTCTCTCTGTGTCTCTCTCTGTCTCTGTCTGTCTCTCTCTGTCTGTCTGTCTCTCTATGTCTGTCTGTCTCTCTCTGTCTGTCTGTCTCTCTCTGTCTCTCTCTCTGTCTCTCTCTGTGTCTCTGTCTGTCTCTCTCTCTTTGTTAATTTAATAGGGTGGTGTTAAGCATCGGTGGTTTTATCATCATGAAACATCTGGTCAATCATAAATCAATTCACTGTCAAATCAATGAACTTTCAAGAAACAATGTACCTTAATTTTTTTTTTGAAAATGTCCTTATTTCATGGAAATGTTTTTCATTTAGAAAATACAGAAATATACATGAATGTGTTTTTTAAATAAATAGTAACACAGAGTTTTTGGGATGTAATGGATGTTTGTCCTTGTCATTGAATGCTGGTACAGAAATATACCATACAAAATAAATTCAGCGTCTTGCTATATATGTACTTAATGTGCAATATCATATTGTGTGTGTATTGAGCTCAGCTTCTAAAATTTGATTGCACCAAGTACAATGGAAATAAAATTCAAAAATTGTAGTTCAGTTTACAGATTCCAGCAAATTGAACAGTTTGTACATTTAACAGAGGACAAGTGTTGTATCAATTTTGGAAGAATTTACAGTTTTAAAATACTAACCATATAATATAACCATATCACAATTACAGCATGGAAACAGGCCTTCTCGGCCCTTCCAGTCCGTGCCGACCATTTATTTTCCCCTAGTCCCATCTACCTGCACTCAGACCATACCCCTCCATTCCCTTCCCGTCCATACACCTATCCACTTTACTTATAAGTATTAAAATCGATCCTGCCTCCACCACTTCTGCTGGAAGATCATTCCACACAGCCACACTCTCTGAGTAAAGAAGTTCCCCCTCATGTTACCCCTAAACTTCTGTCCCTTAATTCTCATGTCATGCCCTCTTGTTCGAATCTTCCCTACCCTCAATGGGAAAAGCTTATCCGCGTCAACTCTGTCTATCCCTTTCATCATTTTAAAGACCTCAATCAAGTCCCCCCTTAACCTTCTGCGCTCCAAAGAATAAAAACCTAACTTTTCAACCTTTCTCTGTAACTTAGTTGCTGGAACCCAGGCAACATTCTAGTAAATCTCCTCTGTACTCTCTCTATTTTGTTGACATCCTTCCTATAATTAGGTGACCACAATTGTATACCATACTCCAGAATTGGTCTCACCAATGCCTTGTGCAATTTTAACATTACTTCCCTACTGCTATATTCAATGCTCTGATTTATAAAGGCCAGCACACCAAAAGCTTTCTTTACCACCCTATCTACATGCGATTCCACCTTCAGGGAACTATGCACAGTTATTCCTAGATCCCTCTGTTCCACAGCATTCCTCAATTCCCTACCATTTACCATGTACGTCCTATTTTGATTTATCCTGCCAAGATGTAGCACCTCACACTTATCAGCATTAAACTCCATCTGCCATCTTTCAGCCCACTCTTCCAAATGTCCCAAATCTCTCTGTAGACTTTGAAAATCTACTTCATTATCCACAGCACCACCTATCTTAGTATCATCTGCATACTTACTTATCCAATTTTCCACCCCATCATCTAGATCACTGATATACATGACAAACAACAGTGGAGCCAACACAGATCCCTGAGGCACCCCACTGGTCACCGGCTTCCAACCTGACAAACAGCCATCCACCATTACTCTCTGGCATCTCCCATTCAGTCACTGTTGAATCCATCTTGCTACTCCGCCATTAACACCCAAAGATTGAACCTTCTTAACCAACCTTCCATGGGGAACCTTGCCAAAGGCCTTACTGAAATCCATATAGACAACATCCACTGCTTTACCCTCATCAATTTCCCTAGTAACCTCTTCAAAAAATTCAAGAAGGTTTGTCAAACATGACCTTCCTGGCACAAATCCATGTTGACTGTTCTTGATAAACAGACCCTGTTTATCCAGATGCTTATATATATTATCTCTAAGTATCCTTTCCATTAATTTACCCACCACTGACGTCAAACTAACAGGTCTATAATTGCTAGGTTTATTCTTTGAACCCTTTTTAAACAATGGAACAACATGCGCAGTACGCCAATCCTCCGGCACTATTCCCGTTTCTAATGACATTTGAAATATTTCTGTCATAGCCCCTGCTATTTCTACACTAACTTCCCTCAATGGCCTAGGGAATATCCTGTCATGACCTGGAGACTTATCCACTTTTATATTTTTCAAAAGTGTCAGTACTTCCTCCTCTCTGAATCTCATAGTTTCCATAGCTACTCTACTTTTTTCCCTTACCTCACAGAGTTCAATATCTTTCTCCTTGGTGAATACAGAAAATAAATTGTTCAATATCTCCCCCATCTCTTTTGGCTCTGCAGATAGCTGTCCATTCTGGCTCTCTAATGGTCCAATTTTATCCCTCGTTATCCTTTTGCTATTAATATAGCTGTAGAAACCCTTTGGATTTACTTTCACCTTTCTTGCCAAAGCAACCTCATATCTTCTTTTAGCTTTTCTTATTTCTTTCTTAAGATTCTTTTTACATTCTTTATACTAATCTAGCACCTCATTTACTCCATGCCTCCTATAATTATTGTAGATATCTCTCTTTTTTCGAACCAAGTGTCCAATTTTTCTTGAAAACCATGGCTCTTTCCGATTTTTACTATTTCCTTTCAACCGAACAGGGACATAAAGATTCTGTACTCTTACAATTTCCCGTTTAAATGTCCTCCATTTCTCTTCGACATCCTTCCCATAAAACAAATGTCCCAAACTAAGACAGGGCACCTACATGAGGATGCTCTTCATCCCCACTAAGCTCACCACCAAACCCCACCAGTTAGGCCTCAGCTCACTGATATGCGATTGGATCCTGAATTTTCTGACGGAGTGACCGCAGGCAGTGAGACTAGGGCCGCACCTGTCCTCCACTATCACCCTGAGCACCGGCACAACACAGGGCTGTGTAATGAGCCCCATGCTCTACTCCCTTTTCACTCACTTCACTCTTCCTGCATTCGACACCAACACCATTGTCAAGTTTACAGACGACACAACGGTGATCGGGCTGATCACTAACGGTGATGAAACAAAATACAGAGCGGAGGTGCAGAACCTGGCGGACGGGTGCTCACGGAACAACTTGTCACTAAACACCTCCAAGACCAAGGAGCTGATTATCGACTTCAGGAGGTAACAGAATGGGGAACAAGCCCCAATCTCCATCTACGGGGACAGTGTGGAGAGAGTGTCCAGCTTTAAGTTTCTGGGCACTCACATCTCAGAGGACCTCACATGTTCCACCAATACCGCTGCGCTGGTCCAAAAGGCACAGCAACGACTGTTCTTCCTAAGAACATTGAAACGGACTGGTCTGCCCCAACAGCTGCTGACGACCTTTTACCACTGCACGACAGAGAGCATACTAACGTATGGCATCTCTGTGTGGTATCTCAGCTGCACGGAGGCGGAGAGGAGAGCTCTTCAGCGCGTTGTCCACAGAACGCAAAAGATTATTGGGACACTGCTACCAGCCTTGGAGGGCATCTACCACACACGGTGCCTTAGGAAGGCCGTCAGCATCCATAAAGACTCCTCTCACCCTTGTAATGGACTGTTCGAACTACTCCCTTCCGGAAGACGTTACAAGGCCTTCTACGCCCGCACCTCCAGACTCAGGAACAGCTTAATTCCCAGAGCTATAGCGGCTCAGAACCGGCCCTGCTGAGTGCCCCCCACCCCCATGGACTGTCTCCCTCGGATGGTCACGTCGCACAGACACATCTGCACTTTAGTCTGTTTTGACTTTTACTGGTCTAATGTTCGTTTTACGAACCTTGTTCTCGGGGTATCTAAACCTAAATTTTATTAGTCATTTAAGTTATGACATCGGATGGAAGTTGCAAACCAAATCTCGTTGCAGTTATGTGTAATGACAATAAGATATATTATTATTATTATACTAGACATTTGTGAGAAATATTTAATTCAGATCATTATGTAATGCTTCTAAAGGTAAGGAGGGGCAATTTTTCTGGTGTGTTCATGAGAACATCCGCCAACTTTGGAATTCTTTACCTTGTAAACTGTGGAATCGTGGTCTTAAATTAATTCTTCACAAAGATCAAAGATCAATGTGTATGTGACAATAAATGAACCTTATGAATAGCTTTGTGAATACTATTGAGATGGAAGGATTTGGAAAAAACATGATATTCCTTAATGATTGATATATGGACCGTGGCATTCATATTTATTAATGACTTGGTGTGCAAGCATCATATCACAATTTGCAGATGTCACAAAACTTTGATGTGTGATAAACAGTGAGGAGGATAGTAAAAAACTCAGAGGATACAGACAGGGTGGTGGAACGGCCAGATGCCTGTCTAGCAAAAGCAATCGCGATTTGCAATTCAGCATCAGAAAGGATTTAAATAGATATTTATGGGAGAAAAACATTTTATAGCTCTATGAAAAGAGTTGAGAAAAGGAACCAACCAGATCCCCCTTGCAGAGTTGTGCTCAAAAGAAAATAGATGCTAAATATTTTTTTAATGGAATAAACACTAGAAAATATATAATCTTACTTGGAAATACTCAGCATTCGGCCAAATGGTCCAGGTTGCTGTTTATAGTCTACCACAGTGTTTTTACTCAAATTATTTCATTTTTAACCCCTAATAAAGTATTCCCTCCTCCGTCAAGTTTGCATTAACCCTCCACTGCCCTCGCCACTTCAGCCACTCCTTATAACAATACATTTTCTTACCAATTAGAAAAATTATTTTGCTTCTCTTTGCAGAACCTCCGACCATTGAAGATGGAGGCCTAACTCTGAACAAGACTGTGATTGTTGGAAATCCAATAGAACTAAAGTGTAAAGCATCAGGAAACCCAAAACCAGGTGGGATGGCAAACTCCTATAATCTGAGGAAAGATTGATTTACAGCTGCTACACCTTATTTGCTTGATCAATGTAATGAATGGAATATAGTTTCAAATTGTCGTTGAATTTTACCAAAAGCCTTCTTATAAGCAATTGTGATTTGGGGAAATGGTTTAAGTGTTTTAATGGTAGGCATTCAGAATGAAATACAATTTGGTTTTGAACTTTGTCTTTTTCTGTAAATTCCTGGTTCACAAAATGTATATGGTACAGCAATAATCTGTGTTGTGGTATTGATTATGGCACATCGCATAACTGGAGCTAAGCTTAATGTGGGATAGGTAATAAAAATGGTGATTTGATCTGTTTGCTCTCTGCAACCACATGATAAGTGCACCTACAAAGAAAAACACATCAATGGTATGTTCACGTTAAAGGTTCGGCTAAGGTCAGGCACAATGATCCCTTAAAGGTCTTAGCATTCCATAAACTAACAGCTCACACACAAGTACTCGATATAGGGTCCATCTTCCAAAGTAATGTACTCCATTAAGTTCAACTTCATTAGTGATAGGAGCAGAATTAGGCCATTATGCCTATCAAGTCTATTCTGCCATTCAATCATGGCTGATCTATCTCTCCCTCTCAAACCCATTTTCCTGCCTTCTCCCCGAAACCCCTGACACCCGTACTAATAAAGAATCTATCAATCTCTGCCTTAAACATATCCATTGAGTTGGCCTCCACACCCTTCTGTGGTCCTCTCTGCCTCAGAGGGCGGTGGAGGCAGGCTCTCTGGATGCTTTCAAGAGAGAGCTAGATAGGGCTCTTAAAAATAGCGGAGTCAGGGGATATGGGGAGAAGGCAGGAACGGGGTACTGATTGGGGATGATCAGCCATGATCACATTGAATGGCGGTGCTGGCTCGAAGGGCCAAATAGCCTACTCCTGCACCTATTGTTTATTGTCTATTGTATGAATTCCACTTATTCATTAAGAGGCATAAGTCTCGTAGATTTAAGATCAAGCTGGAAAAAAATTAATATTGGAGAGAATTGAGCAACGAGAACCTCTCGATCAAATAAATAAATGGTATAAACTGTCAATGAACTGAACTACCCCAAATGGATTTCTTCCAGACGCTTCTAGAAAGTGGATGTCCTCCCACTTCCCAAAAATGTGCTATTTGTAGGTAAATTGGCCTCTGTAAATTACCCCTTGTGTGTAGGATGTGGGATAACATGCAGCTAGTGTGAACAGGTGATCATTGTGAACATGGACTCGGTGAACATGAACATGGATTAGTGTGAACATGGACTCGGTGTACCAAAGGGTCTATTTCTATGCATCACCTTTCAATAAATCAATCAAAAAATAGTTTACTCCAACCACAGAAAATTATAAATTACAGCTGTTAAATGAAATCTTTGTACAATATACATAGAGATCTGAAACGTGTGAACTGTTGTGACAATGTAGAAAAACTGGAACAAATTTTTCTGTGTGTCATTTGGAAAGAATATTCTATATTTGCCCTGATAATTCAATTGCTATAAAACACTTCTTATTTGAAGCATTTAAATTTTATTTTCTGAATATCAGCTATAACATGGTTCAAAGACAACCGGCCCACCAATACAAGATTTGGAGCTTCCACATTGAACCGGGGTCAAGTTCTCCAGATTACCAATGCCCAGGTAACAGACATGGGTGTGTACAAGTGTACAGCCGTCAATGTGGCAGGAGCTGCTGAGATATCCTACAAGGTCGACATTTATGGTAAGCAAAGCTGCATGGGCATTTATTTATCCAGTATCTTGATTTAAGATAATTGAAACTCAATGGAAATTCTTACACACATAACAATATGTTGAAGATAGACAGAAAATGCTGGAGTAACTCAGCGGGACAGGCAGCATCTCTGGAGAAAAGGAATGGGTGACGTTTCAGGTGGAGACCATATTCAGAGTTTTTACTTCAGTTCTTTTTGCTTTTGTAATAGTTTAATTTTTTATTTAAATCAACTCTAATGCAGTAGAAGATTTAAATATTTAAAACTTTTATAAATTATTTATAAATTGTCACCAATTAAATAAACATGAGCACTTGTTAATGAAGGAGGAACCAAAGTGGATTAAAAAAAATATATATTAGGTCCAATGTTACTTTTTCAGCTTGTCAAACAGTGTGATGAATATTATCCTCTTGTACATATGCTTGGTTTTGGTGTGCCTTTGATTTATACATTTAGCATCAAATTTAAACACAATAGCTAGACACCAATTAATTATCGATAGGACTGCAACCTAGATTGTAAATAAGTGCGATGTCCCTGCCTGAGATATTTGATCAGGAAATATTCATAGATGAGAAGAACCTCAAACAAGTGTAGTTTAACACCTGAGCAAATTGAATGTTATTAAAAACAAATAAATGGTATTTTCACATGCACAGCAAAACATATCTCTGGAAATGGCTGCCAAACTATGCTAAAGAACTTCAGCCAATGGATACTATCAGTTTTAATACCGTATCTGTGACAAGGATGACAGCTTTGATATGAGGCTAAAAATCACATGACTGATTTGGTTGTGAAATCACATGTGTGCCAAATTAGATTAGTGAAATGTTTCAGCTGCAAAAATGAAAGGAAAATGCAGCAATTTGAAAATCAAAGTGAAAGTTCGTTATTCAATCAATGTGAATATTGTAATCATGGCTGACTGCTCGAATATGGGCAAAGATATGTGCCTTAAAAAAAGTACAATTGACAAGGAATATGCTGCCTCAAGTTATAATCTGGGGGCACCAAGTGCAATGTGTACTTTCTCATGCTGGACAAAAAGTGATGCTACTGATCACATTAGCAGACTACATAACAGCTTAAATCATTTCTATAAATTATGAATCTACTGGAACATATTAAAGTCCATATTAGTGATGCCATTAAAATGTAAAACTGTGTTTGATTACTTCAGCTGGGCCAATTTACATGCTTCTCCAAAGGTAGTTTTTGCTATATATTAAATTCTTTGATCTTGTGTATCTGAAATGACCAGAATATAAAACAGTGTTTCATTTCAAAATGCTTACATTTTGTGTTATGCGCAAATGATTTTGGAGAAAGTGGAAACGAAAATTTGGAGATATATGAAATGGACTGCAGTCACAATTATCTACGTTACTCTGTCACAGAGAATTGACATATTGACATTCGGCATTCGAAATGCCATGATGACAAACATGAGGACTATTCTGCATTATAAACAGCAAATTAAACATTGTACCGTGCTAAAAACTAGACTCCAGTATGTAATTCCTGAATTTGTCCAACTGAGTAATTCAAATGAAAATTGAATGAATGAATGAATAAGTTCATTGGCCACGTATTCACATACAAGGAATTTGCCTTGGTGCTCCGCCCGCGAGTGACAACATGACATACAGAGACAGTTAGGAATGACATTAAATCATTGCATAATAAATGGTGACAATGAAGCCAAAAATATAGAAAGTTGGAAGTACTCAGTAAATCCACAAGTATGTATGGCAAGTTAAGCAGTTAACGTTTCTGGATGAAACTCTTATAATAGGAACATTTTTCTGGCGTAAAATCATTCACCTGAAATACTTACATTTTTTTCTCTCAGCAGAACAGCTGGGCGGTATGGAGATCATACACAGTATGTTGGAGACGATGACTTGTATCAAGTGATTTTGTAATTTGGACAACCAAACACATGTTATAGTTGATATGACACTAACATCTTTGTTTGACTATGCTGCACCCAATGTGTTCTCATGTTGATTATTTCACTCTGCAGTTCCGCCAACAATCTCCGGCAGCAGTGACATGGTGACAGTGGTGGTCAATAACCCTGCTAGATTGGAGTGCGAGGCCAGTGGAATCCCGATGCCAAATCTGACATGGCTGAAAGATGGCAGCCCCATCTCAAGCTTTTCCGATGCAGTTCAGGTATGGTTTAATGCCCCAAAATTACATGGAGATATTAATGACGAGTCAATTTCATAATCAACTTTGTTCAGAAAGGAGCAGCTTACACATCAACAATGCAGAAAGCAAGATCCTTCAAATGTGATAAATGAAACCAAATGTGATAAATGAAACTTTATCTGTGATGGCCAGAATGCTTTATATTAAACATACTTCATAAGATCTTTGCTAAATAGATAGACAAGGCCTCATTTTAATGTCCCAACAATGTTGCTCAAAGTTGCTATTCAGTCAATGTAACTGTCTGACATAGGTAGAAAAAAAGCTGCAGGAGAAACTCAGCAGAATAACTATCTGATAGTCCTGCACCGTTATTTCAGCCTAGATTAATGTCTTCAAAAGTTAGTGTGGCATCTCAACATTCAACCTTCTGCCCCGGCCGTGAAAACTGTTGCTAACTGATGTCTATCACAACACAGATGGTGGTACTAATTGCGTGAAAGAGTATTCTTCTTCCCACGGCTATTGTTGTTAGTGTATCATGACATTATCTCCTGGAGAATTGTCAGTCATTTCATGATATGAGCCCTTTCATTTTTTACATCCCAAACTCCATAATGCTGCAACTGAAGACTAAATTAGGTCAAAGAATTACAAACTTTTGGAGATGCAAGTATGCGTATTTAGCATTATTGAAAATAAAACTATTTCTGCACAGAAGGTGATGCTGAAATACCAGATCATCATCGACCTGATTGAATGGTGGTGCAGGCAGGAGGTCCAGTAGCTTACTTCTGATTCTGTTATGTTATGTAAGGAGAAAATTTCAGATACAAGCAAGTTTATACCAATGATATGTTATGTGACATTTCCGTACAAAATCTTTTGCCTTTATCTTTTACGTTGCAGGTTCTGTCTGGGGGCCGAGTGCTTGCTATCACCAGTGCTCAGATCAGCGACACTGGCAAGTACGTGTGTGTAGCTGTGAATGCTGCAGGAGAACAGCAGAGGGACATTGATCTCAGAGTTTATGGTAACGTTATTACAAACTTCCACCTGCTCCTTATTTTTGCAAGGTATTCGCTGACTGCATGACATAAATGTAAAGTACAACTAAACTGCCTAAGACTTTTTTTCATTTAAGCATTTATATGCCTAAGCATTAATTTTCCACGTAATTGAGCAGGTCATGTCATTCGTGATTCATGTGCACATGGATCCCACTGGAAAAAAAAACAGTTTGTAATCTATTTAGTTATGATTATCCATGGTGGTTATTTTATCGGTGATAAAGTTGTATTTTATAGCTGCAAATGACATTCCAGAAGGGAAACCGTTTATTTTGGTCTCAGTTATAATTGGTAAGCTGCAGAGGTTGATGAAAATCTTGTTGACTCTGGTCAAACTAGGAGACGAAACATTTGAAGAGTAGGTTAAACCAACGAAACAGCACAACTACACACATTGGACCCTGGCCCAATGAAGCCAGAATTTAACATTGCTGTACACTCCAAATGAACAAAACATCAGGCTAAATATTTAGCTGTTGTTCTGAGTCACTGCCGTGCCGTAGATGAACTATTTGTATAAGATATCACTCAAGGAATCTGGGTGTGGAGTTGTTTTATTCTGAAAGTTTCCTCATCTTTTACTGAATCCGATGTAACTATTGAATGCAGAAACTGGTGGGGTAGAATAGAAAGTCCCTGTCCCACTTACGTGCCCTTGGCACGCTAAATACGCGACCTCGTGGTCGCGTTGAGGTGCGACGGTCCCGCGAAGGTCGCGGGGGAACACGATCCTTGGCAGGAGATAAGGTGCGAAAAAAAGATGAGAATTTTCTGAAGGCTCTCACAAGTGGTAGAAAGGTCACATTTTTTTAAAAAACCAATAGGGGAAGTCATGGGTTAGGACCAACATAAGCTTGAGGAAGACCTCGCCCTTCATGTGGGCTTCATTTTCAAATTCAACAATTTCAGGAAACTCACTTTTTATTGCTGTGTCTGAACTGGTTATTTGTGTTGCAAGATTATTCACCTGCATTATTAAGACTATTTTTCATTCTCATCAGATATATTCCTTTGTTCAAACTGTCCCTCTTATACAATTAAAGTATGAGGAATCCTTTCTAAATAATTAGATTTTTTAATTTAAAATATGATGTGTTCAAATGGTTAGAATATGATTAGAAAGATCTTGTATGGATAAAATAATCTTCATGAAGTATGATCAGACATGGGCAATATTTATTTTGCTGCATTATACTCAGTTCTTTTGGATATGACACAAGCCCTGCAAAGTTGCCTCTAAGGACTGAAGGCAAAATGTTGTCTTATAAAAACGGAAATAATGGTAATCGTGACATTCTTTGCTTCCTTTTTTAAAGTTCTATGCTTGAATATAGAAATTGAAGGATGGAGTCCTTTGTGATTTATTGTCAATTAAAAGTGATATTCTTCAAATGTCTTTACATCTAATTTCAATAGAGTATTGTTGGTTCGGGTAATTGACTGAGGCGTTCTTTTGCATATTGCACAGCTTTGTAGGGTTCGTTTTGCGAAGGCTAAAAGGAGTGATGAAAAGTTACAGTTCCAAGTATTTGCCCTGTCATGAGATATGCACTATAGTTGCAAATTTACATTAACTGACTGTTGCTTACACTTGTGTGAATGATTTGTGCTGTTTTAAGGATGCTAAAAACTCACACCTTTGGAAACTGAAAGGAAAGTCTGTTAGCTGTTTTAAATGGCATGTGGAAATTACAATTCAGTAGCAAACAATAAAGTAAAACATCTGTTTAACTGGTAACACCTGAAAGTACTCACACTGCATCAAAACAGGTGTAAATTCAAAATGAGCAAGCAAATTCATTTGAGATCTTCTCGATCTAAGTTGAACGGAACCGCAGATTATGTCAACTGCTCCCAGCAGGAGTCAACGCTGCACAGAAAGTGTTTGAACCTGGCCCAGCTTTCACTGGCAGCAATCAGAGGTAGCTGTATATACTATGTTTTAAAAATAAACCATTTTATTAATAAAATATATTATTACTGTTTTTAAACAAAATAGAAAGTAAATGCATACTTTGTTTTATACAATGACCTTATGTAGTTTCAAATTAGCCCAAAGAGCACCATATTGCATCAAACTATTTGCATTCTATAGACTTGCGGTTTCAGAAATAGTACAATATAATTGAATGAGCAAATTAATATACCTGGTGTGCTTAAATAATTTATCTTTGATCAATCTGACCTCTAGTCCATTAGACATCAGTGTGGAATGCATAAAGCTGACAAGCTTGTGTGAAATATAGAGCATTAAGACATATATGCACAACTAAATTGTTAATGTTAGTTCATAAAAGCTAGTCTGAGGCTTTAGAAAACCAGCAGCTAATAATGAAATGAAAAGATGATACTTATCACATGTGAGTTATCAGGCCACGTGAAGTATCCATCTTAAAGTATCCATCCTCTGACGGGGTGCACATTGGGTAGATTCACCATTGTATCAATTCAATAATAAAACATATCCATTTTCATTTGAAATGGAAGCCAACCTGATGCATTAATAACAGATTATTTCATTGTAAAATATGCTTCTACCACACAGTAGTCTGTTCTCAATTATAAAAGGTAATTATGAAAAGGAAGTTGTTGCATTTGTTTTAATCTTTTTCGGCATGTGTTATGTTAAAACCATTTCACATCTACCTATCCAGATCCCTGACATAAGTGTAAAATGGTGGCTTTTCTCTCTTCTAATCATCTGTTTCTGCAAATCACTAGAGTTAAGATACTTGGTATTACTAATGAAACACAGGCTAATAGGGATTTGATATTGTAACTAGGAATGGCTTTTGAAAAAAAAACAATAATGTTATTATAGTCAAGCACAGCTGCAGTGGAAAATCTGCCAAACACATTCCATGCAACCAGATATTGCTTGCACTGTTCTCCCGAATAATATTTAGAAGAGCTTGTGCCATTTCAGTATTGATTCACATGGCCAACACATCATACCTTGCCATCTGTTAGAACTCCAAGCCAATAGTAGTCTTTTTCAGCTAGCAAATCCAGGATGCTGCAATCCCCTGAGCCTCCTATTGCTTTGTTGTTCCAATTTAGTTTCTGGCAGTGTGCATCAAGCCCTAAATTTACTTTAGGAAGTATATTCTTCCCAAAAGCTGGAACCTTTTTTTGCAAATCCATTTGCAGTTATGTTACTGTTTTACAAGATTCCATTTATTGCACACTATGAGACATTTTTCCTGTTTCGGTACACTAGATTATTGATGGGGACGTTCGTGCCACTACTTAAATTGTTATGTTTTAACAAATGACAATTGAAGTTGTTATTGCAGTAGCTGAGCTTTTACGATCAATAAATACAGTGCCTTGATTAGCCATTAGAGGAAGGGACTGCTGATGCTGGTTTATACCAAAGACACAAGGAGCTGGAGTAATTTAGAGGGTCAGGCAGCATAGCTAGAGAAAAAGGATGGGTGGTGTTTCGGGTTGGGACCCTTCTTCAGGCTTAAAGTAAGGCGAGGATGGGATAGGGGGTGGGTGGGTTGGGGAGGGGGGTGGGTGGAGCTGGAGTCGAGAAACGATAAGGGCCAGCCACAAATGACCTCCAGCAGAGCGGTGCCTGGTAAGGTCACTGTTGGCGAGGGAAGGTGTGATCCCAAGACAAAAACAATGTGGAGAACTGTGGAACTGGTAAAACGACTAGGGTGGAGGAAAGGGGCATGTGGTGGGGGGGGGGGAGGGTTACTTAGAGTTAGATAATTCAGTGTTCATACCGCTGGGTCATGAGCTACCCAAGCAAAATATGAGGTGCTGTTCCTCCAATTTGCATGTGACATCACTCTGGCAATGGAGGAGGCCCAAGTCAGAGAGGTCAATATGAGAATGGGAAGAGGAATTGAAATGGTTAGCAACCGGAAGATACCATAGGCCTGGGCGGACCGATCGTAAGTGTTCAGAGAAATGGTCGCCGAGTCTACGTTTGGTTTTGCCAATGTTTGAGTGAACCATGCTGCAAAGGGAAAACACATACAGGAGGAGGAATTCAGTTAATACTGTTTCTGCACAGACCATCACAGAACTTGGTTGTGGGGGAATCTGCAGCACAGCAATTTGGTTTGAAGGAGCTGATGAGTAATGACAAATAAATAAAATTGCAGAAGAAAGTGATTAGGATAAAGCAAAATCCAAACTATGTGTATCATCTGCTTCACATATAAAGACTCGGTGAAAATAATTATCATAAAGGGGCTGTCCCACTGTACAAGCTAATTCAAGAGCTCTCCCGAGTTTAAAAAAAAATCAAACTCGTGGTAAGCACATAGAATGTGCGTTGCGGCTACGTTGGAGCTCGGGACGTCTCTTAGCGGCTCGTAACGCTAACGGCAGGGACTCGGGAAACGCGGTAAGCTCGGGAAGACTCGTGAAGATTTTTCAACATGAGTACCTGCGAGCGGCTTTTACAGTAATTCTCCGAGTTCGAATCAGGGGAAAGGCGGGAGAACTCTTGAGTTAGCTCGGACAGTGGGACAGCCCCATAAGTGTGATTAGTGCAACAACATGTATTTCTGAAGCACCTTTTAAATTAGAGAAATAACAAAAGGCATTTAATGGAAGGCTGTCAAATAAACTCTGACACCAATGAAAATAAGGAGATATTAGGGCTAATGTCTACAATATAGGTCAGATGCAGCTTTGAAGGGAAAACAAAATTGGAAAAGTGGAGCGTGCAGTGTGAAAATAGTAAAATTTGCAGAAGTGTAGCAGAGTTTGAGTGAGTCTTCAAAATGGGGCTGAAGCAGATGAGTAACCTCCATAAGCATGTTTTAATGACAGCTCACATGTATATAGTACTTTGAACAGTGTAAAATAGACCAAGGACTTCATTAGAGTATTACCACACAAAATTTAACTCTAAACCACATAACAAAGATTGAATCGTCTGACCTATTTGCCGATGACTGTCCTATAACGCTTACTGCTAAGCATCCTTAGACCTTGATTAATTCTCAGCTGAGTTCGGCAACCCAACTCCACTGTGAACTCTATGCTGCTTTTCAATGTGTTTGTGAGTCCGTAAACATGTTGATGATGTCAGCATTAAAGTCTCACCCCAAAATCCTCTTTATCAGCTTGCATGTAAAATATCAAATCTGCTCCTGAAACAAACGTGAGTGGGATTCAGTAATGTTAATTAATATTAATTAGCATTAAAAATCACCAGAATAGCAAAGGACATCCCGTTGTACAGTGACCAGACATGAACAAATTATTGAACAATATCCATCATTCATTTTCAGATTCAGATTCAGATTACCTTTATTGTCATTCAGACCTTTCGGTCTGAACGAAGTTTCGTGCCTGCAGTCATACATATATTAAAAGTAACAAAAACACACAAAAAACACAAATTTAACATCCACCACAGTGAGTTCTCCAAACACCTCCTCACTGTGATGGAGGCAAAAGTCTTGGTCTTTGTCTCTTCCCTCCTTGTTCTCCCTCTGCGCTGAGGCGATCCAGGCCTCCGATGTTGTGACCCCGCCGGGTGTTGGTAAGTGAGTCAGTCCCGCGGCTGAATCCAGCTCCGCAAACGGGCCAATTCAAACTCCGCGGCCCGGGGCGGTCAAAGCTGCCGAAGCTGCCGCCCTCCAGTCCAGCAGACGCAGCTGTTGTTGCGGGAGCTCCAGAAAACAGGTCACCAACCTGTGACCTGCGAGCTCCCGACGATGTCATCCACTGGGCCCGCGGCCGTGCCGCCACCGCCGCCGAAATGCCAGAACACCGCCACAGCTCCAAGTCGGGCCACTGCTGCTACCGGAACGCCGGAGTGCCGCCACAGCTCCAAGTCGGGCCACAGCTCCGTCGGGCCACAGCTCCAAGTCGGGCCGCTGCTGCTGCCAGGTCAGGCCAGTTGAGCCACTGCCGGAACTGCCGCTGCCGGAGCTGCCACTACCGGAACACAGCTCCAGGTCGGGCCGCTGCCGCTACCGGAACGCCGGAGTGCCGCCACAGCTCCAGGTCGGGCCGCTGCCGCTACCGGAACGCCGGAGTGCCGCCACAGCTCCAAGTCGGGCCGCTGCTGCTGCCAGGTCAGGCCAGTCGAGCCACTGCCGCGAACGCCGCCCGAGGCCATCAGCTCCGCCATTAGGCGTCAGCGCAGACGGAGACAGGGGATACGACATGAAAAGATCGTATCCCCCAGAAGGAAGAGACTAAACCCTGTTTCTCCCCCCCCCCCCCCCCACACTTACACAATCTAATAAAACTAACTAAACTAAAACAGACATAAGCAAAACAAAAAAAAAGAAAAAACAGACGGACTGCAGGCGAGCCGCAGCTGCCAGGCAGCGCCGCCACTTCCGGGAAATGACTTAAATTTTGCACTTTAAGTCATTATTCAAAATAATCAATATCTTCACTCAGTGGATCACAGAATTATTTGCAGTGAAAAATAATTATCTAAAATAAAAAAGCATATGATCACTTGATTTCTACCTTAGAAGACGTAACTTCACGTTTCACGTAACTGAAGGGATGAAATAATGTTATAAGCAGTTGTCAAAGTACAAAGCATTTTGCAATATTTTGTATGACACTCAAATAGGTTTTGTGTGTGTAATGTGGAAACAACAATTAAAAAAACTTGAAAATGGCTGACACTCCAAGGATTTAATACAATTCACGCACGTCAAATTAACTAATTAATTTTCAGTAAATTTTTTTGCAAAGGGTTCAAACTACCTTCTCCTTCTGTTCATCCCTCTATGCACTCACTACCAACCCCCCCCCCCCCCCCCCTCCAATCAATCCCAAAGCTCCATTGCTCAGTCCTTTGCAGGGCCTCATTCAATCTAAAGCCTCTCACCACTCTGCGGTCCAAGTCTGCTCAAACAAGTCTCAGTGGAGCAGAAAGTGGAGGCTGCCTGCCAATGCACAGCACAGAAAATTAAACCAGGTTAGGGACCAGATTCACCAGTGGCAAGGAAGTCGGAAGCTTAATAATCACTCAGCAATTTCTATGGTCTGGCCATCTTTGACTAGAAACTGCATGTTGGCAGCTTCGCTGGGCCAAGTGATCCTGCCGCAAATGACAATCTGTGGATGAATAGCAGTACAATCACCCAACCTGAACCATTAACCTGAACTGTAAATTTAATCCTGCACTTTATAAAATGAAGTCATTCATATGTGTTTTTTTGCAAACATTAACAGAAAGGTTATTATTTTGACACCATTTTACTAAGCTCTCTATCTTCTTCCTGGACTCCGTCTCATCATTGTTTGAGATCCTGCCCACTATAGTGGTGTTATCGGCAAACTTGTCAAGAGCAGAATTTGGCTGCACAGACAAGAGTGGTTAGGGAGTAAAGGGCCTGTCTCACTGTCTCATGTGTTTGGCGCAACCAAACGGAAGTGGAATTCACGCGAAGTTCGCGCTAACTGCGCACAAAGTTTGCGTGTAACGTCATTTGCGTCATGCTTACCAATTAGCTGGGCTGGAGGCGGGCCGACTGAATTTGGGCATCGCACGGCGTCGGGAGGTGATGTCATCACGCAACGCCACGCCGGGCGATGACGTCATCACGCAACGCCACGCGCTAGGCGTACACCGTCAAGACGCTGCATACGCTGTCAAGACGCTGCATACGCCATCAAGACGCTGCGTACGACCGCAGGCAGTTGGCGCGCAAGGACTTCGGACACTGGCAGATTTTTGGAGCCCCGCACGATGTCGGGACCAGCCCTGCACAACTCTGCGCATCTAAGTGGGACCGGCCACGCGTGGCCATACGGTGCCCGTACGCCTCAAGCGACCACGAGACGAGGTAGCGTAATTTGCGAGCCAAGGTCGCGTAAGTGGGACAGACCCTTAAGGAGCTGTGAACACATCCTTTGTGGCTGTGCAGCACTGTTGAAAAATTATCCTGGAGGATGTTTTGTCGCCGATGCTTCCTGATAGGATGGGGTAGGAAGACAAGGATCCATTTGCAGATGAGGGTGCTGACACCTTGAGCGAGAGGTTTAGAGATGTGTTTCATTGCTATTATGGTTATGATGGAGGAGCTTTAGTCAATAAATAGGAGTCTGACATAGCTGTGTGTGTTATCCAGATGTTCCAGGGATGAGTGTAGTGCCAGATGGTGCCTGCCATGGACCTGTTGTACCAGGCAAACTGCAGTGGATTCAGGCTGTCAGAGAGGCTGAAGTTAATGTACACCATGACCAGTCTTTCGATGCACTTCATGATGGTGGTTGGCAGAGCCACTGCATTGTAGTCATCGAGGCCTGCTATCTAACTTTAGGCATTGGAATATAATGAACTTCTTTAAAGCTGTGGGAACCTCAGTATAGAGTCGGAAGGGGATAAAGATGTCTGCAAATACTGCTGCCTGCTCGCCTGCAGCTGTCCAGGGCCTGAAGATGCATCATGGATCTCCATCTGGTCCAGTTGCTTTCTGCAGGTTCAAAACCAGTTTTGGAAACACCTTGTAGGTTGATCAACATCTATAACATTTAATTAGCTTTCAGTTGCAGAGATGGTCTGAATCTTTCCTTCTCTCATCAACCTTTGTCCCTCTCCCCATCCCACTTCATCTGACCACCCCTAAACATTGGACATTCAACGCTAATAGTCCATCCAAGCCAATTTCATAGTAGAGTTAATACTGCCCACTGACAATGAAAAGACAGTCACTCTTTCTCCTCTCAGTTTAACAAATGTTTTAGTATTGAATAAGAAAGTTTCTTGTTCATACTACAGCCACATAGAATATGTTGGTTATTTTAATCTGGCTTTTTAAGTCTCTATGTGGAGATGGTACATTAACTTATGATCTTTTGAAATGTTACATGAATTTCATACCTGATTTTTGAATGCCTGTTTTTGTGAGCATAATGTAAATGCATTCTACGTTAAGGCACTATGTCAATGTCACAGACTAATTACTGAAGAAAATAGGAAGAGTATAAATCCACCTCAGAGAGTAATATGATTTTTTTTTGCAGTTCCTCCAAATATCATGGGAGAAGAGCAGAATGTCTCGGTCACCATAAACCAAGGTGTTGTGCTCAAGTGTGAAAGTAATGCAATCCCCCCTCCAATACTGCACTGGCTAAAGGATGGAAGGCCTCTCTTCAAGAAGCCAGGTCTCAGTGTTTCTAATGATGGAAGTACCCTAACAGTAAGTTGCAACAGTGTCACCTACTTGTATATGAATCTGTCGCTTTTCCTTTGTAATTTATGATTTGTAAATGATTTTACTGCGGAGCTGTATTGATGATAACATTTTAAATCAAAATGCCAAAACTTGTTTAAAGCTATGGTTGTATCCCCACAGTTGCAATTTTATTTCCATTGATTAAAAATTGTTTCATTATTCTAGAAATCAGGCAAAAATTAATGAGTTGACAAGTTGGGTCAAAATTTTAGTAATTATGTTTATGTATTTCAAATGTTTGCATAGAAAATTAACAGTAACTTTAAATATTAACTATCAGCGAGTTGCGGTAAATAAGTTTCAATGTTTCCAATGCCACTTTGAAGGAACCGGGGGGGGGGGGGCAACACGATGTCTATTAAGTTTTGCATGATATAGTATTTTTAAGCTTTTAGTATTGGATAGATTTTATTTTTGTGGTATACGAAAGATGTTGTTAAGCTGGAAAGAGTACAAAGAAGATTTACAAAGATATTGCCAGAAGCTGAGGGTCAGGGCTATAGGGAGAGGTTGGGTCGGATGACTTTATTCCAAGGAGCGCTGAAGGGTGACGGGTGATCTTATAGAGGTGTATAAGATCATGAGGGGAATAGATAAAGAGTCTTTTACCCATAATAGAGAAATCAAGAACAAGAGGACAAGAGGGTTTAAGGTGAGAGGGAAATGATTTATTAGGAATCGGATAGGGGCAACACTTGAGGGTGGTGGGTATATGGCATGAGCTGCCAGAGGATGTGATTGAGGCAAATAATATAACAACATTTAAAGATATTTGTACAAGTGGCTTTAGAGGAAAATGGGCCAAATGTGGGCAGGTGGGACTAGTGTAGATGGGCAGCTTGGTCAGCATGGGCAAGTTGGGCCAAAGGGCCTGTTTCTATACTCATTTGACGTCCATCATCAAATTGATGAGAAGTGCTTCTAGTGGATTTAGGCACTGATAATGAATTCGCCAAAAATGTTCCTGAGTTCAGCACCATCACCAGCAGTGAAGCAACCGAGAAGCTTGTATCATCTTAAGGGCCTGTCCCACAAGCATGCAACTCCATGCGATGAGCGCGACCTAAAGTGGTCGCTTGAGCCGTCCGGTGTCGCGGGGCCGGTCCCACTTCGATCGCCAGAGCCGTGCGGAATTGTGCGGACTTCGTCCCGACATCACGCGGGGCTCTGAAAAACTGACTATGTTCAAAAATTCCGCGCGGCAACGGCTTGTCGGCTCGCAGTCGCCTCGACGCATTACACACCGCCTCGACATCCTGCCTCAGTGAACCTATCTGTAGGTGCCTCCGTGACCCTCTATGTGTGTGGCTCCGTGGCCCTCTGTGTGTGTGTGCCTCTGTGCCCCTCTCTGTGTGCCCCTCTCTGTCCTGGCGAACTTACCTTGAGACTTCGCTCCACGTTCGCCTCACTTTGCGTCGCGTTGCGCCACTCACCCAACCTCCGCGCGGCCCTCGCTGCTGGTTTGGTCGTGCTTGCCGCATGCAGGCGCATGCTGGTGGGAACGGCCCTGTACAGGGGATCTCCCGACCTCCGCGCGGCCCCCGCTTCTAGTTTGATCGCGCTCATCACATCGAGTCAGATGCTGGTAGGATAGGCCCTTTACAAGGTAATGTGGCATTAATGTGCCTAAATAGAAATATCAACATCACAAGAACAAATAACAGATTCTAAACATTGTATGTAATTTTCCTTCCCCTCCCATAGATTGAAGCTGCTCAGGTTCTGGATACAGGGCGTTATACATGTGAAGCCACAAACGTGGCTGGTAAAACAGAAAAAAACTACAACTTAAACATTTGGGGTAAGCTGTTTTCCCATTGCCCATCTGTCTGAGAACATCCTGAAGATTATTCCAACTTGTAAGTAAATGTCAATGTGCAGATTGCCATTCCGTTGGAGTTCCGGTACCTGTGCGTAATGTTTTTGTAATATCAAAATTTCCCAGCCAGTGTCTGCAGAGCAGGATTCTTGTGTCGCGTTCACAAGCCTGCAACCATTGAATCAGAAGAATGCATGTGGTTTGGCCTGTGAGCATTTACAAGCTGCGGAAAACCCCTTGCCAGATCATGAGGATCACTTGAACTGAGAATGGCAGGGGCCTGGTTAAGCAAAAGGTGATTCCCATCTAGTAAAGTGTGGAGACTGGAATAGACATGCTGCTTCTGGAAGTGGGTAGAGCAGCGTGACCCATGGCACCTCACTTGGTCCAGTGTTACCTTGACATCAGAGGATGTCACTTTCATCTCAACAGTGAAATAAATTGGAGTTGCAATTGTCCAATACTTTATTGCACAAAAGAATGCCAGTATGAGTCTGGAGCTCAGTGACCTGCACTTACAAACTCAGATTTTATCTTAGACGAGGAAGTAAAAACCAGACCCGATGGGACAGTCTAATTTATGGATCCCAAATGAAATGGGTTAGCAAGCTTTTAATCCAATTCCTAATGACTGTACTTCTACACTACAAAATTGCTGACAGCTTGATATTATTATTCCAGGAGGTCACAAGGATGATTAGCGTGGGAAATGCAAAAATCAGACGAGTGAAGTACAGGCTTACTCTTCTGAGGTTAAATTTCAAGAACATTGTGGAGATAATGTAACTGGGAATTTTACTCTTGTATCTGGCTGTTCAATCTTTCAGTCAGGAATTCTTGATCTGGATAATGGTGCCAAAATGCAAAAAGGCTCCTGTTTCCTGGCATCTTTAGCTTGAATCTAAATTTGTCCTTCTGGCCCAAGGATAAAAGGTCATTCAGATGGGAGTATGTATTGATATTTCAACAACCTTGTCCAGAATAGACTATTAACTGTTTCATTGTTAAATTATTTCTTCTGTCCCAAGTACAAAATGTCTTGTTCACACAATAAATTGGTGCATTGGCGAAGCATTTGGGATGAACAGATAAATAACTGCATTAAAATGCTATTCAATACTTCATTTGCAAGTCATCATTGCTACTATGACCATATCTCATGTGCACCACCACAGGGGATTAAAAAGTAGTCAAAAAGCAGTAAAACATTTAGCAATCTGGTTCTTATTTTTGGATAGCTTTACACAAAGTGAATGTTCTTGAACATATGAGAAAAGTTACGACAATGTGGTTCGGCAAACAATTGGCCATGTGCCTCATGAAAATAGAGTTCATCTTAGTTCATAAAATCATAGCACACGTGCCAACCACTTTTGACAAGGATCAGTTGAAACTACTTTGTTTAATATGGACTGAATTTAATAATTAAATTTTAAGTCATTACCTGTTAAGCTCTTCAATTAATTTCACTTTCTAGTTATTTTATATATCCATATATCGGACTAGAATTATGCACAATTAATTTTAATGCTTGAATGTATAATATTTCAATGGACATGCATTTAAATTAATGATTGAACTATTTGCATTAATGCAGCTGCCAAATAATGTTAACCAGCTGGTAGGCACAAAAAGCTGGAGTAGCTCAGTGGGACAGGCAGCATCTCTGGAGAGAAGGAATAGGTGACGTTTCAGGTCGAGACCCATCTTCAGACTGGAGACTGAAGAAGGGTCTCGACCTGAAACATCGCCCATTCCTTCTCTCCAGAGATGCTGCCTGCCCGTTGAATTACTCCTGCATTTTGTGCCTACCTTCGATTTACACCAGCAGCTGCAGTTCTTTCCTACGCATTATGTTAACCAACTTATATTTTACTGTTTAGTTCCACCCAATATTCAAGGATCAAATAAATTATCCAAGCTGACAGTCGTAGAAGGAAACCTAATCAGCTTAGTTTGTGAATCCAGTGGTATTCCACCACCAAGCTTGATGTGGAAAAAGAATGGTGAGTGACTAAAATTCAGTGTAAAATGTAGTTGAAGATGTATATCATTAATACAATATCAGATGCTGTATAACTAGATCACAAGTAAGTGTTCATTGAATTGCAACAATCGGTGCCTTTCATTTGTTTCAATTCCAATTTAACAACATATTATCAACACACCACAAATCTCAATGGGATTGGTTTATTGCGGTGAAAGACTTTGTCTATATTCTATCCAGTTACATCATACAACACATGAGTACAATCAAGCCATATACAAATCTAAACGTAGGGGGGATGAGAGAGGGCGGGGCGGGGGGGTAGTCTGGGGAGGCTGGTCTTTGTTATGGACTCGGCTATAACCACAGCTCCCTGCAATTTCTTGTGTTCTTAAGCAGAGCTATTCCCAAACCAAGCTATGATTCATCCCAACGGATTGCTTTCTGACATGCATCTGTAGAATTTGGTAAGTCATTGGAGACATGCCAAACTAGAATCATAGGAAGAAGTGGCTGGATGCACTTTCTTGGTGATAGCTAAAATGTGATTTTCCGAGCATGAATTCTTGGTGATATTCACATCTAAGATCTTGAAGCTAACGACCATCTACACTTCAGCACCATTGCTGCTGACTGGGAGCATGTACATCACCTCGCTTCCTGAAGTCAATAACTAGATCTTCTCCCATTCCTTCTCTCCAGAGATGCTTCCTGTCCCATCGAGTTACTCCAGCATTTTGTGCCTAACTAGATCCTTCATCTTGCCAACATTGAGGAAGAGGTTGTTGGCATGACACCATATTACTAACCTCTCGATCCTTCCTGTACTCCAATTTATCGTTGTTTGTGATCTGATCCACTGCAATCTGCAAACCTGGAAATGGAATTTGGGCGCACAATCATGAGTGTACCATGAATACAAAAAGAGAACACATTCTTGTAGGGATATTCAGAATTATGGTCGATGATGTTTCGTCACCTATCCTCACTAACTGTGGTCTGTGGATCAGGAAGACTAGGTTCCATTTGCTAAGGAGAGTGTCGAGGAGTATGGAGATGGGTTTTGTTGGGGTTGTGGTATGGAAGGCAGATCTATGGTAAATAAATAAGAGTTTGACCTGGGTGGCCTTGTTGTCTGCATTGAGTGATGAGTGAAGGACCAGAGAGAACTGACAGATTTTATATTTAAAAGTCATCCACTGGTACCTAACACGTCCGCCCAGCTGTTTTATCCAGATGTGCACCAGCTTCCACGGTGGCATTCCACAATGTCCTTTCCATAAGCATTGCCTCATTTACCTCTGAACGAAAGAAAGATCTGATGTTGCAACAACAGTTTGTTGAATAGAATAGAATAGTTTATTTATTGTCATTGTAACATGAACCATGTACAACAAAATTTAAAAATGTCAACCAGTCAGTGCAACATTCAAACCATAAAAGCTAATGATACATACAAGGTAAAATATTAAAAAAGATAAACAACTAAAATAAATATGAAATATGAAAATAGCACGCATAAACACCCAACCCTACATCCTTCTGTCGATTTCACAGTGTACCAACCACAGTCACTAGTCCCTGCGTTCCTTGGCGGCTACATTTAGTGCCTTTATAGCAGTGGGGAAAAAACTGTTTTTAAGTCTGTTTGTCCTTGTCCTTGTAGATCTGTACCGTCTGCCTGACGGCAACAGTTCAAACAGGGAGTGCCCGGGGTGGGAAATGTCCTTTATAATATTCTGGGATTTTTTGATGCAGCGGAAACTGTGTAAGTCTTCCAAGGTAAGGAGAGGGCAGCCGACAATCCTCTGGGCATTGTCAATGGCCCTCTGGAGCGCTTTCCTCTGAGCTGCTGTGCAGCTGGTGTACCACACGCACACACAGTATGTTAGGATGCTCTCAATGGAGCACCGATAAAAGGACAGCAGCAGTCTCTGTGTGATGTTATTCTTCCTGAGCACCCTCAGGAAGTGCAGTCTCTGCTGGACCTTTTTCAGCAGCGCAGAGGTGTTCACGCTCCACGTCAGGTCCTCCTCAATATGGATTCCCAGGAAGCGGAAATCCGCCACCCTCTCCACACAGTCCCCTCTGATGATTAGTGGTACGAGTTCTGTTTTGTTCTTCCTGAAGTCTATTATTTTCTCCTTGGTCTTTAAGGTGTTCAGGAGCAGGTTATTTTCTCCACACCACACTGTCAGCTGCTCCACCTCATCCCGATAGGCGTACTTGTCATGTGTGTAGATGGTGTAGAGCAGGGGGCTCAGCACGCAGCCCTGTGGAGAGCCAGTACTGAGGCTGAGGGCCGTGGATGTGTGATGGCCCATTCTGACTCTGGCTGCGACCCGACAGGAAGCTATTTATCCACATGCAGGTGGATTGTGGAAGTCCCAGGTCCCCCAGTTTGTCCACCAGTTTGTGGGGAAGGATAGTATTAAAAGCAGAGCTGTAGTCCACAAAGAGCATTCGCACATAGCTTCCCCGCTGCTCCAGGTGGGACAGTGCAGCATGGAGAGCTGTGGCTACAGCGTCCTCTGTAGATCTATTCGCTCTGTACGCAAACTAGTGGGGGTCAAAGCTTCGGGGCAGGAGTGATGTGATATGACCTCGGACCAGTTTTTCAAAGCACTTCATCACCACTGGTGTGAGTGCGACTGGCCGGTAGTCGTTGAGGCTGGAAATGTGGGTTTTTTTGGGCAAGGGGGCTATGGTTGTGGACTTCAGACAGGGTGGGACAGTGGACCGGGCCAGAGACTGGTTAAAAATCTTCGTGAAGACTCCAGCCAGCTGGTCTGCGCAGTCCTTCAGCACGCGTCCAGAGACGCCGTCGGGTCCAGTAGCCTTCCTTGGATTGATGGCCCGCAGCGTGCGCCTCACCTCATGCTCCTCTATCGTGAGAGTTAGGCTACTGTGGACCATATGGTGTGTTGTGGCTGTCTCGGGTGGCTCCACTTCAAAGCGAGCAAAGAAGAGGTTCAGCTCCTCTGCCAACGAGGCGTCACCCTCAGCAGCTCCAAGGTTTGTCTTATAATTGGTGAGATACTGGATCCCCTGCCACACCTGCCTGCTGTTGTCACTGTCCAGGTGGTCCTCTATCTTCCTCCTGTAGTCTGCCTTGGCCTCTCTGATGCCTCTCTTCAGGTTAGCTCGGGCCATGCTGTATAAAGCTCTATCACCAGACCTAAAAGCAGTGTTCCTCTCTTTTAACAGCCGCTGGACCTCCCGGGTCATCCAGGGCTTCTGGTTGGGGTAGCCCCAGATTTGTTTGTCCACTGTGACCGTGTCCATGCAATTTTTAATGTAACACAGTACACTGTCTGTGAACAACTACAGGTCCCGGTGTTCAAACACATCCCAGTTGAGCCTATCGAGGCAGTCCTGCAGCTGCTGAGATGCACCATCAGGCCAAGTTGTGATGGTCTTTGTGATGGGAGGAGCGGTTTTCCTGAGGGGGGCATATGCAGGAATTAAAAGCAGGGACATATGGTCCGACTGACCCAGGTGTGGTAGTGGTCTAGCCCTGTAGCCCAGCTTGATGTTGGAGTAGACCTTGTCCAGTGTGTCAGCTCCTTTTGTAGCACATTTAACATGCTGGTAGAATTTTGGGAGCATTTTCATCAATTCCGCGTGATTAAAGTCCCCTGCTATGATGTGAACACCGTCCAGATATATGCTCTGTTGACTGCTAGTGCTACCGTACAAATGTCCGATAGCCGAGTTAGCATTAGCATCCGGTGGTATGTACACAGCAGTTGTCATGACAACAGTAAACTCTCTAGGGAGATAAATGGGCCTGCATTTAACAGTCACATACTCCAGGTCTGGGGAGCAGTGACTGTCCACAATCACTGTGTTTGTACACCACGTGTTGTTCACGTACACACAGAGCCCTCCACCTCTGCTCTTACCAGAGTCTCTTGTCCTGTCATGACGCTGTGCTGTGTAGCCTGATAGCTCGATTGCAGAGTCCGGATGGATGAATTAAGCCAGGTCTCCGTGATCAACAGGATACAGCTGTCCTTCACGGCGTTGTTAGCTGCAGTCTGTAGCCTCAGTTCGTCCATCTTGTTAGCCAGGGATCTGGCGTTCATGAGGAACAGGCTGGGAAGCGGTGGTTTCAGTGGCTGTCTCCGTAGCCTGGCCAACGCGCCGGCCCTGCAGCCTCGCTTTTTCCTTTTCTCTCTACGCCGTCTTCGCATCCTCCCCGCGGGGATGGTAATCCACGGAGAGTCGGGGCTCCTCGTTATGTCCGCCGGGATCTTATGTCAGCGGACCAACTCGGCGGTAACCCCCCGTTCGCGATCGGCTCCAATCCTAAGAAGGTCCTGACGGCCGTAGATCCTGTCCGCCCGACAGTAAGTACACAGGGCACAAAACAACACGCACACATATACAAAAAACACAAAGCACTGACCGGGAGAACATCGAGCTGCTGCAACTGTGTGCGCCGCCAGTGCACAGTCACTCTCAGGGTGTATCAATGAGTGAGGTGTTGTAATGTTCTGTTGCAGTCTGCTACATCTCAACAGTGATCCTGTAATACTGTATCATCCAGAGTGTAGGAGGGCATTTTGTGTTATGCCTGTACCCTGTAACTAGCTTTACTCAGATAGGCACAGACACAAAGTAAAACAGCTCGTAGATCAGTGGTGAGTCTATCAAACACGAGAGAACCCAAAGTGTTTCAAAGATTCATAGTTTATCCAAATGCATATATATCTTATCCCTCATAAACATTTCCAGTAACTTACCTTCCACAGATGTTAGGCTCACTGGTCTATAATTCTCAGAATTTTCCTTGCAACCCTTCGTAACAAGAGGCACACCATTAGCCATCCTTCAGTCATCCGGTACTTCACCCATATCTAATGATGATTCATATATCTTGACCTAAGCTCCTGCCCAAATATTTCTCTAGCTTCCCACAACATTCTCAGATATCAGGCCTGATCAGGCTTGGGAGATTTATCGCATGCACCTTCATGTATCTTCATGTACCTTACGATGTCTAGCCCCTCCTCGGCTTTAATACAGTCTGACCTCAAGATATCTTCTTTAACCATGACAAGTGCCCTAGATTTACCTTTTTCACCACAGTAAAAACAAAGGAGAAATTCTAATTGAGGACCTCGGTCATCTCATGGGGCTCCACACACAGACAACCACTTTTGTTTCTGAGGGTCACTATTCTCTGTCTAGTTAGCTACTTTCCCTTAGTGTACATAAAATCTCTTCTAATTATTTTTAGTGCTATCGGCCAGAAGTATCCCTTTTTGCCCTCCTGATTTCTTTTTTAATTATGCTCTCCAGACCTGTAGACTCTTCTAGGGATTCACTTGTTCCCAGCTCCCTGCCCAACTTAATACTTCTTGGTGGCATTGTAATGATATCTTCCCTTGCATTTTAGACTCTGCTAATGAATGAGTATAGAATACGTGAGTGGTAATTAGTCTGATGGACATTCCTCATTTTGTGGGCTGCCACAGCTGTCTTCTCCCATTGTCATTGCAGTGTTTGTTGGGTCTTTACAGACGGTACATTTGATCTTCTTTGCACCTTCCCAACCAAACCCACCACCGCAGTGGTTGAAAATTATACTAGCTGCTCCGTCCAGTACTGAGCCATGAATATGCCCACGCTGACCAAATCCCACAAGAACATGTAATGCATTTTCCTTTTCGGAAGTACAGACTGGCTTTAATAATATATGATGGCTTTAACTGATGTTTGGCACAATCAAATTTGGGCCACATGCTGAGCAATAAATCAACGAACAGTGCAGTTTGCACACAGCTATGAGACCAATGAGCAAACAGTGTGAAGGTAACTTGATGCCTACCTTGGGCGCTATGGATGTTGGTTAATTGTGCACTAAAGCCTCCGAGGTGTTTTACAGGAATGTAACCAATTTAGCCCCCAAATATTTAGCAGCTTCATGTCTCTTTGATGGTAGGTCAACATGCCAATTTACCACTTGGTCCATTAAATTACCTTTGTCAGGTCTCAGCTGCAACTTCAAAGAGGATTATCAAGCTCTACATATATAGAATTGTAAAAATAGAGCGCTTCTTTCAAATTGAATAAACATTAATGAAATGTTTCCACATAGCTAATGCTCAATTCTTGTTATTGCAGAAGTTTGCCAACTCTGATCTTTTCCATTTTACCCAATTGGAATGCCAGCCCAAAATGCTTGAAACACTCCACAGGTCAGACAGCATCTGTGGAAAGAGACACAGTTAATATTTGATTTCGAAGACTCTATGTCTCAGTTCTGATGAACGGTCCTAAACCTGAGAAGTTAACCAATTCTCTTTCCGTGATGCTACCTGACCAGCAAAGATTTTCCTGCATTGTTTGCTTTATGATTGTTTAAAGTCATAATTTTCCCAACTTTTTCATTAATTGCACAATTCCAGTTTGCCTACTCTTCCTATATATTAATGATCTGCTGAAATAATATTTATTGATTCAAGAGGTGATTTCTTGCTTCAAGAGGACACATTTCAAAGGCCAAAAGTTGGGAAGGACACACATTATTTCTGCAACTCTAATTTATTTAATATAACTATGGCTTGGTTGGTTTAAAGTCATTAAGTTATTTCTCCAAGTTCTTGCCACAGTGTTTATCATAGAACCCATTTTATTATTTTTTTATTTTTACCTGTAGGTTCCCCGTTACTGAATGATCTAAATGGAGAGGTCCGTTCTGTCTCAGGTGGGCGACAGTTGCAGGTCTCCAATGCTAAACCATCAGACAGCGCATCCTACACTTGTGTGGCCACTAATATTGTTGGAACTACAATGAAAGAATACACGCTGGAAGTCTATGGTATGCAGTGATCTTTTCCTTGAAACAATTTTTAGATATAATTAAACTTTTTCCAATTACTAATATTCTAACAGTTAATATACAGAGATATTATTGCCATTATCCTTAATGTTTACTCAAGGTTTTTGCCATTATCCTTAATGTTTACTCACGGGTATATTTTGGATGGATGCTTCTAGATTAATTTATGGGAGTTAAACATTAAATTCCTTCCATCTGGGATATAAATTAATGACAGTGAGATTTAAAAATCATGTTATATTGTGAATTCTTGTGTGAATGAGATTTGTTTGTTATTTGGATATTTGGGCTATTTAAAAAATATATCATTTTCTTAAGAAATGGAATCTACAGGACATTGTTAATGGGAAAGTGGTGGGCAGAAAGGCATATCATGGTTTGAAGAGCAAAAACTTGTAGTTTACAATGCCAAAATTGAAAAGTTGAGGAAAAACAAGGTGTACGGAGTTGTTTATTGGTTGCGATCTGAGGAGTATGATGATGCTACTGATTATGATATGCCAATGTACCAGCTATAAACGGATCTTCTCCATAAAGGCTTGGTCTGTTGCTAGAATTGTAATTTATTTACCTATCTGTTACGGACTTACAGCATATAATGCAATAATATTAAAGTTCTGATCTTGAGAATATCACATTTTTGAATTTTCAAGGCAGCCTGGGTGTTTGTTACTATTTCCGTCACAACAGCAAATTTTGTAATTAGGTACAATGTCATCCAAGTAAGATGTTTTATATTTGTTTCAGAATGCTTCAATCGATAACAACTGAAAATTTCATTCAGTTCTCTTAATTTTTAAGGAAGTTATGGGTTTTTGACTGTCCTCAATCACAGCTTTTGTGTTAAGTCAATGGAAAAGCAAGAGGGAACAAGATGCTAATTTCCGAGTGAAAATGGCCATAACTTTTTTAATACTGAAGATATGAAAGTGAATTAGGTGTCAACTTAAACTTATTTTGTGCTTTATCTGATGAGATAAATTGCAGACTTGATTTTTTAAATCTCAAAATTTTGTAACATTGCTAGAAATAGAATGTGATCTTGTTTTAAGACCACCCTCTGTTTACATTTAAATATCAGTAAATTGGGAGACTGTACATTTATGGACTATTGAAATATGAGTCTTTGCTTCCCACTAGCATTTATTCAATCTTTTATTGATAAATATCTAAGATTACTATTGTGTCTGAAAAATGAATAGGGAATGATTCCCAATGATTCAACCAATAACTCAGTCTTATCTGCATTGTGCAAACATCTGTATTAAACATTAAGAATCATTTGGCAGTGAACAACAAGTTTAAACATTTTATTACCCGGTTTACTACTTTGGACACAATTGACTATTGTTTGCTGAACATACCTCTCATCGACTGAACAAGATTATTTTCAAAGGTTTTGAGTCTTTTAGTGTTGGAAATTGCACTACATCGATATTTAATTCCAAGTAGGATAGATATATGTTTTGATATAGGTTATGTTATATTTAGATGTAGAACCTTACCAGGGAAAATATATAAATTATGATATATGTTATTACAATATAGATATGGGGGTGGTGCAGAGGTTAAGTTACTGGACAAATAATCTTTGACCAACAATTCATAAATCTGTGTTCAAATCCCGCTGTGGGTCTTACATTCTTGTGGTCTTGTCAGTCTAGGCTCATGAGTCTTGCTTTGCGGATTAAAATCAAGAATCTGTGAGATATTGTAGGTTCAAATCCTTCTTCATAGTTAGTTTCCAGCCCAGAGGTGGTGCAGAGCAGGTTTCAAAAAAAGGCCATTCAGGCCCGTACGAAGCTTTCCAAAAAGGGGGGTGGCATGACAGGATTACAGAAAATTTAATGTGAAATAATGTGCGCGCTGCGCACATCATGAGTGCGAAGTGTGGTCCCTCAATGCCAGGGTTTTTGGGGTTTTAGATGCTCTCTGATGCATTCTGTGCCTTATTTTGGAGCATTTTTGCACCAAATCTATGACCAATATTTCAGAAATTAACAGGAATCAGGTAGCTTTTTCACACAAAGGGTGCTGGGTGTATGGAACACGCTGTCAGAGGAGGTAGTTAAGGCTGGGACTAAAAGGTTAAGAAAAAAAATGCATGTAGTTAAGTAGAGCAGATTTGAAAGAGGAGTGGAATGTAAAGGCAGAGAGAGGTTTATGGGTGGAAAGGAACATAGGAAAGGAGGGGGGAGAGTGGGCTTGGGCAGATGGGTGAAGGGAAAAGACAGAAAGTGTTGGAGTAACTCAGTGGGTTAGGCAGCATCTGTGGAGAATATGAATAGGCGACGTTTCGCAGAGTGCTGGAGTAACTCAGCGGGTCAGGCAGCATCGCTAGAGAACATGGATAGATGACATGTCACAGAGTGCTGGAGTAACTCAGTGAGTCAGGCAGCATCCTTGGAGAAAAGGTATAGATAATATTTCGGGTCAAGACCGTTCTTCAGTAATATTCATGATGTGACATGCATAGACATTCCTGAATGTTACCCACATAATCGTGAGCTAATTTGTTACGGTGCTTGCCCTCTCCTATAACTTGGGTGATGCAGGACAGGACACAAGCTTTGGGACATGGTGTGAAGCTGTTGCCGTATGTCCCAGCCTGGTAAAGACATGGATGGAGTTGATGTGGAGAGGATGTTTCCACTAGTGGGAGAGTCTAGGACCAGTGGCCACAGCCTTGGAATTAAAAGGCATTCCTTTAGGAAGGAGATGAGCAAGAATTTCTTAAGTCAGAGGGTGGTGAACTGTGGAATTCATTGCCACAGACAGTTGTGGAGGTCAAGTCAATGGAGGAGAATTTTTCAGGAGAAGATTGATAGATTCTTGATTGATACGGGTATCAGAGGTAATGGGGAGTAGGCAGGAGAATGGGTTTGAGAGGGAAAGCTAGATAGTCATAGAGTGATACAGGGTGGAAACAGGCCTTTGGCCCAGCATGTCCCATCTGCACTAGTCCCACCTGCCCATGTTTGATCCATATCCCTCCGAACCTGTCCTATCCATGTACCTGTCTAACTGCTTCTTAAATGTTGCGATAGTCCCCGCCTCAACTACCTCCTGGCAGCTTGTTACATACACCTACTACACTTTGTGTGAAAAACATACCGCTCAGATTCCTATTAAATCTTTTGGCTTCACCTTAAACTTATGTCCTCTGCTCCTCGATTCACCTACTCTGGGCAAAAGACTCAACCATATCTATTCAAATCATGATTTTATACACCTCTATTAGATCATCCCTCCTGTGCTCCATGAAATAGAGTCCCAGCCTACTCCCTATAGCTCTGGCCCTCTAGTGCTGGCAACATCCTCGTAAATCCTTGTACCCTTTCCAGTTTGATGACATCTTCCCCATGACATGGTGCCCAGAACGGAATACAATACTCTTGAATGCGGCCTCACCACCTTCTTATGCAACTGCAACATGACCTCCCAACCTCTATACTCAGCCTGACTCGCTGAGTTACTCCAGCACTCTGTGAAACGTCACAGAACAGGGCAAGATTAGCAAGTTTGCTGATGATACAGAAGTGAGTGGTTTTGCAGATAGTGAAGATGGTTGTGAAAGATTGCAGCAGGATCTGGATCAATTAGCCAGGTAGGCAGAGGAATGGTTGATGGTTGCATGGTTCCTTGAAGGTCATGTCGCAGGTATATCTGGTGGTCAAAACGTATTTTGGCACTTTGGCCTTCATCAGTCAGAGTATTGAGTATAAAAGTTGGGAGGTCATGTTGCAGTTGTGTAAGACGTTGGTGAGACCGCATTTAGAATATTGTGTTCAGTTCTGGGCACCATGTAATAGGAAAGATGTCAAACTGAAAAGATCCCCATCCTGGATCAGTCCAATCAAGGTCGTGTCGTCCGCAAACTTGAGAAGCTTGACAAAGGTGTCTGTGGAAGTGCAGTCATTGGATTGGCGAGAGTAGAGGAAAGGGGAGAGTACGCATCTTGCAGTGCTCCTATGCTGAGCGTTTGCAGGTCCGAGATATGCTTTCCCGTCTCACATGCTGCTTCCTGTCTGTCAGAAAGGTGGTGATCCACCGACAGAGGGGTTCAGGCACAGTCAACTCAGAAAGTTTGGAGTGTAATAGCTCTGGCACAATGGTGTTGAATGCAGAGCTAAAATCACCAAACAAAATCCTCGCATAGGTCCCCTGCCGGTCTAGGTGCTGGAGGATGAAGTGTAGGCCCAGATTGACTGTGTCATCCACAGATCTATTGGCCCAATATGCAAAATGCTGAGGGTCCAGCAGAGGGATCGTGATATTTTTCAGCTTGCCCAGCACAAGCCTTTCAACGGTCTTCATGACTACAGAGGTCAGTGCGACAGGCCTGTAGTCATTAAGACCTGTAATCCTTGCCTTTTTGGGTACAGGGACGATAGTGGAGACTTTGAAGCAGGCAGGGACAGTACATCTTTGCAGGGAGTGGCGGGGGCGGGGGTAGTGTGCGCCCAGCTGGGATTAGCGGGGGTGGTGTGGGCCCAGCGTGGGTCAGCGTGGGTGGCGTGGGCCCAGCGTGGGTGGCGTGGGCCAGCGGGGGTGGCGTGGGCCCAGCGGGGGTCAGCGTGGGTGGCATGGGGCCAGTGGGGGTCAGCGTGGGTGGCGTGGGCCAGCGGGGGTGGCGTGGGACCAGCGGGGGTGGCGTGGGGGGAAGATGGCTTGGGCCCTGGCGGCATGGCGAGCGGGCCCCGCCACAGCGGCGTCTGATGTTGGAGATACAGCCGCTGGGTTCAGATTCAGCCACTCCCGCCCGGCAACGGGAAAATGGTCTCCTGGTCGGCAGGCTGGACGTTGGTGAGGCTCCGACGCCGCAGATGGAGACGCTGGACCGGGCAGGCAGACACCGCACCCCGCACCCTCCCCCCCTGGCCGGAGAAATGGGCACTCCCTTATCCCCCGGACCAGATTAGACCCCCTCATCGGTAGTTTGAACCAAGGATAAAAAGGACTCCCCCTCCTGCAACGCAATATTCCACTACTTACCTGAAGTAGACAACACGAGGCATCGAGCTCAATGTGTGGAGTGCAAATGGCAGTCTGATCCCGCCCGGGCCCACTGCGCACAGGCGGAGAGGCGGCGTCATTTTGTGTTGCTTCCCCAACTGCGCAGGCGCGGATGGTTGCAGTTTTATTCTCCCAAATCATCCAGCGGTCGGAACCAGAATTTTGGGCGCTTTTCCAACAAATTGGAAACGCTGATTTTTTTTTTCCCATTTTTTTTTTCTTCTTTTTTTTTCCTCTTGGGATTTTTTCTTACTTTCGGGCACTTTTCCGACAAATTGGAAACGATTTTGGTTTTTTTTTTCGATTTCTTTTTTCCGATTTTTTTTCCTCAAGATTTTTTCTTACTCTGGGGGAAAAAGGGGGGGTGTAGTCGCACCTAACACCCCCCCCCCCCCCTTCGGACGGCCATGCCAGTTGATTGGCTCAACAAGGTGGGAAAGTGCAGCAGAGTGGCTTGTGTTGGGGTGGAGAGCTTTGTTCAGGGACTTGACCCGTGAAACCGACAAGGGAGCTGTAGATTAAATAGGGTGAGGCCTTTTCTTTTCTCTTCAAATTCCCCCAGTGTAAGTGTAGTAAAGATGTTAGGGGTGTGGTACTCTACTCCTGCAGCATGTGGAAAGTCAGGGAGATATCATGTGTCCCTGAGGACCACATCTGTGGGATATATATATCCAGCTGCATCTCCTGATTGACTGCATGAGGGACCTGGAGCTGCAGCTGGATGATGTCAAGACCATTTGGGAGTATGAGACGCAACAAGACAACTTTGAAGCTGGTACGACTTGGTGGGGGGAGGGATGGAGAGAGAAGGGGGATGCAAGGGTTACTTGAAGTTTGAGAACTTCATATATGAGTCTCATTGTCTGTACTCATTCTCTCCTAACACACAGCTAACAATGGCCTGTTTCCTTTATCATTATTACTTTTTTGCATATCTTTCATTCATTTGTTCTATATCTCTCAACATCACTATCTATATCTCTCATTTCCTTTTTCCCTGACTCATTCTGAAGAAGGGTCTCGACCAAAAACATCAGCAATTCCTTTTCTCCAGAGATGCTCTAGACCCATTGAGTTACTCTAGCTTTCAGTGTCTATCTTTGGTCGCAACCAGCATGTGCATTTCCTTCCTGCACACCTTTGCAGGGATATTCACTAGTGCCACTTGGGAGGTTTTAACGTACAATGGCAGGGAGGTGGAAACCTATCAGCAAAGGGACAGAAGGGAAAGCAGAGATTAGGACCAGGATGTCTCAAGTGAAAGACAGGTAGGGTGAGGTTAAGGAATAAGGTGAAGCTGATTGGCTGAAGTATGTTCCTTTAAATGCAAGGAATTTCAGGAAGTCATGGTGCAGCTTTGTCTGACTTTGATTATGTTATTTTTGGAGTATTATGTGCCGTTCTGGTCAATCCTTTACAGGATAGAAGTGGAGGCTTGGTTGAGAGTGCAGAAGAGGTTTACCAGAATGCTACCCAGTTTAGAGGATATTAGCTATAATGAGAGTTTGAACAAACTTGCAGTGTTTGCTCAGGAGCGATGGAGACTGAGAGGAGACCTTACAGACATATAAAATATTATGAGAGTCATAGATAGGGTAGAGAGGTCAGAATTTTTTTCCCAGGGTTGAAATGTCAAAGGCCATAGCTTGAAGGTGAAAGGGACATAATCTAAAGGAAATCTGCAGGGCAAGGCTTTTGCACAGTGGTGGGCGCCTGCCCTGCCTATAATGGTAGTGGAGGCAGATCCGATAGTGGCATTTAATCGGTACATGGATACACAGGGAATGGAGAGATAATGATTACAGTTGGGCGAAGGAGATTAGTTTACCCTGGCATTATGTTCAGCATGGATAGCATTAGCCGAAGGGCCTGTTTTTGTGTTGTACTGATCTATGGAGGGAAACATCGTCTCCACAAGTAACCTGTCAAGCCTCGTATGAAATTTGTACGTTTCAATATGATCTCCACTCATTCTCCTAACTTAAGAATGTAGGCCCAGATTGCTTACTTTTCCCTGAAATAAAAATTCCTCATTCCAGGAATCTTACCTGTACTCTATCTAAGGTATGTCCTTCCTATGGAAGGGAAACTGGACCTAATCACAATATTTTAAGAACCACTGGGTGATTGGTGCATGAACCGTTATGCCCAAATGCTCAAATAATAAAAAGCCAGCAGCTGTAGTCTTTCTAATTGCTTACTGTACATTCACATCAACTTTCACCACATAAGGATACCCAGGTCACTCTGAACACGAACAGCTTTCAATCTCTCCCCATTCAAACAAAACTCTGCCTTTCCATTTATTCTAAGTTAACAACTAAACATTTTTCATCTAATATCCTTGTCTGCTCATTTAATGAACCTGTCTATATCTCCCAAAATTTCCGCTGCATCCTCCATATACTGACATCCAGCTTCTTATTATCAACGAGCCCAGATCATCCAAATCATTGATAATAAATAGTGAACAGCTGGAACCCCCATCAGGCATGGCCCATTCATTCTCCCCAGTTCATCCACTAGACATTCTTTATTCCTTGCCAGAGCATTGCCCCAAATACCATATGCTCTAGTTCAATAATTTTTTTAATGTGTTCAAACATTCACAAGTTCCAAACAATATTTCTTGGGTTATTAATATGGTATCATTGATAACATTTCACAAATAATGTTTTAACACCTTCCAAGAAAATTAAGGATAATTGTCATTTGGGAATGATCTCTTCCAATTGTTGTTGAGTATGTCCTATCATTGCATTCACGATTTGAAAACAAATTATAACATTTGTCATTCACATGATGGAATTTAAATAATCTGTGTGAATCAACAACATAACCACAAAGTATGAATTGATGAGTGCACGGTGATTGCATCGGCTCTCACGTTGTTTTCTATTTGCTTTATTTATTTCTATTTAATAGTATTTTCCAAACTAAGTACACTGGGTGACAGTTTATAATATTGAGTACTTATATTATAAATGTTGGTTTGAATAAAATGAACAATTTAATGTTCATATTCACAAATAATATTTGTCAAATTAGTTCTATTCCCACTTTGGTGATCAGAATAATGCTTCTTAAAGCAGGCAGTTTGGGAAAAGTGATGACGGGGAAAAACTGCAGAGTTAAATAAAGGATTATAATGACTATAAAGCTTTGTGACTACTTAGTATTTTAGAAATCAGTAGTAAGTTATTCAAAATGGGTTGCACAATTTAGAGTTAATCAGTTTATTGACAGTAGCTTGTTTGTTTAATAGACAATAGGTGCAGGAGTAGGCCATTCAGCCCTTCGAGCCAGCAGCGCCATTCATTGTGATTATGGCTGATCATCCACAATCAGTTCCTGCCTTCTCCCCATATCGCCTGACTCCGCTACCTTCAAGAGCCCTATCTAGCTCTCTCTTGAAAGTATCCAGAGAATCGGCCTCCACTGCCATCTGAGGCAGAAAATTCCACAGACTCACAACTTTCTGTGTGAAAAAGTGTAACCTCATCTCCTTTCTAAATGTCTTACCCCTTATTCTTAAAGCTAACAGATGCCCGACGAAGGGCACACTGCAGAGGGATTAGCTCTCAATGTGATAAAAATTGTTAATCTTAGCCGTGTCGTAGTATTGTACGTATATTCTGTAGGGTGTTCAGTCTCTTCCCCTTTGAAAGACAACAATTTTCTCACAATTATTTAAAACATTAAAGTAGTAATGCTGCAGACAGACAGCTGTGTAGTTGCAACTATAACATGTTTTCTATTTCGTATTAAAAGTATTTTTGCTTGACAGTCCGACCAACCATCAGCAACAGCGGGAGGCACCCAACAGAAGTCATTATTATTCAAGGGAATGACGCTACCTTAGAATGTGAGGCTCAAGGAATTCCTCGGCCAGCACTGACATGGATGAAAGATGACCGTTCCCTTGTGAATGACAGAAGCGTGAACATTTTAAATGGTGGACAGCTACTCCAGATTAAGAATACGCAGGTTTATGACACTGGGCGGTACACGTGTGTGGCTGTGAATGTAGCAGGACAAGTCGATAAGAAATATGATCTCAACATACATGGTAAGTAATAATGCAATTAAAGTCTGAAGAAAAGTCGTGACCCGAAAAGTCACCAGTTCCTTCTCTCCAGGGATGCTGCCTGTCCCACTGAGTTATGTGTACATCTTCGGTGTAGGCCAGCATCCTTCCGCCACTATACAATTAATTTATTGGCTAAACTAGAATAATCCTGTGATCTGTGTACATGATGCACCAATTCTTGTTACAGGTTTCAGTCGAAGGAAAATAAATCGATTCCCATCAAGAATTACATTTCATAGAAACATAGAAAATAGGTGCAGGAGGAGGCCATTTGGCCCTTTAAGCCAGCACCGCCATTCATAGTGATCATGGCTGATCGTCCACAATCAGTAACCCGTGCCTGCCTTCTCCCCATATCCCCTGATTCCACTAGCCTCAAGAGCTCTATCTAAAGGGCCTGTCCCACTGGCGTCCGATTGCATACGTTTGCCGCGACCAAACGGAAGCGGAGTTCACGCTAAGTACGCGCGTGATGTTATTTGCGTCATACCTACCAATCTGCTGCGCAGGAGGCGGACGCTGAAAGCACTGTGCACATGGCAGACATGTCTTTTTCTTTTTTTTCACTTTTAATTTCAAGGTTTTGTGTACCTTGTGTGTTTTGACTGTTGGCAGACTAACCTCTCTCCAGGGATGAATAAAGTTTTATCGTATCGTATAGAAATTTTTAAAAAACACAAATGCTGCCTTTACTTTTTTATTGTGAGGGGAAGAGGTGATCAGAGATACATTTCCTCAATGGAAATAGGTTTAAACTATGCCTTCAATCTTCCGCAAGAGCTAGGATCAATCAGTAAATACAATTTAATTATTGTCAATAAATGCATTGTATTTCTTTAACCCACAAGCTTATAAATTTACCATTTAGATAAAGCTCAATATTATTGACACTAAAAGGAATACTATTTGTAATATCTATGCCTATTGCCTAGCATGGCAAGAATAAATGCACCAAGTTTGTGCAAACATACCATGAGTAAATCACCCTGTAATGCTTTGGCACTCACCTTGAAAGGCATGTAGGATGAACAAATTGTAAGTGATAGTTTGGATAAGGATTCAGTCAAATGACTGAAAATATTTTTTTCTTATGATTAGACAAAAATTCATGTTTCTTGTTTCTAAAACCTGTTTTCCTTCATATATGATATTGAACATATAAAGTAAAAATACCAAGAATTAAGTTAAAATGTGCATTAACCAATAGCTTCAATGTTACTTCATCTTTTAAATGCAAATTTATTCAATTATTCCCACTGCTGGATAGAGTTCAAACGATACCTTATTTAATCTCATGTTTGTAACTGTACAAAATAAACGTGGAATGTGGAGCAGATAATCTATATTGTGATGCCCTTTGCAAAAATAGCTTCCTCCTCCATAGTTTCAGCATTTCTCCACATTGCTGCAACTGGAATTAAAATAGAAATGCAGATCATACAGAAATCAAAGCAAATACATATCTGCTTCTAAATTCTCAGCTGAGATCTACTTTCTTTTGTGTGCAACTGAGTTAACAGTTATATAAGCTATCACCAGTTTCCTTTGGTTCAAGTTATTGGTTACAGTTTGAATGATACATTATTATATAAACGAATCAGCCGGATTTTCGGCGTCGCACGGCTTCGGGCGGTGACGTCATTGCGCAATGCCACACGCTAGGCATACGCCGTCAAGATGCTGCGTATGCCCGCAATGCGCCTGCGGGCTGACAGGCCGTTGGCGTGCAAGATTTTCAGACAGTGCAGGATTTTCGGAGCACTGCGCGACGTTCCGGGACCAGCCCCGCACAACTCCATACGCCTCCGCGCTTCTAAGTGGGACCGGCCCCGCACGGCCATACGGTGCCCGTACGCCTCAAGCAACCACGTTTGGTCGCGCCAGACGCATGCAATCACATGCAAGTGGGACAGGCCCTTAACTCTGTTTTAAATTCATCCAGTGAATTGGCCTCCACTGCCTTCTGTGGCAGAGAATTCCACAAGTTCACAACTCTTCTGGGTGAAAAGGTTTTTTCTCATCTCAGTTTTAAATGGCCTCGGACATAAATTTCAGACATTTTCCTGCTGCGTTACCCATGATATTTGTCAGTATAGATCCATTAATTAGTACTTTTTTCTCACAAAATGTCGTAGTTTGATATTTCAAGTGCTATAGTCAGTTCTCAGGTTCAGCTAATTAAGTTCCTGCATGTGTCGACTGCAGGAGAGAGTATGCAAGGTTTAATGGGCCAGCTAACAAATTTCATCACAGGTTGGTATTTATATCTACATGTGGAAAACGTGGGCAAGATTAAAAAAAATCACCAGATGGGATGTGACCACTTTATTTAAAATTCCAATCTTGTACCTGCTGTTGACAAAGAGAAACTGAGTGGAGTTCAAGTAAAGGGGAGAAAATTAGAAGAACTCATCTTGGACACTACATAGCTATTAGTTTTTTGCAACTTCACACAGAATATGAATGCATTTTAATGAGATCTAAAGGAAACAGGAATAGTAAGATTGAACGAGAACTTACCAGTTCGAAGGTTGATCTTTATTTTATGAGGAGTCGAAGTGAGGGATTTCGTGAAGAGCCCGCCGGCGCGCATGCTCGACATACTTCAAAGTAGCGGCGTGGAATCACAGAAACCAACAAAGAAATGACTTCGCATAGTATGATTGAATTGACTAAGATTACCAGATGAAGGTGATTGAGGGTTGGGCGAGGAGGGCACGAAATCCCTCACTTCGACTCCTCATAAAATAGAGATCAACCTTCGAACTGGTAAGTTCTCGTTCAATCTTACTATTTCATTTCGGAGTCACGCGAGTGACTTCGTGAAGACTTCAAAGCTTCTGTGATTACACGCCCTGGACCAAGTCCATGCTGACACACCACTACCAGGGATGGATGGGAGGAACAAACTTGCTCAATAGTTCATACTGCAAAACAAGAGCATATTTATTAATAACAAATCAAAACCCCTCATGCGGGGACATCTCCACGTTCTTGACCTGCATTCAGCACGGCTTCTGCGAACTGTAGAGGAGCAGCAACAGGCTTGTTATAAAAACGCTGGAACACAGCTTCATTCGCCCATCCTGCTGTGGCGAGAATTTGGTCCATGGGCACCTCCATGACCCTCGCCGCTGACGTCGATGCAGCCCTGGTGGAATGAGATTTGAACACATTAATGTCGATACCTGACTTACCCAAGACGACTCGAAGCCACCTGGATATCGTCTGGACTGTCACTCGATGATGAGGTCTCTTATGAGTGACAAGCAGGTATCTCTCCATTCCTCTGATGCGTGCCGTCACTTTGACATAGTGGCGGATATGTGAGACCAAACATAGCCTAGCATCTGCGGGGTATGCCGGGAACTTCAGCTGCAGCCCTGTGCACCCAGGTCTATGCTGCTTTAGTAGCTCGTCAATGAAAAAGACTACTTCTGTAGGGGTAGCTGTCATTCTGTCGACACGCAGTTTGTGTAGTGTCTGTACCCTCTGAGCTGAAGTCAGCGCTAGTAACATCACCAGCTTCATGGTGAGTTGGTCCAGTTGGAGCCCTTCCATGGGAGACCACGTCCTGAGCAGGGTTAATACGTCCCTGACATCCCAGGTGATATTATAGCGTGGTGTAGGCGGATTCATATTGAATATACCCCGCATGAGTCTGGACACTAGCCTGTTGGATCCTACCCCAATCTTGAGGTAGAATGATAGCGCACTTCTGGCGCTGTTGATGGCACTGTAACTTAAGTGTTCATCATGGTGCAACCCCGCGAGGAATTCCAGGACGTCGGTTATTGTCACGTCATCGTACGTGATGCGAGAGCGGCTGCAGTAGGCTTCCCACTTCTTAATATGCGAGCGGTATCTTCGCCTTGTGGACTCTCGACACGACACCCCGATGGTATCCATGGTCCGAGCCGAGAGGCCGTATTGGACTAACGGCCTGTTCAGAACCTGCAAGCCAACAAATTTAAATAGCCATGGCAGGGATGTGGCTCCCCTGAGACAGGGTGAGTAACCAATTGTGGGCAACCCTTCAAAAGGACCCAAGGTTCGTTGAGCATGTCAAAGACCACCGGATACCAAGGCTGTGTGGGCCAGTCGGGTATAATAAGGATGCCCTTGGCAGCATCTGCCTGAATCTTTCGCAATACCCGACTGATGAGGCAAAACGGAGGGAAGGCATAGAAAAACCAATTCCCCCAGTCCAGCGAGAATGCATCTAGCGCTATTGCCCCAGGATCTGGTTCCCATGAAACGTAGGCTGGTACATGATGGTTCAACCGTGACGCAAAAAGGTCAATGTCCGGTTTACCAAATTTGGCTGTGACTTTAGAAAAAATCTCAGGATGCAACATCCATTCAATGTTGTCATTAAATTTGCGTGACCTGGTGTCCGCCACAGTATTAAGCTCACCTGGCAAATAGGTAGCTGAAATCCAAATGTCTCTTTGAATACACCAGAGCCAAATTGAGTTAGCCAATTTGTCACACGAAACTGACCTGGTACCACCCATATGGTTTAAATATGCCACAGCTGTGGTGTTGTCTATTTGGAGACGGACGTGTGCTCCAACAAGCTTGGAACAATATGCACGAAGTCCGTGGAATGCTGCCAGCAACTCCAAATAGTTAATCCCTTGAGTCAACAACATCGATGCCTCAAGGGTGTCCCATCTACCCCCACAACTGGAGCAATTATCAGTAGCTCCCCAGCCATTGGAGCTTGCATCAGTCTGTAAATATACCACCGGATTAGCCTCCCTGACAGGCTTAAATGAGTTGCTAATGTGACACACCCACCATTGCAACTCAGTTATCGCTTCGGACGGCAGCTGCATAGATCGATCGTAATGACCAGCGTTCCGTTTTAACGCAGTAATTTTAGCTCTTTGCAAATTCTGATAATGCAAAGGTCCATATCGTGCTGCCGGAAACAAAGCCACTAGCTTGCCAATTACTGTGGCTGTATGCCGAATCGATGGTATATTGGTGCCAATTAAATCTCTGCACACCTTAGTGACTTCCTCAATTTTGTTAATTGGTATAGTTATCCTCATGCTCATTGAGTTCACCGTGAACCCTAGGTAATTAATTACCTGGGCAGGGCAGAACTTCGATTTCTCTGGATGGACAATGAATCCTAATTGTTGAAATATATTGACAGCAGCTGCAACACCCTGTTCAGCCAATTGCAGGGTGTGGCCCACAATAAAGACATCATCTAAATAGGCCATAACTATATGATGTCGTTGTCTCAAATAAGCCATGATTGGCTTCACCAATTTAGTGAACAATCTAGGGGCTGTAGTAAGCCCATTAGGCAAAGCCTTATACTGCCAAAGTTGCCCCATCCAGATAAATTTCAAAAACCTTCTATCATCTTTCTGGATGGATACTGAATAATATGCATCCCTCAAATCAATGCATGCCATAAAGCAGCCATGAGAAATCAATGATTTGGCTGTTTCAAACGTATCCATTTTAAAATGAGTATATGTTACAAACGTATTCAAACGGGTTAGATCAATAATGACACGACAGCCTCCATCCTTCTTAGGTCTAGTAAATATGTTCGAAACAAATTCAATTGGCTCATGCACTGTTTTCTCAATCACACCCTTCTGTTCCAAACTTAAAATTTCCTTGTAACCTGCTGCCTGTTCTGCAGCAGACAATTTGAACGTACGACCAGGCATGTGCTGGGATGGAGGAATGTCGCCATTAATAAACTCAATTTTATGCCCCCGAATATTCCGCAACACATACTCATCACCAGTAAAATTACCCCATGCATCCAAAAACAACCGTAAACGACCACCAACATGGGAAGTTAAACAGAGAGAAAAAAGAGAACCAGACCCCCTCACCTCCGTGGTTACCGGCGGTCCTTGACACGTGTGGGTGGCCGTGGAGGTGCTGGGTTGGCTTGAGGGCGCGGCGTCTTCGATTTCCACAAAGGTCTCTGCCGACCCTGTCCTAAAAAAGACCCTTGGTGCTGGTTCTGGTGCTGTTGTCGTTGTGGAGCTAGAGGGCGAGTCCTCGTCGAGGCACCGGCCGACCCTCGTGAGCGAATGTATGGAGCTTTTGAGCCTGACGGTGTGGGGGCACTCTGAGAGCGCATGATCCCCACCGTTTTGGCTTGTTCGTCAAGCTCTTTGACTCTCTTCGAGAGGTCCTCACCAAAGAGCTGACGGGGCGGCGGCGGCGGTGGTTTGCACAATCCTGCAAACTTCGGGTTGAGTGCTGGGCGGATGCTGTTTTTGCGAAACCTGTTGATTTCGTGCTGGGTCGCGCACAATAAGGCCAGAGCATCTTCCTGGTCCAAATTCAGTTCGTCCCCGTCCACCGACCGCGCAAAGGCGGTAATACCGGCCGTGAGGAGTTTCAGGATCCGCTGCAATTTTAGCTCATGTTGACGGATAGCCGCACTGATGTTGCCCCATATTGGCGTATTGACCACAGGCACGTTGAGGGAGTTGCAGTTTGATGGAGCCTTGTGCCGGCTCATAGCCTGGATGAGGACTTCTTCCTGCAGCACCTGATTATTAAGAAAGTCCACTGTGGCTGCCAGCTTTGTATTTAGAGGAAGACCAGCCGTATGTGGGGCCGCGAATTTGGTCGCCACATCCAAGAGTTCTTCCGCTGGCACCTCCAACGGAGTTGATACGGGATCCACCAGAACCTCCTCCTCCTGCTGCTCCAGGCTGATAGTAGATGTTGGTGAAGACGCCCTGTGCCTGTTGCTGCCCTGCTGTTGTTGACGTTGAAGCAGGAGCTCCAGCAGCCGCTCCATACGGTCAATATGCCCTTCACCCTGAACACTCAGGTGGTCGGAGTCCTCCGGCTCTGAAAAGAAAACCGGGCTCCTGTCATCGGCCCGCACCTCGTCGAGGCCCTGCCGGTGCCGGTAGTTGTCGCTAACAGCCGCCGAGGCGAAACTGCGCGATTCCTGCGTGGGCGTGTTCAATCGCCTCCGTTTAGCGAGAGCTGAAGCCGCTGCCATTAAGGGCACTTGCGGCGAGGTGTCGGCACCAGCCGAAGCATGGCTGCCTGGGGCCCGCGCAGTCTTGCCGGCTGCCCACATCGTGGACGTTGCCGACGCATGGTCTCGCCCACCCATCCATGGGGGGCTCGGCGACCGTGACGAGACCCGACTCGACCGACCCGTCCCGGCGTCGAGAGTCGGGGTGTGCCGGCTGGACCTCACAGCCGCCCCGGGTCTCGCCCTGGAACCTGACCGCTCCTCCGCGATAGGCAATGCCTTAGCCCTAACAGGGTTAGGCTTCTGGGCTCCTGCCCTCCCCCTTCTCGGAGGGCTGAGTGGAACAGACCGTGCAACGGCACGTGCCCTGCTCGAGGTCGCCAGCGAGCCCGCTGACGACCTGACTGCCATGGCAGGGTCCCCCTGCTCTGGCGGCACACCACACTCCTCCTGGTCGAACTCCTCCGAGCTGTGGTGTGCTGGCGGACCTGGACCTGTAATCACAGGGCTTACCCACATCTCCGCCTGAGTCCCGGGCTGCGCTGCAGGTATTGCCGATGGTAAAGGCCCCGGAACTGTTGACCGGCGAACTCGTCCTGACGTCCTCCGGCCCTTCGAACTCCCATCCATGTCCTTGCTGCAAGACATAATCAGACAACAAGGACCACCAACTAAAGGTAGAATACTCACCTCCGTGGCCCCTTATGAAGGGCTGGCGAGGAGCGCGCTCCACCGCCAGCCGTCGCAGCAACGCGTTACGACGATATGTGGAGCATGCGCGCCGGCGGGCTCTTCACGAAGTCACTCACGTGACTCCGAAATGAAATGGGGAGCACATAATGATAATCTGAAGAATGGCAACACATACGTAAGGCTGGTGTTCAACAACTACAGCTTGGTGTTCAACACTATCATCTCTTCCAAACTCATCACCAAGCTCCAATACTGTGTTTGGCTGAGTCTATGTGTTTGTGATGCTGCTGCAAGCAAGATTTGCCATTGTACCTGTACCTCATCATACTTGTGCAAATAGCAATAAACTTTTCTTGTCTTGATATCTTAGGAACAACAAATTATCTATCTGCAGCACAATAACCCTGATCACCTGTAAATATTGATTATTGGTTCATAAGAATTATAAGATGTAGGAACAGAAATAGGCCATTCAGCCCATCGAGTCTGCTCTGCCATTCGATCATGGCTGATCTACCTTTCCCTCTCAACCCCATTCTCCTGCCATCACTCTGTAACTTTTGACACCCTTATTAATCAAGAATCAATCTCTGCTTTAAAAATACCCAATGACTTGGCCCCCACAGCCATCCGTGGCAATGAATTCAACAGATTCACCCCCTCTCTGGCTAAATAATTCCTCCTCGTCTCCATTCTCAAGGTACGTCCTTTCATTCTGATGCTGTTACCTCTGGTTCTAGACCCACCCACTACTAGAAACATGCTCTCCACATCCACTCTATCTAGGCCTTTCATTATTGGGCAGCCTTCAATGAGATTCCCCCTGATCTTTCTAAAGGATCCTTCCTGCAAGTACAGGCCCAGAGCCATCAAGCTTTCTCTTAATTCCAACTTGGTTTTAAAGGTACTTAAAGAGTAAAAAGCATTCACTATTGATCTGCAATATGTTTTTCCTCCGGAAATGTTTATATGGATATAATTTTGTTTTTGTTATTTGTAATAACTTCTTTGTTCCAAATGTATAATTTTATCACCTGGTATTCACAATTTATCTCATAGTGCCACCAAATATTAGTGGAGCCAGTGGATTTCCAGAGAATGTCAGTGTTGTGGTTAAAAATCCTGTTGCATTGACTTGCGAAGCCTCAGGCATCCCTCTTCCATCAATCACATGGCTAAAGGATGGACAGCCAATCAGTCAAAGCAATGCTTTGAGAATCCTCTCAGGTAAGCATTGTATCACTATATTGTACTATGTTTGTTATTAAAGACAAGGGATCAAGGTTAATTTCCAAGCATGACAACAATTCATCAGGTTTTTCACATGAACTATAAGATATTCAGAAACCATGTCATTACTTTTCCATGTTGCTAGTTACTCTGTTCCTCTGGTGTGAACATAGGGTTTATGTTGTGAATAATTGAGTGACGTTTACACAAATCTCAGCTCTGGACAGCTCCTTCACTGGACAGCATATCTTCTCAGTTCACTATTATGTTCACTATTCATTTGATTAATCTGATTTATATTTAACCCGTGCTTCAGTTAATCTCTCCCACAATCTCTCCCAGATTCACTGCAGCACGGATTAAATATAAAATGACCACCAAGATTTGAGATATTTCCACGGAGAAACTAAGGTGCACGAGTAATTAGTCAACAACAAAGTCAAATTCCAGATATTCTTATTAACTTAAGGCAACATTGGTGTATGTGATAATAAATGTCCTTTGTATCTTTTGTATCAATAGCTGTTAGTTGTGAAAATGTTTGATGTTCCACATACATTGTAAATGATTCTTTGGGATAAACATGTAAAGCAAATCTATTTAGGACTTTGTTTTGCTGTGATGTGGTTTAATTGCATGTTGGAATGAACTAATTACACTGATGCACGGAAGAAGGTACAAAAATATCACAGTGCCAGAAATATCAGTGAACTAAGCCTCCTACAAGAATCAGGAACTTAGGGAAATGCTATTGGTCATAAATAAGAGCTACGGAAGTTGGTGAGACCAAAAGGTCACAGATCCCAAGGATTTGTGAACTGCATTGCAAAGTTTGATAGTGATGGCTATAGAGATCATGAATCCTTTGATTATCAATGTGTTGGAGCTTTCTTAGAATATGACCAGTAGAAAGACAAGAGGAAACCAATCGACATGGTAGATTTGTATTTTGAGAAGGTTTTTGAAAGGTTCCATACAAGTAATTGTTGAACAAGGATATAGCAACAGAGATCAAAATACTAACGTAGATTGGGAATTGATTATTGGGCAGAAAGCAACTAATAGGAATAAATCCTTTTTAGTTGACCAACTGTAACTAGCAGATATCACAGAAATCTGTGCCTGGGCGTCAGGTATTCACAATCTGCATCAGTGATTAGGCTACGGGGATCAAATGTCATATTTCCAAGTTTTGGAATAATCCAACACTAGGCGGATATAACGAGACTTTGTGCGATATAATTGGACAAGAAATTTAGCAGGAATAATATGGAAAAATGCCAAGTTATCTGTTTAGGTGCACAAAACAGAAAAGTAGAGTATATTTTAAATGGCATGAGACCGAGTAATGATAAACTGTTGTTGTCCATGTGTTTCCCAAAGCCAGCAAGTGATGAGGATGCAAACAGAAATGTTAGCCTTTAATTAGGGAGGATCTGTCTGCATTAATTAATTTTAATTTAATTTAATGTAATTACATAGACATTTGCGAAAACTGTGGACGTTTTGATTGTAATCAAATATATTATTTTCGCTGATGGGATAGCACGCAACAAAAAAGCTTTTCACTGTACCTCAGTACACGTGACAATAATAAACAAAACTAAGCTGAAACGCACCTGGAGTATTGTGCATGTTGGTTTCTTATCTGAAAAAGCACACATTTGCCTTTGAGGTAGTGCAGTGAAAGTTCACTTGACAGTATTGCACGAGAAAGCTCAGCCATGACCTTGAAGAACAGTAGAGCAGGCTTGAAGGGGCAAATGGGCTAGTCCCCCTGTTTATTTCTTTCCTATGTTCTAGCTTCCAAATAAAGGTTTAGTCAGTATTTTGGAGGACTCCAATTCAACTTTGTGGGAATATCTATAAGCATCATGCAGGAACCTAATTATTTTTCAGTTTTCAATTATGTGACATTTGACCTCCTATTAACCCACAGGAGGTCGTATACTACGCCTGATGCATGCAGCAGAGGAGGATTCTGGGATGTACTCGTGCGTGGTGACAAATGCTGCAGGGGAAGAGATCAAAGGCTTTGACCTTGATGTCTTAGGTATGTAATGTTCAGGAATAATCCAATAAACCACTGCATCATTGGCTCTAACTCCTGATCACATTGTCAAACTCATTGGTGACAATAAAAATCCAAGCAAGAAACTGGAGTACCCAGAAGAAGCCCACACGGTCACTGGAAGAACGTGCCAATTCCACACAGACAGCTCCCAAGGTCAGGATCAAATTTGTGTCTCTGCCGCTGTGAGGCATTAGGGGCCATCAGCTGCACCACTGTACCGTGTTGCATAAATCTGCCTGTAAAGCTGCAGCAAGTAAGGATTTCATTGTTCTGGTCCCAGTACTAATGTGACAATTAAACCCTCTTGACCACCTAATCAACAAGTTTGAAATCTGCATTGAAATCAGTGAATTTACAGACCCTGCACAAGATCCAAGAGACAATCTCTTTAACGTAGTTAGGAATTCCAGTGCAACTGAGACTTGCCACCAGACTCCCACCACTAATGCTCACAGACTCAGCCCTCTGAGTCTCTCAATAAATTCCACATATTTAGGCACCTTAAAATGTTCTAAGACTGCCAGCAACTCACTTGCAATGTGGATATGTTCCAAGACATCACTATTCGTTTTCCTTAATCCCCTTAGTTTCCACAACCTTCTCTAGGGTAAATACAGGGAAGAAAAATAATTATTTAAGACCTCACCCATCTTCTGTTCCTTAACATATAGACAATCACATTGATTCTTAACGAGACCTATTCTTTCCCTGGTTAACCTTTTGCTGTTAATATTCTTGTAGAATCTCTTAGGATTCTCCTTTACCTGATCTGCCAAAGCTATCTCATATCCACTATTTTCCTTTCCTCTTACATCCTATTATACTCTTTATGGGATTCACTTAATCCAAGCTGCTGATATCTGACACACTCCTCCACCTCTTTCCGAACTAGGGTTTCTACATCCCTTGTCAACTCGGCTTCCCCAATCTTGTCAGCTTTGTGCTAATCTCTATCAGAAGCATGCTCACTCTGAATCTCCCTATCTCACTTTTAAAAGCCTCCCACTTACTAAATCTCTCAAACAGGTTTCCAAGTTCCGCCTTAATGCCTTTAAAATTTGCTTTGCCCAATATAGAACCAGCTTGTGGACCAGTTAGTCATAACTCTTTTAAAATAATTATAGCCACTGGTCTCAATGTGCTCCCCCATTGAGAGAAACACCCAGATTACAATGAATGGCAGAGAAGGTTCGAAAGGCTTAATCCTGCTCTGGCGTTCGATATTTCTACTGGTCCTAAAGTCTAATGAAAACTTATCAAGTGTTTCTGTTTGCTGCACTATAATATGTAATTCTATTGTTCTTGTGTAAATAGTACCACCCAGCATAATTAATGATAAAATGGAAGATGTGAAAATAAAGGAGAATCGCAGTATCACTCTCACTTGTGAGGTTTCAGGTAAGAACACAAAAATTTCTGAGCTGACGTGCATGTTAACTCGCATGCCCCAGAGTAGGGTTGGTATCAGCAATTGAGGATGTTACATAAAAGGATACAATTAGCGATTGAAAACACATTAAAATCATCAGAAAGGTTTGATGTGGGCATTATCTTATAGACATCAACCGTGGCCATGACTTTATTGTAACACCGTTGCCATGATGTTCAAGTCTATACGTTGCTGCTTGTTAGACATCAACAGGGATTGATTTCTGCCCTGGGAGGGAGAGACTCAAGCCTTGCTGCTTTACCAAGGAGTTTAGAAATGGCCATTTGTGTATAGCATCAGTTCATGAATACCTGGTGATCACATACAGCCTGAGAATGAGACAGGAGGCATGAAGTGATAAATAGAAAGCACTCTAGTGAAAAATGAGAATGTAAAGACCAACCTACTTCTATAATGTTTAAAATACTCGTATTTTTTTTCTTCATCAATATGTGCAGTCCAGCAGAGTAAAAGGAACCTGTATTCAGGAGTTCATGATATTTGCGCCTTGTCTGAGAAGCAACAAACTTCAACTGTAGATACATATGTAACATTATTCTAAAGGCTGCAATGTATCAGCATTGGACAATGATTCAGCCAGCTACAGAACGAAGGCAGCAAAATAGTCCACATGGACACAATCCAGGCAGTGATGAATATCAAGCAAGATGGAATATAATTCAACTTGAAAACATGCTAGTTATAATTCTTCATGCACAGATTTTGTTTCCATACAACCTTAGTGCATTACATTTCCAGGTATAAGTGATTCACTTAAAACACCATACATTAGTCTCCATGCTGGCGACATCTTTTTAAATTGTGTATACATGCAGTAAAGAGGCACATAGAGAAATCCTGCTCCCATGTGCACCCCAATGTAAATTATAAGTGCCGGTGATATTCCAATAGGTGGTCCTAGTTCACTTATTTATACAGTAGAAACATGTAAATGGACAATTTTTTTTTTTCTATTGATAAGGTTAGAGTTCTTTCTCATTGAGCCTATTCTTCCAACTTTCCACAAGAGTACCCCCATATATTGTTAAATCAAGACACAAATCATTTTTAGTAAATGTTTCTTTAGCTGTGCTACTCTATTTGTTCAAAAAATTACACAATGACAATTACATGTAATACTAATTTATTTATGGAGGGTTTTATTTTGTGTGAAAAGGCAATCCAGTTCCACAAATAAGATGGCTGAAGGATGGTGAACGTTTGACTGAAGACCAGCAGCATCAGATCCTATCCAGTGGGCGTTTTCTACAGATTGGAATGGCACGTGTGTCTGACACCGGGCGATACACTTGCATTGCTTCTAACACAGCGGGGGACAAGAACAAGAATTTCAATCTAAATGTGCTAGGTTAGTGTTCCTAACATCTTAAACACACTCGGCTGGATAAAACATTTCTAGAATCGTAGGCATCTATACATCTGAAAGGGTATCTTGTCAGCAGTCATTGGACACTGGGATTTAAGCAGCTTTGACATAACTCCAGCTCATTGATTTGGGAAATGTGGCAGAAGATGGTGATAAGTAGGTGATGTCAAGACACCTGAACTTTGACATTTTCATTTCAAAAGAGCAAAGTAGCTACCGATATGTACCCCAGTAAGGTGTGCATCTGTCAGATCAAGAGAATACTGTTTTCATTAAATTAGGATTATGAAATGTTACTTTGAGCTGATAATACATCTGCCACACTGAAAATAGTTTGACCTCATTCTGTTGGGCGTAGATTCGTCACATATTACAGAATCGGGAATTAATTTCTCAGCTCTGCTACTTGGATCCTAGGAGATCCGAGTGTCACATTGCTCCCCGATGTTTAGGAAAGGTTCCAGACAGTTCTGCAAAAGCTTCGAACTTCCCACCCTCTCCACTGTGGAATGAACAGGAGCAGTAAAGGATGATGGTGGAAACTATGGGAACAATGACAACATGGGCAAGCAGATAGGACAGTGGAAATGAGCGTTCTAGATAGTTGCCTTTCTGCAATACTACTTTTTGCTGAGATTTATATTCAATGTTCAACAGTTTTACTGAAACAGCCTGAATCAAAGAGAGAAACTGCTTGAAAAAATCAGCAGATCAGACAGCTTGTGTGGTCTGGGACTCTTCGTCTGAAATGTAATCAGTTTTATAACTTATTTGCAGTTTTCTCTTTCATCATTTAGTGTCTCCAAAAATTCTTGGTGTTGACAGTGAGGGCACTCCGGAGGATGTCACTGTTATTCTGAACAATCCCACCTCCCTTGTGTGTGAGGCACAGTCATACCCACCTGCAATTATCACCTGGCTTAAAGATGGAGCACCTTTTGAATCCAATAAAAATGTTCATATTCTTCCAGGTATGTATAAGAACATGAGAACCATTTTAAAAAAATTATATCATGGGTATTATGAAATGATGAACGTTAGACAGGTCAGAATAATAATCCTTCTAAGAGCGGTCACAGTGGCGCAGCCAGTAGTAGAGTTGCTGCCTTACAGCGAATGCAGCGCCGGAGACCCGGGTTCAGTCCTGATTACGAGTGCTGACTGTACGGAGTTTGTATATTCTTCCCGTGATCTGCGTGGGTTTTCTCCGAGTTTCCTCCCATACTCCAAAGACGTTCAGGTTTATAGGTTAATTGGCTTGGTAAATGTAAGCATTGTCCCTAGTGGGTGTAGGATAGTGTTAATAAATCAAATCAATCAAATGTATTTATAAAGCACATTTATAAACAACACACCTTGATCAAAGTGCTGTACAGACCAGAGCAGGTAGCTAAAATCACAAAGGAAACATAAATACACAGGAATGCACACAGCGCACAGGTACAAATAATCAGCTCAAAGACACAAAACAAAGATCAGTCACATCAGGGGGAATCAAACGCTAGCGAATAAAAATAAGTTTTGATGTGCAGGGATCGCTGGTATAGGCGGACCCGGTGGGCCAAAGGGCCTGTTTCCGCGCTGTATCTCTAAACTAAATTATACCAATAGCAGTTTTTCAGTGAGTTACTATGAGTAAATGCTAAATATATTTTTTTGTCTCCATTGTGAAAAACAGATTTATTTAATCCAAAATGTAATTGTAATGTAAATCATTGTTAAGAATGACTCAAATATGATGTAATGTACTAAAATCACCTGAATTAGAATGCTATTGTGTTGCTATGCCAAAGTCAATCGTTAATCATTCCTATTAAAAATCTGAAGCTCCCATAGAAAAAAGCTTTAGTTTAAATGGTGAGAGAAGCACAATGGAAAGTATATGTTGTAGGATTGCCCATTTGAACGTTTCATTGATTAGCTTTTAAAAGCCTCTTTAGCTGTCTGTTTTGACAGCAAATGTTTGCTTTTTAATCCTACTTGTTGGTTTTAAATGACTATTGTTTGATATTCTTGAATTTGACTGATTAAACAAATTGTAATAGAACTTTGGACACTGCTTCTTAGATGCTGATTTATTTTCTGGAGATTTGCACTTCAGCAAATATGCTTTGTCCAAAGATGTGACTCCATTCTTCTCAATGGGAAGAATTACATGATATTGGAAGCCAGTTTGTCCAAGCTTTTCAGAAAGTGGTTCAGGCAAACTGGTTCCATGGGTTTCTCTTGCTTTTAAAGATTGGAGTGTATGTCAAATATTCTAAATCATGATGATAACTGGTTGGCAATTCCATATGGAGCTGCTAACTAACTGCAGTGTACAAAGCACCATCTTGAATGTGGAAATTGGGAATTTGCTGTAAATTCAGTGCCAGTGCCTGTGACTTCTCACTCTGCTGCTGAACACCTTGCTGAGTCTGGGGATGGTTGCTGTACACAGCATGGGCACATCCAACGTAATGTGTGTCAGCCTGGCTTTAGTTTATTCAATCCAAATATTTTTAAATAACTTCCATAATTTAAAAAAAAAAAAATCAACTATTCCTATTGCTCTCTGAATATCAAAAACATTTAGAGAGGTTTTTTTTAATGTCTTGGACCCTACAAACTGTGTTTCCCAGGATAGTCATGGCAATGAAACTTGGAAGGGCTGTAAAAAGTTAGGATGTCGTAGGATTAGTTAAGAAGTGGAAATGGATTTGAGGAGTGAACTGGATCACTCCTGGAGTGAACTTGTATTAATATACAACTACCCAAGCACATCATCCCATTATAGTGTATAGTGCAGTGTATATATTATCTCTGAGTTCTGAGCCGTGAAACAGTCTGAATTATTCACTTATTACAGGACAGGCACTCCTGTCATGATATGTCTGCGCAATTACTTAGATCAAAACAAAATGGTAATGAGATGTGCCAGGTGGCCTCTCGTTAGTTGGGTTCAGATGATCAGTGGAGTTGGTAAGTGTTGGCCTTGAATGAAAGCATTATCAATTCTGAAGTAGAACTAAGCAGTCATATTGGGAGTTTGTTGCACGATTTTCAATGATGTGCCGTTTCGGCAACTAAAATTATGTGGTTTAATTAGATCTTACTGATTAAATGAAAAAACATTTCATAATATTCCATTATGATCAGATATGTAATAATATTTATATAACAAATTATTATTATTATTAGGTAAGATATATTAATATAATTAATTGGCCAAGGAGGTATGGAATGAGACTAGTCAATTCTGTGTTATGCACTAAACAAAGAATAATAAATCCATTATCATATCTAATTTTTGTTCAGACCAAAAGGTCTGAATGACAATAAAGGATACTTTACTTTACTTGATTTTACCAATTATGTCAGCATTGTTTTAGAATGTATACATGGAGCATACAAGTTTGGATCCCTTGATGCTGTGGTTGACTCACGTCGGGACTTTGCAGATCTCGAGGATTGCAATGCATTCAATTAATCCTTCTCTTTTTATTTCTTATTGCAGGAGGAAGAACTCTTCAGATTCTCAATGCTCAGGAAAAAGATGCTGGAAGATATACCTGTATTGCTACTAATGAGGCTGGAGAAACATTAAAAAATTATGAAGTCAAGGTTTATAGTAAGTGTCTGCAGAGTGGATCTGTTGTTCTGAAATCAAGTGCCCAGACCAAATAGATTAGCAACCAATCAATATACCAAGTTTAACTTAGTTTAGTTTAGTTGAAAGATAAGCATGGATACAGGGCTTTTAGGCCCACCCGGCCTATACTGACCTACGATCACCCATACATTAGTTCTATGTTATCTCACCTTTGCATCCTACATACTGGGGGCAATTTACTGAAGCCAATTAACCTACAAACCTACATGTCGTTGGAATGTGGGAGGAAACCTGAGCACTTGAAGAAAATCCATATGATCACAGAGAGAACATGCAAACTCCATATAGACAGCACCCGTAGTCTGGATAGAGCCTGAGTCTCTGGCACTGTAAGGCCAAACTCTACCATTGCGCCACTCTGCCGCCCGATAATTAAGTCACATAATGTTCAATGATGCTGGTGTTCACTTTCATCAGAAAGCTAGGAGTATAATGCGTTGCTGTTTTGTTTAATTGCTGTAGTCCCTCCTACTATCAACAAAGATGATAACCCGGATTTTGGTCTGTCTCCTAAAGAAGTTAAGATCAAAGTAAACAGTACCCTGACTCTCGAGTGTGAATCTTATGCAATTCCAGCAGCCACCCTCCACTGGTACAAAGATGGACAGGTGTGTTGACCTTTTGTGTGTAATATTCAATGAGCACGTAAAATTATGTATTTGTGTTATAGAAAACCATGTTCCTAATGCAACTTGTATTGCCCACAATCATGTTAACCATTCATGTGTCACAATGAACAGTAGGAGATTTAAGGGCCTGTCCCACAGCGGCGACCTAATTTGCGAGTTTAGAAGAGTTTGCACTCGCCATAAACTCGCAGCATGGTCGACACGTGGTCCTAGGTTTTCACTGTAACTCTCGTTCATGCTCGAGAGAAGTTCCCGCATTCTCGCGGCCTCAGTTTGGTCAAGGAAAATATTTCAGCATTGGTCGGCATGGTTCTTTTGAACTCTTAGTGCAGTGGTAGTGGGGTCGCCATATAGTTATAGGCAGTCGAGGGCAGCCGTAGGCAATCTCCATTGCTGACCGGGCATTTTAATTGGCTCATTGGAGTTTTCAGAACCAAGGGAAACCGACCGGTATTGTTAAATGCCCGCTAAACTTTATTAAAAGTTGTCTGGCTTCTTAAAAGTGTCTCCACTTCTTCTCCCCTCCCTTGTCCCCCCCCTTGTCCACCCCTTGTCCACCCCTTGTCCCCCCCTTCTTCCCCCCTTCTCCCCCCCCCCCCCCTTCTCCCCCCCCCCCATACGTACACTGTGCCAGCCACCTTTTCCCTTCCTGTTCATCGCGGGTGTGAATATCGGACAGCGCTCCCCACTTTCCCTGGCCCCCGCCTTTGCGATGTGGGGTTTGTGTGTGTGTGTGTATGTGTGCTGACGGTTGATCCAGCTCGCGGTTTCATCGCTGACGGTCGATCCAGCTCGAGGCAAGTGCCCTCGAGCTTGAAGACAGTTGCAGAAAAGTCACGTCTTCATAGTTTCATAAAATCTGAATTGAAATAAATTAATTGAAATTCCTTTCTGTATAATCTACTAAATTTCTGAATGGATTTGACACCTGACATTTGAGATGATATGGAATATTTATCTTAATCGATGTCTAGAATGAAATTGTTCATTAACAATATCAATCTGACCTTCTGCTGATAATTTCGCCTTTGCTTGGATCCTAGTTTTAGGGTCAAGGTTTGTAGATGGATTTCAGCCCAGCACATGACTTGTTGCTTTTTTTAAAGTATGGCTGTATGGTAATTCGAATTTCACTGTACCTTAATTGGTACATGTAACAATAAACTGACCTTGAAACCTTGATAAATACATAAACAGGTGAAAAGGAATTTGATGAATATTGGAAGCGGAGGAACATACATGTTTATGAATTGATATTGAAATAACTGGTATAATTTGGAATCATCCAGTAGAGAGGCAGCATAGACTAGAAGGTAATAGGTGGTTTTCTGTCATATATACATCATAGATGTGTCTTTTAGAAGGTGAAGTCTTGAAGTCATCCCTGGGTAAATTATTCTCTGTATTTATTAAGTGAGAATTTGAAAGTGATATATGAAGTTAACAACACATAGTGTTCTGTTCTTCTCAATGAATCAAGTAACAGTTATGAAGATCATTTATTAAAGTGGTGCATGAAGAGTTCTCATCACCCTCTTACATATCCACTTCCCCATCACTGGTCCACTGTGCCTGCAGTGCACACCAGGCTACAAACTGCATGTCAGCAACTCCCTGACACATCTATGCACCTCTTGCACTATCATGGATCTGGGTTTTTTTTTTGCTAATTATGTTTCTGCACTAATATCTTGTTTACTTTCTTTTTTGCACAGACTTCCATTTTTTAGAAATGTTGTTTGATTTTCTTACAAGATGTTTTTTGTTGTGTGTTCGTCTGAGTCTATGTACCTGTGATGCTACTGCAAGCAAGTTTTTCCCATTGTGGTTGGACAATGTACTTGTGCTATGGCAATAAAATCGACTTGATTTGACTTGACTTCACCTTGGCCGCTTAGCAGGACAAGAACTGGTGACCCAGGAAATGCCACCACTCACCCCCGGTTCCATAGCAATTTTGATCCCAGACAATATGATGGTGATGTTCATTAGATTCTTGCCACAATCTCTCTTCATTGTCATCAATGTATACAAATCTGTGGGCTTTGTGGACAGGCTATTTTTTAAATTCCCCATTCCTAACTGCACCATAGATGTTGGAGTGAGCTGCCTTTTTGAACCACTGCCTTTCCCTTCAAGTCACATCCCACCCTGACTTGGAAATGTATACCTATTGCTTAGTCAATGATGGATCCAAATTCTGGATCTCCCCAATCAAGATCACTCTGATTATGTTCAGAATATGAACTGCAGATCGCCCACAACTTCTCAAAGTCAATTGGGGGGGGGGGGGGGGGGGAGAGCAATAAATGTTGGCCTTGCCAAAAACCATATCTATTTATGTTACGGTCAAGTTAGAAGTGATTTCGCATGGAAAAATATATTCTAGGATGCCACTGGAGCAAATTGATGGAGTGGGCACCTCCAGAGCAGGGAAGAAAAATAAGTTATTTGATTAGGACACTGTCTGTCGTATCAATGTCCATCCAATCTTTCCATGGATCTGTTTAAATTTCAGCAAGAATTGCAAATCAGACTTCCCAAAGTGTATCAATTTTTGTTGGTGCTTTTGTTAAATAAACAAAGATAAGACGCTCTGAATTTTCATGAAGCGAGAAAGTCAAATCTTTACATTTCCAGCCTCTGCAGGTGGATGATCACCTCACAATCACGGCAAATAGCCGGATTATTCAAATCAAGAATACCCAGATTTCAGATACAGGACGGTATACTTGTGTGGCCACCAATATTGCTGGAGAGGACGAGAAAGATTATGATGTAAATGTTCAAGGTTAGAGTACATTATTTACTTACTCCCAATTGTGCTTTGTGTTGCAATAATCTTTCGAAGTTCACCTCTGTCATCCTGATTTATGTATTGTCAGACAGCCTATGCTCGCATTATCATTTACTATCAGGAACCTGTTCTATAATTCCTTTGATCTCTTTATCGTAAAAGTAACTTTTTGTACTCTGTCGGTTCGTAAAGATACACTATTTTTAAACAAGCATTCTTTTAATCCTTGATTTAGTTCCACCAAGTTTTGTGAAGCCGGAAAATAGCCATGATATAAATGGGAGAGCACTGGATGGGAGCAGAGTAGTTGAATTCAAGGATGTAGTCATTAACAACCCCATCTCCTTGTACTGTGAGACCAATGCTGTCCCTCCACCATCTCTCACTTGGTACAAAGACAGCAAACTGCTGACATCAAATGGCAATGTTCTGATACTGCCAGGTATGTATATTTTCACAGATAAAAAATGGTCCCCTAATGTACAGTCTGTATCTGCAATCAAAACACGCTGCAGTTTAATTTTTATACAATGGATTATTTAATTACAAAATGCCCGCGTTGCAATTGTTTACAATCTGGTAATATAATCTTTGCTTTACCCTCTGGCATCAAGCTGCAAGCTGTGATATTTTCCAGTCAACAATGAGCAAGCAGCTTGCCTTCACTCATGACCGAGTTCTAATCCACGATTACTCATTGGGAATTTCCTGCTCAATGTTGGAAGGTCTTGTCAAACATTTCTAGAACATTGAAAAATCAGCATGAAATATGTAGGATGGCACATTGAACAACCAATGCTAAACCAACTGCCACATTTAACCCAGGCTGTTTGTAGGAAGCCTAGAAACCTGACCAGTCATTCTGAGTAGTATTCACAGGAGTATGGGACTTCAATCGAGCAAATACAGATTTCAGAAGCTGCATGAAAATCGTCACTGAAAGAAAGGCTTTTGTCATTTGCTTTGGACAAGAGCTGGCAGCTAAATCTGGTTTTATGCCTCCTTGAAGTGACTTTATTAAGTGTTTGACCTTTACAGAAAATATGTTGAGAGCTTGCTTGGACCCCTTTAGTTCAGAGTTCAGCATTTGTGAATTGCCACGTGTGTTTTCTGCTGGAACTGTTCCTTACATTTTTTGCTCTTTCACTCCTGTACCTACCAAAGTATCTACTACACCTTCCCATGAAACCACAACAGTTGTATCGACAAGATCTCGCATCTGATGCTGCAATATACAAGCATTACTCCAGTTTTGTTTGTGTATTTCCTGAACATAAGATGGCCGCCACATATAGGAGATCAAAAGCTGATTTTAGTGAACACATGTCTCTGTTGTGGCCTGGACCTTCCTGTGATTGGCTTTTTGGCCTGACCATCCTCTCAATCTGACAGATTGGGATTTCAGAATGTTTCTGTTTTCACAAAGCAGCTTAAACCATCCACGGGTCTTTATAAAATATGAACTGACATTGCAAAATATAACAACAAATTGATTCGCACTTACATTCTAGTGCCAGACAAAAGGAGATGTATCCTTAAAGCCTATGTGTTTAATAACATCAATTTGTGCTTGTTGCCCACAAGGAGGACGTATTCTACAGATTCCCAGAGCACAAGCTGCGGATGCAGGGAGGTACACATGCGTGGCCGTGAATGAAGCAGGCAAAGACTCTATTCAGTATGAACTGAGGGTTATGAGTGAGTATCACAGGTGCAGTCAAGCAAGCCAAGGTCATGGCACATTATGCTTAAGTCGCATCTCTGCAGTGCATGGGACACAAAGTACCTTGCACCGGAATATGTTTTGCAATAACCACTGTCTTTCCTACAAAATTCTTAAGGGGTTGGACAAGCTAGATGCTGGAAGATTGTTCCCGATGTTGGGGGAGTCCAGAACAAGGGGTCACAGTCTAAGGATAAGGGGGAATTCCTTTAGGACCGAAATGAGGAAAACATTCTTTACACAGAGAGTGGTGAGTCTCTGGAATTCTCTGCCACAGAAGGTAGTTGAGGCCAGTTCATTGGCTATATTTAAGAGGGCGTTAGATGTGGCACTTGTGGCTAAAGGGATCAGGGGGTATGGAGAGAAGGCAGGTACGGGATACTGAGTTGGATGATCAGCCATGATCACATTGAATGGCGGTGCAGGCTCGAAGGGCCGAATGGCCTACTCCTGCACCTATTTTCTATGTTTCTATGTTTCCCTTGCATGTTCTATGATAGCAGAGTGCATACAGGAAACTGGGAAAAACAGTGGGTCCAGGTTGCAGGAGTGGCTCGCAGAAAGGTGTTGGAATTGGTGGGGGTTGGAGTGGGAAGGATGAACTACATTTCAATCATGGGATTGGGATATGGTAGTCATATGAAGTGTAGACTGGAGCACAGTGTGATTGGCTGCTGGTTGTTGGGCAAGGGGGTAGGATAGCAGGCTGAAGATGAGGAGAATGTTAAGGCAATGCCCTGGGTTGGATGACAGAGTGGGAAGATCCAAGCTGGAAGCATTTGACAAGAGCGATATGATCAGGGTGCTTGGATCCTGTGTTATGCTCCTGCTGTAGAGACCAGGCATGTGTATGTCATAGAGAACCAGTGCAGTGGGTAAGTACTTTATTTAAGTAAAGGTGATATGGGCAATTTTAAAGTGGAGATTGACAGATTCTTGATTAGTAAGAGTTTCAAAGGTTATGGTGAGAATGCAGGAGAATGGGGTTGAGAGGGAAAGATATATCAGCCATGATTGAATGGCAGTAAACGCGATGCCTAATTCTGCTCCTGTGACTTGTGACCCCAGTGCTTTACCTTACAACATGACTCTACTCAGGAAGGTCCCTTCAGATAATGGTGAAGCTGGTCTCAAGTCCACTGGGAAGGCCTGCTTCTGCACTAGGGGCCTTTGCTGTCTATTGATGGGCTTCTTTGTACATTTCATGGTCAAACATATGGGGATGCTGAAAGGAAAAAATGCAGAAAGATGTCTGCTGATGCTGGAGTTTTGAACAAATCAGAAAATATTGCCAATACTTTATCTCAGACAAGTGTAATTTGATGACTTTTCATCAGAACTTAGGAATGTCAGAATCAAACACGTTCCAAGCTGAAAATGTGACAGAACGATGGAGGAGTGTGTGCAAGAGCACAGACCAAAAAACACTTAAGGTAACAAATGATGGTGATATTGGCTGCAAGAGAGTAGCAAGAGAGTAGTAGAGGTGTGTTGGTCACAGATGGCCTGTCTGGAGGAGACATAAATAGAAAAGGAGAGGAAAAAAAGTGCTGAAACTAGGGAAATCAAAACCCTGCAGATTCAGGAAATCTGAAATAATAACAGAAAATACTATAAATGCTGTCTATTGACGGACCTCTTTGTACTTATCATGGTCAACCACATGGGGCAGCTGGAAGGAGAAATAGACAGATTAGGGTCAAATGCAGGTAAATAGGACCAGCTTAGATGGGGCATCTTGGGCAGCCTGGATGAGTTGGACTGAATAGACAATAGGTGCAGGAATAGGCCATTCGGCCCATCTAGCCAGCACCGCCATTCATTGTGATCATTGCTGATCATCCACAAACAGTACCCGGTTCCTGCCTTCTCTCCATATCCCCTGACTCCGCTATCTTTAAGAGCTCTAACACTCGCTTGAAAACATCCAGAGAACATTCCACTGCCTTCCGAGGCAGAGAATTCCACACTCACAACCCTCTGTGTGAGAAAGTGTTTCCTCGTCTCCGTTCTAAATGGCTTACCCCTTATTCTTAAACTGTGGTCCCTAGTTCTGGACTCCCCCAACATCAGGAACATGTTTCCTGCCTTTAGTGTGTCCAAATCCTTAATAATCTTATATGTTTCAATAAGGACCTGTTTCCATGCTGTATGGCTCTATGAATCCATGAATATAATGCCTAGCAGGTCAGCCAGGATATGTGGAGAGGCCAAAACAGAACATGACAGATTCTGACTAATCAGGACTGGTCAGCTTTAAAATAAACTGGTAAGGTTGTTTCTCGGAAATTGTTTAATTTGGTGTCAAGTCATGAAGGTTAGGTTTACTATTAGCATGTATGCTGAACTACAGTGAAAAGGTTTGTTTTGCATGCTATCCAATGAGATCATAAAATTGTATACATCAATGTAATCAATTCAAACGGAAGTGCAACAGGTAGAACAAAGGGGAAGATACAGTATGCCATTATTTTGGCGCAACAGTTTAATTGACAAAATCCAATGTCTGCAATGGGTTAGAGGTGAATCGGACCAAACCCTAACTCATGGAAGGACCTCAAATAACAGAGGGGATGAAGCTGTTTCCGAGACTGGTGGTGCACGCTTTCAACCTTCTGGATCTTCTACCCAGTGAGAGTGAGGGGAAGAAGGAATGACCATGGTGGGAAAAGTCTTTGCTTATGTTGGCTGCTTTTCCAAGGCAATGTGAATTATAGATGGAGTCAATGGTGGGGAGTCTAGTGTGTGTGAAGGACTGGGATACATCCAGAACTCTCTGCAATTTATTGCGGTCTTGCGAAGCGCTGTTCCCCAACTAAGATTTGATGCAACCCGACAGTAACCTATCTATGGTGCATCTGTAGAAGTTGTAAGAGTCATACAGTGTGGAAACAGGCCCTTCCGCCCAAGTTGCCCACACTGACCAGCATGCCCCATTTATACTTGTCCCACCTGCCTGCTTTTGGCCCATATCCATCAAAACCTACCCTATCCATGTACCTGTCTCAATATTTATTAAATGGTGCGATAATACCTGCCTCAACCATCTCATCTGGCAGCTTGTTCCACACACCCTTTGTGTGAAAAGGTTATCCCTCAGATTCCCATTAGACTTTTCCCCCCTCACATTAAACCAATGTCCTCTAGTTCTTGATTCCCGTGCTCTGGGCAAAAGACTAATTTACCCAATCTATTCCTCTCATGATTTTGTACACATCTGTAAAATCACGCCTCATCCTCCTGTGCCCCAAGGCTAAACCTCTCCCACTGGCTCAGGCTCTCAAGTACTGACAATGTCCTGGTAAATCTTCTCCTGCTAACCTTTCCAACTTGACAACATATTTCCTATAACATGGTGACCAAAACTGAACATAATATGGCCTCACCAACGTCTTATATAACTATAACATAACCTCCCAACTTCTATACTCAATACTCTGACTGATGAATGGTCCTAAAGCCTTCTTGATCACCCTATCCGCCTGTGTCACCACTTTCAAGGAACTATGCACCTACACTCCTAGACCCCAAGATGGCACGTGCCTGCGGCGACTTTTGCGGAGCTCCGGAACATAAAAGGCTCATCTACAACCCCCAACAACTTACCTGGATCAGGAAAATGGCAGTAATCGGTGCCGTTTCAGACAAGCTGCTTGGGCAGCTGAAAGCGCTGGCAATTTTGCGATCTCCCGCAGCTGCGTGAGCACCGGACTTTAAATTTTCCCACGCTGGCTGTGAAACTCCCAACCCGACTGAGGAGCCCAGGTACGGCACCTGGAAACCCCGGGATGACCTCCAGAGCCGACGGGCTGGATATCCCAGAAAAAATGAAACTGGAGCTGCTGACTCTGAGGGAACCCCCGTTCGTTACGGAGCTGGACCTGCCGTCTGTGAGGGAATTCCCGTTCCAGCGCAGGACCGCAGAAACAGCAGGTACAGTCAGCCCAGTACCTGGAAACAAAGGGGAAGCCTCCATTGTGTCCCGAAACGTGGTCGGCGGGCAGGAACTCAGGTCAGACTGAAGCGCAGGGAACTTCGACCCCCTCTCCCTACTATCCTACTGGCAAATGTACAGTCCCTTGAAAACAAAGTGGAGGACTTAAGGGCAAGGCTGCTCTATCAAAGGGAGCTGAGGGAATGCTCTGTGTTCTGTTTCATAGAGACATGGCTCACCCCCAGCTCCCCAGACTCAGCGGTCCAGCCTGAAGGGTTCTCCATCCACCACATGGACCGTACACTGGCATCGGGCAAAGGGAGAGGAGGGGGCGTCTGTCTCATGGTCAACTCTGCGTGGTGCTCAGACGCGGCAGTCCTGTCCAACTCCTGCTCTCCACACCTCGAACATCTGGCGGTGAAGTGCCGTCCCTTCTACCTTCCGATGGAATTCACCTCCATCATCCTGACCGCGGTCTACATCCCACCCCAGGCAGACGTCTGTCTGGCACTGGAGGAGCTGCACACTGTGGTCAACAAACACCAGACGTCTTCCCCGAGGCATTTACCACCATTGCGGGGAACTTCAATAAGGCAAACCTAAAGAAATCACTCCCCAACTTCCACCAACATGTCTCCTGCTGCACCAGAGGACCAAACACCCTCGACCACTGCTACACCACCATCAAGGATGCCTACCGCTCTATCCCTCGCCCTCACTTCGGTAAATCCGACCATACCGCGGTGCTGCTTCTTCCTGCATACAGGCAGCAATTAAAGAGCGCACCCCCAGAGGTGAGGACAGTACAGAGCTGGTCGGGGGGGGGGGGGGGGGGCAGAGGATCAACTACAGGATTGTTTGGAGTCTGTAGACTGGGCAATGTTCAAGGACTCGGCAACGTACTTGAATGAATACGCCACAGTCGTTACAGACTTCATTAAGAAATGTGTGGAGGACTGCTTCCCCACCAAAACCTTCCGAGCGTTTCCCAATCAGAAACCTTGGATGAACTGTGAGATCCGCACTCTTCTGAAGACCAGACACCGGGCATTCATGTCTGATGATATAGCGGTCTACACGAAGTCCAGATACAACCTTGGTAAGGCCATCAAAAAGGCCAAAAGGGAGTTCTGCTCCAAGCTAGAGGATGAGACAGATGTTCAGCAGCTGTGGCGGGGACTGAATGCAATCACCTCCTGCAAGGCGAAACCAGGAGGCAGCTCGAAGTTGGCGATACATCACTCCCTGATGAGCTCAATGCGTTTTACGCACGCTTTGATAGGGAGAACACGGATTATCCTTCCCGAGCCCCCATTCGCTGTGATGGTATTTCAGTCTCAGTCACAGAGGCCGACGTCAGGAAATCCTTCAGAGGGGTGAACCCTCGAAAACGGTCTGGACCTGATGGTATACCTGGTGGTGTTCTAAAAACCTGTGCGGACCAACTGGCTGGAGTTTTTACGGACATTTTCAACCTGTCACTTCTGAGTTCTGAGGTCCCCACCTGCTTCAAAAGGGCATCAATAATACCGGTGCCCAAGAAGAGCAAGGTGACATGCCTCAATGACTATCGACCAGTGGCACTAATGCCTGTGGTGATGAAGTGCTTTGAGAGGTTGATCATGGTGAAAATCAACGCCTACCTCGACAAAAACCTGGACCCACTGCAGTACGCTTACCGCCACAACAGATCAACGGTGGATGCGATCTCGCTGGCCCTCCACTCCGCTCTGGACCACTTGGACATCAAAAACTCATATGTCAGGCTGTTATTCATCGATTACTGTGTGGCATTTAACACAATCATCCCCTCCAAGCTGCTTACCAAACTCGCAGAACTGGGTCTCTGCGCATCCCTCTGCAATTGGATCCTCGACTTCCTCATTCACAGACCACAGTCTGTTCTTAATGGTGGAAGTGTGTCAGACTCGATAAAAGTCAGCACGGCAGCACCTCAAGGCTGCGTGCTCAGCCTCCTGCTGTACTCACTCTATACTCATGACTGCGTCGCCGGTCATAGTGCGAACTGCATCATCAAGTTCGCTGACGACACCACTGTTGTGGGATGTATCACTGATGGGGGATGGGTCAGAGTATAGAAGAGAGATCGAGCGACTGTCCATATGGTGCCAGCACAATAACCTGGCCCTCAACACCAGCAAAACCAAGGAACTGATTGTGGACTTTGGAAAGAGTAGGATGGGGACCCACAGTCCTGTTTATATCAACGGGTCAATGGTTGAAAGGGTCAAGAGCTTCAAATTCCTGGGCGTGCACATCTGTGAAGATCTTTCCTGGTCTGAGAACATAGATGCAATTATTAAGAAAGCTCATCAGCGCCTCTACTTCTTGAGAAGATTACGGAGAGTCGGTCTGTCAAGGAGGACTCTCTCTAACTTCTACAGGTGCACATTAGAGAGCATGCTGACTGGTTGCATTGTGGCTTGGTTCGGCAACTTGAGCGCCCTGGAGAGGATCACCCTAAAGTAGTAAACTGCCCAGTCCATCATCGGCTCTGACCTTCCTTCCATTGAGGGGATCCATCACAGTAGCTGCCTCAAACAGGCTGGCAGCATCATCAAGGACCCACACCACCCTGGCCACACACTCAACTCCCTGCTACCTTCGGGTAGAAGGTACAGGAGCCTGAGGACTGCAACGACCAGGTTCAGGAATAGCTACGTCCCCACAGCCATCAGGCTATTCAACTTGGCTCGGACAAAACTTTGAACATTAATATCCGTCCATCTGTTATTTGCACTTTATCAATTTATTCATTCATGTGTGTATTTACGTATATAATTGTTGTCAATGCCTACTATTGTGTTGTCTTTCTGTTGTGCTGAAGCAATGAAAGAATTTCATTGTCCTGTCAGGGACACATGACAATACACTCTTTTGACTTGACTTGACTTTGACTTGACTCTGCTCCACAACACTCTCCAGAGCCCTACAATTCACTGTGTAGGTCCTGCCCATGTTTGACTTTCCAAATGCAACACTCATTAAATTCCATCAGCCATTCCTCAGCCCACCTTCCCAAACTATCAAGATCCTGTTGTAATCATTGACAACCATCTTCACTGTCTACAACTCCACCCACATGTCATCTGCAAACTTGCGAACCATGCCATGTACGTTATCATCCAAATTATTGCGAAAGATGACACGATGAATTTCCTCCGTCTCCTAAGGAAGTAGACGCATTGGTGTGCCTTCTTGTCTGTCACTCAATGTGGTTGATCCATTGAGATAATTTGGCAAGTTGGAAGAAGAAATGTTGTTCATTTGACTTTGCTGGAAAAGCATATAGAGTCAAGAACAAAGATTAGACCAACAGTCAGATGGACAATTAAAGAGACAGGCAAAAGGAAGGTTGAGGTGACTGAATGGAGAAAAACTAAAGGGCCTGTCCCACAGGCGACTTTTTAGGCGAGTGCATGAGACTGCGCTCGCCTCGTGGTCGCCACTTGTTCGCTGGTGGTCTCTGGTGAGTCTTCTTCATGGTCGCGAGGAGTTCCCGCATTCTGGGAACTAGTCCCGGTCTCAGTATGGACACCGCAAATTTTTCAATGCAAATTGGTCGCCATGGAGAAAATCGATAATCCTGTAGTCGTAGGTGCAGTGGTAGTGGGGTCGCCATGTAGTTATAGGTTGTCAAGGTAGTCATAGGTAGTTTGAATTAATCGCCTGTGCTGACCGAGCATTTTAATTGGCTCATAGGGGGAAAAAAAAGTTTGCACGGGTTTTCAGAACCAAGGATAACCGACCGGTAATGTTAAATGCCCGCCAAACTTCACAGCTGTGTATCTCTGGCTTATTAAAAGATGTCTGGCTTCTTAAAAGTGTCTCCACTCCTACTCCACCCCCCCCTTCTCCCCACCCCTCTCTTTTAAAGGACTTACCGTACACTGTGCTAGCCGTCTTAACCTTCCTGTTCATCGTGGTGTGTGTCTGTATCACCTTGGCTTTGCACCGTGTGAATTTCAGACAGCGCTCCCCCGCTTTCCCTGGCCCCTGTGTGTGTGTGTGTGTGTGTGTGTGTGTGTGTGTGTGTGTGTGTGTGTGTGTGTGTGTGTGTGTGTGTGTGTGTGTGTGTGTGTGTGTGTGTGTGTGTTCCACTCTGACAGTCGCCATTCGAGCTCCCGGTTTTTTCAGGCGAGTGCCGTGAACTTGACAGTCGCCGGCAGTCCGCTGAAAAATCGCCTAAATGGGACAGACCCTTAAGGACAGTGCAACTGTCAAGAAGTCCTGTCTGCCTTTACAATTATTTTTAATTAACCCCTGATAGGATGTAAAAACATGCAGCTGCATCGTCCAATTTTTAAGCAAATTTATCCTCAGTGTGGTCACATTATCAATACAAGTTATGTTTAGGATAAAACGTGCATTTTAATGATTGAACCAAACAATGTGCAAAGATACTATTTGACTGGTTATTAGAAATTCTAATTGCATCACCAGAATTTGATTAGCTCTTTGCCGTCTTTACAATGTCAAAAACATCTGTCTTCAACATTTGTGCCATCCACAATTTATGTAAGGCTGGTCAAACCAAACTTTTCATTGCAACAGATTTTGAAAATATATTTCTGATCAATTGCTCTCTTCATTGTGCTTTTCCACCCAGCTCCTCCTTCTATTAAACGGGTCGACAGTGATTTACCTGAAGAAGTAATTGTACTGGTTAACAAGACTGCCATGTTAGACTGCATTGTCAGTGGAACACCCACTCCCAAAATCTCCTGGCTCAAGAATGGGCAGCGGTTAGAAGCAAATGATCCCTACAAACTCCTCTCCAATGGACGAACTCTTCAGGTGTTGTTAATATTTTGTCTAATGAGGCATTGTTATCCTAATGAACAATTTATCCAATACATTCAGTATTTTCATGAGGTTCACTGTCAGAAGAACAGAATTATCAACAAGATTCAAACTGATTTATTCAATGTGAAGTTGGGTTTTCGAGATAAAATATGCCAAGTTTGTTCTCTACTTGTGCCGCAGTACAGTTCCATTATTAGCCTATATACACCTGAGTAAAGGGATGGAAAATACACAAGGTATAAAGTTAGAAGGTGCAACTTGCATGCCATTTCATAGCATGGTATGACTAGACCAAAGTACTTTCACAATTCATTAGGCTGCTTGTACCTTGCAAACATTACTAAGTCCCCTTTTTGAATGAAAAATTAGAAAATTAAAGGAAAAGTAGGTGGACAGAATATTATTTTTCATACACATTGCTGAAGACTGATGTGGCTGCCTAAGTGCAGACAATAGAGATTAGACAATGTGTCCAGGAGTAGGCCATTCGGCCCTTCGAGCCAACACTGTCATTCAATGTGATTATGGCTGATCATGCACAATCTATAAAACCCTGTTCCTGCCTTCTCCCCATATCCCTTGATTCCGCTATCTTTAAGAGCTACATCTAACTCTCTCTTGAAAGCATCCAGAGATTCGGTCTCTGCTGCCTTCTGAGGCAGAGAATTCCACAGATTCACAACTCTCTGAGTGAAAAAGTTTTCCTCATCTCCACTCTAAGTGACCCACCCCTTATTCTTAAACTGTGGCCCCTGGTTCTGGACTCCCCCAACAACGGGAACATGTGTTCTGCTTCTAACATGTCCAAACCCTTAATAATCTTAAATGTTCCAATAAGATCCCCTCTCATCCTTCTAAATTCCAGTGTATACAAGCTCAGTTGCTCCATTCTTTTAACATATGACAGTCCCGCCATTCCGGCAATTAACCTCATGAACCTACGCTGCACTCCCTCAATAGCAAGTATGTCCTTCCTCGAATTTAGGGACAAAAACTGCACGCAATACTCCAGGTGTGGCCTCACCAGGGCCCTGTACAACTGCAGCAGGATCTCTTTGCTCCTATACTCAATTCCTTTTGTTATGAAGGCCAACATGCCATTAGCTTTCTTCACTGCCTGCTGGAACTGCATGCTTACTTGTAAAGTTAAAAGGTATTTACATTGTTTGATGATGCATTTCTGCATCACTGTACAAATAGCAATTGATTACATTCTTACTCTTACCAACAGGTGCTCAATGCTCAAGTGTCCGATACCGGCAGATATATTTGTGTTGCCGAAAACGTAGCTGGAAGTACTGAAAAATACTACAATTTAAATGTTCATGGTGAGTGATAATGTTACATAAACAGCAACTTCATACATTAAGAAAATCAGAAACCCCAAGAAATATGTCCTAACATACTTTACTTTACTGTAATGTCAGGGAAACCATGGAATTAACTGCATAAGTTTAAGTTAGGTCCTGGCTTTTGACATTTGACATCAGCTATTCTGATCTAAGTTATTTGTGTGACATAAAACCTGAAAATTAAAATTGAAATTCACTTTGTTGCACAGTGCCACCCAGTATCGTGGGCTTCAACTCAGAGAACATGACTGTTGTGATAAATAACTTCTTCTCTTTGACGTGTGAAGCCACAGCTTTTCCCCCACCCAGCCTCACCTGGCTTAAAGACGGGACACCTCTGCATTCCAACACCAACATCCTCATCTTGCCAGGTACGAAGCTGGTTTGTTTTGTTGCATTTTCTCTTGAATCTTGAATTAATAGTCGTCAGGATTGATCCTGTTGCTGAGATGGGAACAGAATGTGCTCACCATTACTCACGTCTGGCATTCTACTCAACATACTGTGCATTCCTGCAAATTAGCCTCTACATTTATAGAGTTGTGCATTCTTTGATGTCTGTGTATAACACGCTATCATTCAAGAGAAACCCAGCCTTGCTGACAGGCAGGGATTGAGCAGTGTTTTCCAAAGTATCATAGAGCTATTTCATATTAAGGATTGTCTATTACTTATGTTGAAGAAATAGCACCTTTGATATTCCATTGTGCATCATTGCTCATAAGTAACACCATGACTGGAATTTATAACAATCATAGTCCTACCACATGGAATCAGGACATTTGGCCCTACATGTCCATACTGACTAGTGGGCTCCCATCCATATTAATCCCATTTTCTAGCACTTGACCCCATAACCTTTAATGCCTAGGTGCGTCAAGTGCTTGACACTTGATGATGTTAGCGACTCTGCTTCCAACACCCTTCCAGGCAGTGTGTTCCATTCAATCGGGGAAAAAGATTCCCCTCAGATACTCTCTAAATGTCCACACTTTACTCTAGGATTCTATGTCTTCTAGTTTTATCCACCTTTGATAAGATGAAATGTTTCCTGCGGTCAGACTTATCTATATCCTCCATACTTTTACATGCATATAACATAGAACAGTACAGCACAGGAATGGGTCATCAATCCACAATGTTTGTGTCAAACATGATGCCAAGTCAAACTGATCTCATCTGCCTATACATGACCCATATCCCTCTATACCTTGAACTTCCATGTGCCTATCTAAAAGCCTCTTAAACACCATTATCATATCTGCCTCCACCATTGTCCCCTCTTTAACTCCTCCACCTAGTAAATACATACCGTGCCTCCCCAATCTCGCCTCTCAATGAAATGACTGTATCTTTGGCAGTCCTGGTAAATCACCTCCACCCTCTTTCCAGTACTATCATGTTCTTACTATAGTGCGGTGACCCCAATTGTACATAATATTCCACCTACGCTCTGACCAATGCTTTGTAAAGTTGTATAACCTCCCTGCTCTTGTATCCAGTGCCTGGAGGGTTTTTTTCCATTCAAATGTCTTCTGGGATTTTTCCTACAATTGACTTGCCTGATAATGCTCGTCAACTCTGTTATGAATTTGAGAAATTGAATTGCCACTTAATTTATTTCAAGCCACATTGTGAATCAAAATTACCATTGATGCAGCTTTAGCAAGCTGATTGGAATACGTAAATCTGCTGGTTGCATCGCTCCTTGACAGAAGCAAATCTCCAAAGCCTGGTAGAGAAAATACATTCAAAGCTTTACCATGCTCCAAAATAAAAAATGGTATAGAAAACCAGATGATGACAAATTAAACGTAATTGCCGTGGAGATTATAGACAAATTGTGTTGCTTTATAGAAAACATTGCATTTTGTACATTTTTGTTGGGACAATATTCCTATTTAAAACCCATCAATACAAGAGACTACAGCCTGCTGTAACCTTGCTATTATCAAGGTTCTGTTCCAGAGATCCTGGTCTCCAGTGTAAATCGACCAATAAACAACCTAAGCTACTCACACCAGCCAACATGTCCCACCTACACTAGCCCCGCCAGCCTGCATTTGGCCTAAATCCTTATAAACATTTCCCATCCATGTAGTTGTCATAAAGGGGCTGACCCACTTGGGCGACCTAATTGGCGATTTTGGAAGAGTTTGAAAAAATGACATGTTGAAGACCTCCTTCGTCTATGGTGAAGCCTAGCTACGACTAGCTACGACTAACTTCGGGAAAATTGGACACCGAATAGTGGAGAATGAAGACAGCCTCCTTCGATCTCCTTCGACCTCCCTTCGACTATGATGAAGACTACGACTACCTTTGACTACCCTCGATTACCTACGACTAACATGCCAACCTACTTGGACTAAACCTATGAGTAAAAAAAGTATCGATTTTTTCCATGGCAACCTGTTTTTACTCGCGGGCATTTTTTAACATATTGAAAAAAAATGCCGCGACCTAGCTGAGGCCTCGAGTACGCAGAGACCACTCTCGAGCATGAAGGAGAGTTACGAAGACCTCCTACGACTTTGTGTCGACCATGTTGCGAGTATGAGTCAAGGGCAAACTCGCCAGAACTCGTGGATTAGGTTGCCCAAGTGGGACAGCCCCTTAATGTTTTTTAAATGTTATTATTGCACCTGCTTTAACAACTTCATTTAGCAGTTTGATCCATATACCATCCTCTGTGTGAACAAGGTGCCCCTCAGATTCCTCTTAAAACTTTTCCCTCTTACTTTAAACCTGTATCCTCTAGTTCTTGATTCTCTTACCCAGGGATAAAGACTTTATGCATTCATCCTATCTATTCCCCTCATCAGTTTATACACCTATATAAGATTATCTAATATCTTAGCCTGCCCAACTGCTACTAATTGTACATCCCTTGAGTTCTAGCAACATACTCATAAATCCAGTTTAATGGCATTTTACCTATAGCAGGGTGACCACAACGGAACACAATACTCCACATGCAGCCCAAATTTTAGACTCTAGACTTCAGACTTCAGAGGTACAGCATGGAAACAGGCCCTTCGGCCCACCAAGTTTGCACTGACCAGTGATCACCCCATACACTATCCTACACACTAAGGAAAATATACTTGAACCCAATTAACCTACAAACCTACACGTCTTTGGATTGTGGGAGGAAACCGGAGTACCGGGAGAAAACCCATGAGTCACAGGAAGAAAGTACAAACTTCATACAGACACCTTACCTGTAGTCGGGATCAATCCTGGGTCTCTGGTGCTGTAAGGCAGCAACTCTACCACTGCACCACTGTGCCGCACTTCTATATTCAATTCAAGATCTCTATGTTCTAGAGAACACTCCGCAAGGCCCTACCATTCACGGGGAAGGCCCTGCTGCGGTTCGACTTCCTAAAATGCAACAATTGAATGATTTGAATTCCACTCCATTAGCTATACCTTAGCCCACTTGCCCAGCTAATTAAGATCCCACTGATCTTATCTTGATCTTATCTGATGTTGATCTTCACTGCCTGAAACCACCTATTTTAGTGTCATCTTTAAACTTACTAATTATGTGTCATACATTCTTATCCAAATTGGTGATATTGATGACAAACAGCAGTGGACCTAGCACTGATCCCTGAAGCACACCAATAGTCACTGGCCTCCAGTCTGAAAAACAACCTTCTACCACCACCCTTTGCTTCCTATCCTGAAGCCAATTTTGTATCTAGCTAGCTCTCCATAGATCCCATGTGATCCAACCTTCCAGAGCAGCCTCCCATGCAGAACATTTTCAAATACTTTATCGGTCCATGAAGACTACATCTTCGGCCAAGACCTCGTCAGCCTTTGTGGTTATTCCTTCAAAAATCTCAATTAAATATGTGAATCATGATGTCCCATGCATAAAACCAAGCTATGCCTAATTAACCCTGTCTTTCCAAATAATGATATATCTTATCACTCAGAATCTTTTCCAGCAATGTCTAAGCTTACCGGTCTATCAATCCCAAGTTTTTCTTTGCAACTTAAATAGGTATGCGGATTTACACTTCTACATTTCAGAATTTATATATGTTGGTTCAACACAGGAAGTGGGAGGGAATAGGTGGGGGGGGGGTGGAGGGTTCTGGGTTGGATATGTCTCGTTGTTAGTTTACATAAATGTGTAGAATAATAGCTGCATAATGCATCCTGTAGTTTCAGTTTGATGAACAGTGGGATCTGTTTCTGATTTTGAAATCCTATCATCTCACAGGAGGCCGGACTGTTCAATTGCCTCGGGCTAAGCTCACTGATGGAGGAAAATACACGTGTTTGGCCATGAATCAAGCAGGAGAAGCTGAAAAGCAGATTTACCTCACAGTTTATGGTTGGTATACATGACTATCAGAATTAGGTGTACTGGGACCAAAGAGATGAAAGACAGCTTAGTAATAATTCAAAGATAGACACAAAATGCTGGAGTAAGTCAGCGGGACAGGCAGCATCTCTGGAGAGAAGGAATAGGTGACGTTTCGGGTCGAGACCCTTCTTCAGATTGGTAATGATGCATAACTTTTTCATAAGAAATGTGATACTGTGTAGAAAACAGCACTACCTAGCTGGAATCTGAAGAAGGGTCTCGACCCGAAACATCGCCTATTTCCTTTGCTCTATAGAACCTGCCTCACCCGTTGAGTTTCTCCAGCATTTTTGTCTACCTGCCTAGCTGAAATGTCAGTTAAAAGATAAAGCAAAATATGTGTGGAGAGAGGGTTGAGCTAGAGATTATTGTTTTGGGAAAAGACCACTAGTAACAACAGGGGCAATCTCTACGTGGAGCTAAAATATATTGGTGAGGTCCCAGATAAATACTTTTCATTGGTTGTCACAAGGAAAACAGACTATTGGAGACCAGGGCAGAGATTATTGGGGCATTGGCTGAGATGATTAAATCTTTGCTGGCCGCAGGTGAGGTAACGGACAACGTGAGGATGGCAAAGGCGGTCCGCCTTTACACGAAGGACAGCTGGAAAAGCCTGGTAATTCCAGACCTATGAGCCTGGCATTAGTACTACAAAACTTAATTAGTAAAAAATTAACAGGATTAATGATCACTTGAAAAGGCAGGAACTAATCAGAGACAGTTGCATGGTTTTGTCAATGCAGATCCTGTCTGACCAATCTGTAGTGGAAACAAAGTTTACTAATGAGGGTATCGTGGTGCATGTGGTTTGCATGGTCTTCAGCAAAACCTCAATAGGTCAACGGTACTCTAGATCTATGACAAGTCGCCCATGGTAAACTGATCGAGAAACGTAGGACCCATAGGATCCAAGGCAAATTGGTAAAATTTATCCAAAATGGGCTTGGCAATAGGAAACAGATGGTAGAAGGTTGTAAATACCCGTGACCGGTGCTAAGGCCATTGCTGTTTGTAATAGCTGTGAGTGAACAAGGCTACAGTCAAATCTGTTACTGAAAATCTATTTTTCAACTGTTCCCTCTCTGCAAGAATTCTGATCAAGGGGACGTAGTCTTAATTTTACAGCTAGGCTATTTTGAAATGGAATCTGTACGGCCCTGTCCTAAAAATCCAGATATCATGTTACTGGAGCAATTGGTGTTTCTTTGGAAAGATTTCTATGATTTCTGTACACAATGGCACAGTGGTAGAGTTGCTGCCTTAGAGGGCCACACATCCAGGTTTGATCCTGAGTACAGGTGCTGATTGTATGGAGTTTACACATTTTTTCTGGACTGCGTGGGTTTTCTTCTGGTGCTCTGGTTTCCTCCCACATTCCAAATGCGAGCAGATTTGTAAGTCTATTGGCTTCTGTAAATTGAGAGTGTAGGGTAGAACTAGTGTACAGGGTGATTGTAGGTTGACATGGACTTGATGGACCGAAGGGCCTGTTTCCACGCTGCACCTCTATACTGAACTAAACAATTATTTACTCACTTTTATTTATTCATCACTTTACAATCTATGTGTAATTGGCACCCAATCCAAAATATCTAGTTGTGTGTAAAATTAGCATTATAATTTCCTGCATACAAAAATATCACTGTAAAATATCTGCTAGTTCTGTGAGACACTGTTCCCATTCATAACATGACCAAATTTGTAGGCAACCGTCTCCTGCTTTTACTAAGCACAAAGATAATAATAATCAAAGTAATTGAGTTTGTAGACTAAACATGCATCTGCAAAATTCAGCAGGAGGTTCAACTATAATGGACTTGTTTAAAACCTGCTTCCTTTAATCTTTCTTTTCTCCCACTAAACAGCCTTTAAACCCTATCTAACCATCATTTTGCTTTGCCCAATTTCCTCTCACTGATTACAACCATGGTATTTTGTACCAGTGGACTAAAACAACTAAATATTTCTTGAAACTACTATTTATATTAAGTTTGGTTAATCGATTGTGAACTACTAACTGGCAGTTTTATTTTAATACACTCAAACTTCTAGTCATCTCCTATAACTATTAAGACTGGGGGTCTAAATGATCTCTAACACAAAATATCTCAGCTTGGCCAGCAATTAGTTTCCATGATTTTTAATAATGTCAAATTTTTCCTCATAATTCTTCTTACAAATTTTGATAAATACTAATATTATTAATTATTTACATATATAATAATAATACATTGAAATAGTTGCTTGATTGTGAGATAGAGAATTGAACATTAGTGATTTTAGATGTGTATTTAGCTGTAGAGTTGTACAAAATAATATTGTTACTGAGTTATTGGAATATGAGGATTTTTAAATAGATTTTTTATTTTACTTTATGGCCCACACAAACACTATAATGACAGCTATCCTACACGTCTGGTTTGTAAAGCAGAAATAACACCTTATGGTTTTAATATCAGCCTGTAATAGCATATAGTGCATCTGGTTGTGGAGCCAGAATAATGAAGTGAAGCTCGATTTGCTCTTTCTTTACGACTGGCTCAATTCCAGCTCTTGTCAGCAGGCCTGCCTTAATCCAAATAAACACCATTTGGTTAGAAATGCACTTTCTAAATAATTAGAGTTGTAAATTATCAGATGCGTTGGGAAGGTAATTCTATGATCACCGACTGAACACTCAGAGAAATGCATTTTGAGACATTGTACATATATGGTCCACCTCTTTGTTTTCATGTTTATTTCTTCTCTGTAAACTTGGAATATGGTTTGAATTACAATGTCACATCATGAAAATCTTTAACACATATTTACGAACTGTGTACTGTTAAAACATTCCTACAGATTGTCAGTTGTGTTAGGAGCCCCTTGGTTTCATGTAGACAACCCATTGTAGGCCATCCCAGATGGGAAATAAGCCTCCGCCATCTAATCTGTCAGCATGTTCATCTATTTTAAAGATGCTAAATTGTCATGTTTAATGAGAATACAGCAGCTGGGAAATAAATCACTTCAAGAAATATATTTCTTCCCGCATCAGTACTACGTCGCTGATCCCCTGGTCCAAGTTCTTGACTGCATCCTGAGGAAATGGCCCCTTGGAATCAATCGTATCATTGATTCAGAACCTTATATTTTTTAATGAGTTCACTTTTATTCAAAGTAATGTACAAAGCGTTAAGACCCATCCTACTCAATCCTGTCTCCAGAGGATCATGATTAAACGTAGGAAACAACCTATGTTGCACCATTTCCATGCAAAGTATCTTTAGTTTAGTTTAGAGATACAACGCGGTAACAGGCCCTTCGGCCCACCGAGTCCGCACCGACCAACGATCCCCGCACATTAACACACACTAGGGACTATTTACACTTATACCAAGCCAATTAATCTACAAACCTGTACATCTTTGGAATGTGGGAGGGAACCGAAGATCTTGGAGAAAACCCACGCAGGTCACAGGGATCAGGTGGCGCCGTGCGCGGCAGCCTCGCCAGCGGTTTGTCTGTCATTTCGACATTTTTAGTTTTTTTAATATATCTAAATGTATGTGTTAATGTCTCTCTGTATGTTTTTATGATGGGATGGTGGGGGGGAAAATGGGGAAACCGTTTCCAGTCACTTACCTTGTCGGAGTGCGGCCTAACAACTTGGATTGGAGTGGCCTTTCCCGGAGAGCGGCTCAGAGCTTCAGCAGCAGGCGCGGCGCGGACTACCATCATGGAGCCAGAATAAAGGCTTCGACCGCCAGCCTGCTGACTTTAGCATCGTGAAGCCGCGGTTTGCGGAGCTTCTAGCAGCAGGCGTGGGGAGCAGCCAGGGATCTCTTGCCAGGGATCGCCAGAGAAGAGCTCCGGCCTACGGTCTATAACATCGAGAAGCCGCGGTCTCCGGTAAGAAAGTGGACGATTCGGGCACTCCATGCTGCGGAGTGTGTTCCATCCATCCCAACATCGGAGCTTTGATCATCCCGACGAGAGGTCTTGCACATCGGGCCGTCCGTCGCGGCGACCGCAGTGGGTCAAGGCCCCAAACACGGGTGAACAAAAGGAGGAAGACTGACGGAACGTTATTGCCTTCCATCACAGTGGTGGATGTTTATGTTAAGTTTTATCGTTTTAATTGTGTTGTGTTCTGTTACTTGTATGGCTGCATAATAACTCAAATATCACTGTACCTTAATTGGTACATGTGACAATAAATGTGAATCTGAAATCTGAATCGAGTCTGAGAACATACAAACTCTACAGACAGTACCCGTAGTCAGGATTGAACCTGGATCTCTGGCACTGCAAGCGCTGTAAGGCCGCAGCTCGACCGCTGCAGCACCGTGCAGTTAGGATTTCTCAGTTTTTAAATCCTAAACTACACACTGCATGCAGGATATAGTCCCAGTTGCATATTCACCCGAAAACAGTGAAGGCCAGAATACTGTTTAATTTTCCAACAGCTTATCATGTGTGCATGGCATCTTCCTGTGTTTCAAAAGGTTGTATATCTTTGGAAATCCCCATCTTGGAGAACTGTGGGTCTATTGTCATGCAGTATATTTGAGCCCAAAGCTGATAAGTGTTTTGAGTACTGAGTGCCTTGAGGTGATTAGGGAACTGGAGAGACTTGAATAAAGTTTGACGGTATTACAGCAGACTCAAGGGGTTTTACGGCCTCCTGCTTCTTCTATTTCTAGTCCTTTGTTGTCTTTTCTCCAGTGAGCTGCTTGGGATGTTTTTGATGTTAGCATTTCATTGTGAATGGAAGTTGTTGTTGTCTTTCCTTCTGACTGACAAGCTATGTACAAAGTTTTGAGATTTCAAAAATCAAGCCTGTAATTTATCCCATCAGATAAAGCATAAAAAGAACTTTAATTTGACACCTAATTCACTTTCATATCTTCAGTATTAAAAAAGTTATGGCCATTTTCATTCTCGGAAATTAGCATCTCGTTTCCTATTGCTTTTCCATTGACTTAACACAAAAGCTGTGATCGAGGACAGTCAAAAGCCCATAACTTTCTTAAAAATTAAGAGAACAATGAAAATTTAAGTTATTATAGATTGAAGCATTCTGAAACAAATATAACACATCTTACTTGGATGACCTGAAATTAAAGCATATTATTAGTTAGTTACCTAATTGTAGCTAATTACAAAGTTGACCATTGTGACGGAAATAGTAATAAACACCCAGACTGCCTTAAAAATGTGATTTTCTCATGATCTTTAATATTATTGTATTATATGCTGTAAGTCCGTAACAGATAGGTAAATAAATTACAATTTCTAGCATAGACCAAGTCTTTATGGAGAAGATCAGTTGCTAGCTGGTACATTGGCATATCATAATCAGTAGCATCATCATATTCCCCAGATTGTGACCAATAAGCAACTCTGTACACCTTGTTTTTCCTAAATTTCTTAATTTTGGCATTGCAAAGTACAGGTTTCTGCTCTTCAAACCACACATGACATGCCTTTCTGCCCACTACATTCCCATTAAGAATGTCCTGTAGATCATCACATTTGAATTCAGATAATCTCTGCGAATGCTGTCTAAGTCAGTCTCTTTTGCTGGCCATTTGGATTGACAATTTTGAATTTCTTCTTCGGAGACATCTGTTTAAAATGTAAAGAAAAAAAACCCACTGAACAGCATTAACAGAAACAAGTTATTATTTGCAGTTTTAGAAAAAAGGTAGAAATTATAATGTTAAATGCTAAAACAAATAGTAAATACCCAACAAAAAAATCATATTCATCAGTTTCATCAAATTAATTAAATTAACCTAATCAATTAAATTAATCTAAATTCAGTTACTAGATCTAAAAATGTATCCATTTCTTAAGAAAAGGCTAATTTTTTTTAATACCCTAAGTATCCAAATAACAAATAAACTGATCCCATTCACACGCGTTCACATGATTTTTAATTTAAATCCCATAAATTAATCCAGAAACATCCACTCTCAAGATAAATTCATTATTTTTTGCACAATACATCTGACAAAAACGGTTTTGGATATTTAGTGTGAAAATATTGATCATGGTTAGACAATAACACAAAATATAGATGATTTAGATGCTCTTATGACATGATTGTCCAAAAAAAATAATGATTTTGATCATCTTGCGAGTGGATGTTTTTGGAATGTGATCGATTGGAATGTTGCCATTGCCGTAAATTTTAAACCCATATCGGCAGGCAAGACATGGCCGATTCATATGGGGCCTAAATAACATTTTCGCATCATAAGATTAAAATAAAGTCACACCAAAAAGCAAAATAATATGTTAAATAAACAATATACCTTTTGTTTTGTCTTGATATTGCGATCCGTGATGTTGAAGGCGGTGAAGGCTTTTTTAGTCGCTTTTAAGTTTTATACAGCGACGCAATGGTACAGCTATTTTTTTTTTAAACCTGCGAACGGAAGAGCAAACGATTTTTCTTCTTCAGATAGCAGCCCAAGGAAATCCCTCTCCGACAACCAATACAAACATGCATTTTAATTCCCCCCCCCCCCCAAAGCCTCTGGAATCGCACGCACAGGCAGTGGCAGATTTGTAGCGCCACTGATGGTAGGTTTTGTAACAACGCTACATTACATCGACTATCACCACTTCCACTTGGGTATCCTCCAGCATGGATCTCAATAGAAAAATATGGGACGTTGTAGTTTCCATATTGCTCTTGGAGTCTGATATAGTACTACCATCCAACATGGGTGAATCTGCATTAGACAGTGACATGATTGAAAGCCTGTCTGCAAATTATCACCATCCAAGTTCTTTAGAGGTGCAGTGCAGCTAATATCACATTCAGCTATCTTCAAGGCTTTGTTTTTCTTATAGTTCCACCAACTATTAAGGATGGGTCAGGGAATTCCCCACACTCAGTCAGTGTCCGCACTGGGAGTACAGCCATTCTGGAGTGTGAATCAAATGCAGTACCACCACCCATCGTCACCTGGTTTAAGAATGGCCGTCCAGTTATCCAATCCAGCAACATTCGAATTTTGGCCAACGGCCAAACTCTGGAGATCACAAATGCTGAGGTAAGGCTTTTCAAAGTTAAACATGAGCAGAATGCACATCAAGGCCTCACAGTCTAAACTTTGGAAGATATCACACCCCATCATCATTTTGACTCATTATCTTGGATGGATAATATCTACTTTCTTGATAGAAAATGTCTGTTTTACTACCAAAATTTGAATCTGAGTGGAAACCTTTTTCCTACTTCAAAAGCAATAGGTATAAAAAAAATCATAGGGTCATAGAGCAAGGAAATTAGCCTTTGTGCCTTCAGCCAATTGTGTGTGGGCTGACCATTTGCAACAATCTTCCACTAAACTCATGTTATTCATCCATGTTAGGACCCTCAGCATTAAAGTGTTCTATGGAAAGCCACTTTCAGTGGGAGAAATGATTAGCTAATTGAAGTCAGTTGTGTTGATTGAGGGGTAAATGTCGGACAGAGAGAACTATCCTATTTATTAACCTCTGTTTAACATTTCATCCACAACACATAAGCTAGTAATATAGTTGCATTTAAATAATTAGGCACAATATCCAACTGCTTCCCAAATGCATATCTAGCATATTACCTAATTTCTGCCTCAGATACTGTGTCTTCTGTGGTCAGCCTGGGACTCCTACCCAATATCCTAGTTACTAGATGTTACCTTGACCTTGAAGTGATTGGAAATAAGTTTTGTTTAATTAGAAAATATTTTTCTCTCATTTCTCAATTACACAGATTCCAGTCAGAAAGTAAACTGAGATAATTGAGGTGTGCATTGCAATAATGAATAGTTTATTTTTCATTGTCAATTTATAATCAATCCTTGAAAAGGAAATCAAATTGAAAATGGAATATGTAAGTAAATTGTTCCATGGCCAATTGTAATGATTCTTTTTCGTGCCTTCAATTACTAAGTGTCAAACCCATTTAACCGCACCCCAGTCATAATCAATATCTGCTCGTCTCAGCAGAATGACATAGATGCAATTATTTTAAAGTGTTATTTTCAGTTTCGCTGTACTCTACAATAATGTTGGATTTGAGGATGCTTCAAAAAGAAGCCGCCCTTATTTAATTCCCTCCTCTCTCAGAATAAAGTTCACTCCATAATTGAAAAGCCACTACTGAAGCTAAATTTTCAAAAGTTGCATATTTAAAGACGTGCATTCCCACAATTTAATTAGTGTACCATTGATAACAAAATAAATCGGACATTCTCCTTTTGGCTTCCAATTAGATGATGAGTGAGATGTTTTTAACTTGCATTTAATACTCACAGAAAACTACAATGTATTTTTGTGAGTCAAGGAAGTCAGGATAGAAAATCCGTAAGCTGAGAGAAAATTTGAAATGCAATTTAAAATGTAAACAAAACGCAATTATTGAAAAATTGATAATTCAATCTGTGAACTTCACCACACAGATTCAAATGAATGCAGGCATGGCCACTAAGCTTACAGTCGCCGTGTAAAAGCTAGAACTATCTTTGTATCAATTTCCATATACAGAAGAACTTCCTGGCATAAATTCTAAATGATTTTTTCTGATTCGATCCTTTAAATTCAAATACTTTAATTTCCAGTTTTTAGATTTTAACACTTTGTCAGTTGCACTGTATATTACAGCATTAACACTGTTCTTTCAGATTAACTAAATATGTATGGATGAATTTATAGATATAAGCAATCCTTCGTCAGCTTTCCAACTGTAGTGTCATTCCAGTAATATAAATGTAATTTGTATTATTGGAATAACAAAACATTAAAATCATATTACTGGAATAACAGTACAATTGGAAAGCCAACTGTTCTTTTATTTATAATTGAATAAGTATTGCATTGTTAAATTAGTTGCCAATTTGAACATGCACATTGCCCTTTTTAATAATACGTAATGTGAATTAATAATTTTTATTAAACTATTATTTTCAGTATTTCTTTTGAAGATTTCTGCCTTTCTTACGTTCATTTAGGTTTCAGACACAGGCCAGTATGTCTGTAAGGCCACAAATATTGCCGGGCAAGTGGATAAGAATTTCCACCTCAATATACATGGTAAGTTTGTTTAGAAGTAGACTTTGTGGGGATGTGGAATGTATAGCTATTCAAGTTTATTTTTATATGAAGGAATGAAGTAAGCTGGAAATTTTCTCTTCCCAGATGCAAATATTGGAGTCTGTTGTCAATTGGTGTTAGTCGTATGAAGCTTCAAGAGCAGAAATATATCTTTGGCAGATTTGGATAAGCTATGCCTTATATGCTTCTGCAGAGGTTCAGTTTTAGATTCAGTATCCAACTTTATATCTGCAACTAATCTGAAATCGAAGCAAAAAATGCTAGAAATGCTCAGCAGAAATAGTCAGAATTTCAGGTTGATGACGTTTAATTGAAACTGGGAAAAGTTAGAAATAAAATGTTTTTAAGTTGCGGAGAAAGAGAGAGACAGTCGGAGAGCAGGACGGGAAAGGTCTGTGAAAGGGTGAAGATGAGGAGAGACTGGGAGACACAATTGCTGGCTGAAAGAGCATGGAAAAAGCCATGATGAATGGAGGGAAAATAAAATATTGTATATATTCAGTAAGCCGGGAAACACATTCGTTGACTTATGATCAGAGCATTTAATTCTGATGGAAAATTGTCGATCCAAAACATTAACTTTATTTCTCGCTCCACAGTTACTGCCTAACCTGCTGATTTTTTTTTGGCACTGTTTTTATATTGTATTTCCAGCATCTACAATTTTTTTATGTTTTGGTATATCAGAGGAATCAAACAAGATGTTTGAATTCTAAAATTGCTGATGGAACAAAGATGAAAATTGTTTGCTGAAAATATGGGATGGAAAACATTTTTAAGATATCTAATGTGTTAATTATAACAACTTGGATGCACATACAAATTGTTGTTTAATTATTCTCAGATTTGTACAGCTGCAGGTATCCTTATCTCTGATCCATGCTTCCCATTTCTTCCCAAAAACTACAAATTATATTGACAGATGCTGCAATGCCCACATCAATTTTCTGCAATATATATATTCTTGTTATATTTGAATTCACACTCCATCATTCAAAATCTTATTCTTCCATAAACAAACCAACTGTCTGTTCTTCCACCGTGACTGCACAGTCTGATATATCTCACTACTTCCATGCACAAAAAAGGAAATTGTTGGGCAGACTTCACAAGGAATTGAATACATTAAAGCATGTTTCAAACAAACATCAAAGTTGGAAGTCAATCCTAACATTAATTTAACATATTTTTTTCCAACACCAGTACTTCCAATGACACAGCACTCTGAGTAGTAATTGGAGCTTCATAATACACAAGGCATTTCCAGTTCTTCCTTGAGTCTAAAGGACTAAAGTCAAGTCTAAAGTATAAAGAACTGGGTAAAATCCATTTGGGGTGTTTGTATGTTGTATGTTTATTTGGACAGAGAGTTGCATGCTATTCATTATTCCAAAAAATATTTTTGTAAATTGCAGATACATAACCCAGAGAGTTAATGTTGTTATAGCAAAAAGTTCAGCTAAACTGTTTGTAAATCTTATAACTTAACTCCAGCAGTGCAAGATTTTGTCAGCAGTGCGCTGAGTATTCCTCTTGTATAATACGCTCAAATTGCAATAGGATTGCTTCAACTCCTGAGCTCGACATAACAAATTCTGAGCTCAGACGTCTTGAATGAGCAACATTCCAACTTAAGAACATGTTTTGCTGCCACTGGCAAGGCCAATATTTAATTGCACTCTCCTTGCTCAGCATCCACATTTTCCAAATTCTGAGACAAATCTCTGCATATGTGAAGTGGACAGAAGAGAAGTAATAATGTGTTTGACACAAAAAGCTGGACTAACTCAGCGGGACAGGCAGCATCTCTGGAGAGAAGGAATGAGTGACATTTCGGGTCAAGACCCTTCTTACTAAGTCTAAATATGTTACTAAGCCGATGCATTTTATCAAAATTATGAATTAAATTGAAAAATCTCAAGAGCTAACATTGGATTTTTTTCCAGCACTTCAAATGGTGAAATGGTTCAGTGCCAGATTTAGAGCATGGAAATTGTTCTTTCTTTGAAGCTGTTTGTAAAAGTAAAGTTATCCATTGCCATTATTGTTTCTCCAAAGGAGCAATTCATTCCATGTGCACAAAACAGAACTTTTATTTTACATATTTGAAGGACATCATTGTCGTTGTAAATGTATTTAATCCTGCCAAATTATGTCAGCAGAGCATAAAATCATACACAATTTTATACTGCTTTTCCCACTAAAACGGCTGTTGCTATCTTTTTGAAGAAGAACCCCTGAGTTGACAAGATATCTCTAACTTTATTCAGTAAACACCGCAGATCAATCCTACCGCTGTATTAAATTAGCTGCTCTCAATGCTTCAATGCTTGCAGGAATTCTCTCATCCCCTCCAGATTTAATAGGATGAAACAAAAGCAGCTCAAACGTGCATGTGTGCGTGCGTGTATGCTTGCGTGTGCTTACGTGTGTGTGTGTGAGTGACAAAGTATGTTTTCACAGCGGTAACCACCTTCATGTGTAGATCTTTCACCTCCAGTGCAGTTTTATGTCAAACTGTATTACAGCAAAAGAATTGCCATTCACAGTCTTAAGTATCTCTTTATAAAATGCAAAAGCCAAGAAGCAAGATTAAAAAAACAAGTTTGCAAAATTTGGACATTTTCCAATGCAGCCTGATAAATTGGAAGCTTTGTTACACTCAGCATTTGCCAGGAAAAACATGAAGATGTAATTATACATCATTTAACTGTTCTATTTCTCATGCAGTCCCACCCAGAATTGAAGGCCGGGCAGAGGAAAACGTCAGTGAGGTCATTAACAATCCTGTCACTTTTGCCTGCGATGCTACTGGCATTCCTCCACCGACGTTATCTTGGCTGAAGAATGGGAGAACCATTGGTAAGATGCTGCTGCAACCTTGGCACTTTTAGTTAATGTTTTTGCTCGCATTAAAATGGGTAGATAACGCCCCCTGGTGGTATAATTTAAATACCAACACAAATAGAACATTATCCAAACAAGAGGAATTATCTTACGTAATTCCAGTATATCTAGTAAATGTCCGTGCGTAATTTAACAGATTTTATTTATTTCACTTTTTTTGGAATGTTCAAAATAGTTTCCATGTAAATCTCTGCTAAAATGTTTAAAGGACCTGTCCCACTTACCGGATTTTTTCGGCGACTTGCCGGCCACCGTCATAGTCACAGCAGGTCGCCGAAAATGTTGAAAATCTAGAAAGAGTCGTACCTTTTTGGCGGTTTCCCTGCGTAATACTGCAATTTAATACCTTCACAGAGACATTAAGAATGTCAAGAGGGAATTCTGCACAAACCCAGAGACTTGAGGAAATGACATGCAAACCCAGTAGATTGTGGCAAGGCTTGCACACTTGTAACCACAGGCTACAAAGCAAAAGTGAGCCGTATCAATGGTCCCTCCGCAATGAGCTCAATGCATTCTTCACCCACTTTGAAGTCCATCACTGGTGGAATGTTACCCCTCCCGCCAATGTCAGGCGCATCCAGGGCCGGATTAAGACCCATAGAGGCCCTAAGCACTTAAAAGATTTTGACGCCCCTATATATATGTAATTCAAAATATAAACAATAATAAACCATTAAATACATTTTTATTTTTTTAATGAAACAAAACTATCAGTAAGATGGAAAATAATGTTTATTTTTGTATACTTCCACTTTATTTATATTTGAAAAGTTTTCTCCTACTTTCTGTGGTGCCCCCTTCCCTTGATGCCCTAAGCACGTGCTTATTTTGCTTAATGGTTGATCCAGCCCTGGGTGCATCTATACCAAGGGTTACTGTGGCAGACGTAACATCATCCTTGAGAGTGAATGCACAGAAAATAACTGGTCTGGATGGAGACCCTGGCCATGTCATCCTGATCTCTATGGGTCAACTGGCAGAGGTATTCACAGACATCTTCAACATCTCACTACTCCATTCTGAGGTCCCCACTTGCTTCAAAAAGACCACTATCATCCCAGTGCGGATGAAAATCAAGGTAGTGTGCCTTAATGTCTACCATCCAGTGGCTCTGACATCTGCCATCATGAATTGCTTTGAGAAACTGGTGATGGCACACATTAACTCTAACCACCCAGACAGTCTTGATCCTCTGCAGTTTGCTTAGCATTGCCACAGTCCCACAGCAGACTTCATCTCCTTGACCCTAAACTCATCTTTGGAACACCTAGACAACAAGGACTCCTACGTTAGACTTGTAATTATCGACTATCTCTCTGTCTGGGTTTGTAGGTTATTTTGCTTCTGTAAATTGTCCTGAGTGCATAGGATAGTGCTAGTATATGGGGTGATTGCTGGTCATCAAGGACTCGGTGGGCCAAAAGGCCCCTTTCCATGCTGTATCTCTAAAGTCTAAAGAATACAAGAACTTGCAGAGAGTTGTAGATGTAGTCCAGTCTATTATAAGGACCAGACCTCTCACTATTGACTCCATCTACACTTCGCAAAAACAGTCAACAAAATCATAATCTTGCCCATCCTGGTCATTACTTTTTCTCCCTGCTCACATCTGGCATTAGAACAGCTGGAACAGCTTCTGCCCCTCTATTATTAGAAACATTGAAAAACATAGAAAAATAGGTGCAGGAGTAGGCCATTCGGCCCTTCGAGCCAGCACCGTCATTCAATATGATCGTGGCTGATCATCCAAAATCAGTACCCTGTTCCTGCTTTTTCCCCATATCCCTTGATTCCTTTAGCCCAAAGAGTTAAATCTCTTTTGAAAACATCCATTAAATTAGCCTCCACTGCCTTCTGTGGCAGAGAATTCCACAGATTCACAACTCCCTGGGTGAAGACGTTTTTCCTCGTCCCAGTCCTAAATGGCCTACCCCTTATTCTTAAACCGTGACCCCTGGTTCTGAACTCCCCCAACATCGGGAACATTTTTCCTGCATCTAGCCTGCATCCTTTAAGAATTGTGTATGTTTCGATAAGATCCCCTCTCATCCTTTATGTTTCTATAAGATCCCCTCTCATCGTTAGGCTTCTGAACGACCCTTCCATGAGCTACTGTCCGATTCACCTCTACCCATTGAGGACATTGGACTTTGTCTATGGAACTGATGTTCTACAATGCGGAGAACAATATTCTGGTATCAGAATCTTTCCCTTTGCTCTATCTATTGAACTTGAGTTTCACTGTTTCTGTGGTCTGTTTGATCTATTTGGATAGCATGCAAAATAAAGCTTTTCACTGGATCTTGGTACCTGTGACAATAATAAACCTAAACCTAGTTTGCCAGGGAGATCTCTAAGGTCACGGAAGGAGTTTGTGATTGTTGAGCTTCTGCTGTTGGAATAACATAAGTCACACACAGTGATTAAGATCCAAAGACTTTATTAGCGTTACAGCATAGGTAACTTCATCTTAGCACATAACTCAAAAGTGAGAAAGAAAGCCCAGAGAAGCTTTCTGTTAAACTAGTGGGTGTAGCTACAAAGTATGTCTCATAACATGAGTGACACTAATCTTCATCCTCCCTCTTAAAGAATTAAATGTCAGTACAAAACCATTGACTAAATAAGGCATGCATTGCAGTTGATAATAAGCTGGAGGAAAGTCAAACATAGCCCGGGTACTTCACGTTGGGCTTGCAACACAACCAGCACCTGTGCGATAAAGACCATCTCCATTTTTCCCCACCGGGGATAGAGCCAGTGGCTTCACCGGTGACAGAGACTAAACCAGCATTCCTGGTGATGGAACAGGGGACTGTGGCGCAGGCGGAGGGGGCATCTCCACTGGCAAAACAGCCGTTGCAGAAGTGGGTTGTTGTGATGGTGTAGGCGGATCAATGCCGCTGGGCACGGATGGAAGTACACTTGTACAGTCTGGATAATACGGAGGTGGAGCTGGCTCATTCGCAGGCAGGATATGTTGTCTGTTACGCCTGTAGGTGCTGCCATCGGCACTGACCAGATATGACCGTGGCTCAGAAGCAGTTCCAGAAATAACACCAAAAAGGTCATGGCCTTTGCCAGTTTGCAAACGAATCACCTGCCCCATGGTTAATGGTGGCAGCAGCCTACTTGTTTTGTCATACCACTGTTTTTGAATGTCACGCTTTTGTTATAACCTGGACTGGACTTCCGATCATGGAACCACCTGTGGGATCAATGCCTGATCCGCCACGGGCACCGTGGCTCGGTTCTGCCTCAACAATAAACATTGAGCAGGTGAACACAAAATAGGGTCGCGGAAGATGTTGCGTAAGTTGAGTAGATCCAGGTGCACGTTGGAATTAGCTCTGTATGATCGTTCCATAAGCTGTTTGGCACTCTTGACAGCCTGCTCAGCTAGTCCAAGTGTTGGCTGGTAAATTGACTGCCGTTATCAGCTAACAGTATGCACGGAGCTTCATGGTCTGCAAAATGGCAAGCAAGCTACCCCACGAGAAGTGGGGCTGCTAAGAAAATCAATGTCAAACCATCCAGAATGCGAATCGACAAGTATCAGGTACTGCTTGCCATGCTATTCATATATGTCAGGTGCCACTGTTGACCATTGGAGGGCAAGAGCCGGATGTGAAAGAAGTGGTTGCTTTTGTTGATGAGGTGACAAGCTGTTACACACTGCACAGAACGCCACATTCTCTGTGAAGTATTTGGTCATGCCAGGCCAGTAAAACATATTCCTTGCCCGTAGGATGGTGGCTTCAGCGCCTGGGTGTCCAGCATGGACAGCGTTAAAACTTGCTGTGCAGTGAAGCAGGGACCACAACCTTTTGTCCTTTTACAATAATGTCATCCTGCAGCACTAGCTCATCGCGGACAGCAAAGAAAGGCCGAACTGGCAGTGGAACGTTGTAGTGGTCGTCTGGCCAGTGACAGAGGCAAGCGTCCATAAAGTACTGTCAGCAGCAGTGTGGGCAACCAAGTCCTCCATATAGGACGAGGGAATAAAAGACAGTAATTACGATAAAGTCATCATCCAGCGAGGACGGACCCTCACAGGTCTTCCGGGGTGCACACGAGAGAGTGTCAGCCAGGTGCATATCTTTACCACGTTTGTAGGTCAAAACAATGTCATATTTTTGAAGCTGCAGCAGCATCCTCTGTAGGTGACCTGGAGAGGCAAGAATTGGTTTGTTAAAGATGCTGATCAGAGGTTGATGGTCAGTTTCAATCGTGACCATATGTCTGAAGATAAAGTCGTTAAATTTCTTGCAGGCGAAAACAACCGCCAGCAGCTCTTCCTCAATTTGGGCATATCATTGTTCGGTGTCAGTCGTAGCGTGCGAGGCGTAGGCAACAGGCTTATTGCCGCTACCGTCATTTTGAAGACATGCTGCGCCAAGTCCGTGTTGTGAAGTGTCACAAGTTAGTGTGACCGGTTGTTTAGGATCAAAATAAGTGAGCGTAGGAACACAAGACATCTGCTGCTTAAGAGTGTCGAACGCCCTCTGCTGTTGCTCATGCCAGGTCCAAGCAGTGTCTTTGTGTGTAAGCTGGTGCAACGGGGCTGATATTTCACTGAAGTCCGGAATAAATTTGCTCAAGTAGTTAACCATGCCAAGGAATCTCTGCAGACCAAGCACGTCTGTGGGTGCTGGGAGCTTGTTGATGGCACTGGTTTTTGCCTGATCAGTTTTTAGGCCATCCTTAGTGAACACATGGCCTATGTATTTCACCTCACCCTGAATTTGCATTGTTGAGGGTTTAGCTTGAGGTTAATGGCCTCGGCGAGATCCAGGACCTTTGTCAGATTAGCGTCGTGTTCTTCGACAGTTCGTCCAGCAACGAGGATGTCATCCACTACAATGGAGCATGGGTAACCTGCAAACAACTGCTCCATAGCTTGTTGAAATAATTCACAAGCAGCGCTTATGCCAAAGGGCATGCAAAGAAATCTGTAACACCCGAACGGTGTGCTGAAGGGGTTAACTTGGAGGAGTTGTGTTTCAGCGAAAACTGCCAGAAGGAACTCTTGGCATCTAGAACAGTGAATATAGTTGCCTCAGCCATCTGCGCTGCAGTCTCGTCATTTGTAGGTCATTTAATGGCTGTATTTAAGTCCTTAGGCTTGAGACAAATCCGTATTTCATCCTTAAGGGCCTGTCCCACCAGCATGCAACTCTATGCGATTAGCGCGACCTAACGTGGTCGCTTGAGCCGTCCGGCGTTGCGGGGCCGGTCCCACTTCGATCGCCGGAGCCGTGCGGAATTGTGCAGAGTTCGTCCCGCGTTCGTCCTGACACCGCACGGGGCTCCGAAAAACTGACAATGTCCAAAAATTCCGCGCGGCAACGGCTTGTCGGCTCGCAGTCACCTCGACGTTTACACTCCGCCCCGACATCATGCCTCCGTGACCCTCTCTGTAGGTGCCTCCGTGACCCTCTATGTGTGTGGCTCCATGGCCCTGTGTGTGTGTGCGCCTCGGTGCCCCTCTCTGTGTGCCCCTCTCTGTCCTGGCGAACTTACCTTAGACTTCGCTCCAAGTTCGCCTCACTTTGCGCCGCGTTGTGCCACTCGCCTGACCTCCGCACGGCCCCTACTGCCGGTTTGGTTGCGCTTGCCGCATGCAGGCGCATGCTGGTGGGAACGGCCCTGTACAGGGGATCACCCGACCTCCGCGCGGCTCCCGCTTCTAGTTTGATCGCGTTCATCGCATAGAGTTGCATGCTGGTGGGACAGGCCCTTAACTCTTCTTCGTTGCCACAACCATAGTGGAAACCCAATCCGAGGGGTCAGCGACAGGAGCAATCACACCTAGAGACACCATTCTGTCGAGTTCACTTTGAATACGGTCCCGCATGGAGAATATTGTGAGCTGGACGGACAACTGGAATTACCTCGGGGTTAATGGTAATTGTGTAATTAACAGGCAACCTGCCCAGCTTGTCATCAAACAAAGTTTTGTATTGTGTCAGGATTTGTTGACTAAAGTCACAAGTTGTAGTCAGGTGACAAACAGTAGGGCTGAAAGAGACAAGTCCCAGGTTGTGACATGTGTTGGCACCCAGCAGAGGCGGCACATCCTCACGAACAACATAGAAACTTAGATCGTGGACACATGAGTTAAGACAGCAGGGTAGCTCGACTTGACCGATAGGGTGCACTGGTCCTCCTGCAAATGGGAGAAGGGAGGCAGCCGTAGGAGTGACAGTCTCTGTTTTTTGTAACTTTTTCAACACAGCTAGACAGATCACGTTACACCTGGCCCCTGTGTCAACTTTCAGATAAAAGTTCTTGCCATTAACGAGCAAAGCGACCTTGGGGTCTAATTGTTTGTGCATTTCAATTATTATTTCCCCAACATTTTAGTTCTGATGAATGGTCATCAAGCTGATTGGTTCATGCTGTTGTTCTCTCGATAGCTGCTAATATTTTCCACTTTTATTTGTTTGCTGTAAAATTGGTTTGCATGTGCTATTTACAGTATTCTATAATGTTTTATATTCTATAAAGTAAAACATGCAGAATTAAGTGCTTAATAACTACCATTCTCTATACAACTAATAATACCCTTTAAATAAGATTATATTTGCTTCTTGGTTAATTTTATACGATTGCTTGCATATTTACAATACATACACTTTTTTATGTTTAGAAATTCTGCTCAAAATATTTCAAGTAAATTATGCAAGCTGGATTTAGATTGAAAATCATTAGGGGGCAAAATCATTAATTATCATTTAACTCTGAATCAAAACAAAATTAAAATTTTCATTTTAAGATCAACAAATGAGGAAGTTGGTGGTGTTTACTTCTCCTCAAACTACGAGCAGCTTCAACAGAATCAGTAGATTTCAATATGCTATGAAGGATTTGAGTATAGGAGCAGGGAGGTTCTACTTCAGTTGTATAGGGTCTTGGTGAGACCACACCTGGAGTATTGCGTACAGTTCTGATCTCCAAATCTGAGGAGGGACATTATTGCCATAGAGGGAGTGCAGAGAAGGTTCACCAGATTGATTCCTGGGATGTCAGGACTGTCTTATGAAGAAAGACTGGATAGACTTGGTTTATACGCTCTAGAATTTAGGAGATTAAGAGGGGATCATATGGAAACTTACAAAATTCTTAAGGGGTTGGACAGGCTAGATGCAGGAAGATTGTTCCCGATGTTGGGGAGGTCCAGGACAAGGGGTCACAGCTTAAGGATAAGGGGTAAATCCTTTAGGACCGAGATGAGAAGGACCTTTTTCACACAGAGAGTGGTGGGTCTCTGGAACTCTCTGCCACAGAGGGTAGTTGAGGCCAGTTAATTGGCTATATTTAAGAGGGAGTTAGATGTGGCCCTTGTGGCTAAGGGGATCAGAGGGTATGGAGAGAAGGCAGGTACGGGATACTGAGTTGGATGATCAGCCATGATCATATTGAATGGCGGTGCAGGCTCGAAGGGCCGAATGGCCTACTCCTGCACCTAATTTCTATGTTTCTATGAATATGAGTTGTTTGAATATTCAGTTTCCTAATATTTCGCTAAAATGGATAATAGGTTTCAACAAGAGAAACTGTGGAAGAATGTTCTATTTTGTTTTCTTTTGCTTCAGAAAATGCTCAGTCCTTGGAGATGCACGTTCTGTCTGGCGGCAGCAAACTGCAAATCGCTCGCTCTCAGCTTGCAGACAGCGGCTCCTACACGTGTGTGGCAAGAAACGTGCAGGGGGTGGCTCAGAAAACCTACATCCTGACAATTCAAGGTGCGCAAGAGCCAAGTCTCCCGAGTATTTTTCCTGCTGCTTTGGACTTATCTTTAGATCATCATGTCAGTCTGGTTGCTCGAGCAGAATCGGTTTGCTCAGTTTGAAAACATAAGTAGAAAGAACAAGTCAAGGACAGTCACGTAAGCAGGCGCAGGAAGAACAATACATATGAAAACAATCCTAACTTTTCAGATCTTTCTCTTGTTAACATCAATGACTGGTAAACACAGAAAGGTGTCAGATTAAATACACACAATCATGTTCTGTCACAATTCATGGCTGAGTCTCTTTATTACCTTACCCTGGTAACCATTTTCATCCAATCACTAACACTCAGCTGAACTTCAAACACCACATCTCACCACCATCAGGATCTACTGTCACTAATTCTGCCCCACAGCCTCCACCTCGACTGACATTACCTCCAGTTTCTCCAGTGCTACTTTTGCTAGCCAACCTCCATCTCACCCTAAAAAAATCCTGCACTATACGATTCCACTAACTACATCTTAATAAATCTTCAACCATTGTACTCTTCAAATTATTTGCTCAAGTTTTTTTTTTAATTAAAAAAGAGTCTTCCTGAGCAACCTTGTGTCCTGAACTCCAACACTTATCCCAAACTCTCACCTCTAACCTCAGACTTTCCCCTCTCCATCTTCATATTTGGAGTCTCCTTTGTAAGTGCTGGAATGCACTTCAGGATCCAGGTACAAATCTGGCTGCTTACCATGCCTTAAATTATCTTACTTAAATCTGCTACTGCATGGCATTTTTTTGGAATGCTTATGTTAACAATATTGCACATAGGAGTGTATTTGTGTTGAATCTGTGGCCATTTAAAAGAGGAAGAACACAATTTTCAGTACAGTTACCAGTCCATGAATATAATTTTTCTCCTAAAAATATATTAATGTGATTATCTAATGTACTGACCAGGGCCAGGTAATAAAGGGAGGAAGCAAGGCATAATGATTTGGCTGATTAGGAAGAAACACTTAGTGTAAAATAAGCAGCTGTATTGCTCAAAGAACTATTTTATTCCTGAATCTCACAAATTCATTCTAGTCCAGAATTCCAGTTAAAATGCTTTAATTCTTTTAACATAAAATAGCAAACGGGAAACTGATAAACTCGAGAGCATGAAATAGTGGTAAGAAAACCTACTGATAAAAAAATAACAGTGAATGTAATATTTTATATTGCAAATGCATTTATATTTATTGAAAAGCTAAAATAAACCAGATGGCTTCATAACTCATCATCACAGAGAGAATGGAGACAAATGAGCAGAGGGCCAATTTGGAGCAGCAGCTGTAACCAAATAAAGATCACATAAAATAACTGATGCAGAAATTGCTTGTAATCCAAGTTAAAGAAGTTTTGCTGGAGAATCCCAGTAAGCAGAGGAGCAACTAAGTACCTTAATGTAAAGAGAAGTAAATTGGGGTTAAGAAAATAAGTGAAGTCCATGGAGTTGTGATCTTCCATAAGGTATCTGATCTATTGAAGGTACTGTTTCTAAAAACACCATAATTTAATTCCCTTTGCTTTTGGGGATTTTATTAAGATTTATATTTCTGAACCTATAATTCCATGTAGGATTACTTGCTCTCTACAAAGATTTTTCTGGCTGTTGTGTTACAGTCCCTCCGAGTATTTCCGGTTCAGAGATGCCCAGTGAAGTCAGTATTCTACTGGGTGAGAGCGTGAAGCTGTTTTGTGATGCTGATGGCATTCCCAGACCTTCAGTGCAGTGGCTTAAAGACGGCAAACCTCTTAATGATGCTGATGATAAACGAGTAAGGTAACTTTGGATCTTTAATCTTTGTTTGTGCCTTTCAAAATTGTGGAGGTGGTTATCAAACTCTTTAACCTACATTTTGTGCCTAAACATATAATATAAATTGTATTTACAGGCCCCACCCCTTGCAAGTTAATGTTTTCTACACTTATCTTGTTTCTTTTCATTGCCATTCATGTATTTCCATCCTTCAACCTAATCAGAAATGTCAGCACCCTGAGATGAGGTACAATACTTCATTCCTTGAAGCCTGGCACAGTTACATTCTCAATTAAATAAGGTATGATGGAGGCCCAGAACAGATTAAAGCTTCATTTTAATGTGTTCCAGCAGTTGGTCAAAGAGCTCAAATAACATTATGTGAAATTCTGTGGCACATGATTGTTGACAATCTCAGTAAACCTAACAATCTGGTGTCATACGCCTGCCTCTTTGTCGGGCACGTCGAACAATCTTTGTTCTCGGCGTACCAGGGCCCCACCCCCGACCTTTACCTCCGTTACATTGACGACTGCTTTGGTGTCACCTCCTGCACCCACGCAGAACTGACTGACTTCATCCATTTCACAACCAACTTCCATCCGGCACTCAAATATACTTGGACCATTTCCGACATTTCCCTACCATTCCTTGACCTCACCATCTCTATTGCAGGTGATACACTCCTGACTGACATCCACTACAAACCAACTGACTCCCACAGCTACCTGGACTACTCTTCCTCCCACCCTGCTTCCTGTAAGGACTCCATCCCCTATTCCCAATTCCTCCGTCTACGCCGCATCTGCTCCCAGGATGACGTGTTCCACACCAGGTCATCGCAAATGTCCTCGTTCTTCAGAGAACGGGGTTTCCCCTCCCCCACTATAGATGAGGCTCGCACCAGGGTCTCCTCCATACCCCGCAACACTGCCCTCTCTCCCCATTCCCCCACTCACAACAAGGGCCGAGTCCCCCTGGTCCTCACCTTTCACCCCACCAGCCAGCGCATACAACAGATAGTCCTCCGCCAGTTTCGTCACCTCCAACGTGACCCCTCCACTCGCCACATCTTCCCATCTCCCCCCCTGTCTGCCTTCCGCAAAGACCGCTCCCTCCACAACTCCCTCGTCAATTCTTCCCTTCCCTCCCGCTCCACTCCTTCCCCAGGCACTTTCCCTTGCAACCGCAAGAGATGCCACACTTGTCCCTTCACCTCCCCCATCCAATCCTTTCAGGGACCCAAGCAGTCATTCCAAGTCCGACAGAGGTTCACCTGCACCTCCTCCAACCTCATCTACTGCATCCGTTGCTCCAGATGCCAGCTGATCTACATCGGTGAGACCAAGCGTAGGCTGGGCAATCGTTTCGTCGAACAGCTCCGCTCGGTCCGCAATAACCCGACCTCCCGGTGGCTCAGCACTTCAACTCTCCCTCCCACTCCGTATCCGACCTCTCGGTCCTGGGCCTCCTCCACGGCCAGAGTGATCAACACCGCAAGTTGGAGGAACAGCACCTCATATTCCGCTTGGGGAGTCTGCATCCTCTGGGCTTAAACATTGAATTTTCTCAATTCTGTTAACCCAGACTGCCTCCCCCCACCTCTCCCTCAGCCCTCTGGCCCTGACATTCCTTCTCCATCTCCCCCCCCCCCCCCCCCCCCCCCGTCGCACTAACTTCTCATTTTCACACCACAAACAGCTTACAATGGCCTGCTTCCTTTATCACCAATACTTTTTTGCATATCTTTCACTCATTGTTCCTTATCTCTCCACATCACTGTTTATATCTCTTGTTTCCCTGATCCCTGACCAGTCTGAAGAAGGGTTTCGACCCGAAACGTCGTCTATCTCCTTCGCTCCTTAGATGCTGTTGCACCCGCTGAGTTTCTCCAGCTTTTTGTGTAACCCCCCATCACTTAATCAGAGTTGTGAATCTCACAATAACCATGAAAAACTAACCAATATTCATTTAACATCAAATAGTTTTGATTTGTTCCCAGCACCAGAGGTGACAGTAATTTTCAATATCTTACCTGTGTCCACCTATTACCTGCTACACTATGTCCTGCCTCTCCTCACTTCCAGCTTTCTCACCCCCCCCCCCCCCCCCCCAACACATACACAGACAAAATCAGTCCAAAAAATGGTCCTGACCAAGATGTCGCCTATCTACATTCACCAGTGATGCTGCCTGACCTGCTGAGTTGCTCCAACACTTTATGTCGTTTTGTACATTTAAACGTGTTTTCTATGGATTTTGAACAGGATAGCCTTTTGTAAAATATTGCGGAATGGAATTCTTGTCAATATTCTCTCAATCTACTGCCATGAGTCAGGCAAGAAACCAGAGAAGTTGTGTAAACAACTGCCAAAGTGGTTTCCACTGCAGTAATTACAGGGGAGGTCGGGCATAGCCATGCAAAACATTTCATGTTGTGTACTTCACTGCAGATAAACTTGCTGTTGTGATTTATAAATGTGTTGTGGTTCTATTCTTCCAGAGTGAGTCCAGATGGCAGCACCCTCCACATTAATGGGACAGTGACTTCAGATGTTGGTAAATATACTTGCGTGGCCACCAACTCTGCCGGTGAGGAAGATCGCATTTTCAACCTCAATGTTTATGGTGAGTAATGGAAATGACAATCTTATAACTTCCATGAAGCTCTACTGTTTGTTTTAAAAAAAATAGGCAGAGAGAGAGGAGACAAGGTTTTCAGGTAGCTAAATAAGTAATGTTGTGGCAACATGCAGATGAGCCCAAGTTCAATGCTGGTCTGAACTGGGTTCACTGACCCCACCCACGAGGTGACTGTGCTACTTTCGAGGTCTTGTAGTCCCCCGTACCAATGGGAAAAGTCACACTTTCCACTAGTGTAGCAGCTTTTCATACTATTTACAAATATCTATAATTACGTCTAAGTATGCGTGGTAAGCTATAGCAGGTAAAACTTGTGTGAACATCTGGCAGTTTAGGCTGAGTTGATGCTTTCAAAAGTCTCTCAGCTATTCTTTAAACAATCATAATTACAACTATAAGCATTCAGAGACTTGCTCCAGAAGTCAATTGAGAAACTACATTGCCTAAAAAAGTGCAACGCAGAAACAGGCCCTTCCGTAATGGCATATTTTTTAATGCCATGGGATCATGTGGATCATATGCAGAGAAAGGTGTCTGAGATCGTCCAGGTGAATTTGAGGGTAGTTAGTGGTGATGTTAATAAAGTCTATGAGCTCTGCACGGGTGCAGGAGGTAGCTCCGTTCCAGTCATCAATGTAAAAAAAGAATTTGGGGATAGGGCCAGTGTATGCCTAGAAGAAGGACTATTTGACGTACCTAACCAAAGATCTGCGACTCATGTGAGTGCCCATGTCCACACCTTCGACTTGGAGAAAGTGAGAGGAGTCAAAAGAGAATCTATGTATAAGATTTTGTTCTCCACGATTGATAGATTACTAGACTCTGCTTCAACCCCTGATTTTTTAAGCCAAGCTTCTGCTGAAAAATGTGAGCTGTTTGCTGATTATTTTAAAGATAAGGTTCAGACGATCAGAGCTGGTATCCCTTTGGATTCTACTCCCCTCTTGCTGCCGACCTAGTAAAGCGCAGGCAGAAATGAGCATTCATAAGTATTTCTACCTCAGATCTTTGTAAAGTTGTGGCTGAGAGCAAATCCACTACCTGTCATTTTGATAGTGGTTCCTGCAAAGTTTTTAAAGAATGTTTTTAGCAGCTTATGCAGTTTTGTTCTTACAGTTATAAACATCTCCCTTGAGACTGGAATTTTCGCAGGTGCTTATAAAACCGCTGTCGTAAAGCCTCTGTTAAAGAAACCAAATTTAGACAGTGGGCTACTGAATAATTATAGGTTCATGTCAAATCTTCCCTTTATCAGCAAGGTGCTGGAGAAAGTGGTATTTAACCCAATACAACACTTTCTGAATTAATATATTTTTTTAGAGAACTTTCTTGTTTCAGAGTAAATGACAGCACTGATAAAAATAGTCAGTGACCTTAGAGTTAGCACTGACGAGGACAAAGTCTCAGTGCTGATCCTCTTAGACCTCACAGCAGCTTTTGACACCATAGATCACAGTATTCTTATAGATCGCCTAGAAAACTGGGTCGGCCTGTTAAATCAGGTACTAAGTTGGTTCCAATCATATATACCGGTAAGTGGAAGGAAGTACTTTGTTAGCCTTGGGGACTATGTGTCACAGCTGCACGATATACCCTTGGTGTAGCACAAGGTAGCTGTCTTGGCTATTATTCTTTTCCTCATGCTGCTGCTAGGAGGAGTTATCAGACAGCATAATGTAAATTTTCGAAATTATGCCGATGACACTCAGTTATACCTCTCTGTCGAACCCACTGATGCAAATGCCTTAAGTTCTTTGACCTCCTGCCTATTTTCCTTAAAAAAAATGAATGAATGCTAACTTTCTTAAACTCAACAATTACAAGACTGAAATGTTATTACTTGGATCAAAACCTAAGAGAGAGATGTTATTCGGTAAACTGGGAAATCTGACTACTTACGTCAAACAAGAAGTCACAAGCCTGGGGGTAAACATTGACAATTAATTTTAAATCTCACATAAATAAGGTAACAAAGTATGCTTTGCATCTCATCAGAAATATTGCTAAAGTACGGCCTTTCTTAACATGACTGTAAAAAAATGTACAAATAAAGTTATTATTATTATATTATTATTATTATGTGTCTATCTACGATGAATTTACCTTGACACAATTAAAATAAATACTTGGCTTTCTTTATTTTTAGTAATGAACAATATTAATATATTATAACCTGTTGCATTTACTTTTTCGGGCAATCTTGTTACATTTATTCATAGTATTTATTCAATCAAACATTCAAAGATGTAGAAAATAATCTTTTGGTTTTCAATAACTGTGTTGTACGATATGGGGATTCCAAATGGACTATGTATAAAATAGTAAGTCACAAATATTTCCTAATATGTCAATATTATTTCTGCTCCAGTTCCACCAACTATTCATGGTAATCAGGAAGAGAACCTGGAACTCACTACTATATTGGACAACTCTATTAACATTGAGTGCATGGCTACTGGCTCCCCTCCTCCACAGCTGAACTGGTTAAAGAATGGGCTTCCTCTGCCCATTTCATCTCAGATCCGACTACTCTCTGCTGGCAAAGTTCTGAGGTTGGTCATCATAGAGCCAATTTTTTAAAACTTTTTTAATTTGTAAACTGCAGGGCCAAGGCCCATTTGGTGCAAAATATTGAAGCTACTCAGAGCCAAATCAAGTTCAGTTAAACGAGGATGGCTAAGGTTGTGCCATTTCTCACTTTTTAGATTTGAGGAAGATAATCCCAAGAAAACCTGAACTGGAGGCAGTGCATTGAGTTGTGATTTACTCTGTGGATGCTGAGAGGCAGAAGGTGTATAAAGATATGTTAAGAATTAGCAAATGAGCATTTGGAGTTGCTTCCTGGCTTTAGTACCTGTATATCTGTAGTTCCGATATTACACTTGTTTCCTTGTCTTGGATTGGAAATAACACAAATGATGACCTAGGAGAGAAAATCTGCATTAAGCACAAGTAGAAAAAAGGTTGCCCTGTTTCTATGTTTTTATTGGCTGTGTAATGACACCATTATCCCATAAGAAGACGTCTGATGGCCAATGGATACTCATTGAAATTGACAAGTAATCACTTCCATTGACATGTGTGCAATGATAATTTATTAAATGATGTAACATACAGCCTTTAATATTTTTTAGCTTGCAGTAACATTAAAATAAACAGTAACATTTACGGTATATTCAGTAAAATAAACATTGCTATCGAAAAGACCTTTCGTTTTGAAAATCCTGCAAGGTCAATAACTTTGTTTTTGCAAGTCAGAAACTCTAGTCCCTAACCCTCTTTCCCCCATTGACATAATTGACTTTATTTATTTATTTTTAAAAATGTATTTATTAGAAGTACATTACATTTTAATGGTACCTTTTTATAGGTTCCCAGAATTATTAAAACATTCTTTGTACAACTTCTTTTTTTTTAGAAAGAAATGAGAAAGAAAGAAGTATCAAGGAGTAAAGAATAGTCTAGTGAGTGTAGTGTAAAGAAAGAGATAAGTGAGAAAGTGAAGCAGAAAGGAGATTCTCACACGCCACAAGTCGATATATATATATATTCTTTTGTTCTTAATCATTTTTCACTCAAACTCAGAATTTTTAATTTTACGATGTTATTACACCCCATGAATCCACAAGATCAATAATTGGAGACCAACTCATTAAGAATTGGTCTTTTTTTTCTATTAGGAGGAGTCTCATTTCTTCCAAATGGGCCGTTTCCAACATATTACCAATCCACATTTTGAATGTTGGTATAGTAGCCTTTTTCCAGAATTTGAGTATGAGTTTTTTCGCTATTATTAAACCATAATTAATAAATGAGATTTGGGATATATTTAATTTGTTTCCATCTCCTAATACTCCAAATATAATCATTTCCATGCTAGGTTCCATTTTTATCTTAAATAAACTAGTGAAAATATCAAATATATCACACCAAAATCTTTGAGGTTTTGTGCAAGAAACGAAAGAATGTGTGGTTGGCATTTTGAGAAAGGCATTTATCACAGATGGGAGAAATATTTGAATCAAAATTATTCAACCTAACTTTTGAATAATATAATCTATGTAATATTTTAAATTAAATTAAATTATGTATCGTGTTAATCGAACATTTATGTATATATATCAAATACCTCTCCCATGTTTCTTTGGAAATTTTTATCATTAAATCTTTTTCCCAGTCTTCTCTAATTGCCTCTGTTGATGGCAATTCTCTATTAAGAATACTGTTATATAGATATGATATTAATTTTTGTGAGTCCGCCTTAATATTCATTGCTTCTTCCAGTGGATGTATCGTTATATTCTTAAATGTTGGTATTTATTTTTTTATAAAGTCACATATCTGTAAATATTTAAAGTATTGGTTATTATTCAGATTCAATTTTGATTTTAATTATTGAAATGATAATAAATTTCCCATTTCATACATGTCACCCAACTTTTTAATTCCCAATCTTTCCCATTGTCTATATATTTTATCCATAAAAGATGGTTTAAATACCGGATTATTCACTATTGGTGTTAATGATGATAAGTTTCTTAATTTTAAAATTAATTTTATTTGTTTCCAAATTCGAATTATATTGTGTATGATTGGATTCTTCTTATATAATATATTATTCAATTTTATCGGGGAGAAGAGGATCGCTCCTAAATCGTAAGGAAAACAATCCTCTTTCTCCATTCTTATCCATTCCATTTGTTGAGAAGGGCAATCCAACCAATAAATAATATTCTTAATATGCACTGCCCAATAATAATATAAAAAAATAGGTAGTGCAAGTCCCCCTACATCTTTAGGTTTACGCAAATGATTTATTTTAATTCTATGTGCTTTGTAGTCCCATATAAAATTAGTAATATTAGAGTCTAGTTTTAAAAAAATAAATTTTGGTATATATATTGGTATGGATTGAAATAAATATATTATTTGTGGTAGCACTATCATTTTTATAGCATTTATTCTGCCAATTAATGATACTGGTAGCGTTTTCCAAAATTTAATCAGAGCATTATTTAACAAAGGACTAAAATTAGCATTAAATAATGATTTATATCTTCTGGTAACTTGAATACCTAAAAACTTAAATTTTTCCGTTGCAATTTTAAATAGAAATTTTAATAGATGATTCCCTTTCTGGGGCTGTAATGACATAATTTCACTTTTATTTCAATTTATTCTATATCCAGAAAAGGAGCCAAATTCCTCTATTACATTTAATAAATTTGAGATGCTCGTTTCTGAATTTCTAATATATAAAAGTATATCATCCGTGTATAATGAAATTTTATTATTAGAGTCCTTAGTATTGTATCCCTGAATATTCGGATGTGTTCTTATCCTTTCAGCCCGTGGCTCTATCATAAGGGCAAATAGCAGGGGTGATAATACACATCCCTGCCTATTGCCTCGTGATAATTGGAATTTTGGAGACAACATAATTGACTTTATAAGGTGATTTTCTATAGTGAGGTGTCTTTAGGAATGCATCAATGGCAGCAGAAACATCTATATCTCGCCTTGCATTCAGGCCGCATTCCCAGGACCAATGGAATCGGGGCTGAAAGAGGTTATCATATTATGGTGTTCACACCACATTCCCAGTAAAGCAGTAACAAGCCCAAGCAGTTGTCATTTTTAAAGTACAGGTTTATGTACCTGCACGTTCATATCAACAGACTCGGAACCTACAATAAATCAGCACTCTGGTGGTTAGGACCAGGCAGAGTACAGGTGCGTGGCAAGTCCAGTTAATTGAAGTACCATTTTGCATTTAGAAGGCTTTTTATTCTTCATCACAAATAATAAGAGTATAGTATTTCATGTCAAAATTAAATCCTCCAAAGATGTGGAAAGAAGGCAGCATCTAAAAGCAGAAAGAAAGATCTATCCTGATTTAAAAAAAATACTGTTTGATCTTGGTCATCAAAAAACAAATGAGATTCAAGAGATTCAAGATTCAAGAGCGTTTATTGTCATGCGTCCCAGATAGGACCATGAAATTCTTGCTTTGCTTCAGCACAACAGAATATAGAGAGCATAAATAAATACTGAACAGATCAGTGCGACCATATACCATTGAATATATATAATAAATAAGCAGATAAGCAGATAAAGTGCAATGGGCTATTAATGTTCAGAGTTTTGTTTGAGTTGATTTTAATAGCCTGATGGCTGTGGGGAAGTAGCTATTCCTGAACCTGGATGTTGCAGATTTCAGGCTCCTGTACCTTCTACCTGAAGGCAGCGGGAGATGATTGTGTGGCCAGGATGGTGTGGATCCTTGATGATGCTGTCAGCCTTTTTGAGGCAGCGATGAGAGTCGAGAGTGTTTTATTGTCATATATGTACCAAATCAGAACAATGAAATTCTTACTCTCCATCTCCATCTACCAATTGATCTGAGTTTGCAATTTTGATTTTGTTTAAATTTTACATAGTTATTTTTGGATATAGAATTTTAGAATAAAAGATACTATTACAAATATGTGCTCCAGATTGCCCAAAAAGTAAAGTGTAACTGGAAGTTTTGGATCAGTCCATATCCTGACTTTGGAATTCTTCAGATGTATTATTTTCTGGTTCTAAATGTTTATATCGTTAAATAAATTAACTTGGGGCAAGATAAAGTAATCCCACTAAGGTGCTTCCATAAATAATGGGGGCAGTAATTTGAGTCAGTAGCATCAATGTTAAAAAATAGGGAAATAACATTGTGCAATATCACTGCCCATCTTCAAGATGAAGTTCGATAATCAGTGCTTTTCATTACTCTGTTACAGAATTGTGCGGGCACAGGTGTCAGATGGTGGGACATATACATGTGTGGCTTCCAATCGAGCCGGTGTGGACAACAAGCGTTACAACGTAATAGTGTACGGTGAGTTTAATACAGGGATCATGGAGTGCTTGAACCCATCTTTATTTTGGGCTGTAGTTTATGTGCATTTACAATGATGTATAGTTGAAAAGGATTTGTTTACACTGCAAATTTAGCATAATTGATCTGCGTCATTAACACATGAGATTGTCCGAACGGTGAGCTGCAATAAAGTATTTGAAACAGCATTCTTGCATTATTGACTACAAAAAGGTCAACAACTTATCTTAGCAACCATTTCTCTGCTTGTACTAAAACATCCCATGATCTAACAGTCCTTCTTTCTTCCTTTGCATCTTTCAATTTGAATCCTTGGATAATATGGGTAGGTGATGTTTTGGGTCAGGACCCTCTTCAGACTGATTGTCTGATTGTGGTGGTCTGTGGTGGGGGGGGGGGGGGGGTTGATTGCAAGGCCCTGTAGACGCTAGAAGAGAGATGGGGCAGAACAAAGTGTGGCAAGTAATAGGTGAAAATATGCAAGGGGGGTGGGGGATCGATGGGCAGATGGTTTGCCAACGGCCAGAGATGCAAAAAATGTGTGAGACAAACTGATAGAAGAGTTGAGAATTGTGAAGTTAAAGCATGAAATGTAAGTAGAGAGAAAGGGCAGAAATTGAGGCGAATCTAGATTGGGAACAAGGAAGCGGGGTGGATGGGGAGAAAGGAGAGGGGAAGAGCGAGTTGTACGGGAAGCTATGCAACTGGAATATAAGGTGCTGTTCCTCCAATTCCTCCTATTCTAATTAGCAGCTGTTTTGGTTGTGTAATGATTTAAACATTTTGGTGGTGTCAATCTCAGGGTTTGCTGGATCTTGGTGGCTGGTGGTGATATTCACCTCTTGTTTATTATTTTACTGGCAGCCTTGATGGCTATTACAGAAGGTTCTTTCGTAGAAACTGCCTTGATCACACCTACAGCCACCGTCGGTCTTATGTCATGGTCAGCAAAGCGACCAAGAGGTGGATGGACCAAGAGGTGGATGGTCTGGCAATGGAGGAGGAATTATCATGTGTTTGGACTTGGTTCAGTGGGTGTGATATTTGAATGTATCAGGAAACTTTCCCCTGATCACTGGTTCACAAGTTCACAAGTTATAGGAGTAGAATTAGGCCATTCTGCCCATCGAGACTACTACGCCATTCAATCATGGCAGATCTCTGCCTCCAATTTTCCTGCCTTCTCCCTATAACGCTGACACCCATTCTGGTAAAGAATTTGTCTATCTCTGCCTTAAAAATATCCACTGACTTGGCCTCCACACCCCTCTGTGGCAATGAGTTCCACAGATTAACTACTCTCTAGCTAAAGAAGTTCCTCCTCACCTCCTTTCTAAAAGAGCGCCCTTTAATTCAGAGACTGTGCCTCTGGTCCTAGACTCTCCCACCAGTGGAAACATCCTTTCCACATCCACTCTATCTATGCCTTTCATTATTCTGTAAGTTTCAGTGAGATCCCCCATCAACTTTCTAAACTCCAGCGAGTGCTGTCAAGCATTCATCGTATGCTAACCCATTCATTCCTGGAATCATTCTTATAAACCACCTCTGGACCCTATCCAGAGTCAGCACATCCTTCCTCAGATATGGGGCCCAAATTTGCTCACAGTACTCCAAATGCGGCCTGCCCAGCGCCTTATTGAGCTTCAGCATTACATCTCTGTTTTTGTATTCCAGTCTTCTTCATATGAATATTCCTTTCTTACTACCGACTCGACTTGCAAATGAACTTTTTGGGAGTCCTGCACCAGCACTCCTAATTCCCTTTGCACCTCCAATTTCTCGATTCTCTCTCCATTTAGAAAATAATCTACGCCTTTAATCTTATTACCAATGAATAAAAGCATAGATTATTTTCTACGGAGAAATTGCAAAAAGGATTGCATTCCAACGACGTTTAGGTTTGTAGGTTGATTGGCTTGGTACAAGTGTAAATTGCCCCGAGTGTGTGTAGGATAGTGTTAATGTGCGGGGGTCGGTACAGACTCGGTGGGCCGATGGGCCTGTTTCTGCGCTGTATCTCTAAACTAAACAACAAGCAGGAGAAATCTCCTGCATAGACTGCACATTCAGCACGAGCAGAGTTTGGTCGAATGATTCATCACCTTCAATATTTTCTTTCCCTCCCATAGTCCCTCCAAGGCTAGATGGTGCTGGCGGCATGGAAGACATCACAATATTACTGGGGAATCCAGCATCCCTAACATGCATCACTGATGGAATGCCAACTCCAACGTTAGCGTGGTTGAAAGATGCGCAGCCTCTCCGGCTGGGCCCGCTCATGACTGTAGGAAACCAGGGAATGTTGCTGCAGATTTCTGCAGCTGTGGTGAACGACAGCGGAAAGTACACCTGTGTGGCGGCCAATGAAGCTGGGGAAGTCAGCAAGCACTTCAGTTTGAAAGTGCTGGGTAAGTCAAACCTAACTCGCCATCAAGAACGGCTGAGCCAAAAGGCCTGTCCGCGTGCTGTACATTCTGTATGATAAACAAGTCTAGACTTTAGCCATGCAAGGGCAGTTGATGGAGACAGCCATCCACTTGGGAGAGAGACATCACAAACCTGGTCTACAGAGTAATCCCGTGGCCAGAGTTCACAGGTACATCAGGATAGTTGGCATCTACTGGGAAGAAGTGCAGCAGAAGGGTGGAATGGTGAATGGTAAAGAGAGTGACAGAAGTTAGTCATTGTGTGAAGAGGAATCAGTTTACAGGGGGAAATGATTCCCCAGTCAAAAACTTGTTACTCATTTTTATTATCTGTTTTGAATTTTCATTCTATTTATTTGGTTCAGTTACAGTTTCATGTGTTTGCCTTCTTTTGAATCATTTGCATCACTCCTGCACGGAGCTCAAAAGAAGCAGCTATTTTATTTGTTGATATATTACAGATCCGCCTCGTATCAATGGCTCTGATATTACTGAGGAAGTCTTTGTGGTTGTGAACAACCCCTTAGAACTACACTGCGTTGCCACCGGCATCCCAACTCCTAAACTGACCTGGATTAAGGATGGACGTCCATTGCCTCTGACAGATGCTGTTCACGTTCTTCATGGTGGTGAAGTGCTGAGCAAAGAGAATGCTCAGGTGCAGTGCAAGCTTCTACTCCAGTTGTCTAAAACATTTTATTTCTACATAGCAACACTTTGGTGTAGCGGTCGAGCTACTGCTTTACAGCGCCAGAGACCCGGGTTTGATCCTGACTACAGGTGCTGTCTGTATGGAGTTTGTGCATTCTCCCTGTGACCACGTGGGTTTTCTCATGTGCTTTAGTTTCCACCCGCACTTCAAAGACATATTGTCCTTAGTGCGTAGGATAGTGTTAGTGCAGAGGGACATCGATGATCGGCGCAGACTCGGTGGGCTGAAAGGCCTGTTTCCGCGCTGCATCTCTAAAGTCTAGAGTAAAGTTCTATAAAATTTCCACCAATAATTATAGAGAGATGTGACGCTTTTCATTGTAAGCAATGCTTTTACACTAGATCTTGCTTATGAAAGGAGTGAATTAGTAGCCTTGACTGAGTCACATCATCTAATTAAACAAGCTATCATCAAATGTTTTCATGTTCACAAAGAGATAATATTTCCATTTTCAAAACTGTGGAATTAAAATTTGCAAATCTCAAGGGTCTGCCTTTAAGCTGTTAAAAGTCTAGTGTATTATTTAATTCTAAAAACTATTTTGAAAGCCCTAAAAGGGGGTGAAATCACACATTGCGTTATCGACACACAAATGGATATTTTGGTAAATCTACCTAAAGAAAGGGTTGCGTCATCAACTGGAGTCATGACCTGCTCCTTTCACCACACCCCACCGTCACCTTGTCTCAGATGTCTGGCACTCTCCCCCTCCCACCCAACTCAAACTCAATGCAAGCATTTATTTCAAGAGGGCTTGTTTACAAATGTAGGGATGTAATGCTGAAGCTCTATAAGGCCGCATTTGGAGGATTGTGAGCCATTTGTATTCTATGTTACAAATAAATGCAATTTGATTAAAATTTGTGTTCCACGTAAACAATGATCCTCAGAAATCCTGCATTGTGTGATTTCTGGTTTCTAAATATAAAATGTCCTGCTCTCTTCTCTATTTATCCTGTAAAGATGAAAATAAATAATTTTCAAATCTGATTACCAAATTCAAGGGTAAGGAGAGAACAATGAAATACTTATCAGAGCTGGTTATTACATGGTGAGGATATTTACCCGAATGTATGCACGGTGAAGTCTGAAGAAGGGTCTAGACCCAAAAAGGTCGCCCATTCCTTCTCTCCCGAGATGTTGCCTCACCCGCTGAGTTACTCCAACATTTTATGTCTACTTTCGATTTAAACCAGCATCTGCAGTTCTTTCTTACACAGAAGTGAAGGTACTGGTTTATTGCAGCATTTTCAAAGGAAAATACTTGATACATTTGGGTACAGTGCTGCGCAGCTTATGCAGTACAACCTTTTGCTATACTTCTGTTTCCTTATCATGTCTGCATAATTCTTCAGTAAAACTAAAAAGTTAAGAAATTTTAGGAATCTGGCTCAGTGATTGTTTCGATGTGAGACTAACATCTTCACATCACTGCATTGGCAGTTCAGCAACTGTTCTTCCCAGTTATTGCTTTTGATATAATGCAGAAACTTATAAAACAGTGCAAAAAGGCCATCATGAAAAATTAGTTTAGTTTAGTTTAAGGCAATTATGGGTTTAGTTTAAGGCATTTATGGTTTGTTTTCCTCCTCCAGGTGCAAGATACAGGTAGATACACTTGTCTGGCATCCAGTACAGCAGGGGATGATGACCGAGAGTATTTGGTGAGGGTGCATGGTAAGTCTACAGTCCATGGGCACACCAGAGATGGGTTCTTGACATTACAGTCTCTGCAAATTCTGACTAACTATTGCAGCTTATTATCCATCCAATGGCACATTTTTACTGAATTGCACTGTACATCTAACTAGATCTAATTACTTCCAGGCTATGGACCTCGAGGCATTGAATGTTCGCAACTTGAACAAACACAGGAAATTTTAATATGCTTTTATTTTTATGTCAAGTGGATTGTTTGCCCGTTCAGATGGGCTGACCTGTCTACTGACCCAAGGCGTAGAAGAAATCTGAGAACCAGTTTCCAATCTACTTGGTGTTAGTTCTGTTCCCTTTACTTAACGTAAAGGAGCATCAAGCACATGCCATCCCAGCTAAATTAATGCTTGAGGATACTATTAGAATGTTAGTTTTTAATGTGCCATAGTTCTTATTTCTAAAGCTAATAAATCCATTGTGGCCAACAGCAGATGTGCCACAGATGTACATCCTCCAAAGGTTAGAGATTATTGATGGAACTACTTGTTCTAATGCCCCTAAATTGAGGGGAAATTTCTTGTGAAAATACATGTGTTTATTATTATTGCCAATTTGAGTATCTTTCCATCTGTATTTATTTTTTGTGGACTCTGCATTGTTTTCTTACGAAGTTCTAAAAGGAAATTACGCAAGTACATTTGTTTGTTGATCGAGTGAAGCACATGTAGGGACGCTATTTGGGTACTGGGCCATTGAGCAATGTTCCAAGGTTTGATTAAGTTGGAGATCTCATGTGAATGAGACACAAGTCTGTGTGCAGCCAGATACTACTGTGGCCTACGCCTCCTGCTGTCCAAACTACTAGCCCAGATATCAATGGAAGAAGACAACCTGAAAAACACATTTGCTAATAGTAATTCCAGTTTATACAATAACCTTAACATTTTGCAAAACTTCAAGCAAATTTTATCTTCATGAGTGTACAGTAAGCCTTTGTTTTAACAGACCTCTTTACGACAGATTTCTTTTATAGCAAACCAAACCTGTTTGAGACCGAGTTTGTTGTTTCACGGAATGATCACTAGGTGCATAGAGTGAATTTTGTTTTTGAACCAATAAGCTTAGACTAGAGAAACAGCATGGAGTCTGTACCAAACGTTGATCACCCATGCACTACGTGGGAGAAAAGCTAGAACCACTGCAGTAGTTCTATCCTACACACACTGAATTGTCCCTAGTGTATAGGGTAGAACTACCACAATGGTTCTATCTTTCCTCCCACATTGCAAAGACAAAGACATTGTGACAGCGTGGGTTTCCTCCCTAATCGGTTACAGCAGACAATGGTTAATAACGGACACCATCTCTCCACGTATGGTCAAAATAGTAAGCGTTTACTGTATTAGAATTTATTTAGACATTGTAGTTGTGGTTTACTTAAGTTGATGCTATACTTTTGATGCAGTACCACCAAACATTGCTGGTCAAAGTGGACCACAGGACATAGCAGTGCTAAAGAATGGACAGGTAATCCTGGAGTGCAAATCTGATGCTGTACCACCTCCAACACTAGCTTGGCTAAAGGATGGAAAACCATTAAAGGTAGGAGCCAATCTTTGCAGCTAGATTCAGACTAGATTTGAGATTAGAAGAAATAGAAACATGAGTAGGTTATCTGGGCCCTCCTACCTATCCCTCTCCAAAAATATCACAGTTGATATGTTAGCTCAGTGCCACATTTATGCACTAACCCTATATCTTTTCAATCCTTGAATAATAAAAGTATTTTAATCTCAGTCTTGAGCATACTAAGCGGCTGAGCCCCATCAGCTCATTTGGTTAAGAATTCCAAAGGTTCATTGCCCTCGAGGCAAAGGCATTTCTTCTCATCTCTGCCTGTAATGGCTGATCATATTCTGAAATTTTGATCCCTGGTTCTAGATAAAGGACTCAGCCAGGTCAATCCTATTGTGCCCCATAAAGATCTTGTATGTTTCAATGACATCACCTCTTATTCTTCTAAACCCATGAAAATATAGGCCCAGCCTGCTTAATCCCACCTTATAGTACAATACTCAATTGTAGGAATCTAATTATTCATTGCACTCAATCTATTGCAAGTATATCCTTTCTTGGATACAGAGACTGGACAGCACAGAATGTGGGTGTGAATTCATCGGGCATTTATAATGGGTGTTTTGGCAATCACTATTAACCAGTAGGATAAATTGACTGAGGTCCGCTCTAGTACTGATTTCTTTTTGTGCAAAAACAAAAAATAGTTATTTTTATCACAATTAGGGTAAATGGCTCTATTGCAGAGGGTGAAACAAACTTAGGTTTTTGGATATCTGATGGGTCTACAAAACATCGATTATTTTTGTTGTGGAGGACATTGCAAGTTGGAAGTGCCATCATTAAATCCATCTGCAAGAATAATACCACAAGCAATGTGATAAGCGATTTCAAATAATGATAAAAAGGATTCAGCAAAGCCAGAATTAACAGGTCTAACTGTGAAAGTGGCTTGCTGTAACTAATTAAATTCTCTCTCGCATTATGATAATACTGAGAATTCAGAGCAGCCAAAGTGCCTGGCTCCCATCCATTACTTCAGGTATATAACAGTCATGATTTTTATGCTTAATTACTTCAATCTGCAGGCCACCCCTCGTCTACGTATCCTGTCCAGTGGAAGATACCTTCAGATTAATAATGCTGAGCTTGGGGATGCAGCTCGATATGTTTGTGTAGCAAGCAACATTGCAGGGAAAATGACAAGAGAGTTTACTGTAACAGTGAATGGTGAGTGCATATATTCAAAGCCTTTTCAACTTCCTACAAACACAACCATCTATTAGCACAGGAAAGTTGGATGGATTGTGAAATTCAACTGATTACTGGATTTTGAACTGATGCCGTGAATGTACATGATTCATTGGAGGATGACTTGAGATTTAGCTCAGCAATAAATTGCACTGACGGAGTTATGAGAGACTAACAACCCAAGGGTGGTACAGCTGGCAGAACTACTGCCTCACAGTATCAGAGATTTGTTTTGATCCTGACCTCGGATGCTGTCTGTATGGAGTTCTCACATTCTCCCTGTGACTACGTGGGTTTCCTCCTGGTGCTCTGGTTTCCTCCCATATCTGAAAGACATGCGGGTTTGCAGGTTAATTGGCTGCTGTAAGCTATCCCTAATGTGTAAGGAATGGATGTGAGAGGGATAACATGGAACTAGTGTGAATGAGTAATTGATGGTGAACATGGACTCTGTTGTCCGAAGGGCCTGTTTCCATGCTATATCATAAAAATAAAAAAATTAAAATCATTATTCAAAGTTTTCAGTGCTAAAATACCATTTTGAGAAATTCCAGATGGTCAGTGGACAACTTGTGCACAGAATGTGCATTGTTTGATATTTCTCAAGATGAATTATCGGGACAGGGTGCCATTGAAAACCATCTGGTGTAATTTTCTGAACTGTAAAATAAAATAACTTGCATGAATAGTTAAAACAAATTTTAAATGTGCAGGCATTCTGTTTTATACAATATCATCTAAACAATATTGTCTTTGCTCAGAATGAAGGGCACTTATTTTTTAAACAATTTAAAAACAATTATTTACAAATGTAGCTTTAAACATGCTAAACTGGTACTGATGCTGTGTTGCTTTGAACATGCAGTTGCTCCAACAATCAGAGGTCCACAGACGGTGACTGCCCACATGAACCAGCCAGCAGTGCTCGTATGTGAGGTCAACGGTGTACCAACTCCTCAAGTCACCTGGAGAAAGGATGGTGCCATCCTCTCAGCAAGCAACCTGCGGTCAGGAATGACTTTTTCTGTACTGTTTGCTTTTTTCTGTACTTGGAGATGGTTCTCTAGATAGAAATTGAGCACATTTTTTTTCAAACAATTTCAGCCTATGTTTTCTACCATCCTTCAGAAGCTGTATTAGATAATAATATAATATAGGAAGCATTTGCAGCCTTCCGTCACCCAATCTTTGTAGGTTAGTTTTTGTTTCTCCTGCCTCTCTGTTCATGGCCTGTTGAGAAGCTGCTAACCAAACAGAGTATGGCCCTGTTCCCTGTGTTTATCCAGAGAAAATATTAATAACCAAATTAATACTAACCACAATAATGTCCTGTTAAATTGGAACTATTGGTCCTTTGAGGATTACAGTCATTAATGTCCAGCAAATGCTTGATGGATTTCCCTTCTCCAGTTTTTTTAATAAAGGTATTAATTACAAAGTATTTTTTACAACCATAAGATGTGTAAACTGCTGGCCAGACTAGTATTTAAGTGCCATTCCCAGCAGTCAAGGGAATATGATACAAGGCATCTTTGAATCACAGCAATCCATTTAGTGCAAACATGCATGCTTTATGGCAGTTTTTTATAAACCAGTGAATTGTAACATTACTGCAGAGGGGTAGTCAACTAAGTTGGTCATATACAAGGTAGCACAATAACTTCCCTGGGAAGATGCGGCCCAACCAGTTAGATTTTAGTAACAACCTTAGTACTTTTAATGATAGCTAGCTTTTTCCATATTTCTAAAAACACAATTTAAATTATCAAATTCATGGTGATATTTGAACCTAGCTACACTAAATTATTAGTTAAGACCTCTGGATTGGAGTTGGGTGGCAGAACTATTTTCCCGTCATCCCGAACCCAATGCCTCTACTTAAAGCAATGAGTAAAATGTGATGTATTAGATCATTGCAGGAAGTGCATGACCTCAAGTTAGCAAATGCCCACATTATGTTGAAAATCGCCAGCTCATATCTGCATCCCATCAGTCTAATGTGCATTTATCCAGACATTGGCTGTCCAGCAAGACATGTGCGATCATAAGCCTTGTAAAATGTTGTTGAATAAATGGCTTGAGAGGTACTATTGCAATCTAAAAGTAACTAATAAAGGCATTAGAGTCAAAGAGTCATAGAGGGATACAGTGTGGAAACAGGCCCTTCGGCCCAACTTGCCCACACCGGTCAACATGTCCCAGCTACACTATTCTCACCTGCCTGTGCTTGGTCCATATCCCTCCAAACCTGTCCTATCCATGTACCTGTCTAACTGTTTCTTAAATGTTGGGATAGCCCCAGTGGCAACTATCTCATCTGGCAGCTTGTTCCATACACCCACCACCCTCCGTGTGAAAAATATACCCCTCAGATTCCTATTAAATCTTTTTCCTTTCACCTTGAACCCAAGTCCTCTGGTCCACGATTCCCCTACTCTGAACAAGAGATTCTGTGCATCTACCCGATCTATTCCTCTCATGATTTTATACACCTCTATAAGATCACCCCTCATTCTATAAGGTTTATAAGATACACCTCTATAAGCTCGCCCCAAGGAATAGAGACCCAGCCTACTCAACCTCTCCCTATAGCTCAGACCCTCTGGTCCTGGCAACATCCTTGTAAATCTTCTCTGAACTCTTTCAAGCATGACAATATCTTTCCTGTAACATGGTGCCCAGAACTGAACACAATATTCTAAATGCGGTCTCATCAACGTCTTATACAACTGCAACGTGACCTCCCAAATTCTATACTCTATTAATCAACATAATCTCTTAATCAAGATATACTCTCTTAAAAAGATTCATTTAAATGCATTTTTTTGTCCCCCCCAGGTACTCTTTCTTAGAAGATGGTTCATTGCATATCAGCTCAGCTCAGGTAACAGATACAGGTCGTTATCTGTGTATGGCGACCAATGCAGCAGGAACAGCCCGTAGGAGAATTGATGTACAAATCTATGGTAAATGCATTCGATATAATTGACGCAAATTATTGCCAACATCTTGGAACCCATTTGCTTTCTGCAAATTGTCTTGCAATTTCTAAACCTATGTACACAGAAATTCTGCTTTCTTTTGACAACCACTCATTTTGATGTGGAATCATCTGTTAATGTCATCAGCAAATTTTCATTGTAAAATAATTTTAATAATCCAGGTCATAATCCCATTGAGCACACTTTTTACCGTGGTTTTGGCTGCTTCCAGACTAACATAGACACGTAAAAAAATAGGAACAACAGTAGGCCATTCGTCCCTTCGAGTCTGCTGTGCCATTCGTTATAGTCTTCTTCTTCTTCTTCTTCTTCTTCTTGCGTATGGCGTGCACAGCCTAAAGTTGTAGGACAACTTGTTCTATTTGATCTTATGTAATTGTGCACGCCGGATTGAATGCATGCATCGAATCAGGGCGGACCACTTGAAGGTTGCAATCTTCCACCACATTCGTTACAGTCATAGTTCATCAACCATCTCAATCCATTATTTCTGCTCATGTCACTTAACAAGATATGGCAAACCAACTTTTATACTTTGTATATAATGGCATGAAGAACCTTAAGATACTTGCCACTCTCCAAGTAATTGGAAATAATTAAAATATGGAAAATATTTTTTTTATATGAAGAAGTTACATTATACCCTTGAACACAAACTTTATCAATTGTTCCCGAATACATCCCCATGTTAATTAACTTGAATATTTGAACATCAAATACTTCAATAGACAATAGGTGCAGGAGTAGGCCTTTTGGCCCTTCGAGCCAGCACCGCCATTCAATGTGATCATGGCTAATCATCCACAATCAGTACCCCATTCCTGCCTTCTCCCCATATCCCCTGACTCCGCTATTTTTAAGAGCCCTATCTAGCTCTCTCTTGAAAGCATCCAGAGAACCTGCCTCCACTGCCCTCTGGGGCAGAGAATTCCACAGACTCACCACTCTCTGTGAGAAAAAGTGTTTCCTCGTCTCCATTCTAAATGGCTTACTCATTATTCTTAAACTGTGGCCCCTGGTTCTGGACTCCCCCAACATCGGGAACATGTTTCCTGCCTCTGGTGTGTCCAAGCCCTTAACAATCTTATATGTTTCAATGAGATCCTCTCTCATCCTTCTAAACTCCAGAGTGTACAAGCCCAGCTGCTCCATTCTCTCAGGATACGACAGTCCCGCCATCCCGGGAATTAACCTTGTAAACCTACGCTGCACTCCCTCAATAGTCCAGGTGTGGTCTTACTCGAGCACTGTACAACTGCAGAAGGACCTCTTTGCTCCTATATTCGATTCCTCTTGTTATAGAGGCCAACATGCCATTCGCTTTCTTCACTGCCTGCTGTACCTGCATGATTACTTTCATAGAATGATGTACTAGGACCCCCAGATCTCGTTGTACTTCCCCTTTTCCCAACGACGCCATTTAGATAGTAATCTGCCTTCCTGTTTTTGCTACCAAAGTGGATAACCTCACATTTATCCGCATTAAACTTCATCTGCCATGCATCTGCCCACTCCCCCAACCTGTCCAAGTCACCCTGCATTCTCATAGCATCCTCCTCACAGTTCACACTGCCACCCAGCTTTGTGTCATCTGCAAATCTGCTAATGTTACTTTGAATCCCTTCATCCAAATCATTGATGTATATTGTAAATAGCTGCGGTTATAGCACCAAGTCTTGCGGTACCCCACTAGTCACTGCCTGCCATTCTGAAAGGGACCCGTTAATCCCTACTCTTTGTTTCCTGTCTGCCAACCACTTCTCTATCCATGTCATACCCCTAATACCATGTACCCTAATTTTGCCCACTAATCTCCTATGTGGGACCTTATCAAATGCTTTCTGAAAGTCCAGGTACACTACATCCACTGGCTCTCCCTTGTCCATTTTCCTAGTTACATCTTCAAAAAATTCTAGAAGATTAGTCAAGCATGATTTCCCCTTCGTAAATCCATGCTGACTCGGGCCGATAGGGAGACTTCAGATCTGTTATGAATTATGCTTCATTTTCCTGGCATACTTTGTACTCTGTTCTGATGAAAGGTCACTGAGATGAATTCTTATGTTTTTCTCTCTGCACAAATGCTGCATGACCAGCATTTTCCATTTTATTTTGAATGTATAGCATTTAATGTATTCCTACTTAATTGCCTTGAATAATAAATGCAAAATAAAGTCGACTACATTCAATATCTCATATTCTCTTCCAATTCAGAGGCAAATATGGATGAAATGTACATGTTAAATTCCCATCCTATTGTTCATGATTGATCTTCAATTATCAAAACCCAACAGCCCAAACGTATCTATTCGTGCAACTGAGCCATACAGATACATTTGGGCATTAATTATGTAAAGTTAACAGTCCATTTTGTCCAGGTAATAAACATTTTCCCTGATCTCTTCCAGTTCCTCCATCCATTGCTCCTGACTTCAACAATATCACTGTTCTAGTCAATGTGCAGACCACTCTGGCTTGTGAAGCATCTGGTATCCCAAAACCTACAGTCAGCTGGAAGAGGAATGGGCGACTGCTCAACACTGATCATCATCAGAATATATACAGGTGATTACATACTATTATCCTAGAAAACTGTAATTCTTGAAATCATCCAATTGGACGTATTGAATGAATCTGCCATTAAAAATAATTATTGGTATTGACTATATTATTACAACAATATATTTGGTGCAGGCACGTGCCGTCAGGGTAGGCAAGGTAGGCACTGCCTACCCTGACTAAAATTATGACATGGGAATTATTAAATATAAATAGTAAAGGCATGGGAGAATTATGCCTATGTAAGAGACTGATCTCTTAGGTAGGCATAATTCCCTGTGCCTTTCACCCGCAGCGCTTGTGACACGGGAAGCTCTGTGCAGCCCCCGTGCCGTCAGCGCTGCCTGAAGCCGTCAATTTTAATCGGGGCTGAAGGCAGCAGAAATCCTGCCTTTGTAGCACTGCGCATGCGCAGCATCATACTGCGCATGCGCATCAGTCTACCGCGCATGCGCAGCACAAGTTTATTGGCGGGGTTTTCAACCATGGTTTGTCGTGTCCCAATGATATGGTAAGTACATTTTGTGATTTTATTTTTTTTAATACCGTATTTGCCGGGGTGTGGGGGGGTGTGGGAGTCGGAGTGGGGAGAGAGCTCCTTTCACAGCGTGTGGGGAGTCTGGCCCGGGGTAACGTTGCGGGGAGGGCACAAATGTTATGAATGAGGGGTCGGGGGCATCCACTTGCGACATTCCTTGCAAGGGGGCATGAAATGACACTGCTCTGAGGCCGGGGGGGGGGGGGGAGAGAGAGAGAGTAGCTCGAGCGGCCGCCGGGCCGGACAGTGGAACCAGCCGCCACCTTAGCTCCAGAACCACCCGCCCACCTCTGGCAGCTCTCCATCTAAAAACCTCTCTCCTGCCGCTCGCTGGCCTCACTCATGTCCTTAAATTCCAACAGCGCGATTGAGGTTACTCGGCTGTGGGAATTTAAGGATTTGCAGTAAGCCGCTGACATGAGTGAAGTCGGCGAACGGCAGGTGACAGGTGTTCAGACAGAGAGCACTGGCAAAGGTGAGCGGGTCGGCAGAAGGCGCTGAAGTGGTGGCCAGTTCAGCGGTGGCCACTCTCCGAGCTGCTTCTATCCCCAGCTACAGTCCGTGGCTTCGCACCCGGAGAGCTGCGGCAGCGGTGAGGCAGTGAAGATTCAGCACTTTGTGATAAGTCACTGTTTTTATTTATTTATTTATTTAACGGGGAGAACAATCTGCGCATGCGCGGTTTACATTTTTTTTAAAGCGGACTGAGTGCCTACCCAGAGTAATTACTCACGGCACGTGCCTGATTTGGTGCTACGTTTTACTGATATGTTTCATAAAACAATACAGCACAAAAACAGGACCTTCAGCCCACCAAGGTCCATGCCAACCATTAAGTATCTATCTATAATCCTATATACCAGCACTTATTCCCTATCCTACTATGCTTTACTGATTTAAATATTTATTACATGTTGGGAGAGTACCTGACTACTACCCACTCTGCAAATATGTTCCAGATTTCAAACAGCTTTGGGCTGAAAAGATTGTTCCTCAGATCTCCTGTAAGTTTAAACTAAAACAAGTTTCCATTTATGTAGTCTTGATACTGAAACTGCCGAGTGCTGGCAACAGCTAAAACCTTCAGGCAATGATGAAACCATGGAATGTCAGGCCCCAGCAAACCTTGGACCAAAAAGTAGGGCAAAGAGAGAGGTTTTTTTTTTAAAGCTAGATGGTAAAGTACAGAGACAGGGAGGTGAAGAGAGAATGTTCCTGAAAACAGGTGCTTGCCAGGTGCAGGAATAGTTATCAAAATTGGATTGATTAAATTCATAAATGATACAGTAGATACTAGTTTACAAATTCCAGATATAAGAAGTACCAGTTTTATCACCACTTTAACATTTTAGTTTGGTCTTCTCTTGGCCAGAATGCCAAAACTCCTCTGTCGTTTTATTATGATGGTAGTAGCAAAAATGTTACTTTGGAGGGGTATTAAACCATAATGGGAACTTGACAATAATTTTGAATTACTATCTAGCATCATAATGTTGCATTATGATTTGTTGGATAAACAGATATAATCTGATCATTCAGAGCTATTCATATTTTTTTGCCTCTGGTTGTGTGCAACAAGTAGTAGTTATGCATGTTTGGAGGCATTTATAATTTGACCCATTTCTCCCTCCTTTATTGCCGACTACAAGACGAATGCTCCACATGCCATTCGGCATTCATAGCCTTGTGGGAGTGTTGTGCACTCCTTGCTTTTTATGGGTAGATGATTGGGATTGTCAAGATTGTATATCACAGGTATAGAGACTGGATTGTAGTTTGGATACTCTTACTCTGAGCATGTTAACATGCTCAGCACTGCAGAAGTCCAGAAACATTGTGGAAAGACCGTGAAAATCTGCCTGAGGTTGAAACTAGGCTACCCATTTTTTCTGGTTGAAGGAGGATGCATTTATGCAGCAGCCTGTTGAGTGGAAGGATTAATCTTGAAAAATGACGGCTGTATTTTGAGCATTAGGGTGGCACGGAGGCACAGCAGTAGAGTTGCTGCCATACAGCACCAGAGACCCGGGTTTGATCCTGACTACGACTGCTGTCTGTATGACGTTTGTACGATCTCCCCGTGACCTGCGTGGTTTTGTCTGGGAACTCTGGTTTCCACGCACATTCAAGGACGTACAAGTTTGTAGGTTAATTGGCTTTGGTAAATTGTCCATAGTGTGTGTAGGAGGATAGTGCTAGTGTGCGGGATCGCTGGTTGGTGTGGACAGTGGACTGAAGGGTCTGTTTCCGCGCTGTATCTCTAAACTAAACTAAAAAAAAGTATACAACAAATGAAATCAAGTAAGCAAAGCAATGAGATAAAAGAAAAGGTTTACCATTTGATCATTTTTTGATTATTTTTTCTTTAGACTGCTTTCCTCTGGTTCTCTTGTAATCATCTCACCGACTGTAGAAGACACTGCACATTATGAATGCAAAGTCTCGAATTATGCAGGGGAAGATCAAAGAGTCATCCAACTTACTGTACAAGGTGAACTCTTAAATTATGGTGCAGCTGATTTTTCACATTGGAAAGCTTAATATTCATTCATAGCACAATGCTGTTTAATACATTGTTTTGTGCTTTATATCGGCACAGCTGTCAACCTATTCGCTTTATGTAAATGTTACACCCTCATCCACACTAGAACTACCATACTAAATAATGCTGAATTGAAATTCCTGTGTGCACAGTGTATCAGGCCATGACATCTATTGCACAAATCATAGTTTTAGCTGGTTCCCCTTCACAAACATAATCTATCAGTTTGAATTATATCTGTTACCGTTAGATTTCTTTATCTACATTGATACTTTGCTGGGATTTAATTATTTTTCTGCATTTGGAATCATGAGTTGAAAATCTTGAATGAGAATAAAAAGACTTCTGCAAGTCTTGTGTGTGTGTGATTGTTTGTGTTATTGCGTGTGTTTTTGTGCATTGTCCAGGTTAAGCTAAGCTTAATTCCTAATTAATGAAAAAACTTGTTCATCCCAACCATGAAAATATATGGATTTCAGCAATGCATTAGTATCATGTCATTATTCATGTCAGAGAGAAAATGAAAATGTTAGTGACAGGAGTCTTGTGTTTGGAGCTTAGGTTCACTAACATTGAAGCCTATGAATAAAATGTCTCTCTACAAGAGTGTCAGTTGTCTTTGTGTTTGACTATGGTATTCAGTAGATCTATTGGTCATCTTCAACTGTCTTTCTATTTAGTTCCTCCGTCCATTGCGGATGAAGCGACAGATTTGTTGGTAACACGGTTGGCACCAGCCGTCATTACTTGCACTGCTGCTGGTGTCCCAGAACCAATCATTCACTGGACCAAAGATGGGCTCAGGCTACCAGCTCAAGGTGAAGGCTACCTCATTCTCTCCACAGGTAATTGTGTGAACGCATATCTCGTATGTCTGGAAATTCAAAATATGTACAGCATGACTGGCAACATCTAAAAGAGAAAATTGGGCTACCATTTATCAGAACTGATTATGTGTCCAACTAAAGATAATCATGATATTTATCTTTTCCTCAGTTGCCAAAAAGTTATTATTTTATCAGTCCTAAAAAAGAGAATTCCATGATTTTACTTCCAATGTCTATTCTTCCCTCGCCTTCATGTGGTCCCTCTCTGATCTTTGCGGCCCTAGCTCCTCTATTTCTGGGGATAAGACATCAGCCAATATTAACCATAAAACTAAGGACTACTGCAGAAATCTTCACCTACTTCTTCCCTTCCCAAATTATGATATTTCCACTTGCTCTCATCTCCCTGGCCACTAGCCTTCATACACAACAAATGATCTTCTGCACCTCCACCATGATGCCACCACAAGGTACATCTTCCCTCTCGTTACCTTTCAGCATTTGCCTTGTCCATTTCCTCTCTTGCTTATCCATACATCACGTCTTCTCCTTCCCACAATAACACTTTGCAAACACTGGAGATGCATCACCTGCATTTTTACTCCTTCATTCCCTTCAAGATGAAAGGGTGATTTACACATACATCTTTTAATTTATAAACTGTATTTCACACTCACAATATGGTCCCCTTCACACTAGGATGACTGCTTCACAAAATCCATCAGTATGGTTGGGAAATGAGACCTCCCAGCTTCCAGTCACCCTGTCACTTTAAACCCTCATGGAATCATTGAGTCACAGAACTATGCTTGAAACTTTATTTAACATCTCTGAAACACTACTCAGAACAACTCTCAGAACTAACTCTCAGAACAACTCTCAGAACTCAGAATCTCTAGGATGCTTTTTTTTTTTAATTCATCAGATGGCTGCAGATGGGTGCAATGGGTGATCTTAGTGGATTTTAACTTTCCCCGTATATTCTGGGACTGCCATCGCACTAAGGTTTTAGATAGTTAAGTGTTTTAGAATTCATTAAGTGTGTTCAAGAAGTTTTTCTCAGGCAATATATAGAGTGCCCCACAAGGAAGAGGGGCATAGCTTATCCTACTCTTTGGGAATTGGGCTGGGAAAATGACTAAAGTTTTAGTGAACAAGCATATTGAGACCAACAATAATGGTTCTATTATTTTTTAAATAGTTATGGATAAGGACAGACACAAAATGCTGGAGTGAATCACCGAGTCAGGCATGCATCCCTGGAGTATATAGATAGGTGACGTTTCAGATCGGGACCCTACTTCAGACTGAATGCAAAGACAGCTAGAAGAGTGGAGGGGATGGGACAATGCATGGCCGGTTATATGTGAACAAAGAGGAGGGGGGTTTTGATCGGCAGATGGTTGGACAAAGGTCAGAGATGGACACACACAAGGTGCGAGATAAAAGGATCAGGGAGTTGCAAATTGTGAAGATAGAGGGTTGACAAGGTGCAAATTGTTTAGGAATGTAGGTGGAGGGGAGAGGGAAGAGATAGAAACAAGGTCAATTGAGTAGTGAGGACAGCCAAATAGATCATCGGAGTCTCTCTCCCCCCATCTCAAACATCTACACCATACGCTGCTTCCACAAAGCAACCACCATTGCGGAGGACCCCACCCACCCCTCACATAAACTTTTCTCCCCCCTCCAATCTGGCCGATGGTACCAAAGCATAGGGTTCCTCACATCCAGACTATGCAATAGCTACTTCCCCCAGACCATCCGACTCCTCAACGCTCAGGGATTGATCTGAATACACTCCCCCCCCCCCCCCCCCCCCCATCTCTGCTGCTACATAAACTCTGCACTGCACCCTCGGCACACTTGGTTTGTGTACATTGCACCCTGTTGCACTGTCTATTGTCCTGCGTTGCTGTTTTGTACATTTTCTATTTACTTTGTTGCACTTTCGTAAGGAAGGTTTTGCACCGTGTGTATAGCGTAGTATATCTATATATGTAGCATGTTGTCCAATTGTGTTCTATTTAGCGCTGAGGTTCTAGGGAAACGCTGTCTCATTGCACTGTGTACTGTGTATATGGCTGTGATGACAATAAACCGTCTTGAATCTTGAATCTAGAATCATGGCTCTGGGAAGGGGAGGGGGGGGGCAGTGTGTGTGGGGGGAGGAGTAAAGAAAGGTGGGGCAGGGTATTTTGTAGAGGTTCACATGCACCCTCCACCAACCTCATCTACTACATCCGGTGTTCCCGATGTGGCTTCCTGTACAGCGGAGAGACCAAGAGTAGACCCGGTGATCGTTTAGCCGAGCACGTGCTCTTTCCTCCAAAGCCTGCAGAAACTCCTGGTCCTAACCGTTTTAACTCCCCTTCCCATTCTCATACTGACCTTTCTGTCCTGGGCCTTCTCCATTGCCAGGTTGAAAGTTTTCACTGAAAGTTGGCGTGCAGGTACAGCAGGCAGTGAAGAAAGCTAATGGAATGTTGGCCTTCACAACAAGAGGATTTCAGTATAGGAGTAAAGAGGTTCTTCTGCAGTTGTATCAGGCTCTGGTGGGACCACATCTGGAGTATTGGGTACAGTTTTGGTCTCCTAATTTGAGGAAGGACATCCTTGTGATTGAGGCAGTGCAGCGTAGGTTCACGAGATTGATCCCTCGGATGGCGGGACTGTCATATGAGGAAAGATTGAAAAGTCTAGGATTGTATTTACTGGAATTTAGAAGGATGAGGGGGGATCTTATAGAAACATATAACATTATAAAAGGACTGGACAAGCTAGATGCAGGAAAAATGTTTGCAATGTTGGGCGAGTCCAGAACCAGTCTTAGAATAAAAGGGAAGCCATTTAAGACTGAGGTGAGAAAAAACGTTTTCACCCAGAGAGTTGTGAATTTGTGGAATTCCCTGCCACAGAGGGCAGTGGAGGCCAAGTCCCTGGATGGCTTTAAGGGAAAGTTAGATAGAGCTCTAGGTGCTAGTGGAGTCAAGGGATATGGGGAGAAGGCAGGCACGGGTTATTGATTGGGGACGATCAGCCATGATCACAATGAATGGCGGTGCTCACTCAAAGGGCCGAATGGCCTCCTCCTGCACCTATTTTCTATGTTTCCATGTTGAGGCCACACGCAAACTGACGGGTCAGCATTTCATATTCCGCTTGGGTAGCTTATAACCCAACGGTATGAACATCGAATTCTCCAACTTTAGCTAATGTCCACAAAACATCCCCCTCCTCTTTATCCCCCATAAAGGTCAACCTCTATTCCTAAACAATTGGCATGTTATCAATTCTCCAGCTTCACAATTTGCAATCCTCTAATCCTTTTGTCTCACACATTGTGTGTGTTCATCTTTGGCCTTTGTCCAACCATCTGCCCATCAAAACCCCTTTGCTTGTGTTAACCTATGACCTACCATGCTATGTCCTGCCCTGCCACTCTTCCAGCTCTCTTTTTCCCCACCCCTGCAATCAATCTGAAGAAGAATCCTGACCCAAAATATCACCTATCCATGTTCTCCAGGGTTGCTGCCTGACCCGCTGAGTTATTCCAGCCTTTTCGGTCTTTCCTTGGTAAACCAGCATCGGCAGTTCCTTGTTTCTTCATGGATAAGGACAGGGCTTCTCCACAAGTTTAAGTTCGGAATGGGGGCCAGGTACTTTCTTGACATTACAGACATGAATTACATTGATCGGAAAGGTTTAGAGGGATTTGAGCCAAACATTGTCAAATGGGACTAGCTCAGTAGACATTGTTTTACATGGGCATGTTGTGCCGAAGGCTCTTTTCATGTGCTGTATGAGTCAGTGACAATTTGTTGCCAATTAAAAGCTGGATGGTAGACACAAAAAGCTAAAGTAGGCTCAGCAGGTCAGATAGTATCTCTGGAGAAAAGGAATAGATGATGTTTCGGGTTGAGACCTTTCTTCTTACTGAGAATCGGGGGAAAGGGAATTGAGAAATATAGATGGTGAAATAGAGAGAGAGAGAGAGAGAGAGAGAGATATAGAACAAGAATGAAAGAGTGAATGGTGTTTGGTGAGAACATAAAGGATATTTTAACGTATAAAGACGCATGAAAGAGGTTGTCAGCCTGCTGATAAACATCTTTTTTATCTACTTCAAACTTTAAGGAGAAATTTATATAATTTGTATTTTGATTCGTTTCTAATTGCAATTATTTTCACATACAATGATATGTTGTGACTGGTCATTTAATTACACAATAAATAAAAAATGTTATATTTATCTATTTATCTTTTATCTCACGCCAACTTCTTCCCAATTCAGGAACAATTGAGATCGGTGCTGCTGAGCTCAATCATGCAGGAAGATACACGTGTATTGCAAAGAATGCTGCTGGCACTGCACGAAGACAAGTCAATCTCCGTGTACAAGGTAGGCACGTATTTATATGGTTGTACTTCCATTATCAGGAACAAAATCACAATTCACTGTGAAATTAATTTATCTTTTTTTTTGAAAAGCCACAGCCCTGCCAAATTACTTAATCATCCAAGGAACAATTCCACCAGGGAACGTGAATCTGTTTATTCTATTAAGAAGAAATTACTGGAGTGAATACTTTTCAGATCAAATATAATTGCTTATTGCTGTCTTTTCTCAGACCAAACCAGATTATTTGCAACCCACAGATGCTATTTTTGGTTTGCTTAATCCCAAAGCCCCAATCACCTACCTCCCTGCTCCTTGGCCTTCAATAGCTGCAGGCTGACGTTTGAAACTCAAATTTGAGCTTTCAAATTCCTCCATTATACTACATCTTGCAATATTTGTAATCTCGTCCACTTCTATAAACCTCCAAGATATTTGTGCTTTTCCAAATCTGGTCTCCAAATTAAACCCACCATTCAGCAGCCTCATTTTTGGAAGCCTCTCTGAAGACAACCTCCCTTTCCTCCTTTTAAGATGCTCCATGGAATAAGGAGTGATTAAAGCGTACAACATTCCTAGCAGGCCTCTCAGTTTTGGTTCCAAGATGTTTCCACCAGTGAAGGAATTTCAAACAAGAGAGTTTCAAAGAGGTAGAAGATGGGAGGTTGGTCATTTAAAAATCGGATGTGGAGGAACTTATTTTTGCAGAGGGTAGAGAATCTGAGGAATTCTCTATCATGAAGGATTGAAGAGGCTATATCAATGAATGTGTTGAAAGAGGAAGTAGATACATTTTTGACAGATGGGGACATTTAATGTGATGAACTGAGACTAAAGAGAAGATGAGGTCTGGGCAGATCAGCCATGATCATATTAAACAGATGGCAGGCTTCAGGGGTGAAATGACCTACACCTGCTTCTATGTTCTTTTCTTCTGAAGTTCTTGTATGCCTTTTTATCCACCTTATTCATCTCCTACTGCTTCCAATCATCTGTGGACATACATTCTAAGACTCCTTTGTTTCTCCACATTCCTCAACATCCTCCCATTTATTAATGTACAATAAATTCCTTGTTGCACGTATTTAAACCCAATAATGACACTAAATTCTAGACTAGGTTCGTTTTGCCACTTTGCCGCCAAGTTGACCAGAGTACATTTCTCCTCCTGATGCCAAACCTTGTCTCCCTTGTGAAACGTGTAGCTGAAACATATGGATCACCTGCAACATTCTCTGGTGTGCCCCTTATAGTTATTTGTATACACAACAAAACGCATGGGACCAGTACTGAGCCTTGTGGAATTCCACTGGTATTAACCTTCCAGTCACAAAAACACCACTGAGCCTATTTTGGATCCAATTTGCCACGAATCCCATGCACTTCCACTTTTTTTTAACCTGCCTGCTGTGCTGCACCTAGCCAAAAACTTCCCTGAAATCCACTTGGCATTCTACTAACTTGCTACCTTCCTCGAAACAAATCAGTCAAGCAGGTCAGATATGACCTTACCTTAACAAAACAATGCAGACTGTTCCTGATTAATCTATACCTTTCCAAATGAAAGTAAACACTGCCTTTCAGAATTGATTCAAATTACTCAACTAGCTGGTGAACTAATTAGCTAATTATTAAATTATTTTTAATTTAAAGGATTAAAGGAGGTGCCAGACTATTACCTGTTGGAAAAACTAGTGGTATACTTGCGTCGTGTAATGTCATATAGTGATTGGTTGAAAGTTTTATGTTTCTTTATGAAAATAATTTGATTTCCCTCCCAGAACCTCCTGTAATTCAAACCCAGCCCAGCAGTCTGGAGGTGATTCTGAATAATCCCATTACTCTTCCATGTGAGGCTACTGGCACACCAAACCCCATGATTACATGGCAGAAAGAAGGCATCAGCATTAACACTGCAGGTAACATTTGCTGCTGCATTTCAACTCCAGTCTGAGTTTTACTGAATTCTGTAAGTGTTCAGGATATTGAAACCATCAAGCAAGCACAATCGGCGAGACCAAAAGTAAACTGGGGGATTGTTTCGCTGAACGCCTACGCTCTGTCCATCTGGACCTACCTGATCTCCCAGTTGTCAAGCACTTTAATTCCCCTTCCTATTCCCACGCCTACCTTTCTGTCCTAGGCCTCCACCGTTCTCAGAGTGAGGACAAACGCAAATTGAAGGAACAGCATCTCATAATTTGCTTGGGCAGCCAATGGTAGCAATATTGATTTCTCTAACTTTAAGTAACCCTTACATCCCCCCTCTCTCCATCCCTCCATCCCAAGTCGTACCAGCTTCAACGTCGTCTTGTTGTGTCTCATTGTCTGTACTCGTTTTCACCTAGGCCACAGCTAACAATGGCCTGTTCCCTTTATCATTGTTACTTCTTTGGACACTGTTACTGCTGCCTGACCCGCTGAGTTGCTCCAGATTTTTGTGTTTAAGCAAGTACTGCATCTCATTTCTGTATTCAAATCTTGGATAACCATCGCAGAATTAATGAAATAATTAGTAGCATTTCTGTACTATGTTCCAAAGAATAACTATCATGCTTCAACACAGTATCATGCTGCATCTCAAGGTATTACTATGTCTTGTGCAGAAGGAGATTACACTATCCTACCTAATGGGGGCCTTCAGATTGTACGAGCTGCAGTGAAGGATACAGGAACGTATATGTGTGTTGCGCAGAACCCAACTGGCACAGCGCTGGGGAAGATTCGGCTGAGAGTGCAGGGTAAGTATATCTGTAAATCCCTAATCCCAGTGTAAGATGGTGCCAAATTAAGGCAATATTTCAGTTCACTTTTATTGTTTTTGTCACAAAATGTGGGACTGTTGTCTTCTCATGGCTACCTATGTTGATAATAAGCCAGTGATTGAACTACCACAGATAGTGAAGAGATCCCGACTACCAATTTTTAATGACTAAAGTGCAGGTCCTGACCTGAAACACCACCTATCCATGTTTACTGGAGAAGCTGCCTGATCCGCTAGTTTTTTTTTTTTTAAATCAGCATCTGCAGTTCCCTTTTTCTGCAGAATTTATTATTCTATGATGAAATAGATTATTAATAAATGGCAAAAATATTGAATGCAGCGGATAACAGTAAAAAATCTTCCCTGATCACGCTGATAGGTTACCACCTAAGCCCTGTCCACACCAGGAAGCACCTTGAGTTTAATCCCCCAGCCTATGAGGCACAGCTTGTCGTGACTGACTGGGCCACTCCTGTCTTGACTTGCAGTGCTTGCACGGCTGAGTGGTGAACTCCAGAGTGTGGTTCTCTCCAGAGATGCTGCCTGTCTCACTGAGTTACTCCAGCATTTTGTGCCTACCTTTGGCTGAGTGGTAAACCTGTGAGCCATATACAATTGCAATGTCAGCTTCCACTTTGATATAGCATTATGTTTTTCACTGATGCCTTCCCCCATCAAGCCTGATTAAACAAGCTTGAGTACATTTCCCCTCTCCTGCCTGGTATCTGTGTACATGCAAATATTAACATGTTAAAATGCCATAATTTCCGAATTCCAGGTGGTCATTTACAACTTCCATATTACAGTTGAGTTACTTTAAAATGGATTTACAGGTGGGAACATTTCCAAAGGGAAAGTACAAATGTCTCTGATTCTGTTATTGAAATCAGCAACCTGCATTTTAACATAGAAACATAGAAAATAGGTGCAGGAGTAGGCCATTCGGCCCTTCGAGCCTGCACCGCCATTCAATGTGATCATGGCTGATCATCCAACTCAGTATCCCGTACCTGCCTTCTCTCCATACCCCCTGATCCCTTTAGCCACAAGTGCCACATCTAACGCCCTCTTAAATATAGCCAATGAACTGGCCTCAACTACCTTCTGTGGCAGAGAATTCCAGAGACTCACCACTCTCTGTGTAAAGAATGTTTTCCTCATTTCGGTCCTAAAGGAATTCCCCTTATCCTTAGACTGTGACCCCTTGTTCTGGACTCCCCCAACATCGGGAACAATCTTCCAGCATCTAGCTTGTCCAACCCCTTAAGAATTTTGTAGGTTTCTATAAGATCCCCCCTCAATCTTCTAAATTCCATCGAGTACAAACCGAGTCTATCCAATCTTTCCTCATATGAAAGTCCTGACATCCCAGGAATCAGTCTGGTGAATCTTCTCTGTACCCCCTCTATGGCAAGGATGTCTTTCCTCAGATTTGGAGACCAAAACTGTACGCAGTACTCCAGGTGTGGCCTCACCAAAACCCTGTACAACTGCAGTAGAACCTCCCTGCTCCTATACTCAAATCCTTTCGCTATGAATGCTAACATACCATTTGCTTTCTTCACTGCCTGCTGCACCTGCATGCCTACTTTCAATGACTGGTGTACCATGACACCCAGGTCTCGTTGCATCTCCCCCTTACCTAATCTGCCACCATTCAGATAATAGTCTACCCTCATGTTTTTGCCACCAAAGTGGATAACCTCACATTTATCCACATTGTACTGCATCTGCCATGCATCTGCCCATTCACTCAGCCTATCCAAATCACCCTGCAGCCTCCAAGCATCCTCCTCACACCTAACTATACCCCCCAGCTTGGTATCATCTGCAAATTTGGAGATGTTGCATTGAATTCCCTCGTCCAAATCATTAATATATATTGTAAATAGCTGGGGTCCCAGCACTGAGCCTTGCGGCACCCCACTAGTCACTGCCTGCCATTCTGAAAAGGACCCGTTTACTCCTACCCTTTGCCTCCTGTCTGCTAGCCAGTTCTCTATCCACATCAATACTGAACCCCCAATACCGTGTGCTTTAAATTTGTATGCTAATCTCTTATGCGGGACCTTGTCGAAAGTTTCTGAAAGTCTAGATATAACACATCCACTGGTTCTCCCTTATCCACTCTACTAGTTACATCCTCGAAAAATTCTATCAGATTTGTCAGACATGATTTACCTTTCGTAAATCCATGCTGACTTTGTCCAATGATTTCACCACTTTCCAAATGCGCTGCTATCCCATCTTTAATAACTGACTCTAGCAGTTTCCCCACTACCGATGTTAGACTAACTGCTCTGTAATTCCCCGCTTTCTCTCTCCCTCCTTTTTTAAAAAGTGGGGTTACATTAGCTACCCTCCAATCCTCAGGAACTACTCCAGAATCTAAGGAATTTTGAAAAATTATCACTAATGCATCCACTATTTCTGTGGCTACCTCCTTGAGTACTCTGGGATGCAGACTATCTGGCCCTGGGGATTTATCGGCCTTCAATCCGTTCAATTTACCCAACACCACCTCCCGGTTAACCTGGATTTCACTCAGTTCCTCCATCTTATTTGACCCCCGTTCCACTGCTATTTCCGGCAGATTATTTATGTCTTCCTTAGTGAAGACAGAACCAAAGTAGTTATTCAATTGGTCTGCCATGTCCTTGTTCCCCATGATCAATTCACCTGTTTCTGACTGCAAGGGACCAACATTTGTTTTAACTAGTCTCTTTCTCTTTACATATCTATAAAAAATGATACTCCATGTAAACAAGCAAGTCCTTCAATAGTTTTCTAACCCATTCACTTCTGACAGTGGAGCCTATTTTATTGTTGCATTGTGAAATAGTGTACCCCTGTGGATAACAGATGTCAACAGTCACATTCAATCACATTCACACCCCCTTCTCTCTGTCTCACACTGCAATACACTTGGACATTCGTAACGCTTGGCTCCTTTCGAGCCTGCTAGGATATTATATTTCCAGTCAATTTCTAGACTTGTGGCCAGAAATGCCTCTTTTGTACAGCCAACTGGTCCCATTAATGTAATTATAGAGATACAGAAATAGGTTTATCATCTTGCTGAACCTCAGCCACCCACTTATCCTAATCCCGCATTCATTTGTGTTTTTATTGTCCCCATATTCTCAATAACCTCCCCCAGATTTGCCCACTCTCCAAACACTTGGGGCTTATAATAGATAATTAGCCTCGCAACCAGCATTCTGACTGTGGGTGGAAACCAGAGCATCGGGAGGCAAACCTATTTGCGATCACTGGGAGAACGTGCAAACTCCACACAGAACTGCGACTGGGGTCAGAATTCAACCTGGGTCTTGGCTACTTTGAAACAGCAATCCTATTCTCTGCACCACTGTGCCACATTTAATTACATTAAGCCACACTTCCTCCAGGAACACCAAATGTGTTCAATCCCTGTAAAGGCCTGTTAGCCAGGTGTTTTTTTGCCACCGTAGATGTTTTGCTTATGGGCACACCACTGAGAAAATGGTAGCATGCTGTTGAACCCAGTAAGTCACAGGAAAGAGCAGCCATTCTGGAGTTATTGGTTACCAGTTTATTATTGCCATGTATATTGATGTACAATGAAAAGCTTTTGATTGCATGCTATCCAATGAAATCAAATCATACTTTATATGAGTACAATTAAGGCATACACAAGTACAGCAGGTAGTCCAAAGTGAAAAATACCATCGTTCAGAAAACAATTCACAGCATTGTAGAGTTACAGTTCCAGAGGAAAAGTCCAATGTTCACTATGAGGTAGGTTGGGAAATTGGGACTACACCCCAACTTATGGGAGAACTTCACAGTAGTCTGATAACAGAGGGGAAGGAGCTGTTCCTAAGTCTGGTGGTATATGCTTTCAGGCTTTTGTATCTTCTACCCGATGGGACGGGAGAAGAAGGAATGACAGGGGTGAAAATAGTACTTGATTATATTGGCTGTTTTACCAAGGCTGCCCTCTTCAGCATCTGTGGATTCCTCATGGGATCCAACAGGGCAGTGAACTTGTGCAGATTTCCCAGCTCTTAAGCTGGAAAATGGTTCACTGCCCCACACTAGATTAAACAGGAGATATTGGGGGGAAGAGATATGTGGGGTTCATTTTGTTGCTCATGTTAGTTTCTAAGGTTTTAAGTGTGTGTGTGTGTGTGTTAAATCTTAAAAAGAAACCATATGAACGCACTATTATTTTTTAAAGATACGAAACGGTTCTGAACATTTACAAAGAGCAAAGACCATCAGTAGCAATAATGAATTTGATGATGTTGAGCCCACGGGGATAAGCCTCGTTGACTAATGGGGCTAGTATGGTGCAGTAGAACTGTTTTGAGATGTTGGCCATGGCACAGGTTTGGAGCTGAGCTCCTGGGGGTGATTCTACCTGGGCCCATGATGGATGTTTCACCGTGGCTGGAAGCTATTCATTGCAGGGCAATGCAAAATCTGCCCAATAGTATTATCTGAAGTGAATTGAATTAGTTCTAACAAGGGGTGGCTGTTGCATATTCCTACCTGCGATTGTTGGTTTTGTTTGATTAATCCTTTTTCCAGTCAAGTCCAAAGAACAGACTGTTCCTTCCAGCAAGAGTTTAATTTAAATACAATGGGTTTTGGTTCTTGTATATCATAAATCAGTTCTGAACTTTTTAGATAACTACTTTTCTATAAGAACTCTGATCAACACTTAGCTGCAATTTTTAATTGGAGGATTACAGTTCTCTTCTATTATACTTGCGGTAGCACCAAATATTTACTGCCATAACCTCAACTTGTCACAAGAGACTGCAGGTGCTGAAATCTTGAGCAAAACACAAAGTGCTGAATGTCTGAAGAAGGGTTCTGAGCTGAAACATTGTCTGTCCATTTCCCTGCACAAATGCTGCCTTGACTACTGGGTTAGATACATAGTCAATAGGTGCAGGAGTAGGCCATTCGGCCCTTCGAGCCTGCACCGCCAGTCAATGTGATCATGGCTGATCATCCATAATCAGTACCACGTTCCTGCCTTCTCCCCATATCCCTTGACTTCGTTAGCACTAAGCTCTATCTTAGTTGGTTAAGTGACAATAAACGCAAACTTGAACTTGAACTTACTCTCTTTTGAATGCATCCAGTGAATCGGCCTCCACTACCTTCTGAGGCAGAGAATTCCACAAATTCATAACTCTCTGGGTGAAAAAATGTTTCCTCTTCTCAGTTCTAAATGGCCTACCCCTTATTCTTAAACTGTGGACCATGGTTCTGGACTCCCCCAACATCAGGAGCATGTTTCCTGTATCTAGCGTGTCCAATCCTTTCATAATTTTATATGCTTCTATAAGATCTCATCCTTCTAAATCCCAGTGAATACAATCCCAGTCGCTCCATTCTTTCATCATATGACACCCACCATCCCGGGAATTAATCTCGTGCACCTACGCTGCACGCCCTCAATAGCAAGAATATCTTTCCTCAAATTAGAGACCAAAACTGAACACAATACTCCAGATGTGCTCTCACCAGGGCCCTGTACAACTGCAGAAGGACCTCTTTGCTCCTATACTCAACTCCACTCGTTATGAAGGCCAACATTCTTCACTGCCTGCTATACCTGCATGGTTACTTTCAGTGACTGATATACAAGGACACCCAGGTCTCGTCGTACTTCCCCTTTTTCCAACCTGACACCATTGAGATAATAATCTGCCTTCCTGGATAACCTCACATTTATCCACATTATACTGCATCTGCCATGCATCTGCCCACTCACCCATCCTGTCCAAGTCACCCTGCATCCTCATAGCATCCTCTTCACTGCCACCCAGCTTTGTGTCATCTGCAAATTTGCCAATGTTACTTTTAATTCCTTCATCTAAATCATTAATGTATATAGTAAATAGCTGCGGTCCCAGCACCAAGCCTTGCGATATCCCACTAGTCACTGCCTGCCATTCTGAAAGGGACCCATTAATCCCCACTCTTTGTTTCCTGTCTGCAACCAATTTTCTATCCATGTCAATACCCTGCCCCCAATACCATGTGTTCTAATTTTTGCCCACTATTCTCCTTTGTGGGACCTAATCAAAGGCTTTCTGAGAGTCCAGCTACACAACATCCAGTGGCTCTCCCTCGTCCATTTTACCTGTTACATCCTCAAAAAAATCCAGAAGATTAGTCAAGCATGATTTCCCCTTCGCAAATCCATGCTGACTTGGACCGATCCTGTTACTGCTATCCAAATTACATCTTTAATAATCGACTCCAGCATCTTCCCCACCACCAATGTCAGTGGTCTTTAATTCCATGCTTTCTCTCTCCCTCCTTTCTTAAAAAGTGGGATAACATTAGCTACCCTACAATCCACAGGAACTGAGCCAGAATCTACAGAACATTGGAAAATGATTCCCAATGCATCCACGATTTCTAGAGCCACTTCCTTGAGTACCCTGGGATGCAGACCATCAGGCCCTGGGGATTTATCAGCCTTCAGTCCCATCAGTCTACCCAACACCATTTCCTGACTAATGTGAATTTCCTTCAGTTCCTCCATCACCATAGGTCCTCTGTCCCTTAGAACATCTGGGAGATTTTTTGTATCTTCCTTAGTGAAGACAGAACCAAAGTACCTGTACAACTTGTTTGTCATTTCCTTGTTCCCCATAATAAATTCACTTGTTTATGTCTTCAAGGGACCCACATTTGTCTTAACTAATGTTATCCTCTTTACACACCTAAAGAAGATTTTACTATCCTCCTCTATATTCTTGGCCAGCTTACCTTCATACTTCATCTTTTCTCCCAGTATTGCCTTTTTAGTTACCTTCTGTTGATCTTTAAAAGTTTCCCAATCCTCTGGCTTCCTGCTCATCTTTGCTATGTTATACGTCTTCTCTTTTATTTTTATGCTGTCCTTGCCTTCGCTTGTCAGCCATGGTCAACTCGTCCCTTAGAATCTTTCTTCCACTTTGGATTGAAATGATCCTGCATCTTCTGGATTATTCCCAGAAATTCCTGCCATTGTTGTTCCACCGTCATCCCTGCTGGAGTCCCTTTCCAGTCAACTCTGGCCAGCACCTCCCACATCCCTCCATAGTCCCCTTTGTTCAACTGCAATACTCACACTTCCGATGTTATCTTCTTCCTATCAAATTGCAGATTAAAATTTATCATCTTACTTGGCACTACCTTTATGGTTCCTTTACCTTGAGTTCCCTTATCAAATCCGGTTCATTACACAACACTAAATCCAGAATTTCCTTCTCCCTGGTATGCTCCAGTACAACCTGCTCTAAGAATCCATCTCAGAGGCACTCTACAAACTCCTTTTCTTGGGGTTCAGTACCAACCTGGTTTTCCCAGTCTACCTGCATATTGAAATCTCCCATACCACCATGCAACTTGTACCCTATGTCCAGGCTACTGTTTGGGGGCCTGTAGATAACTCCCATTAGTGTATTTTTACTCTTACAATTTCTCAGTTCTATCCACAATGACTAGATCTTCTGATTCTATGTCACCCTCGCAAGGGACTGAATTTCATTCCTTATCAACAAGCTACCCCACCCCCCTTGCCCACCTGTCTTTTTCGATAGGACGTATACTCGTGAATATTCAGTTCCCTGCTCTGATCCTCTTGCAGCCATGTCTCTGTAATTCCCACAACATCATACTTACCAATTTCTCACTGAGCCTCAAGCACATCCACTTTATTTCTTCAACTTTGCGCATTCATAAATAACGCTTTTAATTTGGTATTCATCTCCCCTCTCACACTGGTTCCTATTTCACCTGACCTTACTCTCTTATCCATTCTTGAACCTTCCCCGTCCCATTAATTCGGGTGTCTTTCGTAACTTTTCAATACTCCTCTCTCCTTTAACTCCATCCTTATACTCCCAATTTGTCAACCCCTCCTGGGTTCCTCCAGCAGTTTTCTTTTTGTTTCTTTATCCTGTCACTCTTTACCTATGAACACAGAAATTAATGGTGCTCTAATATATGCAGCACCATGCAACTGTTGTCCAATGTGTGCAAGTGAAATGTAAAGAATACAGCGGTGCCTGCAGTCTGAAGTTGTCAGGTTGTATTTTTCAAAATGCTATCATGTTCCAATCTATTTGTGATATTACAAATATTCTTCTTCTGAACTCCCATCCCTTATGAGTTCACATTATCACTAAGCATTAAATTGTATAATATTTCACTTTGTTCTTTTTCCATTCTTTGTTGCCATTTCCTTTCTACATTGAAAATAAAGTTTTCCCCAGGGAGTTCGGCTGTGGAAGTCCTTCAGTGTTTCTTTCACCTTATGATCCTGTGTTTAAAATCTGATCCTGATGTTTAGTGTTTGGTTCTCAATTGATACCATCTTCACCACAGGTTTTTTTTTAAATCTAATTTGCTGTCTAAATTTTTCAATGATGTGTTTACATGTATATTTGTTGACTTCCTTTCATTTTGAAGTGCCCCCAGTCATAATGGCCCATCCAACAAACTATATCGTTGCTTTGGATAAACCAGTCACCATGGTTTGTGAGGCCAACGGACACCCAAATCCTGAAGTCACCTGGAACAAAGATGGACATGCGGTTTTGGAGAGCATTCGCCAGAGGATCCTCAGTACTGGAGCTCTACAGATTGCCTTTGCCCAGTCCCAGGACACTGGGAGATACACCTGTACAGCATCCAACCCTGCAGGATCCAGCAACTCTGTCATGGTTCTGACAGTTCACAGTAAGAGTTACTTTATGTGGTTACCTACATCAACATCCTCTTCTTTAAGATCAGTTGTTCCTCCAACTGCAGGTCGTACCCATCCATGCTATTAAACACTACAACCTCAAATAAGCTCTGAACTACATTGATTATTATTGCATATATATATATATATATATATATATATATATATATATATATATATGATCTAAATATATATGTGTATTTGTGAGTATGTGTATATATACACCCACTGAACTTTTGTTTTCTCTTGTTTATTTTATTGTTTACAGTGTACCTAAGTTTACGTATTCTATTGTGCTGCTGCAAGTAGCAATGTTACAAAATTTTTAGATTTAAAAAATCAAGTCTGCAATTTATCCCATCAGATAAAGCATGCAAATAAGTTTAATTTGACACCTAATTCACTTTCATATCTTCAGTATTAAAAAAGTTATGGCCATTTTCATACTCGGAAATTAGCATCTTGTTCCCCTTTGCCTTTCCATTGACTTAACACAAAAGTTCTGATCGAGGACAGTGAAAAGCCCATAACTTTCTTAAAAATTAAGAGAACTGAAAGAAATGTTCAGTTATTATAGATTGAAGCATTCTGAAACAAATATGAAACAATCTTACTTGGATGACCTGCAATTAAAGCATATAATTAGTTAGTTACCCAATTGTAGCTAATTACAACATTCAATTACTAGATCTAAACATCTATCCATTTCTTAAGAAAATATTTTTAAAAAATGTAAAGCCTGTCCAAATAACATTCACACAAGAATTCACAATATAACATGATTTTTAAATCTCATTGTTATGAATTTATAGGCCAAATTGAAGAAATTTAGTGTTTAATGCCCATAAATTAACTGGGCATTTTAAACAGCTTGCGAGTGGGATTTTCTGGAACGCGATGTATTGGAACGTTGCGGTTGCGGTGAATTTAAACCCAATATCGGCAGGAAAGATTCTGCCAGTTCATATGGGGACTAAATCACCATTTTGCAACATGAAACATTGATTAAAGTCACCTAAACAAGCAGGTTTATATGAAAAAAATAAACAGCTTTCACTTACCTGACCCCTACGTAAAATCGGTCCCTGTTGTCGGCGTTCACGGCATTAGGAGCTAATTTTTATTTTACTGCAGAGCTGAAATAGTCGGGCTATTTAAAAAAAAAAAATTTAACTTACCGGCAGTCGGTACGAATCTCCAGAAATAGCTCGCACTCCGAGAAAATATAATTCCGGTGGCAAGGGGAAAACCGCATTTTAAACCCGCTCCCCCCCCACCCCCCCTTAAAGGCGCCAAAGTCACGCACACGGCCAGCGGCAGAACTGCAGCACCGCTAATATTAGGTTTTGTAACATACCTACTGCAAGTAACAATTTCATTGTTCTACTTGGGACATATGACAATAAAACACTCTTGACTCTTGATTCTTGCTCCACTCTTTGATGCTTGCACTGAGTTACCTAAAAATCCTTAAAGAATTCAGCCAAGGCAGATCAATCAAAACAATTAACGTTAAAATTGTTTTCACTGTAACAGCAACAGTATTAATCATCCTCCTGTCTTAAAGAAAAGTTAAGCCCACACTGTCCAGTTTCCTGCAGCTTGCCTGCGTTTCGCTGACTCAGCCATTATTTAGCCCTCTGGTCAACAGCGTATTTGAAGTACACAGTAGTTGGGGAAAAGGCAGCTGGATGATAAAAAGCAGCTTGCCGATAAAACTTCAGACTGACTCCACTGTTCTTTCCCCACCCCACCTGATGGAATCGACACCACTATTTCAGCATGTGCAGGGTCAGCTCGTAGGTCACGGGGGTTAAATGTACAGGAATTCTTGACCATGAGGTCAAGGAGAGAGGTGCTGAGCGAAAGCCAATCATTTGCACAGAAGCAAAGAGATTTATAAAGCCAAGTTCCTGTTTTTCAGTCATCAGCTATAAAATGATATTACACTTTTTTGTCGACAAACTACACAGTTATTACAGAGGCTTTATGGAGTAGAATCAACTGCAAGAAAAATAAGCTGTTTGTGGAAAGGTGCCACAAAAGTCCGAAAGTCCAGCATGTATAAAGTTATTGGACTAGGATCTATCTAATGATGCTCCCTACATGAAGTTATGATTTACACCAAGCTATATTATTCAATCTGCCCTTTACAGTTCCGCCCTCCATCCACACCTCAACCACTGAGTTCAGCACGACTGAAGAATCTCGGGGAATAATACCCTGCAGTGCAGACGGAGTTCCTGCGCCAGTGCTGACCTGGCAGAAAGACGGCAAAACCGTACAGGAAACGCCAGGAAAATACAGATTGCTGCGGTCAGGAGAGCTCATTGTGGAAAATGCAGTGGTGAGTTAGAAGAAAAAAACTTTAATGATTGTCCTCTGCCCTTGGTAGTGAAGTGCAAAATCATGTTTGTGATGAGAGATTAGGGGATTTTTTTAAATGAAAAGTAGCAAACATGCACTTTTGAGATCATCACTGAGTATATTTAAAAATGACTTGTTTTAGGATACATAGGGAATTGAGGGTTATTAGGGATATGGACAAGCAGAATGGTGGGTCAGATTCAGAGGACTGCAGGGATAACTCCCGCTTCCCTTTCTCATGCTATGCAATGGTTATTTTTTTTTCAATTGCTGGCATAATGTGTCCTATTTTGAAAATGTGCAGATGTGTAATAGTTACATAGTGGAAATATTACAATGTGTGTAAGCTATAAGGAACACTCGACGTGCATTTTCCAAGGGTTAACACACCTTGTACGCGTGCTTGACGATGCAGCCACTCCACGTCTCCCTGGGGATGCACAGAAGTGATTACTATTGAGGTTGAGGTGTAACGGCCGGTCCGGTTAGGAAAAGCACCGCTGTTGTGTATCACTCTTATGCTGAGCAACTCTTAATCCTCTTATGTTGACTCCACTGGACCATGAACATGAGGCAAGTCAAAACACTCGAGACTTGTTTCACAAACGTCTTGTACTGGCTGGTTATTTTTATTTAGGATATCCATCAACCAACACTTCTCTTTTGTCAATTTTCCTCTGGCTCTGACCACAAAGCCAAAGTCCTTCACATTTTGTTCACTGGATAGATCTTTGATCTTGGCCTTCAAATGATTGTACTTTATGCTATTCTGCTTCCACATATTGTTGAACAATTGGTTCCAGATTCTCCAGTACTATAACAACTTTGCTACTTTCAGGAGTGACATTTCCGGATTGATTTTTCGTACATGTGAAATGCACTTTTGTCACATTGAACGTTGCCAGCAATCCATTTTTGCAATAGCCACATTTCAACATCGCTTTTGCAACTGACCACAAAGCAAATTGGCAGCATTAACTTAACCTTTAAAAGATGTAAGGAAACAATCCCATAGAAAATCGTATCTGGATTTTCAATGAATTGTGAAAATATCTCTGGTACCTGGGATGTGCCAGACAGCAACCCAACAGTAACATTTCGGCCTGAAACGGTGCCTATTTCCTTCGCTCCATTGATGCTGCGGCAACCGCTGGGTTTCTCTAGCACTTTTGTCTACCTTTGATTTTCCAGCATCTGCAGTTCCTTCTTGAACAGTAACTCTAGAAATATCAGTGATGCAGATTGCCTCCTTTCCTGGTTCACTTGATGGGAAGAGATAAGCAGGGACATGAAAAGATCAGGATTTTCTGATGTGCTGACTTTAGGATTTTGACTGATGCAGTCTAATTGTATTTTTCTTTCATTTTCTGTCAGCCTGATGACGCTGGCAGCTACACTTGTATTGCTACCAATGTGGCCGGCCGTGATACCAGGATTGTCACCCTGAATATCTACACCCATCCTACATTTACAGAACTGCCAGGCGATGTATCTCTCAACAAGGGGGAACATTTAGCATTGAATTGTGCAGCTAATGGTATTCCCACACCCAACATTGCCTGGACTTTCAACAACAACATTATACCAGGTAAGATTTCGAAAGGCAATGGCATAACCTGATTAACTCTCTGCTTTATTGATACATTACTGTAAGGAACTTACAGGGTTACAGGCAATAAGTAGGGGAGTAGAACTATACGCAGCTGCTCCTTCAAGGACCAGCTATAGTTATTGTGGGCAAGATATGTCTCTGCTGTGAATCTCTTTGAAAATACAAACAAGTTTTAAAACCTTTCATCAAACCAATCACAGAAAATCCTGTATTATCCTTTCTCTCCAAACAGAAACTAAAAGATACAAGTTTTAGCCATGTAGTGAGTAATATGTTGAAGTCCCAAATTCAGGAGCGTAAGGCGTCGTATAACTTTACACTGACTGTGTACATTTTGTTCCTACAGCCCGATTCGATGATGTTAATGGGCACAGTGAATTAGTCATTGAAAAAGTGTCCAAGGATGATTCAGGCACATATGTTTGTACAGCAGAAAACCGAGTGGGATCCATCAAAGCCATTGGATTTGTGTATGTCAAAGGTGAATTGGTGAATTATTTTACTTTCACATGCCAGCCTTATAAATGCAGTTCACTCATTTTCCTGATCTCCACTGCAGTAGAATACTTTTAAGAACATGTAAAGAATAAGAAGGTAAATTGCTAACATTAACCAATTGCTTTAAGTATTGAAGCAAATATGGAAAACCCTGTATTTATAGCTGAGAACTAGTCACATATGTAAAGAGAAAAGATGATTAGGGTTTCAGGTAAAATTATTCATCTGAGATTGTACTAAGTCCACGTCGACCAGCGATTCCCATACACTGGCACTATCCCGCACACATTTTACAATCTTTACTAAAGCCAATTAACATACAAAAGGAAGAAACCGAAGCACCCAGGGAAAATCCATGTGGTCGCAGGGAGAACATAAACTCCACACATGCAGCACCTGTAGTCAGGATTGAACCCGAGACTCTGGCACTGTAAGGCAGCAACTGTACTGCTGCACCGCCATGCTCTGCCTAAATGAATACACACCATGGCTTCTTTGAAAGGAATGAGACTATGACCATAAATAAAGTAATACACAGATGTTTTATATGAATTATTAAAATTTACCTGCTCCCAGAGAGATCCAAGTGAAAAAAATAATGTTCCTCCAACCAGGCTGATGGGAGATTAATCAACACAATAACACAATGTTACCATATGGAACAGTCGTGAGAAAATTACCATGTTCTGCATAATTTTTCAATGCTGTATGTCATGTTGAGGTGCCATGATGTAAGATTCCGGTATGAGGCACAACATTATTTTTGTACAATATTAAGTACCAACTCTCTCTTCACAGAGCCTCCAATCTTTGATGGTGATTTCAATCCAAACCGCATCGAGTCTCTTGGAGGAAATGCTATCCTAAACTGTGAGGTGCGAGGTGATCCACCCCCAACTATTCAGTGGAGTAAGAAAGGAATCCATATTCAGATCAGCAACAGGATTCGCCAACTCCACAACGGTTCACTGGCTATCTACGGCACCGTGGTAAGCCAGGGAGACTGAAAAGGAAGAATCCACGATTGTCTAATCATTTCAAAACAAATACCCACTCAAGACATTATGGAACTGGTTAATCCGCAATGTAGTTTGTTCATAAAGTAATTTAGGAAAACAATCTACAAAAATAACATTATTTCCTTAAATTTGTAAATACAGTATTTTTATGCCAAACATCATAATGAAATGTCATTAATATAACAATTATTTAGAGAAAAATGTTCAATTACATTTAAAAGCTGTAGCTTTACTTTCTATTGAACCGTATTATCTTATCTACTCATGTTAGTCATTTTAGAATCAGTAATTTAAAAGTTGCAGTTATGGCCTGTTTTGGTACAAATGTTTTGAGTTCATAATTGCCTATAATAAAAGATTAGAGTCTATGATGTTACATTTTATTTAAATAATACCTTATTTTTTTCTTCAAAATGTAGTGAAAGTAAATGTTCATTCCGTGCTTAAATTGTAAAATGCATTAGGTAAGAAATAGTTGAATACCATCCTCAGAGCACACTATTTAAAATGTTATATCCAGGTGGAGTGGGGGAAGGGATCAAATAATCTTGTCAGTTTAATGTGAACTACAAATTTGAGTTATTGCACAATTTAGGATATTGAGCATGAAAACTGGCCCTTTGGGCCACCAAGTCAATGCCAACCACACATGCATCCACACACTAATCCAAATGTATTCTCCCTTTTTTCCCAGCTGCTCCCCCGAGATTCTATTTCTACGATTCCATTCACCTACACACTGGGGGCAATTTACAGTAACCAATTAAGCTATCAACTCACATGCCTTTTTATTTTGTTTGATTTAGAGGTACAGCGCAGAAACAGGCCCTTCGGCTCACCGACTCCATGCTGACCAGCGATCCCCGCACATTAACACTACCCTGCACACACTGGGGACAATTTTACATTTTACATTTATACAATTATACCAGACCAATTAACCTACAAACCTGTATGTCTTTGGAGTGTGGGAGGAAACCGAACATATCGGAGAAAACCCACGCAGGTCACAGGGAGACGTACAAAATCTGTATAGACAAGCACCCTTAGTCAGGATCGAACCCGGGTCTCTGGCGCTGTATGGCTGCAACTCTACCGCTGCGCCGCCATCTTTGGGATATAAGAAGATATAAGAGCATTTGAAACAAACCTATTGATAGTACCAGAGATCAGGACTGAATCCAGATTGCTGAATCTATGAGACTACAGCTCCAACCTGTAGCCCCACTATGCTGCCCAAATTGAAATCCCTGGAAAACGCAGGACATGGAAACATGTTCAGGAGATATAATATAGTATGTTTTTCTTCATAGTTTTCTGGGCACAGAATAGTCTTTACCAACTTGGATGCATTTGCAGTTTTCCCAGCAGTAAATTCATAGTGATGGAGATGGGAAATTATAAATTTATATCAAGGCATTAAATGTTATACTTTCAAAATATAAGATATTTTTGCAAACAATCAAACCCTCTCACCTGTTACCACCTATCACTTGCCAGGCTTTGTCCCAGCCCCACCTCTCTTCAAGCTTCTCTCCTCCCAATTACAATCCGTCTAAAGAAGGGTCCCGGCCTGAGTCCAGAGATGCTGCCTGACCCGTTGAGTTACTCCAATGCTTTGTGTCATGTTACCCCTAGAAATGGTTTAGCCTGGAAAAAAACCGACATTAATTAGCACAAGTTAAAACAATTATATTACCCTGTTCTCTGGTTAGAGTATGTATCCACATAGTGTTTGTACAAGGAAAATGAAACCATGTGGACAGAATTTGTTTATAAATTTGTTCATCCTTTAATCTTTTTTGTTTCTAGAATGAAGATGCAGGAGACTATAAGTGCATTGCTACTAATGATGCCGGCGTGGTTGAGCGCAGCGTGACCCTGACTCTGCAGAGTAAGTCTGTGTATTGGAATTACTTACATTAGATCAAACTTTAAAATATTCATAATAACTATTAAGGAAACATAATGTTATGCCCATCATAACAAATTGTTATGAATGGAGGTGTATACCTTTTTATTAGAAAAACTTACAAAGTCACAAATCACTGACTCACAGAGAATGCATCTCATTCCGACCAGGATTCATCCCTTTGGATTTAAGATTTTCTTCCATTATTTAGAAAAAATAATCAAAAACTTCCTAACTTTCTTTCACCCTCATTGCAATTCCTTCCTGATTGGCTTATACTTGTGCAATTAATTATCTTTATATAACATTTTGTTTGGCAAATTTTTGTTTCAGTATTCAGTGGGCTCTGTGGCACATGGATTGTTGGCAAAGTGCCCTGCACTGCTAATTGTTATGGTACAAATGGAGCCTATGATTCAGGTGGTCAGTACTTTACTGACTTTCTGTTGTGTACATATGTGAGCCTAATGCACTATACGATTGGGCAGTTTCACATACTAAACTCAGGGTCAGATACACTATGGGATGCATCCCATTCTTTACAATAGAATAGCTGACCTGGATGAGAAGCTAGTGTTTGCCTACTTCTTTAAAACAATATTATAATTAATTTCAATTCAATATGTGAATTTATATTGGTCTTATTATTTATTTATTTGTTTATTTTAACCTTTCACATGTTATTATTAGAGGCATCATGAGAGATTTAGTTGAAAAGACCTTTGACAGCACGAGCTTTTGGGATCTTGAGGTACCAGAGATCAAATCACCATTGGTGGACTACACTGCTTCATGGAGCAGCCATAGCAAGGATGCCTTCAGCTTAGGTCCATCCAAGGGAGCACAAAAGGATATTGCAGGGGGTGCATGTGAGACATAGACCATCTAGCACATGGTCTGCCCTGTGGTTTATGTTGATATGGTTTAATGTTAATAAAACATCTTTGTTTATTACATACTCTTGTCATTAAGAAATGGAGTGTGCCAATGAGAGCGAGATAGAGACCCTGATACCTGGTCTTCAACAATCTGCATTTGACTTTCTGCACACCGCTGTATTTTTTGTATTTATGGACCATAATTTAGGGCCTGTTCCTGTGCTATACTGTTCTATATTTCCTCTTTGCAAGTTTGTATGGAGCATTTCCCTCTTCCTCCTTCAACCATTGCCTTGTATCTGTCTCTGAAGTTCTGGATGTCAGCATCATTTGATGCATTTTTTCAACTGATTGTACCCTCCAGTAGAATCTTAGCTTCCTCCCGGAGATTGCTCAATTGAAAGAAAATGCATGAGTCAAGTTTTCTTTATTTTGTTCCTATCAGTGGTCCCATTTCTTCTTCAGGTTCCCCAGTGTTCACAGTCGAACCTATGGATACCATTACTGATGCTGGAAACACAGTGATGTTGAACTGCCAAGCAGGAGGAGAGCCACTTCCAACTGTGGAATGGTCCCGGCAAGGGCGGCCACTCGTTGGGAACGACAGGATCACAATCTTATCCAACAGCTCGCTGCGGCTTGCAGCAGTGCAGAAGGAGGACACGTCAAAATACGAGTGTGTGGCCAGGAACCTATTGGGTTCAGTGCTTGTCCAAATCACCTTGACTGTACAAGGTTTGGGTGGATCCTCCTGAATGCTTTCATTAATACAAACAAATGCTCTCAGAATGATCAAGTGTGCTTTTGTTAAGCTAGGGAGCAGAAATGCATAGGTGTTAAAAATGTTCACTTTCCCCATCATCTAAATTAAGCTTCCAATTCTCTACCCATATAAGCAGGTGAAGATAATCATTTTGCCAAGTTGCCTGTGACTATTATTGAATTAGCATAGATTTGCCTCAGCACAAGGGGGATTTTCACAGTGTTGGGCCTTGAGGTATATCACTGCATTAAACCACAATATTATGACGTCACAATTATTTTCAAACTACCTCTTTACCAATCCTCCATCTGGATGAATGCATAAGGAATGGTCATTTAGTCATTGGGGCTAACACCTTATTTGCAGAGTTAATCACAGGATGTGTGGGAACCTGTGAAAGATGGGAGATCATTTAACTACAATTTAAAAAGTGCTGGAAATACTGAGCAGAATAAGCTGCAGCTGTGGGAAGAGAAACAGAGTCATGGTTTCGTGTCAAAGATAATATAGTTTAATTTATCTCTCTAATCCTCTTACAAGCCATGAATTAAACTTGTCCATCAGCAATAAAGCTGAAAGCACAAAGAGTATCTTTGATAATGTATACATGTTTGATACAAGACATTCTACAGAATAGCAAAGTGAAGTATTGGCTATTTGAATTCCTGTTAATCTGTTCCCTCCAGTACATGGTGGGTTTTCCGAGTGGTTGAAGTGGGGACCGTGCAGTGTGACCTGTGGACAGGGAGTACGGAAACGGCTGCGACTTTGTCAAGATCCAGTGCCTGCAAATGGAGGACGGTATTGCCAGGGCACTGACTCCGAGACACGGGAATGCCAATCCAAGCCTTGTCCAGGTGTGTTTCAATTTCACAGTATAATGTTACATAATAGTTTAGATCTTCAAGGGCAGCACGGTGGCGCAGCGATAGAGTTGAGTTGCGGCCTTACAGCGCCAGGGACTCCGTGCGTGTCGGTACAGAGTTTCTACGTTCTCCCCATGACATGCGTGGGTTTTCTCAGAGATCTTTGTCAGAGATCAAAGTTTCCTCCCACACTCCAAAGAGCTTTGTAGGTTAATTGGCGTGATATAAATGTAAATTGTCCCTAGTATGTTTAGGGCAGAGTTAATGTGTGGGGATCGTTGGTCAGTGTAGACTTGGTGGGCTGAAAAGCCTGTTTCCACAATGTATCTCTAAAACTAAAACTAAACAAAAACTAAATTTAAAGTTAATGGTTACATTTCTTATTCTTATATTGGAAACAGGAATATAACTAAGCCGATCATTTCTCTGTTAGTATTCCCTAAGTTTTTACCACTTGGTGAAATATCTTCATTTATGTGGGAGTTCACTAAACCATGACTGAAAACTCTGCATGAAGGTGAACCGTCACATGTAGACTAGTGTTTTTTAATTACATCACCAGGCTGATGCAACCAAGGTGTTTTGGTCCCAACTTCCAAAAGATGGTGGGTGAGAAAAGACCAAGGCTAGGATGCAAAATAAATCTTTTGAGACAGTCCAGTGATACTTGTTGTAAAAGTTGTGCAATTATGTCTTTGCGTAATAAGAGGATTGGCACTGCTGAAATTACCTTCCAGTTGATTCACTCAGAGCTTCCAGTGCATTTATGGGTGGGTGACGATCTGCAAATATCGATCCATCCTCAGTCTGCTGCCGACTTCCCCTCCCCCAATTTCAGATTGACCGCTCACCACCGACCCACCGCCTAATCACCAACCCACCCCAGTAATGACGACCCAATCCTTTCACTGCCAACCCAACCCCCCACAGTTTGGGTGCCTCCTCACCACTGACTGTCTCCCGCCACCTACTTCAGCTGTTTCCTTGCTGCCGACCCACACCCCGCAACAGTAAACTTGGAAGTACTGTACCTCGGTAACATTACACTAATAAACTAATTAAACTACAGGAACCAATACTCTCATTGGTGGAATGATTGCAGCAAGAAAATACAAAAGACCAGACCTTGTGCATTTTTTGAAATCTTTTGCAACTCCTGCAGTGCAATGATCACAAGAGACACCAGTCCAGTCCCTCACTTTGCAATCATATCTGCGGCAGAATATTTCAGTGTGAGATGAGCATGGGGAGCAACAAGTCACATAAATTAATTTTAAGTTTTACATTTATAGTTCCCGCTTTGTTCACATTAACCTAACCACTTGCTTCAAAATAATCTTGGGACATGATCTCTGTTACACGTTCATGGTGGGTTGAGCATTTTGTGGATTTTTTTGATGAAATATCTTTATGCCTCTTTATGCTTTTAGTGGATGGGAGTTGGTCCAAGTGGGGCCAGTGGGAAGAGTGTTCTCGTACTTGCGGCCAGGGAAACCGAACAAGGACCCGGAGTTGCAGTAATCCATCAATGCAGTTTGGGGGGAGACGATGTGAGGGCAAGGCAGTAGAGGCCATCATGTGCAACATCCAGCCATGTCCAGGTGAACCACACCGTTCCAAACCAACAATCTTTACTCACCTTCTCTCCACCAAGACCTCTCGGAGAGTGGAGCGGGAGCATTGTCTCATTATCTCGGGAATATTAAAAGTTATTAATTAAAGATATGAGGTTTGAAAAGTCTAGAGTTAATACCAATTTCTGGCTCTTTCAGGGATGGAGATCAGTCATGCTTTTCTAGTCTGCCTCAGGGCCCATACAAAGTGCTTGACTTTTTCGGCTATCTGCAGTTATCTAACTGAGCGAAGGTGTTCCGCGAAACAATCACCCAGTCTGCGTTTGGTCTCACGAAATGTATAAGAGTCCACATCTTGAACAACAGATACAGTAGATGAGGTTGGAGGAGGTGCAAGTGAAACTCTGCCTAACCTGAAAGGACTGTCAGAGTCTCTAGACGGAGTCGAGGGGGAGGTATAGCGACAAGTGTTGCATCTTCTGCGGTTCCAGGGGAAGGTACCTAGGGAGGGAGTGGGAAGGGAAGAGTTAACCTGGAAGTTGCGGGGGGGACCGTCTCCGCAGAAGGTGGAAAGGGGTGCAGATGGGAAAATGTGGGATCCCGTTGGAGGTGGTGGAAATTTCGGAGGATTATGTGATGTCTCTCTCTCTCTCTCTCTCTCTCCCTCTCCCTCTCCCTCTCCCTCTCCCTCTCCCTCTCCCTCTCCCCCTCCCCCTCCCCCTCCCCCTCCCCCTCCCCCTCCCCCTCCTCCTCCCCCTCCCCCTCGCTTCCCCTCCCCCTCTCGTCGCACTAGCTTCTCATTTTCACTCTCAAAGAGCTTACAATGCCCTGTTTCCTTTATCATCGATACTTTTTTGCATATCTTTTATTCATTGTTCTTTAACTCTCCACATCATCGTCTATATCTCTTGTTTCCTTATCCCTAACCAGTCTGAAGAAGGGACTCAACCCGAAACATCACCCATTCCTTCTCTCCAGAGATGCTGCCTGTCCCGCTGAGTTACTCCAGCTTTTTGTGTCTGCTATACAAAACTCCCCGACTTGGCTTTGATCCTTACCTTGGGTGCTGCCTGAATGGAATTTACATGTTTTCCACATGACTGCGTAGGTTTCCTCCCACTACCCAAAGATACGTGGATAGATGAATTGGCCACTGTAAGTTACCCTCTAGAGTAGGTGGAGTGGTAGGAGAATCGAGGAAAGTTGATAGGCCAGAAAGAAGGAGTCAGTCACAAGGAAATCTTCTTCTTCTTCTTTCGTGTGGCGTGCACAGCCTAAAGTTGTTGGACAACTTGTTCTATTTGATCTTCCGTTTGTGCACGTCAAGTTGATTGCATTAGTCGAAACAGTGAAGGTTGCAATCTTCCACCCCAAGGAAATGAGCTGATGGGAATGCTCAGAGTGTACACAATGGGCCAAAAGATCTTAAAAAGAAAGTTTTCCAAAATGTGTGTTTATTTCCCAATAACCGCAGATTTTAGAAGTTCTAATCAATAGACTATTTTACTAGATGTGGTCTCCTAATTTTGTGCTTTTATGGACTGAAATATACAGCATCTTTTTATTCATCTCCCTCTAGTGGTTGGTGGCTGGAGTCCCTGGTTGCCATGGAGTCCATGCAGTGAGACCTGTGGGAAAGGTACCCAGTCTAGATTGCGACTCTGCAACAATCCACCCCCGTCATTTGATGGGACACACTGTGAAGGCCAGGACGCACAGACACGCGTCTGTAAGAACAGGATGTGCCCAGGTAAACAAGTAGAAACACATGAGGACAAAGAACTCTGCTGTTCTGAAAACATCAGGAAGTTTGCTTAGTCTATGGAATAAGCTCTCCGCTTTGATACAACTGTTCTGACAAAAGTGTCTCCCCTCAGCAGGCACTCTCAAAACCAGAGCCATGGACTAAGTGCTGTCATAACTGCATAAGCAATAATGAACACAACTAGAAAACGATGAAGGCATTATACAATATTGTACAAATGCTTGCCAAGTTCCAAACATAAGCAAATTATGCATGCAATCGGAAATACTTGAAATCAAGCACCTAGTTGTTCATTATTCACTACATATAGTTTGGGTCTTGACCACTGCAGTCTGTTTGACTAATGTAAAGCTGTCGTCTTTACTGTGTACACATCGGTAAGTCCCATTGAGTAGGGAAGTGTGCAAACACATACCTCCAGATTTAGGAACAGTTTCTTCCCAGCTGTTATCAGGCAACTGAACCATCCTACCACAATCAGAGAGCAGTCCTGAACTATCATGCACCTCATCGGGGATCCCCGAACTATCTTTGATCAGACTTTACAGGCTTTACCTTGCACTAAACGCTATTCCCTTATCATGTATCTGTACATTGTGAATGGCTCAATTGTAATCACGTATTGTCTTTCCGCTGGCTGGTTAGCACACAACAAAAGCTTTTCACGGTTCCTTGGTACACGTGACAATAAACTAAACTAGCTGCCAGAATTGATGGCAAACAAACTTCATCTGTTGTATCTGGTTTCTTACTGTTTTAGTGGATGGGAAATGGACACCTTGGATCAGCTGGAGTGCTTGTAGTGTGTCATGTGGAGGAGGCACTCGCCAAAGGGCCAGGACCTGTTCCAACCCTACGCCGCAGCATGGAGGCCACTACTGCGAAGGCAGCGATGTACAAATGGACTTCTGCAACACTGACCCGTGTCCTAGTGAGTATGATGACTGTTGGCCATCAATAAATTTAGCTGTGTAGAAATGAACTGCAGATGCTGGTTTAAATCGAAGGTAGACACAAATGCTGGAGTAACTCAGCGAGACAGGCAGCATCTTTGGAGAGAAGGAATGGGTGACGTTTCAGGTTGAGACCCAAATTTAGCTGGGTTGTTACAATCCCCAATTCAGCTGTTCAACTTGCTTATCCTAAATGAAATTTAAGATTAAAAAATGATGGAATGGAAATAAAATCAGAATATTTTAGAAGTACAAGGGAGGTACACTTGCATCCAGTTCTTTAACCTTGAGATCAGTTATTTTTAAGTTTAGCCTCAACCTGAAATAACATTAAACCTCTACAGTTGTCTTTTGGTCAAAAATATGTGTTTAGATTTTCACATTGTCGCTGTCCAATCTATTACACCTTTGGTGAAACATTCAACATTGATTCTAATACTCCAACCAAACTTTGACATTCTGATATTGTCAACCTGCAATGAAACACTGAATTTGGGAATATGTGCCCTGTCCTTCTAAGATGATAATGGGCAAATATAGAAAGTTATAGGAAAGATATTGTCTAGCTTCAAAGCTTCAGAGAAGATTTACGAGGGTGTTGTCAGGACTAGAGGGTTTGAGCAATAGTCATAGGTTGTCAGCTGGGACTTCATTCCTTGGAGCACAGGAGGATAAGGGGTGATCTTATAGAGGTGTATAAAATCATGAGAGGAATAGATCGGGTAGATGCACAGAATCTCTTGCTGAGAGTGGGGGAATAGAGGACCAGAGGACATAGGTTGAAGGGGAAAAAATTTAATAGGAATCTGAGGGCTAACCTTTTCCACACAAAGGGTGGTGGGTGTATAGAACAAACTGCCAGAAGAGGTAGTTGAGGCTGGGACTATCCCAACATTTAAGAAACAGTTAGATAGGTACATGGAAAAAACACATTTGGAGGGATATGGACCAAACGCAGGCAGGTGGGACTAGTGTAGCTGAGACATGTTGGCCGGTGTTGGCAAGTTGGGCCGAAGGGCCTGTTTCCACACTGTATCACTCTATGACTCTAAGTAGAATATCTTCCTCTCAATGATTACTGTGGTTGGAGGTTTCTTCAAGCTGGAGAGTGTTTGCATGATTATTAAATATCTTCTGACCTCAAAATAATTATAATGTAGTGCTCATCTGTATTAATTACGATGTTAAGTAAATAATCTACTGCTGTGTTTATTGGAACCAAGCAATATCACATAGCATATACATAGATGCACAGTCAGATAAAGGGCAGTGAAAATAACTCACAGATGCAACGTATCTATCTTTTATTGGACAGACAAGATCATGGATTTCCTCTTCAAGAAGGGTCTTGCCCCAAAACGTCACCCATTCCTTCTCTCCAGAGATGCTGCCTGTCCCGCTGAGTTACTCCAGCATTTTGTGTCCACCTTCGATTTAAACCAGCATCTGCACTTCTTTCCTACACATGGATTTAATGTCTATGGTTCAGTTTCTCACTTACACACCATACACCTTCTTACTGGTCAGTTGAGGTTATTTACTAAGTCTCTTCCACACTCCATTGTTATTTTACTCTCTATTGGCTACATTAGAAGACAAATGCAAATGAAAGAAGAATATATGTATGCTCCTCACCACATCATATTCATTACCTTTGCCCAAAGGACCATTCCAAGAGCTTCACCTCCCTGCTTAAGAAATTCATTTTGAAAGTGTCATCTTCAGACTTATGGATTTGTTGACTCTTTTCCCACAGATAAAATTTTGAAATGTATTAAATCACGATCTCATATATAAGTTTATACAGAATAATAGATGTAATTTGTGAATAACAGGATAATAACAAGAAGAAATTAGATTGCATGTGGTCATGGATGTTCAGCAGGGCTCGAATGTGTCTTGTTCTCTGTATACTTATGTTGCCAGTCACAGCGCTATTAATAATGCTAATAATGTTTGCCAGTACATGGGAATTGGGGTCCATGGAGCAGTTGGGGAACCTGCAGTCGAACATGCAATGGAGGCCAAATGCGACGCTATCGTACCTGTGACAATCCCCGGCCAGCAAGTGGTGGAAGGGCATGTGCTGGAGCTGACACACAGATTAATCGGTGTAACTCCGATATTTGCCCAGGTCAGTTGATCATTTTTACATTAGTATTTTAAGGCTTTAAAAATGAGAAATTAAATTAGTTTCACTTGTCAATAACTCAAAAACAAACTTCAACTTCAGGTAACTTGCTTTCTTTCTTTCCATCTGGATCAGAACTGGCCATTCCTGCCTGTCACCTGTCTGGGATTTTGGCTCCGTTTTTCACTCACTAGTTGTACATCCCGGCCTGCTGGACAAATCTCTTTTTCCCAGTTCTAATGTCAGGTCTTGGAACTGAAGCACTAATTCTGTTTCCACAGAGGCTGTTTGACTCGCTGAGTGTCTCCAGCATTTCCTGTTTTTATTTCAGAAGAGCTGTGGTAACAATATACAGATTTGAGCATAGTGGTATGAGATGTAAATATGGCACAAGATGCAGCATCAGAACTAGCACCACCATAGTAATAAAAGTTGCAATAGTTCTTGATACAGTGCAAGGGATATTGTGGTGTCTGAGTGAGGATTTTCATTGTGATGTGTTGTTTTTCCATTGAGACGCATACCACAGTCTCTTGAGGCATTTGTCCAAAACTTCAGAGTATTCCAAACTCCACAAATTTCCACTCTCCCTCAGAAAATAGATTAACCCCAGGGAGAACTATGACTACAGAGCTTTACTCCCCTGCTCTTTATAGAATTGCTTTAATATTTAACCTTTCAGCACATCAATATGGATCAGTAATCAGATCCAGCTATAGCCTGCTCAAAACCTCTCACAGCGTATAGACACGTACAGATACTACATGCCAAGGGGTGTATCTTCCAAATTCCCAAGACAAAACCAGGTATTCAGACGTTTCAGAGGCAACACAAGGGTCATGTGTCACGCAGCCCTTCACATTCAAGACTCACTCTGACATTAGAGGGCCCTCTCAGAAGTATTCAGAGCCTAGGTACTAGGTTATATTATTTCCAATCTCCTTTAGTGCAAATGAGAGACGAGTAACTAAAAAAACCACTTGGATGTGAATCATATGTGGAGTTAATGCTGCTGTAAAAACAACCCCTGTTCCGCAATAATCACCAAGACTTATGATAATAATCGCCATTCTTAATTATATTTCTTATTTCTCCTGAAGTGGATGGAAACTGGGGTCCTTGGCAAGCATGGAATGATTGTTCAGCAACATGTGGAGGTGGAGAACAGAGGAGACTCCGTTTGTGTAACAATCCAGTGCCATTGAATGGAGGCCGCTCATGCCCAGGAGATAGTTCTCAGGTCTCCAGGTGTAAAACGCAACCTTGTCCAGGTTTGTAAGCTGCTTCATTGAATGGTCAAGAAAACTGTAGCTTTGAAATTGGTACGGTTTTCATGAGAGAACTTCAACCACTTTTAAGAGGCTACTGAGGTTGGTATTTCTTTGCCATTGGCTATGCGATGTCATTGTTTTTAATCTAAGCATTGTTGAAATTATTTCAGGACAAACAACCTGCTCCTGTGCTTTCATTTCTACAACAGAAGCATTTACTGAAATTCCTCTGTTGAATTTACTCTGAATGTTAAATCAATTTTCCAAAAGTTTATTTGACCTACATTGTCAACCAGCCCTGACTGAATGAAGTTCTTCACCCAGTCATTTACTTTCTCTCCTCCACCTGCTGTTTCATTTGTGGGGTTGTGAAATGGGGCAGGAGAGGTTGGTTGTATTTAAATAGCACGTTTAACATGATTAAATAGCCTAAAGGAAATGCACAGGAGTGAATGTCTAATGCAACTTGATAATGAATCGCAAGAGAAGCCACTGGTGTGTGACTTATCACAAACCAGGTCAAAGAGAGGTTTGATTTAAAAATAAGAGCATAATTAAGAGAATGGTCTTTGTAAGATTAAGTTCAAAAGTCAAAAGAGTTTATTGTCATGTGTCCCTGATGGGACAATGAAATTATTTCTTTGCATAGCACAACAGAACATAGTAGGCATTGACTACAATTATATACGTAAATACACACATTAAGTAATAAATTAAAAAAATGCAAATAACAGGTGGAGGGATATTAATGTTCAGAGTTTTGTCCGAGCCAAGTTTAATAGCCTGATGGCTGTGGGGAAGTAGCTATTCCTGAACCGGGTCGTTGCAGTTCTCAGGCTCCTGTACCTTCTACCCGAAGGTAGCAGGGAGATGAGTGTGTGGCCAGGGTGGTGTGGGTCCTTGATGATGCTGCCAGCCTTTTTGAGGCAGCGACTGTGGTAGATCCCCTCGATGGAAGGAAGGTCAGAGCCAATAATGGACTGGGCAGTGTTTACTACTTTTTGTAGTCTTTTCCTCTCCAGGGCACTCAAGTTGCCGAACCAAGCCACGATGCAATCGGTCAGCAAGCTCTCTACTGTGCACCTGTAGATCTTAGAGAGAGTCCTCCTTGATAGACCAACTCTCCGTAATCTTCTCGGGAAGTAGAGGCGCTGATGAGCTTTCATAATAATTGCATCTGTGTTCTCGGACCAGGAAAGATTTTCACAGATGTGCACGCCCAGGAATTTGAAGCTCTTGACCCTTTCAACCATCGACCCGTTGATATAACAGGACTGTGGGTCCCCATCCTACTCCTTCCAAAGTCCACAATCAGTTCCTTGGTTTTGCTGGTGTTGAGGGCCAGGTTGTTGTGCTGGCACCATATGGACAGTCGCTCGATCTCTCTTCTATACTCTGACCCATCCCCATCAGTGATATGTCCCACAACAGTGGTGTCGTCAGCGAACTTGATGATGGAGTTCGTGGCTACGCAGTCATGAGTATAGAGTGAGTACAGCAGGGGGATGAGCACGCAGCCTTGATGTGCTCCCGTGCTGATTGTTATCGAGTCTGACACATTTCCACCAATACGAACAGACTGTGGTCTGTGAATGAGGAAGTCGAGGATCCAATTGCAGAGGGATGCGCAGAGACCCAGTTCTGCGAGTTTGGTAACCAGCTTGGAGGGGATGAATGTGTGTTAAATGCCGAGCTGTAGTCAATGAATAACAGCCTGACATGTGAGTTTTTGTTGTCCAAGTGGTCCAGAGCGGAGTGGAGGGCCAGTGAGATCGCGTCCACCGTTGATCTGTTGTGGCGGTAAGCGAACTGCAGTGGGTCCAGGTTTTTGTCAAGGTAGGAGTTGATTTGCGCCATGATCAACCTCTCGAAGCACTTCATCACCACAGGCGTTAGTGCCACAGGTTGATAGTCATTGAGGCACGTCACCTTGTTCTTCTTGGGCACCGGTATTATTGATACCCTTTTGAAGCAGGTGGGAACCTCAGACCTCAGAAGTGACAGGTTGAAAATGTCTGTAAAAACTCCAGCCAGTTGGTCCGCACGGGTTTTTAGAACACGACCAGGTATGCCATCAGGTCCAGATGCTTTTCGAGGGTTCACCCCCCTGAAGGATTTCCTGACGTCGGCCTCTGTAACTGAGACTGAAATACCATCACAGCGAATGGGGGCTCGGGAAGGCACATCGGTGTTCTCCCTCTCAAAACGAGCGTAAAATGCATTGAGCTCATCAGGGAGTGATGTATCTCCGACATCCGAACTTCCTCCTGGTTTCGCCTTGTAGGAGGTGGTTGCATTCAGTCCCCGCCACAGCTGCCGAACATCTGTCTCATCCTCCAGTTTGGAGCAGTTCCACACAATTCTGAAATTTACAGTGATTATTTAGACCCAATAACATTATTGTGGAATGCATTTCAACCAAGGAAGTTTTCTTTTGTATATAATCGTATGAAATTCAGGAATTGTTGCTTATGAGCCTTTGCAAATTTGATTAAAGGTACAACCAACAGATTTTAGTCTGTGCCTTAAGGGCCTGTCCCACTTGGGTGACCTAATCCGCGAGTCCAGAAGAGTGTCTTCGACCTTTAACGCGCACGCGCACACACACATGCACGCGCACGCGCACGCACACACGCACACACACACACACACACACACACACACACACACACACACACACACACACACACACACACACACACACACACACACACACACCCACCCCCCCCCCCCCCCACCCCCAGCTGAGGCCGCGAGTAAGCAGGAACCTCCCTCGAGCAAGAAGAAGAATTCCAGCCACCTCGTACGACCTCCTAGGACCTCGTGTCGACCATTCTGCCAGTTTAAGTCCAGGGCAAACTCTTCTAAACCCGCAGCTTAGGTTGCCCAAGTGGGACAGGCCCTTTAAGGTTTTGCTTTAATGTAGCAGGTGATGTGCAGCAACTGTGTTCCTTCCTTTCAGGTGGTCCTCAGCGTGCCAGGGGAAGCGTTATAGGAAATATTAATAATGTGGAATTTGGTGTTGCCTTGCTGAATGCCACCATATTTGAGAGTTCAGAAACTGGGACACGAAATATACAAGCAGAAATTTCCAACGTGCCAAGAAGCATTGGTAAGTGACTGGTGTTATTGATTAATGAAACTTCTGCAGATATGAACATTTCAGAAAGGTCTGGGCTGTTCGGTGGGCTTCATGTGAGGAAGCTGAGTTTGAAATCAGTGTAGGTGATGTTCACCTCCAAATAAAATCAAATTGCAGAATAAAATTAAATTACAGATGTTGATCTTTGGAAGTAGGAGGAAGAAACTGAATAAAAAGATTTCAAGGGAAGACATAGGGGGAAAAGGGGATGTTACCTTGCATTTTAACAGTCGTTATCTTTGTTGCAGTAATAATATGCAAGAGGAAACCCTCGTTATTTAATAATGTATTTGACATGGTGGTGAACAACACCACTCCTCACTGTACAATTCGTTTATGAGCAACAGGATTAGGACCTTTCCTACAAAACCGTCCTAAGATTTGAAGTTTGCTCTACCTGATGAATTGCCTTTAAAAAATTGTTCTTGACCCTGGTCACTGTGTGTGAGAATTATAGTATGCACAGTATAGGTACTAGCGTGGTTGTGATATTATACTATGCTGATCTGTCTCACATATTCCACTGTATTTTTAGGGCCTGCCATGAGGAAACTCATTTCAATCTTAAATCCCATTTATTGGACAACTGCAAAGGAAATTGGGGAAGCATTCAATGGATACACTCTAACAAAGGGAGTTTTCAGGCGGGAGACACAAGTTGAGTTTGCCACTGGTTAGTTGAATATATATATTTTTTTAATTGTGCATAAAGATGGAGATTAATCTGCTAAGTTCATGACCGCTTTAAAAATATTTCTATGAATTTGCAAAAAGAGAGCATTTTCTTGAAGCATTTTCCACTGTAGATCATCTTTCCACTGTAGAGTGCACTGTCCTTAATGACTTCTCTTCTCACTGGTCAGTGCAGAATAGGTGGCTATCCCTTTAAATGTTGATATGAATGTTAGATGAACAGATTTATCAATTAAACAGACATGCAAAGTTTTCTATGTCACAACATTTTTAATGTTAATTTGCATGTAATTTTGTCCATTGTTGCTATCAAGATGTAAACAGATCTATTTAAAATTAATTTAAATGTGTTGAAACAGCTCATTATCAATGAACAATTTATTTGTCTGCTAATAATGCCTGGCTTTATTTCAACACAAATGTTCTTAACTGGGAGAATTAATCACACTCTTAGCATTTGACCAAATGTTTTATTAAATTAATAAGGAGGTAATGATTCAGTCGCAAACTATGGGAAACTGAATTATACTGATTGGCAAATGTTGTGTTAAATTAAATATTCTATCAATAACTTTGCCTAGCTGTTTTCAACTGTAACTATGAGGACATTTCAGATTTCTGCAACTGGAAAGTTTAATGCCTACTACTTTAAATGCTGTAGTTTATGTACCTATTTTACGTTCCTATCTGTTTTACTTTAATCGGATATTTATTTGAAAGAGTTTAATGGCTAAATCAAAATGGCACAGAAAAAAATTGATGAGCATATTAACTAATAGAATAATTTCCCAGAAAAGAAACCAAATCAATGTCCTCTAATGGAAAAACAGAGATAATGAAATAAAATTAATTTTAACACGAGACCAAATATAATCTTAAATTCAAACATGACCAAAATTAATGTCCGATTTAAATGTAATTTAGGAGCCAGATTAAGTGGAGTTTCTTGGTCACATTTGCCAGAACCAAATCTAGATGATCATTTACAACCCGACCTGCAGCTATGTTGAGCTTTGATTTTAAGATTTAAGACATTTGTAGCCCTAATGAGATATTTTGCACATTTTTAATACGAGTCATATATATGGATCTTTAAATTCCACAAGAGGCTTTCCCGTTTAGTGACCTACCATGGAAACAGCAAGACAAAGCGTGACCAAGAATAACCCCACAACATTTGGGACCCATTCTATTTTTGTCTCGGTGTCCTTTGAGAACAATACATCCTTTTAATTTGTCTTGAATAACCGCTCCTTCCATCCAATCATGTAAAATATGTGGTGCTGAAAGCAGCCATTTAGTCCAATCAACCCCAATATTAATGCTTGATTTAAGCTTCCACAGTTAAATCTTCCAGTGTAACCTTTTATTTTCTGTCTCATGGGTATGTCTAGTTTTCTCTTTGATGCATCTATATTTCTCACCTCAACCTCTCCTTGTACAGTGGGTTCCACATTTTCACCACTCATTCTATAGAGAACTATTCTAAACCTTCTTTTGGATTTTTTGGTGACTATTTACTCTTCCATGTGGACATATTCCCCCCGTATCCACTCCATCCAAACCTTTCATACTTTTAAAGGCCTCCTTGGATCACAAATAAAAAGATAATTGTCCATTTCTGACTGCAAACATGCAGGATTGTAGGTTAATTAGCCTATGTAAAATTGCCTCTATGTGTAGGGAGTAGATGAGAAAGTGGGATAACAATGAACTAGTATGAATCTAGTAATTGATGATCAAGTGGATTTGGTTGGCCCTCGGAGCTGTTTCTTCTTCTTTCGTGTGGCGTGCACAGCCTAAAGTTGTTGGACAACTTGTTCTATTTGATCTTCCATTTGTGCACGTCAAGTTAATTGCATTAGTTGAAACAGGGCGGACCACGTGAAGGTTGCCATCTTCCACCCTGGAGCTGTTTCCATGCTATTTCACTAAACTAAACAAAAAATAATGGCCCAGTTTATATTACAGTTTATGATTCTGTTCATCAGTACCGGTGAATTGATTTTACAGATGGAAAAAATGGCACTAAGTTCTTGGAAATCTGGACCAGCTCCCATTTCACAGAGTTTGCTTGCAGCAGATCTTATTTATTTACATCCTGTAACCTCTTAGCATTGAATTCACTACCACATCATGAAGCATTAACACTAGCATGGACTGCATTAGTGAGAATTCTTTTTGGTTTGGTCGCTGTGATTTCTAGGAGAGATACTACGAATGACGCACATTGCGAGAGGCCTGGACTCAGATGGGGCACTATTGCTGGACATTGTGGTGAATGGATTTGTGCTGCAACTTCCCTCATCTGTAAACCTCAATGTTAAGGTACAATAGGAAATACGTTATGATTCTCCATAATGTTAGAATAAGAGGGAACTTAGGTTGAAGTGCATGCAAATTCTAATAGATTCTCACTACTGGGATAATAAAGTCTATCACGCTTTTACATTTTGTGGTGCAGATTACAATATTTCAAGCAAAAGATTTTTTTGGAAATAAAATCAATTTCAAACTATTATCTATAAATAATCTCCTCTTTTAAGTCGTGATGATGCTGTGTTGCATGTGAATAAAGAGTGCACTTACAGATTGTCTATAAAGATTGGAATGCATGCATATTATCTCAACTGATTCACATACATTTCTCATCTCTAATGACCAAAAATATATTATCTATATAATATAAATATAATATATTATCATTATTATAACAGTGTTTCAACATTGGCCCAGATATCAGGTAGCAGTGTGTCCTTCATCTTTATTATCTTTGTAAATACCTTTTCAAAAAACGTGTTTTAAGTTGTCGACAGTTCAAGTTAATCAATAGCATGATGGCTGCTGGGCATTAATTAAATAATGGGACAAATGACTGAAGAATTGAGTAATGGATGGGGTATGGAAGAGAGTATTAGTGGTGAAATCGGTGTTAAATCAGATACAAGAGAAATGAAGAGATAGAAAACCGAGATAAATGGAACAAAAGAGACTGAAAGGAACGGTAATTGAAATCTCTCAACAAAACCTTAATCTGAGACTCCAAGTCTCTGTTTGAGTGAATGAAATCGATTAAAATATATCATTAAAAGAGTGTTACAATCGTTTGCTTGTAAAACTTGGAGAAAGGAAGGTTAAAAGCAGAAATTGGCCAGCAATTTGTGAAAATTCATAATTCAACTTTGCAGCTAATTTGTAAATTATTAATTGTCTATTTATCTTGTGCATTATTTTTTTTCAGCACATTCTGGGCTTTATGATGTAATGATACTGGTAGCAAAATCAATGAATCTTTGTTTGTTCATCAGCAATCTTTATGAAAATCATTGCTGTAATATACGTACTCAAACATAATTTGTGCATTCAATTCTGTGGTATGTACAGGACTACTCCGAGGACTATGTTCAGACAGGACCAGGCCAGATATATGCCTACTCCACCAGGATGTTTACAGTAGATGATGCCAGTGTACCATATTCTTGGAATCACACCATCACGTACAATCATAATCTGGGCCGAATGCCATTTCTTGTGGAGACACTCCAAGCTACTGCCATTGAGGCAACATATAGACCACTAGATGAAATTCTGGAGTACAAGATCCATGCCATCATCGGAAAAGGTAACGTAACAGAAAGCAGGTTATTTTTAAACAAATTTTAAACATTATTTTTAAAAAGAGGTCCTTCCATTTATTTGGAATTGTAGTTGAGGTAGAACAATGTAGTCCTTCATATATTTCAAAACATCAAAGTTCAGCTCAACCCGATGCACTTTTGTTATAAAAAATTGTTCATTTTTGTAATCCGGCCCAATCTCATAAATGTTTCACTTAATATTTTCCTCTTTCTTGGCGTACAGTTTTTGGTTTTTTTCCCCAGCTTTGGGAAACTTTCCAGTTTGGGGAGTGTTGTAGAGCTAAAGGATTTAAGTGTACACGTACATAGTATTAAATCATGGAGACATTCTGCATGGAAATGCTGTCCTTTGACCCAACCTGCCCACGCCAACCAAAATGTACCATCTACACTGGTCGCACCTGCCTGCCTTCTAAACCTGTCCTGTCCATGTGCCTGTCTAAATTATTTTAAACGTTGTAACAGTCCCTGCCTCAACAACCTTCTCTGGCAGCGCATTCCATATACCCAGGAACCCTTGTGTAAAGAATTTGCCACTCAGGTTCCTAATGTATCTTATTCCCCCCTTCACCTTAAACCTATGTCCACTGGTTCTTGATTCCCCATCTCTAGATAAAAGACATTTACCCTATCTAATCCCTTCATGATCTTATATACCTCTATAAGATATAGTTCCTTGAAAGTGGCATCACTGTTAGATGTTGTCAAGCTGGAAAGGGTGCAGGGAAGATTTACCAGGATGTTGCCAGAACTCGAGGGCCTGAGCTATAGGGAGAGGTTAAAGCAGGCTAAGACTATTCCTTGGAGGGCAGGAAGATGAGGGATGCTCTTATAGAGGTGTACAAAATCATGAGAGGAATAGATTGCGTTGAAGTGGAGTCTCTTGCCCAGAGTAGCAGAATCTAGAATCAGAGGACATATGTTTAAGGTGAGAGTGAAAAGATTTAATGGGAATCAGAGAGGTAACATTTTCACGCAGAGGATGGTGGGTGCAAGGAACATGCTGCCGGAGGAGGTAGTTGAGCTCATGGATAAGAGTGGTTTGGAGGGATACGAACCAAACACAGGCAAATGGGACTAGCTTAGATGTGGGGGATCGTGGTCAGCGTGGACGAGTTGGGCCTAAGGGCCGATTTCCATGCTGAAGTGTACATGCAGCTTTGCTAAGGATTGGCAAGAGAAACAAACTTTTCTTAAGAATTGGCGACAAGTAGTTAAGTCCAGTGTTCTCCAAAACTAAACATTATTTCTTTCATGCAGGTGACCATAGTAATCAGTGTCCAGGTGGTTTTGCTTTGGATTCAGCGAGGCCCTATTGCTCAGGTGGGTTGAATATTACTGTTCACTGATGAACTAGATTATTTTATTGGACAAAGATGCTTTAATAAAACAAATGATACAAATCCTTCTTAAAGCCCTCTGTTATTCCACACAGATGAAGATGAGTGTTCCATCCATAATTCCTGCTCTCATACATGCCACAATGCAATGGGAACATACTACTGTTCCTGCCCAACTGGTCTCAGCATTTCTGCAGATGGAAGAACTTGTCAAGGTAAATTAGATTTCTGCTGGACAACATTCCAATCAGTGTTCAACAGTAAGACCAGAATGAATTCTTAACTGAAACTTTTTTTAAACTAGCAAAATTCATTGAACACGAGAGCAACTTCTTTATTATTTTGTTTGACTCTTGAATTCTTGTGTACTTTAATAAGGCTCACAGTGGAATTGGTTTCAATTTAGTGGTTAATGAGAAACATACAGTGCCCTCCACCATGTTTGGGACAAAGACACATCATTTATTTATTTATTTGCCTCTGTACTCGACAATTTGAGATTTGTAATAGAAAAATCACATGTGGTTAAAGTGCACATTGTCAGATTTTAATAAAGGCCATTTTTATGCATTTTGCATGTATATCCTTTGCATGCAATGACTGCTTGAAATCTGCGATTCATGGACATCACCAGTTGCTGGGTGTCTTCGCTGGTGATGCTCTGCCAGGCCTGTATTGCAGCCATCTTTAGCATATGCTTGTTTTGGGGGCTAGTCCCCTTCAGTTTTCTCTTTAGCAGATAAAAAGCATGCTCAATTGGGTTCAGATTGAGTGATTGACTTGGCAACTCAAGAATTGACAATTTATTAGCTTTGAAAAACTCCTTTGTTGCTTTATCAGTATGTTTGGGATCAATGTCTTGCTGTAGAATGAACCGCCGACCAATGAGTTTTGAGGCATTTGTTTGAACTTGAGCAGATAGGATGTGTCTATACACTTCAGAATTCATTACGCTACTACCATCAGCAGTTGTATCATCAATGAAGATAACGGAGCCAGTACCGTCAGCAGCCATACATGCTCAGGCCATAACTCCCCCACCACCGTGTTTCACAGATGAGTGGTATGCTTTGGATCTTGGACAGTTCCTTCTCTCTTCCTTACTTTGCTCTTGACATCACTCTGATACAAGTTAATATTCTTCTCATCTGTCCACAAGACCTTTTTCTAGAACTGTGGTTGTTCTTTTAATTACTTCTTGGCAAACTGTAACCCGGCCATCCTATTTTAGTGGCTAACCAGTGGTTTGCATCTTGCAGTGTAGCCTCTGTATTTCTGTTCATGAAGTCTTCTGTGGACAGTGGTCATTGACAAATCCACATCAGACTCCTGAAGAGTGTTTCTGATCTGTCGGACAGGTGTTTGGGGGGTTTTAGAGAGAATTCTTCTGTCATCAGCTGTGGAGGTCTTCCCTGGCCTGCCAGTCCCTTTACGATTAGTAAGCTCACCAGTGCTCTCTTTCTTCTTAATGACGTTCCAAACAGTTGATTTTGGTAAGCCTAAGGTTTGGCTGATGTCTCTAACCGTTTTATTCTTGTTTCTCAGTCTCATAATGGCCTATTTGACTTTCATTGGCACAACTTTGGTCCTCATGTTGATAAACAGCAATAAAAGTTTCCAAAGATGATGGAAAGACTATGTGCTGAGAGCGCTCTTATACCTGCATTAAGGAGGCAATTAACAACACCTGAGCAATTACAAACAACTGTGAGCCATGTGTCCCAAACATTATGGTGCCCTGAAATGGGGGGATTATGTATAAACACTGCTGTAATTTCTACATGGTGAAATCAAAATGTATAAAAATGCCCTTAAATCTGCCAATGTGCACTTTAACCACATGTGATTTTTTTCCTATTACAAATCTCAAATTGTGGAGTACAGAGGCAAATAAATACATGATGGGTCTTTGTCTCTAATATTATGGAGGGCACTGTAATACATAAAATTCCATCTCAAAAGATCCATTCTTTATTAGCTACGATTTCGGCGCTATGTAAGTTAATTATCCTTAAAAGTGGTCATGTTTTATTCTTTTACTCAATCCCATCCTAAATTCATAATAAAGGACAATAAACATTGTGGAAATGGATGCAGTAAACAGAGCTTCAAAACTCAAAGGTTTCCTTTTCATCGTTAATCCTTTGTGAGATCTGCCAATATCATCATCAAGTTACCAGTCACAATCTGGAAGGCAGTGTTAGATCTTGATATGTGCTTGCAAAGGCCCAGTGGTCCTCCGATGGAAGGCACAACTTTGTGGTTAATCTCTCTCTCTTCAATTTAAACTCAGCACTTGCTGCTTGAAGTGTGTTCTTGGGCAGGTTTTTCAGATTTCATATGGGCTTTATGGAATTTCTGCTCTTCAAAAAAAGTCCATCAGTATCTTATGCCCACCATAGCAATGTTGGGATTGTCTGATATATTGCCAGTACCCATCGCTGAGAAAAATTTGATGGGGGAAGTAAGAAATGGTCTTGAGCTCAGGGATAAGATGTGCATTCCAAGGCAGAATTAAAATAATTATAGTCCTTTAATTACTTGCATGGTGGCTAGAATTTTACCAATAACGTAATAGCTGTGCTGTTTGAAGGAGCAATAGGGGGAGAGCATTCAATTGTTCAAAGTAGCCTCTGGTTATTGTTTGAAATGGAAAGATAGATTATGAAAATGTCAGAGTCAAATTTAAATGGCAAAGCTTTTTTAGATACATGGGGGAAACAATAGTTGGTGGTCAATAAAATCTTAAGCGGTAGAATGGCATATTTGCCCAAAAACATTAAATGGACATTACATTCTTGATTTCCCACTGTCGTTCTTCCCCAGTATTTGCTCTCATTAACTTCAGAAATTGTGTATCAGACATGGGATACAAAGATCTATTTAGCACTGCCAATGATAAGCAAATTTACACATGGTGCCCTGGACAGGAAAACTGGGCCCTCCGTAAGTCACTGTTAAAATGTAAACCAATAACACTGGTCTTGTTTTTTCAGATATTGATGAGTGTGCTTTAAGTGGTCGCATTTGTCATGCAGGCCAAGACTGCGAAAATACCTTTGGATCATATCACTGCGTAGTGAGGTGCAGCATTGGTTTTAGGCGGACTCCTGAGGGTTTAAGTTGCCAAGGTATTAATGTCTTTCCAGTCACTTTACATCCCTTGAAACAAGCCCGGAGGGATATACACAACCTTCTGCGATTTGCTTCATGTGTGGTTGAAAGGAAGGTGGAGAAACTAAATGTAACCACAATAAACATTCAATTCTAAAATATATCGCAAACTATTATTTCACTTGAATCTCAGGAAATAATCTAAATAGACAACCTTCCCATTCAACACTAAGGGAATAAAGGTGGAAGGAGTAGCTTTGCCAAGTTGAATCAATTTTCCTCTACCCTATCCCTTCTGATTTGAGAAAAAAAAACATACCATTGTGTTGTTCTTCATTATAATTCAGATTTTCAGTATAAAATGAGTTCTGTTTACTTACATTAAGATGGTATCCAAATTACATGCAGGTTGGTGTACTGAGAAGTTCCCAGCTGAGTCAACTACTTAATGCAGAGGATGTGAACTCTGACAGCACAAGCAATATTTTTTTCCCTTACTATTTTGCTGGATATGTTTGGGGAATTATTATATGACAATGTATGTGTGTTATTTTGTACAATAGAAATGCAGCCTTGACAAAAGTGAAGTAAGCAAGCTTTAATATAGTATATTTTCTCTTTGTGCCAGATATCAACGAATGCCAAGAATCTAATCCCTGTCAACATCGCTGTCTAAACATCATTGGGAGCTACCGGTGTGTATGCAATCGAGGTTATCAGCTAAGAGGTAGAAGATGTATGGGTAAGTACAAAGGATAGGCTTGGGAAACTTTACATTAACAATCTGGGTTCATTGTAATAGTTAATCTAATGTTAAAAATAAGTATTCCAATTTGTCAGCATGCTGCAAAAGAAGCCATCATTATGACAATAAGCACATGTATAAAGCCGTGAATCACATAATGCAAAATAATAGTTATCTGGAAAAATCTTCTGTAATTAAAAAATGCAAGACTACAAAATATGATCTGATTTTACTGCTTAGATATCAATGAGTGCAGACAAAATGTATGCCGTCCAGATCAACAATGCAAGAACAGCCGAGGGGGATTCAGGTGCATTGATCTGTGTCCAAGCGGAATGACCAAAGCTGAAAATGAAAGTTGTATTGGTAAGTTCAGGGCAGCTGTGTTTTTTTTAAATATTTCACAGGGTTCATTGTAGTTTGGAGTAAGGAGAGCTAGACCTTTTCTGCATTAACAGATGTGGGAACAGGATTTATTTAGAACTTAATTAGATCTATGAGCTAATAGAGGTGGGCTGTAGAGACTTTGCAGGATGCTCACTCCGCAAAGTCCTCAACCAGTTGGGCATTGCGAGTCTGGCAAAGAAGAGGGCCATTCAATCCGCAGGTGAAGCCCCAGAGAAAGCCACTAGGTGGCTTTGGATTAAGAGGGCTGATCCGTGGGCGGTTGCTGCTGGGACGCAAGTCGGGGCTTGGTCAACCCCGGCTGGGTCGCCTGGGTGAGGGTGTCTGATGTTCACTGAGGATGTGTCCCAGCCCATCCAGAAGATGCATCTTTCACACAGATCCGTCATCCGAACATGGTTTCTTTCTCATTATTGAAAGTTGTTGAGATTTGTTTGGAAAGGTTATGGAATCAAATATTATGTTCAGTGGTGTCTCAGAACCATCAATGCCTCAAGGAATTATAATATTCAATTACCTTGAACCGGGGTGCAACAGCAAAAACCTGGTATTAACCTCTCTGAGATATGAATCAACGCAGTAACTTTAATCAAGATCAGAGAGGTTAAATTTACACAGCTCCACCCCTGAGGAGGAACTAGTTGTAGCAATGGATTAAGCACTCCCCCACCAGATGGAGTAAATACACCCCCTGGGGTGCTCATCACCCCAAGAGCCCCAGCACCAAAAAGAAGATAACTCTCTTAAAAATGTAGTCATTGACAGCTTTGCCTCAAGAAGTCAGCTACAAATGTTTGTGGGGCCAGGGGAATTTTGCTGTGGTTTTGAGCCATAAAATCTCCACATTAAGCATCTCTTTGGTGAAACATCCTTTCAAGAATATTCTCAATGCTCAAAGTTGAGGACTGACCCAAACTGCACATGCCAACAGTATTTCAACAAGCAAATTGCAGCTAGACTCGTACAGCATGTTCAAGGATAGAATCTAAACTCTTTCCTGCCTGTATTTTGATTGGAGAAGAGATGGGGAAGAGGATGGTAGATGTCCATCTAAAAACCCACCTGTAAACTTATTCAGCCGGAGAAAATGTGCACAAGAAGATAGATGGAAAAAATTAAACATACTGTGAGCTGGCGAATTCCGGGAGTGAAACGCTACATCCCTGGCTTCTCCAAGAGGAGGCTATAGAGATTGGGAATGCATTGGTGATGTTCCAAACTTCCTCGATTCTGGAAGCGTTTTGGCTGTTTGGCAACAGATACCAAACGTAATATTTGATAAAAGTGCATGAGAGAAGAGGAACCATGGGCATAGTTGTCAGGAAATTGGTATAGTCTGTTATTAAAGATGAATTAACACTTAAAACTTTCAAATATGCTTAGACAGTGTTAACATGTTGAAAGAGAATGACAGATCTAGTTAAGTTCAGTAACGATGGCATGGCAGGTAAGAGGAACCAACAGAGGTACAATATCTGAATTGTGAAAAATCATTTGATAATATATCCCAGAAAATGTTGTCAGTGTAAGATGAAAATGTCATTATTAAATGGTAAAGTGGCAATAAGTGTTGATGTGCAAACCATCAGAAGGCAGGTACTGTCGATCCCACATATTTTTAAAACACTTAATTGCAGATTTTGTTTAAATGCATAAAATTCCAAAAAACAAAACCATTTCCTTATCTATACTATGTTAAGGCACTCGCTAAATTGCATATGGCCATTTTCCATTCATCCCGATTAATATTCAAGTTCAAGTTACATTCATTGTCACATGCACCAATTGGTACAGTGAAATTTGAGTTCACATGTTTGTGCTATCATTAGTCTGTTGATATAAACAATGAGAGGCATGTTTAAATGTGAACAAACATAAAAAGAAAGAAACACATGGTCACACTAACTGTAATCAACTGTACCAATAAAGCTGGTAATAAATCATGTAACACTCATGCGCTTACCATTTTATAAGAGGACTGGAAACCATTTTATGCAGTAGAGAAACAACTGTTATGTTCACTGCACAAACTGCAGTTACATTCTGCACAAATAAAATAATCCCTTTCTCTTAGTGTGCATTAATCATGGTTAAAATATAGTGCAACAAAAGTATTTTGCTATGTGCAGAAATTGTCCCAAGATTCCTCATTTGTACTTTATCAATTAATTGTAGTTTCTTTTTAAACAGGAAAGTTGTTTAAAATAACTATTTTGTACACTTTTCATTTCCAAGTGAGGCAAACATTGCACCGTTGTCCATCAATAAAGATGCCGCTTGATATAGTATGTTGCACATTAATGCAGTTTCAATTGTTTCTTTGTCTGCAGATATCAATGAGTGTAAAGATGGCACCCATCAGTGCCGTTACAACCAGATCTGTGAGAACACTCAAGGGAGCTACCGTTGTGTTTGTCCGCGTGGCTACAGATCTCAGGGTGTCGGAAGGCCATGTGTTGGTCAGTAAAATGTAGTCATTAATGCGAATCCTTTCTGTGGAAAGCTGGCATGTTAATCAAGGTTGGATCTTTATTTAGAGTAAATTAGATACACTTAAGTGGAATATACATTTATTTTCATCACATTAGGTGAGGAAGCTCAGAAATGACACATAACTACTTTGAGTTTGTGGCGGAAGGAACTGCAGATACTGGTTTAAACTGAAGATATACACAAATAGCTGGAGTAACACAGTGGGTCAGACAGCATCTCTGGGGGGAAAGGATTAGGTGACATTTCAGGTCATGACCCTTCCTCTTTGAGTTTGTTGGGTCAGCCAACTTTTGACGGAGGAGACAAGACTTGCCCATATAATTTGGGTATATTTTATTAAAGATTCACATCTTTCAACAATGCAGTGCCAAGCATGCAAGAATACCTCTAAGCCGGCAATATAATATAAGAAAATAGGAGCAGGAGTTGCCCACCTTGCCCTTGGGATCATCCCCACCATTCAATGTAACCACACCTGCCCTGCCCAAGGCATCAACTCTTCTGTGCCAATTCCTCGTGGTCCTCCCGATCTTTCAAAAGTGTATTTATTTTGTCTGTACATACCCTGAATCATCGAGCGAGCTCCACACTCTGGGACAGAGAATTGCAGAGATCCTTAATTATTTGCGAGAAGTTCCTCCTGTCCACCTGAGTTTTAAATGATTTTGTAAATGTGTTCCCTCATTTGAGATTCTCCAACTACTGGAAACATCTTCCATCTACCCGGTCAAGCCCCCAAGGATCTATGCTGTTGCAATAAGATCACCCTTCATTGTCCAAACAATATGGATCTCTTTTTTAATTCATCTTGATAGGATAACCGTCTCGTTCCATGAATTAGCAGTGAATTTAATTGGGCTGTCTCTAATACCAATATGTGCTTTCTTAATTAAGGAATTCTAAATTATGCCCAGTTCTCCAGGTATGATCTCACCAGTACAATTGTAAGAACACTTCTCTATTTTTATACTCCAACCCTTCTGCAATAAGGCTTATTCCATTTGCTGCACTGTTTGCTCATCTCACCTGGTAATGTTTTGCAAATAATGCTGAAGAATATCTAGATCTGCAATAAATTTTCCATTTAGATAATAGTCTTCCTTTACAATCTTCTAACCGTGGTACATAACTTCACACATTAAACTACATGTGTTCGTTTTTTCCCACTCACTCACTCAATCTGTCTATATCCAGCTGTCCCATGACATCCCTCCACATATTTTTGCATCATCAACAAACTTAAATACCTTGCACTCAGCCCTTCTTCCAAGTCATTAATATCTCACGGACTATTTTGGTCCACTTCACTAGTGGCATCCTTTCAGAAAAATACACTTATTCCAACTCTATCCATTTAACAAACCTCCCCTAATATTCTGTGCTTTCATCTGGTGCACGGGTTTTTTATGTTGCACCTTGTCAAACATCTGAAAATCCAAACAAACTACATTCACAGGGTCCTCTCCATCAACTCTGATTTTTACATCCTCAAGAACATCAATAAAATGTATTAAACAAGATTTACCTTTCATAAACAATGTGGATTTTGGTTGATTACATTAAACTTCTCTAAATAACAAGCAATTTCTTCCTTGATTGTAGATTCCAGCATTTTGCCCACAAGAGATTTTAGCTAACAGTTATCTCAAATCAATAATTAATTTACCTGAATTTAGCAGGAATTTTGACCATCTTGCCATTCTGCACATCTTGTCCATACTAACCAAACACAAATGCTATTTCAACTATTGTAATTTCGTAGCTTTTAGTCCATAATGGTGGACAGCTAAAACTGGTACTATATATTAAGTCACTCTGGTCCTGATTTATTTAAGTTTTTGTAAGAAAAAGTGATCTGTCCTGTAGCCTCGCTATGAGGGAATTTGTCAAATTGGTATACACAGCATAAACCAGTCAGAGGTGCACGGTTCTTTGGATTAGAACTACCTTTGATGCCCGGCCTTCATCTGATCTACGTAACATAGAATTATAAACCTTGGTCTCCCCTATTCTCTTTAGGAACTTTAAGCATGATCCTGATGTGTTGCAAAGCAACATCGCTAAATTAATACATGCATTTATCAATGTATCCAGCCACATAGGTTGGGCTTTTGTTGAACAGGGCAAGAAAACTTGCAATTTTTAGTGACTTACTTGCTTATAATGTAGAATGAGTGTACAATGTTGTAAATAAGCTCTTTCTAAGCTTCCCCCCAGTCTAGTTCAGTCAATAATCCACTGATTCAAGAATTGGAACAACTAATCTTTATTTTTGAATAGCACAACAAATTACCCTATACGATATCTAAACCACTGCAGGTTCGATCCTTGTATCTGCCTGGCCAAGCCCTTTAGCCTCGTGCAAGCAGAAACGCTCCAAAAGGTCACGCAGTCCCAAGTGCTCTTCCAGAAGATCAACAGAGGACCTCATGGGAGCTGCCTTTTATAGGTCCCCGAATCTTGAGGGGCCAAACTACAGAGGGGTGGCATATTTACAATCCAATCAAACATAACACATTACAACAAAATATTATTGACAGTTACACAGGCCAATTACAGAATCTCCTTACATTGTTGCAGGAGAAGCTTCCAGAAGAAGCTAACAGAATCTTGAATAATGCAACATTTACCCAGGGATTCAAACAAACCAGACAGGGCTTAACATTTCAACCAATCAACAAGTAACAGGGTAACTGTCTCGCAATATTATTTACAATGTGTACATTTAGTTTTCATGTATCCATTTAACTTCATGCATTTTACATTTCCTAGGATGTCCTCTGCAGAAATCTCATCTATCTGCAATTGAATATGCAACACTGATCTGGGCCCCATACTCACTGGCACCATTTAGAAGCTTGTCCCATTTCTACAGAGCAAACTAGACTTGACCAAAATGGTCCAGCAAAACGAGTCCTTATTAAAGTTTGGGTACTATGGCTGCTCGGATTCAGCCAGGATTAACATTCCTCCCTTTTATCAAATATGATAACCATCATTTATGATAACCAAAGATACATTGGTGACTGGTATATTATCAAACAAATTAACAACAAGATAAGATGTTTCTTCTCAGAATCTCATCAAACTTCCCGTGTTTTCCTTGGCGTAGCTTCATGATTCCCGTCTGATGAGTCTTCACCTCCCGAGTTTTTGTGGGCGCGAATCCCCTCCATCTGTGTTGTCAATCCCTCTGTATTTGATCCATAGTTGAACCTATAATTCCTACGATAACTTGGGATGAAGTAAGTTACACTCCATACTTTCACTGATGCTTTCCCACTATTTATACTTCCTCACTATTTTCTCAATATACGTTATCCCAGTCACTGACTTCAAACCACCTATCGGTCATAATTCACTTCCCAGCTCTTTGTTCAATTTTCCCCAAAATTTCCATAACATCTCAATTCTCAGAGGAAATTCATCACACATTAATTAGATTGGCCTTTCAGAAGATGTCCCTAGGTCCTTCTCGAGATTATTTCCCATGGTTTTTGTACAATAGAAACAATACAGCTGCAGATAATTTTATGACTCACCAACACAATACAGATAAGTTTCTGACTCACTAACACCTCGCACTTCTTCAATTATTCGCTCCTCCCCTTCAGTCCCAAAGACTATCTAGATCACTCTTGAACAATAGCTAACATCTCCCAAAGCACTAACAGACTCACACCTTTCTCAAACAACCGCACAGTTAATCTTCCCAATCTACTATTCAATTGCTCTGTTCAATCGCTATTCACTCGCTCTGATCAATCGCTCTGTTCAATCGCGCACTCCACTCTCTTATCAATCTCCTCTCTCATTCACAATTACCCATTCAACTTCCAGTCTGTAAACAGTTCCAGCTCCCAGACTAAGGTGTTTAATATTCAAATAGCAGCAGTCTTTCCCACTCAAAATACTTCAATTTAACAGAGACAAATGAATCCAAACCACGCAAACAGAACTATACTCAAGTAAGAAACTATACCACCTATTACAAAGAAACAAAAACACACAACAATATAAACTATAAGCATTCACTTCCTATCACTATTAAAGCAAACACTATTAATTAAATCACCCACTATTTTAATTCCTCCTCGTGGTGTGCTCGGTAAACGGACCAATCCCTCCCCCGAAGCAATCGATCGGAAGGATACAAACCCCCGATCGAACAACCACGGATCAGACTTCAATACTAACACAATCCCAACCAAACCAAATTCTTATCTCTGTAATCCACTTTTACCCCAGTTTTCTAAACACGCAAACTACAACTACACACTACACACTAACAATTCACGATCTTAACACTTTCCAAAAGTTTCTTACAAACAACAAAGTATTTATATACAGTTCGGATCCAAAGAAAAATATACACTGGAAATTTACTAGACTCTATCACTGGAATACAATACCCGATAAACACAGTACAATAACAGCAATCTTTAATATTCAATTCCACAAACAAATCACACTTGATTTCAATTCCGCGTCACGCTGTTATCAACCAGTGAACCTCTCCCTCCGATACAGAAGACTTTCCCCTTCCTAGGGTACTCTTTGCTGAGGGGTGCTACTTCTTAGTTAGCTACTCTTCACCTTCAGATACTTCTCCTCTCACTAAGGAGTAGACTTTTTCCCGTCCGGTTACTTTTCACTAACAAATCAGTCACTCTTCGCTATCAGCTACAAATCAACAATTAATGAGAGGGGCACTACTCCTGGTTGATCAGCCACTATTCGGAATCGATCTCAAACACACTATACACACTTCAAAGTTATATATGATACACAGAATTCTGAAGTACGTGCCAGAACCCCAATATGACATTCTGTATTTAGATATTTTAATTTGAAAATTTCAGTTCGCTCTGATCGGACCAATTAGTTTTTGGTGCATACGCAAATGCAAATTTAATTTTAGTTCGGATAGACTTCTCGAATGATTAGAGTATTCTCAACCAACCACCGAGCCCAATGCCTTTACAAGAGTCCTCCACTGTCTTTTCAGAGATCTGGATATCTCAAACAGGCGTGGACTTTAACCAACATAGGCTCACCCTGACAAAAAGGCTCGACCAAAATGGCCTAGCAATAAATGAGTCCTTATTCAAGTTTGTGTACTACGGCTGCTCAGTTTCAGCTAGGATTAACAATTTCTTCCCCAGTTTCTCAAGAAAGATTTAACTCCGAATTGATTTAAAAATCAGATTTGCTTTAGGGACCTACTAGTCCAGAATAAATTCACATTTAAAAAATCAATTCCTCAAACATCATTTAATATTCTTTCAGGGACATTGTTCAAATCCTCATTAAACCATCTTAGTTAAAAAGTTTGCAACTAAATATAAAGAATCATATCACAGTAAACCCTTGCTATAATGACCAACATGGGGGGGCAATGGTGTCCATTATTACTGATTGTCCGCTAACTGAATGAGAGGGCTTAATGTGGACAGTACTATTGGGAAAACAACCATAAAACATACACTACACAATAAGCAGTAAAGAACACACAATACTTTGGGATGGCACAGTGACTCTGTGGTAGAGTTGCTACCTTACAGCTGCAGACCAGAGTTCGATCCTAACCTCGGGTGCTCCCTATGGCAGCTTGGGTTTTGTCCGGGTGCTCAGGTTTCCTACCGTGTTGTTGCGGAGACGTGCAGGTTTGTGGTATGGTTGCTTCTCTGGGTTGTGTAGGTCACTGGTGGAGCCATTACATCATGGCGCTGGGAACCCGGGTTCGATCTTGGCCTCTGGTGCTCCCTGTGGTTTGCCTCTGGTGTGCCGGTTCTATCCTACAGATTGCAGTGTGTGGGGTGGAGCAGGGGTGCCGGGGCATCTGGGGGAGCACAAAGTCGCAGGGGGCACCGGGGGCGGGTCTAGGCTCGGGTCTCTGCCCATGACGGACTGCCGCTCTACTGGTGGTTTGCGTGGTTTGTGGAGGCAAATAGGGCTGCAAGCCTGAATGTCTTGCAGGGGGTGGGGGAAGTTATGCTGTCACAATGTCTTGCTCTTCATGTCCGACTTCTACAGCACACCTCCCAATCCCACCAACCGACTAGCCTTCAGGTGGGTTCCCAGTCCCGTCGTCCGGCGCGCCTTCGGGCGATTAACAGCATCCACCAAAAGGCGTTCTGTCCATTTTACACCTTCAGAGCAAGTGCCTGTACACAGTAAAAACACCAAAATCATGAAGTTGCTGTTCTAGTTGCCTGCATCTCCAATGCTGTGAGGTTGCACACTGACATATAGGGAATGGTTCTTGTCCTTAAATGATATACACTCATTAAACATTGGAAATAAACTTGTTCATTCTATTGCATTTTGTTCTCAACAGCTTTTTAAGTCTTGATTGCTACTAACAACATCTCAGTGGATTTTTTTAACAATTGTAAATTCCAATTTCTGCAGATATAATTGTATACAGTTGTATGCAGTTATATGTAAGCAATTGTGTGCCGTTATAAGAGTTTTTACTTTATCATTGTTCCTTTAATCCTTCACTCTCGATTCTTTCCATCTTTATTTCACTTCATTTCAGAGTTGACATTTGAATTCCCAACTCTAATTTATATTTAGCTTTGGAAATTGCTGCTTATTAACAATTCTAATGGCTGAAGGCGATACACAAATGCATGTTCGTTCCACAGATCCAAGATCTCTTGTACAAGGACACCTTGTCAATATGTGTTCCAGCAACTGCTGCCTACCTACCCGAATAATATCCAATCACTGTTCTTTTGGAATATTGTCCAAACATAGAAATATAGAAAATAGGTGCAGGAGTAGGCCATTCGGCCCTTCGAGCCTGCACCGCCATTCAATATGATCATGGCTGATCATCCAACTCAGTATCCCGTACCTGCCTTCTCTCCATACCCTCTGATCCCCTTAGCCACAAGGGCCACATCTAACTCCCTCTTAAATATAGCCAATGAACTGGCCTCAACTACCCTCTGTGACGGAGAGTTCCAGAGACTCACCACCCTCTGTGTGAATAAAGTCTTTCTCATCTCGGTCTTAAAGGATTTCCCCCTTATCCTTAAGCTGTGACCCCTTGTCCTGGACTTCCCCAACATTGGGAACAATCTTCCTATATCTAGCCTGTCCAACCCCTTAAGAATTTTGTAAGTTTCTATAAGATCCCCTCTCAATTTCCTAAATTCTAGAGAGTATAAACCGAGTCTATCCAGTCTTTCTTCATAAGACAGTCCTGACATCCCAGGAATCAGTCTGGTGAACCTTCTCTGCACTCCCTCCATGGCAATAATGTCCTTCCTCAGATTTGGAGACCAAAACTGTACGCAATACTCCAGGTGTAGTCTCACCAAGACCCTGTAGAAGTAGAGGAAGTAGAACCTCCCTGCTCCTATACTCAAATCCTTTTGCTATGAAAGCTACATACCATTCGCTTTCTTCACTGCCTGCTGCACCTGCATGCCTACTTTCAATGACTGGTGTACCATGACACCCAGGTCTCACTGCATCTCCCCTTTTCCTAATTGGCCACCATTTAGATAATAGTCTGCTTTCCTGTTTTTGCCACCAAAGTGGATAACCTCACATTTATCCACATTATACTGCATCTGCCAAACATTTGCCCACTCACCCAGCCTATCTAAGTCACCTTGCAGTCTCCTAGCATCCTCCTCACAGCTAACACTGCCCCCCAGCTTAGTGTCATCCGCAAACTTGGAGATATTGCCTTCAATTCCCTCATGCAGATCATTAATATATATTGTCCCAGCACTGAGCCTTGCAGTACCCCACTAGTCACTGCCTGCCATTGTGAAAAGGACCCGTTTACTCCTACTCTTTGCTTCCTGTTTGCCAGCCAGTTCTCTATCCACATCAATACTGAACCCCCAATACCGTTTGCTTTAAGTTTGTATACTAATCTGTTATGTGGGACCTTGTCGAAAGCCTTCTGGAAGTCCAGATACACCACATCCACTGGTTCTCCCTTATCCACGCTACTGTTACATCCTCGACCATGACTGCCTCTACAATTGTTAGAGAAATAGGAACGTAACTTTTCTCAACCATCTCACCTAGATGAGATTAAGCAAAGGTGAAGAATAAATTTAAATTTGGAAATAAAAGAAGAAAAGAAAAATGTAGTAAAATGGACAAACAGACAAAAACCAACTAGGTAATTGGAGTTACACAAAAAGCTGGAGAAACTCAGCGGGTGCAGCAGCATCTAAGGAGCGAAGGAGATAGGCGACGTTTCGGGTGGAGACCCTTCTTCAGACTGGTCAGGGATCAGGGAAACAAGAGATATCGATGGTGATGTGGAGAGATAAAGAACAATGAATGAAAGATATGCAAAAAAGTATCGATGATAAAGGAAACAGGCCATTGTAAGCTGTTTGTAGTGTGAAAATGAGAAGCTAGTGCGAGTTAGGTGGGGGAGAGATAGAGAGAGAAGGAATGCAAGGCCTGAGGGCTGAGGGAGAGGTGGGAAGGGGAGGAGGCAGCAAGGGTTAACAGAATTGAGAAAATTCAATGTTTAAGCCCAGAGGATGTAGACTCCCCAAGCAGAATATGAGGTGCTGTTCCTCCAACTTGTGGTGTTGCTCACTCTGGCCATGGAGGAGGCCCAGGACTGAGAGGTCGGATACGGAATGGGAGGGGGAGTTGAAGTGCTGAGCCACCGGGAGGTTGGGTTGGTTATTGCGGACCGAGCGGAGGTGTTCGGCGAAACAATCGCCCAGCCTCCGCTTGGTCTCACCGATATGGATCAGCTGGCATCTGGTGCAATGTATGCAGTAGATGAGGTTGGAGGAGGTGCAGGTGAACCTCTGTCAGACCTGGAAGGACTGCTTGGGTCCCTGAAAGGAGTGGATGGGGGAGGTGAAGGGACAAGTGTAGCATCTCTTGCGGTTGCAAGGGAAAATGCCCGGGGAAGGGGTGGAGCGGGAGGGAAGGGAAGAATTGACAAGGGAGTTGCGGAGGGAGCGGTCTTTGCGGAAGGCAGACAGGGGGGGAAATGGGAAGATGTGGTGAGTGGAGGGGTCACGTTGGAGGTGGCGAAACTGGCGGAGGACTATCTGTTGTATGTGCCGGCTGGTGGGGTGAAAGGTGAGGACCAGGGGGACTCTGCCCTTGTTGTGAGTGGGGGAATGGGGAGAGAGGGCAGTGTTGCGGGGTATGGAGGAGACCCTGGTCCGAGCCTCATCTATAGTGGGGGAGGGAATCCAAGTTCTCTGAAGAATCCCCGTTCTCTGAGTAATTGGAGTGTTGTCTCGGTAAATCAGCAGATACAAGATAGAATCATTATGTAAAATGACTGGATCAATTTAGAAATTAAAAGGCTGCTTTAGAGTCTTAGAAATATGTAATATAGAAACAGGCCCTTTGGAATACTATTCACACCAACCAACAAGCACCCATGTACAATAATCCTAGAATACTGTAATCCCTTTTTAAATTTTTGCTACAATCCCATCAATTTCCCCAGATTCTGCCACTCACCGACATGCTCAGGGCAATTTACATTGGCCGATAAACCTATCCCCTTACATGTCTTTGGGCTATGGGAGGTAATTGGAGCATCTAACAGAAGCTCCCATGATCACAGGGAGGGACCATACATACTCCACATTGAGAGCAACCAAGGTCAGGATTAAACCCAAGTCTCTGGCGCTATAAGATACTGAGGGTTTGCAAGCTGTGTCATGTCACACACACACACATTAGATTCATATATAAATATATATGTATATATATTTTTTAATATATTGATATTTTATATATTTTTTATATGTTTTATTTTTTGTTTAATCAAATCATAAGAAAGCATATGTGGCACATGAGCTGAATTGTTAGAAAATGGACGAATTCAGATTACAGCAGTCGTTTTTCCACTCAACATGGGGACTCAACCCAGTTTCTGCCTTGGACAATGATTAAGATAATTATAACATTAGATTAATATATAACCAATTATTTATATTTGCTATTTATTGTAGCTCCAACACCTGCAAACCAAACATGTGATTTGAGTCATTTGCTGAAACATTCTTCTTTATTCCAAGATATTGAATGAGTCTGAACTAATCAGTAATGTGACTATTCATACTTATTAAAATATAAATAGAGCTTTTATAACCTAACTCAAATCAATTTAATTGAATAATCATGTATTGTTTTTACTGTTTTATTGTTGTTTTACTAATTTATTAGTTTTCAAAGGTATTGTCATATCTTTTCAAAATAATATTTGGCCTGGACCATTAGGTGTAATAAAAAGCAAAATTTACAGCACAACTGCATTTTGCCCCAAACTACTACTAATTTAGTACTAATTTATCAGCTTTCACTCAGCATGGTTGCTGTTTGGAATAGAAATTAAATGCCATACTAATGCAAGTTTGCAGCAGAGTGGAAGGAGATTATGTCTATATGTAACAACCTGCAAGTGACTACAGAGTTATTCAGGTCGAGACCCTTCTTGAGACTCCAGTCTGAAGAAGGGTCTCGGCCGAAATGTCGCCTATTTGCTTCGCTCCATAGATGCTGCCTCACTCGCTGAGTTTCTCCAGCATTTTTGTCTACCTTCCATTTTCAAGCATCTGCAGTTCCTTCTTAAACAGAGTTATTCAGGATACATGCCACTTAAAATGAACAGATAATTACTCAAAAATAAAATGATTCAGCCAAGATTCTCCCTGTAGTTATTTAGCCAATACCATCTTGAGTTCTTCACATGTTTGCAGATGAGTAATATTATGATATTCATAGCCACTATCTATTAATTTCTCACCAACATCCTCTACTAGAAGTATTTTCTTCCTTTATTCTAAAGGTAGATTTGTATATGATTGTCAAATGGATGCCCTTATTATACATGCCCCCCATCAAATCAGACATACTGTGTTCAGAGAACCTTTATTCAGAATCCTGCCTGGAGTCATGTCAGTAAAATCAGATTACTCCATGTGTGATAGGCGTACAGTGTTATCCAAACTGATCCTCTTTTTTTTGTGTTCTCTTTTCTTTCCCTTTCATGGTATATTATGCTGCGACCCTGTCATATGAGCAGACTTTGACGAATGTGAACGGGTGCCTAAACCTTGTGCATACCAGTGCATCAACACACCTGGCAGCTTCAAGTGCGTGTGTCCAGCTGGACAACATTTGTTGGGTGATGGGAAATCTTGTGCTGGATTAGAAAGATTACCAAATTATGAGAGAATTTATAACTATGCACAGTTCCCCAGTGTGGGTTACTTCAACCAGCAACAATTTAGTCAGACCTCACAGTATAGACCCCGTGTGGGCTCCGGAAGCCTTTACCGTGCGCCTTTCTCGAGGACTGGCAGGAGCATTAGAAAAACATGCCCTGATGGCTATGAGGCAAAGCATGGCAATTGCATAGGTAAACATCACCCTTTGTAAATGGAAAACTGTGTTTTGTTTTATATAGTATAAGCTGGGGAAAAAAACATAAATAAAAATATCTTGAAGGCTGTGCAACTGATGTGCCATTGCACACAGGAAATTGCTTGTGATTATTGCGATCGTTATTTTCCTTCTGTCATTTTGATTTCATAATGCCATGGTATTTTCCTCGTGATATGAATATCTGTTTCACTTGTGCAATCAGTACAGCCTAACAAAACCCATCAGACCTAAGGTGCAGTATGATCCAGACCAAATGGAAAAAATGTGCAATTAGTTTATGTTCTGCCATCTGATATTTCGATTTTAATGACATTTATTTAATGATATTTTCATTTTAACGTTATAATTAAAAATATTAATGTAACAATTATATGTATTTCAACATTCTGAACCACTTGGCTTGAGGAACATGAAATTTGGTGATATAAAACAGAAGTGTTAAAATAATGCATCTACTTAAATACATTCATTAATCATCACAAAACAAAGATGAATATTATAAATTCTCATTCACTTGAACACATGGTAAAATGGTGCTGTTCAGGAGACCTATGCTGAAAACTCATCTTGGACATGGGCATTGACAGCGTTATGCCTTCCAAGCACTTCAAAAATGACCTGTGGTCACTGCTTGCACAAGTAATAAAAACACGAATGGCGAGATTGCCCTCTGCTACAGAGCTTTTAAGGTGGGATTTGCTCCTTTGAGTAATTGGGCCAATTTGCAACAGCAGCAGGTCAGAGATGGCCGTGACCATCACATACACCTTAAAGATGATTGGACATTCTGCCATGAGAAAGATGTACACGGGGGAAGGAACAGAGTAATCACTCCCCACTCTTACCTGAACAAAATAATGTGCTACCAATAAATCTACATACCCAGCAGCTTCAAGTACGTGTGCCCACCTGGACATCATCAGTGGGATTTCAAGAATGGATCCCAAAGGATAGATCCTTTAACTTAATAGGAAGGTGACCTACTTTGAGGCTCGGGTTCAAAGACCCGGGTTCGATCCTGACTAAGGGTGCTGTCTGTACAGAGTTTGTATGTTTGCCCCGTGACCTGTGTGGGTTTTCTCCGAGTTCTTCGGCTTCCTCCCACACTCCAAAGATGTACAGGTTTATAGGTTAATTGGCTTGGTGTAAATGTAAAAAATGTCCCTAGTGTGTGTAGGATGGTGTTAATGTGCAGGGATCGCTGGTCGTCGCGGACCCGGTGGGCTGAAGGGTCTGCATCTGCGCTATATCTCTAAACTAAACTAAAACTAAACATGCAATACACATCTAGTTGGCAATGTCTGTTCTCACATATGAAGAGCAAGACCTTGGTCAAGGCAGTCGAGGACTGCTGGCAGCTTAGCAGCTCAAGCAAAGGAAAAGAAAGAACAAGGAGGAAGAGGGGAAAGTAACAAAAATGCAAAATAAATACCAGTTCTCTGATTTCAGAAAGGGGCAAATGTTCACAAGTATATACAATCCTTTTTCATTTATTTCTTACCATTGAGTCATTTTATATTTTTAAACAATGCTGCAACATTGAAATAGACATAATTAAGATTTTCTAATTTCATACTCCACAGTAAAGCCCATTTAATGTAATACATATAATATAGAGAAAGTTAGAACTTATAACAGACAATTTGTCATTTAACACCACCTTTATTTTATTAATGCCAATTATTCGTAGTGATTAATACTTTGTTGATTTTCCTGAATATTGTCCATTTCTATTTGCAGATATTAATGAATGTGAAAACAAGGAACCTTGTCAGCATGACTGCAAGAACACAGCAGGGAGCTACCAATGTCTCTGTCCCACTGGATACAGACTCATGCCCAACGGGAAAGCATGTCACGGTAGGATACCCTTTTACCAGTTCCGTGTAATTTTTGTTTGGGGGGGGGGGGGTCATTCCCTCAGTTGACACATTAATTAAGAACTTAACGTAAGAAATAGAAACAGATGCAAGCTATTCATCCTCTTTGTCAATGTTCTGCCCCTCAATAACATCATAGCTGACGTTTTACTTAAGTGCCATTTGCCTTCATTAGCACAATGGAATGGAATACTTCATTGTGACATGCTCCAAGACACAATTCTTTGCTTGCATACCCAATGTATGCAAATAGTGACCACCTATGCGCTGACAACGTTACAATGCAAACCATATTTCTTGATTCCCTCAAAATCTTTTTAAAAAAGAGCATTCTCTGCCATTAATACACACGGCCACTGAACCTCAAAAGCCCTCTTGGGAACAGAGTTCAAGAGATTCATCAGTATCTAGTATTAGAAATTTCTCCTTGTCTCAGTCCTCAATGGCTGACCCCTTATTTGAGACTGTGACCACCGGTCAAATGTGAAAACTTTCACTCTATCACTGGTTCCATAATCCCCAGCTAAAGGAAGCATTACCCTTGTGCCCACCTCTCAAGCCCCAGAAGAATTTGGTGGCTTTCAATAAAATCACCTTTCCTTCTTCTAACCTCGAGAGAATTTAGACCCAATTTGTTTAATCTCTTCTCATCTGATAAATCAATTCAGATCAATGAATCTGGTTTGTTGCACTCCCTCTATTGCAAGGCCACATGTGGGCTCATCAGGTAAATTCTAATTGTAGTTATTTTACTAGGACAACTTCTGTAAAAATGCTGTTTTAAATTGCATATAAAACCAAAACTCGAGGCCATAAATATCAGTCATATTTAAACATAACAGGAAATGCAGGATAATCCACTTTACCAATAAGCGGATTAGTATGTGAAACTCACAGTAAGTAGTTGAAGTGAATAGCATGGATGGATTTAAGGGAAGCTGGATAAACACCTGAGAGAGAAGAAAAACATACAAGCATGTGTTACTGGAATTAAATGGCCAAGGATTATATACATTGGGCTGAAGAAACTATATTAAATGTCACATATATAGCCTTACATGCAGCAGATGTCCATCATATTGTATTTCAGAAATCAAAGAATGATTTGAAATTTATAATTTCGTAACCATTAAGCTAGTTTGTAAAAGTACCCACAATTAGAAAAGCCACTCCTTAAAAAGTCACTCTTGCCAAACTCTATAACCACACATAAACGGCAAACACAGTCAATATGTTTGACACCAAGGACATTGTCACAAGTTAACTCCTTCTGTGTCTCAACTAATGCCGTCTCACTGCTAATAGCAGGAATAGGACTTTGGCCAGTTTTTTTACCTGGTGCTGAGATTAATTGTAACCCAGTGGGACCGCAAATCAATTCTGACCAAAATCCTCTAATCTGTGTGGCCAATATTCCAGGTGGTGCTCTTAGCAGTCAATTGGGTGTCACAATGGCGCAGCGGCAGAGTTGCTGCCTTGAGAACCTGGGTTCAATCCCGACCACAGGTGCTGTCTGTACTGAGTTTGTACGTTCTCTCCATGACCGTGTGGGTTTTCTCCGAGATCTTCAGTTTCCTGCCACACTACAAAGATGTACAGGTTTGTAGGTTAATTGGCTTGGTAAAATGTAATTTGGCCCCAGTGTGTGTAGAATAGTGTTAGTGTGGGGCGATTGCTGGTCGGCACGGTCTCGGTGGGCCGAAGGGCCTATTCCTGTGCTGTAGCTCTAAACTAAATTAAACAATCCAACGTATTAGTCATTTTATTTTATTTTTCAGCATTATGATGGTTTGAAATGTCAAGTAAAATAGAAACTATTCTAAATCATAAATAACATAATTCTTACAGCATTTTTCTGTGTAAAAATATATTTGCTATTTTAAAAATGAGCAACAACCCCAATCCTATGGCTTTCATTAGTGAACTCTCTTACATATTCATACCCCATTCCAGTGAAAAATTATAATAATTCACCATGAATGATAATTACCCTATTAATCTATCAGTTGAAAATGTGTTTATTTTCTTTGTACCAATAATAGGCCGTCACATATTTTAAATATTTTGGATGTTGCAGTGCACTGATATTTCCTTTTTATCCTCTGCAGATGTTGACGAATGTCTAGAACAAAACATCCATTGTGGAGCCAGTCGTATGTGCTTCAATATGAGAGGCAGTTATCAGTGCATAGACACACCTTGTCCACCTAAATACCAGAGAGATCCAATTACTGGGTATGCTGCGCCAACGCAAATAACTTTGTTCCACAGCTATTATTTGCTTCACTGTTTTACTTCATTTTTACAGACAAAAGGGAAACAGATTATAAACCTCACTTCATCCAAGCAGTGAACTGCACTTAATAAATATGTTTTCATTCATTTCCATAGCTTTCCTGATGCTCCTAATATAGTGTTAGTAAATGAAACACAAATGATTGATTGACGTATTTCTTGGAAACATAATACCATGTTACTATTTACATTCTAGTCTAACTAGAAGAGACAAGGTAGGAACTCATAAGATGGACAAAATGCTGGGGCAACTCAGCGGGACAGGCAGCATCTCTGGTTAGAAGGAATGGGTGATGTTTCGGGTCAAGACCTTACTTCAGACTGGGAGTCAGGGGAGAGGGAGACACAGAGATATGGAAGGGTAGGGTGAGAAAAAGAGAAATCAAAGGGGACGAAGTTCAAGGTCAGACTCTCCGTCTGAAGAAGGGTCTCGTCCCAAAATGTCGCCCATTTCTTCTATCCAGAGATGCTGCCTGTCCAGTCAAATAAAATAGAAACTACTCTAAATCATTATTAGCATAACATTCTTACAACTTTTGTGTCTATCTTCGGTGTACACCAACATCTGCAGTTCCTTCCTACACAGATAGGAACTCATATTCTATTTTATCGCTAAGCTACAGAAATGTTGAACAAATCCAAACTGATTGGGCTTTCTGATAGAATGTTGCATCCAGTAACCAGGTATTAACTATTAATTTTGGAATCAGTGAGCAAGTCACACATTAAATATTTTTAAAGTTTTTTGATTTGAATAATTACTATTCATTTATATAACTGTAAACATGTTTACACACCTGCAACAAAAAAATCGGAATTATTAATGCTTGAAAATTACAAAACCACGCAAAGGATGACATTTTTCAATACCCAATGCCAGTCTCCTTCCAGCTCCCATTAGCTCCTCAAAAATATGGAGCATATTTCAGTTTAGATTGTTAGAACAGAGTTGGCTGTGCACATGTAACATTTTTTTATGAGCCTACTTGAGACTGAGAGTCAGGGGAAAAGGAAATGTTTCACTTTCCCACGACTCCCAGTCTGAAGAAGGGTCTTGACCCGAAATATCACCATTTCCTTTTCTCCAGAGATGCTGTCTGACCCGCTGAGTTACTCCAGCATTTTGTGTCTATCTTCACTCTATTGAACATAGATCTAATGTGAGAAGCTGCTTTCCACTCTAATTAACTTATGTAAAGGTCATCCACAGCACAACCTTGGAATAATTTTGGGAAAAGGAGTATCTTTCACAATAATTATGATAGAATGGATCAGAAGGCTTTACTCATTCTTTGAGTTTGCGAATTGAAATATATTTTTCTTTTTTAGATTTTGCCTGAAAAACTGCCCATCCAATGATCTGGAGTGTGCTCTCAGTCCGTACGCCTTGGAGTATAAACTTGTTGCCCTTCCGTTTGGTATTGCTGCTAACCAGGATCTTATCCGTCTGGTGGCCTATACTCATGATGGAGTGATGCATCCCAGAACTGTCTTCTATATTGTCGATGAGGACCCATTGATACCTTTTGCGATTCGAGATGAGAACTTGAAAGGAGTTGTATTTACAATTAGACCACTACAAGAGCCTCAGACATATCGGATGAAAGTACGAGCTTCATCATACAGCGCAGATGGAAACATTGAATATCAGACTACTTTTATAGTTTATATTGCAGTGTCTGCATACCCATACTAAGAAGCACAACAACGTATAATTTTTATTCACTCAAGTAAATAGGAATCAATTCCACCGGAAGCAAATGTTTAAAATCTGCCATTATCTAATACAGTTGTGAAAATGGTGCTATGTTTTGGCAGTACACATACCGGAAGGTTGTAGACAGCAGGCAACACATTGCCAAGCTGTTCAAACAAGGGAAACAAATCATCATTCTCAACAATGGAAAGTTCTGACCAAATTACCACCGACCATTTAAAGTCATTACACTGTATAAGAAAGCGACAAGTTCTGGGAGTCAGATATCAAGATGTATTCTATTTTTATGAAATGTATATATGAACAATTCTGTGCATTTTATATGCAGTTACCTTTGGTGCATTTATTTTTTTTCCTCAAAAGACTAAAGTGTAACATCAGATAATGAAATAAAGGTCACATCCTTCTAATTTGGTTTACAGTAAGCACTCCATTATTTACTATCTTTAAATGCAACAGTCCAAGATTATTAAAATATTTATTGGGTTATTATGCTTTGACCATCCAAAACCTGCTGGAAGAAAAAGGCCCTGCTCCGCACTTCATATTAAAACAACCGGTCAAAAGTTTAGTCAGGTGATAAACAGCATGAGTTTCTCTTTTCCAATTTCTTACAAGCATTTATATTCTTATATTTGTATCAGACATATCTTCTCTCCAGCAACCATCAACCATGAAGATATTTTGCATCATTAATTTTTTTATTTGAATATGTCTTACACAGAACAGGGCAAGGAAAACAGTAACAGGTTGGAAAGGATCGATATGTGATTTTGAAAGACATCAGGTTTGACAAACCTTTTGGACTGTTTTTCATTTAAAATTATTTGTATTATTTATCACTATACTTATAAAACTCTGATCTTGTTTCTTTATTTGTGCGTAATCACATACTCGCGAAAAAACGACGTGCTAACGGTAACATTCTGGTAGAGATTTTTCCCCTGGAGTCCGAAATCACCTTATCTGAAAAATGCATGCTTTATTTCTCGAGTTATTAATGACAAGGTTCAAAAATCTGAAAAAACTTTGAAAATAAATGGCTGTCTTTCGCTGATGACATCACAATGGATCTGCGCGCTGTGTTCCATGCACTGCAAGTGAAGAACGAGCTCTCTGGTCCGTCTCAGGTCGGGCCCGTCTCGGATCCGTCTTGGGTCGGAACCGTCTCGGGTCGGGTCCCTCACCCCCCCTTCTCCACTCCCTCCTCCTCTGCCCCCCCGTCCTCTTCCCCCCCCCCCCCCCCCCCCGCTCCTCCTCTCCCCCTCCTGCTCTACCCCCCTCCTCCGGCCTCTTTCCCTCTCCCCTTCTCTTTCTGTCTCTGCCTCTCTCTCTGTCTCTGCCCCACACTCTCTGTCTCTGGCCCCTCTCTCTCTGTCTGTCTCTGCCCCCTCTCTCTCTATGCCCTCTCTCTCTACCCCCCTCCCTCTCCCTCTCTAGACGCGCCTGTGAGTTGGGGGCTATGCGTGAGTGGATAGGGTGGGGATGGGGTAAAAAGAGCTAATGAATAATATTAATATAATATCAAGGGGGTGGCTAGTGTGTGTGTGTGTGTGGGGGGGGGGGGGAGGTGGTTAGTGTGTGTGTGTGGGGGGTGGTTAATGTATGTATGACGCCGCAGCTCTCCCCCCCCCCCCCCCTGCAACCGCTCGTTGAGGGAACGGGACCCAACGGGTCCCAATTGGCCTAATATATATATTTCTTAAATTAAAACACAAGATGTAGCAGCAGAAGTATATCTTCCTCACCATTCAATATGATCATGGTGAATCTGCCCAGGCTTCAACTCCTTGCTGCTGGATCCTCCTCACGCTTTCAAAAATTTCCAATATTTCAAAAATCTATCTACTTCCACATCATGTACTTCTAATGATCTTGCATCCACAACTCTCTGGGATAAAGAATTCTAGAGCTTAACCAATCTGCAAAAAAAAAAAATTCTATATAACTAAGTTTAAATGACCAGCCTCTGGCAACTATGTATTTCAGATTCTCCTACTGCTGAAAACATCTTTAGAACTGCCCTGTCACGTACCCTAGAGCTCTTAATTGTTTCAATAAGATGACCTTTCATTCTTTTAAACTCAAGAATCCAGACCGAACCTGTCTAGCCTCTTTTGATAGGACAGAGTGTAATTACTGTACAACCAGGAAGATCTTAAAATGCTCATTACAAAAATGGATTTTAAGTCAAAATGTTGCAAGATTCAAACCCATTCACCTTTATCTGAGAAGAGAGGGAGGAAGACAGCAAGAAACTACACGGTACCTAAGTCCTTTTATATGTACAGGACCACCAGCGATTTTCCGTAACTGGTGGTCTGGCACCACCTTTCTTTGACCTGGCAAAACGGATAATACAGAAAGGCTCTGGAACGAAGGATGCTGGAAAATCGGTGGTGGACCTGCACATTAATAACGAAGAAGGTTGGAACTCTCAAGGATAATGGAGGGAATTTGTACTTGTACTCAGAAGATGTAAGCGATTACTAAACGAGTAATTTACATAGGGTATTCACATTGGAGAAGGACATGGAAGACAGTGAGATCAGTGTGCAGGATACTAATATACAAGAGCAGTTTGAGATCAAGAAGGAGGTGGAATTATAGGCCAATGTAAGTTTGGAGAGGTGCAGAAGAGGTTTATATGAATGTTACCTGGGTTAGGTGGTATTAGCTACAAGGAGAGGTTGGACAAACGCGTTTTCTCTGATATGCAAGAGGTTGAGGGAGATCAGATAGAAGTATATAAAATTATGAGAGGCATAGATCGGGTAGACACAACTTATTGCAAGGGTGGAAATGTCAAAGACTAGAAAGCATAGCTTTAAGGTGAAAGGAGCAAACTTTAAAAGAGGGAACATTTTTGCAGAGCGTGGTGTGTGCCTGGAATGTGTTACCAAGGGTAGTGGTAGAAGCAGATACAATAATGGTATTTGAGGCCTTTAAATAGGCACATGGATATACAGGGAATAGAGAGATATGGACCATGTGCAGGCAGAAGAGATGAGTTTACCTTGGCATCATGTTCAGCACAAGCATTGTGGACCAAAGTGCGTGTTCCTGTGCTGTATTGTTCTATGTTAAGTGATCTAGGGAGAGTAAAACAAGCAAGAGAATGCAGGATAAATGGTGTGATACTGGGTGATGTGAAAGAACAGCAGGGGACCTGCACATCCACATAGTTAATTGAGGATCTATTTCCATAAATAAGTACGGCCCACAGATGCAAGTTAATACAATAGTTAGACGGGAAAGGTGGGAGTGTGGAACTCACTCTCTGAAATAGTATTAAAGATCTAAACAACTGCAGACAATTTAAATGAATGGCCAACAGCAAGCAAATGGGATGTAAATTGGAAAAATGGGTGTCATTTACTTCCATGGAAAATCTGAATATCATAGCAGAATAGAACTGTACAGCACAGACAAGACCTTTCGGCCGTTACACAAAAAGCTGGAGAAATTCAGCGGGTGCAGTAGCATCTAAGGAGCGAAGGAGATAGGCAACGTTTCGGGTCGAGACCCTTCTTCAGACTGAAGAAGGGTCTCGACCCGAAACGTCGCCTATCTCCTTCGCTCCTTAGATGCTGCTGCACCCGCTGAGTTTCTCCAGCTTTTTGTGTAACCCTCGATTCTCCAGCATCTGCAGTTTCTTCTTTAAGACCTTTCGGCCCTTTTTGTCCATACTGACAATGATGTTTATCACTGCCAACCACATTTGCTTTCATTAGGCCTGTATCTCTCTACGCCTTTCCTATCCAAGTACCTGCCCATGTGGCTTTTAAACATTGTATTGAATTTGCCTCCACCTCCTTGTCTGGCAGCTGTTCCAAATATTCACACCCTCTATGTGGAAATCTTACTGCTGGGTTCTCCTTTAAATTTCTCATCTCACACCTTAAATCAGTGCCCTCTATTCCTAGACACCCATGCCTAGGAAAAAAAGGTCTCTATATCTACCCATCCTTCAGAGTCTGGAGAAGGGTTTCTGCCCGAAACGTTACCTATCTCCCTCGCTCCATAGATGCTGCTGCACCCACTGAGTTTCTCCAGCATTTTGTGTAAACCTTCAGAATAGTATGTCTCCACTATATTGTCACCCCTTAGCCTCCTAAGTCTATCCGAATAACCCAACCTATCAAATCACTCCATATATCTACGGTCTTCCATTCCAGGCTGCATTTGGCTGAATCTCTTCAGGGGTGCCAATTAGAATTGTACACAATTGTCTAACCAATGTTTTGTACAGCTACAACATGACATCCAAACTCTTATAATCAATCCCTCGACCCATGAATTCAAGTATAACAAATGCCTTCCATTACCCTATCCACCTGTGTCGCCACTTCCACTGAGCAATGGACTTGCATCCCAAGGTCCCTCTGTACATCAATGTTCCTATGGTCCCTGTCATTTACTCTAATTAGACCAAACCCATTCGCCCTATTCACCTGTGTCTCTATTTTCATTTAGTTATGGTATTTCAATGTACATCTAAGCTCCTAAGGTGTCTACTATTTACTCTAGATGTCCTGCTACTATTTGATTTCAAATTTACCTGGATTCAATTCCATCTGCCACTGCTCCATCCCTTTACAGTGGGTCTTTGTCCTGCTTGTTCCCTACGACAACCTGTGTAGGAAGGAACAGCAGATGCTGGTTTAAACCGAAGATAGACACAATAAACTGGAGTAACTCAACAGGTCAGTCAGCATCTCTGGAGAAAAGGAATAGGTGACGTTTCGTGTTGAGACCTTTCTTCAGACTGGGAGTCAGGGGAAAGGGAAACGAGAGATATAGACGGGGATGTAGGGAGATATAGAACAAATGAATGAAAACAATGCAAAAAAATAACAATAGTAAAGGAAATAGGCCATTGTCAGTTGTGGCCTGGGTGAGAACGAGTACAGACAATGAGACACAACAAGACGACTTTAAAGCTGGTATGACTTGGGTGGGGGAGGGATAGAGAGCGAAGGAATGCAAGGGTTACTTGAAGTTAGAGAAATCAATAATTAGACCACTGTGTTGTAAGCTGCCCAAGCGAAATATGAGATGTTGTTCCACCCATTTTCATTTGGCCTCACTTTGACAATGGAGGAGGCCTCGGACTAAAAGGTCAGTGTGGGAATGGAAAGGAGAATTAAAGTGTTTGGCAACTGGTAATCTCCGGTACAGGAAAGATATAGAGAGATTAATAGCATTGTGTCAAGATGACAACCTCTCCCTTAAGTGAAGCAAAGTGAAGTTAATGGTCATCAACTTCAGGATGTGAGATGCTGTACATGCCCTATGTTGCTGAAGTGGAGATGGTCAAGAGCATCAAGTTCCCACAAGTAAATGCCATCAACAATTTCACCTGGTCCAACCACGCAAATGCTATGGTCAAGAAAGCACATAAACATCACTACTTCTTCAGAAGACTAAAAAAATTAAGTATATCCTCAATTACATCCATTTCTACAGATGCACCATGGATGGCATCCTATCAAGAAATTCCAATAGCTCCCTCAAATCTACATCAGTCACTAACATTTCCAGGTGGCGCCATCAGCGATGGCAGCTTCGCCAACGGTCTGTTTTTTGTCTTTTTTGTTATTTTTAGTGTGTTTAAAAGTATGTGTTAATGTTCTCTGTTTTGTTTTATTGGGGGTGGGGGGGTGGTAGAGGGGGTCGGGGAAACTTGTTTTCAATCTCTTACCCTGCCAGAGATGCGATTGTTTTCCGGATCGTATCTCCGGTCGCTCTGCAGCCTAACATCGTGGAGCTGGCAGCCTTGCTCGGGACTGATTTTGAGCGTCACCGTGGGGCCGTGGACTTACCATCGGAGTCGATCCCTTGCCTGGGATTGACGCTCCAACCGCAGCCTGCGGATTCCAACATTGAGGAGCTCGCAGTCTCGGGCAGAGACTGATGTCGGGAAGCTCCAGTTGAAGAAGATTTCGACCAGCCCAGAACCGGGGTCCAATCGCCCGGCGCGTGGAGCTGTGATTCCCCTCGATGCAGGAGCTTGATCGGCCCGACTGCCGGCTAAGGGAGTCAAGATTGTCCCGTCAACGGAAGGCTCAAGGCCCCCGACCATGGAAGAGCTAAGAAGGGAAGAAATTTAACTTTTTTTCGTCTTCCATCACAGTGAGGAATGTGGAGGAGACACTGTGGTGGATGTTTATGTAAAAATGTATTTTGGGTGTTCTGTTGCTTTTTATTGCTATGACTATGGCAAATCAAATTCCTTGTATGTTGCAAAACAGACTTGGCTAATAAAGTATGATTATGATTGTTGTTGTGAATAACTACGTGTATTCTCCAACTTCTCTAAAAGTGATTGCACAAGTAGTTTATAACCACTGCTCAAAGTAGATTTCATTTCATCACTCTTTGGCTCGATGCTCTAAAGCCAGGGTGTGCACACCTCTTTATGGCTAATCCATTGTGCGTCACAGTGCATAAAATGTTTCCTGGTTGGTGGTTGAGTAATCCCGATCAATGGATCTGCTGTGGAGCAGGAAGATAGATGTATTATTTTGGTACATATAAAAGCTTGAAAGCACATGCCACCAGATTCAAGAACAACTTCCTCCCTTCTATTATCAGAGCCTTGAAGGTACTGCTCATATCCTAAAATAGACACAAACTGCTGGGGTAACTCAGCAGGCCAGGCAGCATCCCTAGAGAGAAGGAATGATTACGTTTCGGGTCGAGAACCTACTGGACTGGTTAGGGTTAAGGGAAATTAGAGATTTACACGATGAGAGATGTGGAGAGATAAAGAACAATGAATGAAAGATAAGCAAAACAGTAACGATGGTAAAGGAAACGGGCCTTTAAAGGAAAGGTAGCTGGTAGTTGGGTGAAGACGACAAGCTAGTGCGACTTGGGTGGGGGGATGGATAGAGAGAGAGGGAATGCCGGGGCTACCTAAAGTTAGAGAAATCAATATTCATACCACTGGCGTGTCAGCTGCCCAAGCGAAATATGAGATGCTGTTCCTCCAATTTGTGTTTAGCCTCACTTTGACAATGGAGGAGACCTAGGACAGAAAGGTCTGTGTGAGAATGGGAAGGAGAAGTAAAGTTTTTAGCAACCGGGAGATCAGGTAGGTTCATGCAGACTGAGCGAATGTGGTCAGCAAAACAATCGCCCATTCTACGTTTGGTCTCGTCAATGCATAAGAGTTCACATCTTGAACAATGGATACAGTAGATGAGGTTGGAGGAGGTGCAAGTGAACCTCTGCCTAACTTGAAAGGACGGTCTGGGTTCCCATTGGAGGTGGCGAACATTTTGGAGGATTATGTGTTGTATGCGACGGCTGATGGGGTGAAAGGTAAGGACTAGGGGGACTCTGTCTCTGTTGCGACTAGAGGGAGGGGGAGCAAGGGCGGAGCTGTGGGTACTGAGGAAACACGAGTGAGTGCCTCATCTATGATGGGAGAGGGGAAGCCCCATTCCCTAAAGAATTATGACATCTCGGAGGTCATGGTATGGAACACCTCATTTTGGGCGCAGATGCGTCATAGACGGAGGAATTGGGTGTAGGGGATAGAGTCTTTGCCGGAAGCAGGGTGGGAAGAAGTGTAGTCGAGATAGTTGTGTGAATCAGTGGGTTTGCAATAGACATCAGTCGATAGTCTATTTCCTGTGATGGAGACTGAGAGATTAAGAAAGGGGAGCGAGGTGTTGGAGATGGTCCAAGTAAATTTGAGTGCAGGATGGAAGTTGATGGTGAAGTGGATGAAATCCATGGGTTCTGCAAGGCTGCCGGAGGTAGTTACGATGCAGTCGTCAATGTAACGGAGATAGAGTTCGGGGATAGGGCCAGTGTATGCCTGGAACAGGGATTGTTCGACGTACCCTACAAAGAGGCAGGCATAGTTGGGTCCCATGCAGGTGCCCCTTGCTACGCCTTGGACTTGGAAGAAGTGGGAGGTGTTGAAAGAGAAGTTGTTGAAGGTGAGGACCAGTAAAGTGGAGTAACATAGAAACATAGAAAATAGGTGCAGGAGTAGGCCATTTGGCTCTTCGAGCCTGCACCGCCAACCAATGTGACCATGGCTGATCATTCAACTCAATATCCCTTACCTGCCTTCTCTCCATACCCCCTGATCCCTTTAGCCACAAGGGCCACATTTAACTCCCTCTTAAATATAGCCAATGAACTGGCCTCAACTACCTTCTGTGGCAGAGAATTCCAGAGGTTCACCACTCTCTGTGTGAAAAATGTTTTTCTCATCTCGGTCCTAAAAGATTTCCCCCTTATCCTTAAACTGTGACCCCTTGTCCTGGACTTCCCCAACATCGGGAACAATCTTCCTGCATCTAGCCTGTCCAACCTCTTAAGAATTTTATAAGTTTCTATAAGATCCCTCCTCAATCTCCTAAATTTCAGCAAGTACAAGCCGAGTCTATCCAGTCTTTCTTCATATGAAAGTCCTGACATCCCAGGAATCATATTGGTGAACCTTCTCTGTACTCTCTCTATGGCAAGGATGTCTTTCCTCAGATTTGGAGACCAAAGCTGTACGCAATACTCCAGGTGTGGTCTCACCAAGACCCTGTACAACTGCAGTAGAACCTCCCTGCTCCTATACTCAAATCCTTTTGCTATGAATGCTAACATACCATTCACTTTCTTCACTGCCTGCTGCACCTGCATGCCTACTTTCAATGACTGGTGTACCATGACACCCAGGTCTCGTTGCATCTCCCCTTTTCCTAATCGGCCACCATTCAGATAATGGTCTACCTTACTGTTTTTTCCACCAAAGTGGATAACCTCACATTTATCCACATTATACTGCATCTGCCATGCATTTGCCCACCCATCAAGCCTATCCAAGTCACCTTGCAGCCTCCTAGCATCCTCCTCACAGCCAACACTGTCTCCCAGCTTCGTGTCATCCGCAAACTTGGAGATGTTGCATTCAATTCCCTCGTCCAAATCATTAATATATATTGTAAATAGCTGGGGTCCCAGCACCGAGTCTTGCAGTACCCCACTAGTCACTGCCAACCATTCTGAAAAGGACCCGTTTACTCCTACTCTTTTCTTCCTGTTTGCCAGCCATTTCTCTATCCACATCAATACTGAACCCCCAATACCATGTGCTTTAAGTTTATATACTAATCTCTTATGTGGGACCTTGTCGAAAGCCTTCTGAAAGTCCAGATATAACACATCCACTGGTTCCCCCTTATCCACTCTACTAGTTACATCCTCAAAAAATTCTATAAGATTCATCAGACATGATTTACCTTTCGTAAATCTATGCTGACTTTGTCCAATGATTTCACCACTTTCCAAATGTGCTTCTATCCCATCTTTAATAACTGACTCTAGCAGTTTCCCCACCACCGATGTTAGACTAACACGTCTGTAATTCCCCGTTTTCTCTCTCCCTCCCTTTTTAAAAATGTGTTACATTAGCTACCCTCCAATCCTCAGGAACTACTGGAGAACCTAAAGAGTTTTGAAAAAGTATCACTAAGGCATCCACTATTTCTGGGGCTACTTCCTTAAGTACTCTGGGATGCAGCCTATCTGGCCCTGGGGATTTATTGCCCTTTAATCCATTCAATTTACCTAACACCACTTCCCGGCTAACCTGGATTTCACTTAGTTCCTCCATCTCATTTGGCCCGTGATCCCCTGCTATTTCCGGCAGATTATTTATGTCTTCCTTAGTGAAGACAGAACCAAAGTAGTTATTCAATTGGTCTGCCATGTCCTTGTTCCCCATGATCATTTCACCTGTTTCTGACTGCAAGGGACCTACATTTGTTTTAACTAATCTTTTTCTCGTCACATATCTATAAAAACTTTTGCAGTCAGTTTTTATGTTCCTGCCAGTTTTCTTTCATAATCTATTTTCCCTTTCCTAATTAAGCCCTTTGTCCTCCTCTGCTGGACTCTGAATTTCTCCCAGTCCTCTGATAGGCTGCTTTCTCTGGCTAATTTGTACGCTTCATCTTTTGTTATGATACTATCCCTGATTTCCCTTGTTATCCACGGATGCACTACCTTCCCTGATTTATTCTTTTGCCAAACTGGGATGAACAATTGTTGTAATTCATCCATGCAGTCTTTAAATGCCTTCCATTGCATAGCCACCGTCAACCCTTTAAGAATCAATTGCCCGTCTATCTTGGCCAATTCACATCTCGTACCCTCAAAGTTACCTTTCATTAAGTTCAGGACCCATGTTTCTGAATTAATTATGTCACTCTCCATCCTAATGAAGAACTCAACCATATTATGGTCACTCTTGCCCAAAGGGCCACGCACAACAAGACTGTTAACTAACCCTTCCTCATTACTCAATACCCAGTATAGAATCGCCTGCTCTCTCATTGTTTCCTCTACATGTTGGTTTAGAAAACTATCCCGCATACATTCCAAATGATTATAATGTCAGGGTTGCTGCAGAGTGAGCTGTATGTTCAGAGGGGGGGAGGTTAGAGTAGGAAAGGGGAGTGGAAAAGTTGCAAAGGTTGATGTCACGCCGGCAGTTAGAAATAAAAAGGTCCAGAGTGGGAAGAAGGCCATTTGGGGGAGTCCAAGAGGAGTGGGACCGGTGGAGAAGGGGGTCATCACTGGGTGTTGAGGACTCCTTCCCATAGAAAAAGGCACGGAGGCGACGGTAGAAAAGCTCTACATCATGGTGGACCCAGAACTCTTTGAAGTGGGGGCGGAGGGGAACGAAGTTGAGGCTTCGGTTGAAGAATTTAATCTTATCAACTATATAACATTAACACAAAGTAGAATGTCAAAACGTTCAATAGGTTAATTGGCTTGGTAAATGGTCGGCATGGGCTGCACGGCCTGTTTCTGTGCCGTGTCTCTAAACTAAACTCCTTGCTATCCTTTGTGAAAAAGAGCGGAGTCATTGCATTCTCACCGTAATGGGGAGTAGGAGGGGTAGTAGTGGGTGCAGCGGAAAGAGGAGCTTCAGGAAGCTGCTGATGATCCTGTAAAAGGGTTTGTTTGGTTAATCACTAATAATTGCCTAAATCTCTTGAGAATCCGGAAAACAGGTCTTTCTTGTTTTGAGGTGATGTGAGAAATACGTTTCCATTCAAGAAGGGGTTAAGCAGAAAAGACCTACAACAACTTCTACTGCAAAATGTGTCCACAAGGCAAATATAACACAATTGATAGGTAATACTTTTGTATAACACTGGCCAGATTGGTTACAACTTGATTTCTTTCGGGAACTAGCAGACCACTTAATAATTACGTTGGAATTGATAAGCAGAAAAAGCAATCTTGGAATAAACTATTGATGGAAAAGACCCTTTCCATCTAACCCCCTCTTCCCCCACCCACCCCATCCCCCCACCCAGTAATCAAACGCAGTTGCCTCTAAAGAACACTGTTTGGCAGGTTCACCGTAGGTGGCCTTAAACATTAACAAGAATCACACCTATTGACACTTGTACAATGATATTCTATTGAACAATGTAACATTAATCTTCAGTATGTTTAGCTTTCACAAATAAACTTGCTCATTAAAAAAACCTTTAGTTTTGAAAATCCTGGGAGAAATAATTTTGTCATTCTGGGTCTGAAACTCTCTAGCTCCTAACCCCTTTTCCTTTTTATATCATTTTTTTTCCTTAAGATCACAATTATTATGATAGAGCAGAATTACCTGTATTCCCATCGGTGGAGAACCAAGGAATAGTGGATGTAGAGTGAAGATGATAGGCAAAAGCTCCTAAAGTAACATGGAGAAAAAATGCATTTAGCCAGAGATAATTATGGCTGGAGTCACTTTGAGGATAGTAGAGGAGGCAGATTCAAATATACCATTAAAAAGGCAAATGAATAAGCAACGGAAATAATCTGCAAGGCAGTGCGGAGAGGGCAAAAGAGTACGGCTGGTTGGATTGCTCTTGTATAGGACAGGTACAGACTTGTCAGACCGAATAGACCTTCCTGTGTTATTATTCTGTGAGTCTAGCTGCTAAAGCTTACAACGTTGCCAACCAGCACCGTTATTCTTTTAACTAAGATAAATGTGGAATAACTGACCTAAGCCTAGAGCTGTACAACAATCTAACACCCACTCACTGTGTCTGTCACCCTCGTGCCCACTGTGGTCCAAAGAGCCAAGCTTAAAATGCACGTGGAGACTTCCGAACATGAGGAATGGAGGCCAATGGGAGCATCAAACAAACCAGTTATCAGGAGACTGCAGATGTTCTGCCTTGAAACATTGTGTGTCTATCTCCCTCCACAGATGAACAATAGACAATATGTGCAGGAGTAAGCCATTTGGCCCTTTGAGCCAGCACCGCCATTCAATGTGATCACGGCTGATCATCCCCAATCAGTACCCCATTCCTGCCTTCTCCCCATATCCCCTGACTCCGCTATTTTTAAGAGCCCTATCTAGCTCTCTCTTCAAAGCATCTAGAGAACCTGCCTCCACTGCTGAGGCAGAGAATGCCACAGACTCACCACTCTTTGTGAGAATAAGTATTTCCTCGACTCCGTTCTAAATGGCTTACTCCTTATTCTTAAACTGTGGCCCCCTGGTTCTGGGCTCCCCCAACACCGGGAACATGTTTCCTGCCTCTATTGTGTCCAAGCCCTTAACAATCTTATAAGATGCTGCCTGGTCTGCTGTCTTCCTCTAACACTTTGATGTTTGTTCAAACCACATATCTGAGAGCCTGCAATGCATCCACCTGACCACATACCTGCCACACCAGTGGGACTTGCTACGTAGATTCAGAGAGGGCAAAGTCAGTGCCTAGAACTTCCATTGTGGCCTTTAATGAGAACCATTGACTGTTGCTGAGGAGAGCAGAAATCATGCTGCATTTTGTTGAAGCCTCAGTGCTCACTGGACTACAGGAACTGGGTGTGACCAATGAGGACTATTCTGGCTCAGCAATCAGGCACTTTGTTTACTTAGAAAATTGAAGAAATTTGGCACTTCTATAGAACCTCTATTGGTATACAGAAGAGAACACAATGATGGATTGCATCACAAAGTAATTTGGTAACTCAAGCACCCAGATGCAAAAGATTGGGGATGATCAGCCATGATCACATTGAATGGCGGTGCTGGCTCGGTGAAGGGCCGAATGGCCTACTCCTGCACCTATCGTCTATTGTCATAAATTGACACCATCCAGTCCACCACAGGTTTTGACCTCCCCACCACTGAAGGATCTACAGGATTTTCTGCCTCAAAAAGACAGCAAATATCATCAAAGACCATCAGCACATGCTTTCATCCCACTGATACCATTCAGAAGGTACCTGAGAACCGTGACCTCAGCGTCAGAATCGCTGATAATTCATTGCGGACATAGATTGAAGTGGTTAACCAAAATCCATGAATCAGGAAACTTTGTTTCACAAATAACAGTGAAGAAAGTAAATGGTATGTTAGCATTCATAGCAAAAGGATTTGCATATAGGAACAGGAGGGTTCTACTGCATTTGTACAGGGTCTTGGTGAGACCACACCTGGAGTATTGCGTACAGTTTTGGTCTCCAAATCTGAGGAAAGACATTCTTGCCATAGAGGGAGTACAGAGAAGGTTCACCAGACTGATTCCTGGGATGGCAGGACTTTCATATGAAGAAAGACTGGCTAGGCTCAGCTTGCACTTGCTAGAATATAGAAGATTGAGGCGGGGATCTTATAGAAACTTATAAAATTCTCAAGGGGTTGGACAGGCTAGATGCAGGAAGATTGTTCTCGATGTTGGGGAAGTCCACGACAAGGGGTCACAGTTTAAGGATAAGGAGGAAATCTTTTAGGATCGAAATGAGAAAAACATTTTTCACATAGAGTGGTGAATCTCTGGGATTCTCTGCCACAGAAGGTAGTTGAGGCCAGTTCATTGGCTATATTTAAGAAGGAGTTAGATGTGGCCCTTGTGGCTAAAGGGATCAGGGGGTATGGAGAGAAGGCAGGTACAGGATACTGTGTTGGATGATCAGCCATGATCATATTGAAAGGCGGTGCTGGCTCGAAGGGCCGAATGGCCTCCTCCTGCACCTATTTTCTATGTTTCTATAACACGTTGCCTCCTGCTGCTGACAAATACTCTGCTTGACAAGATTGCTGGGTGCAGATTGTCTAATAATGTACACAAGTGTGGTACAGGAGTGGAAGGTGGGTGCACCCAGGACCTGCCGCCGGCAAACCAAGTGATTCTCTGCTGAACGAGCACAAGTGACGGACAACCGGTTTGTAGGTGTGTTTCGCTGTGTGCTGAACCCCAGGCCAATCGATGTGCAATCGAGTGCGCGACTGCTGGAACCGCCCGACATTTCGCCCCGTAGATATTTAAACTGTTAGTTTCCGGATCTTGGCGGGGAAACCGACTCGGTTTAGTGGAAGAGATACAGCACCCATCGCGGGAGCCTTTCCAGCACGGTTTGTGTCTGTTTCATTCCGATCGGAAAGGTAATTGCGAAGTAAGGATAAAGTAGTGCATAAGTTTTGTCCGGGATAAGTTCCCATCAGTCCCCGGCAAAGATAGAGCGGAGCAAGATATGATCTTTGGTCCCCAGTGCTGCCCTGCTGCCTCGGCCGTCCCGCGGGGGAGAGGGTGACTTCCTTTCACCCTCTCTCCCTCCCCTGAATCCCTTGTTGCTTCAATCTGCGGAGGCTGCCGATGCAAACAAGGGAACCGCAGACTCGTCCACCTTCTGGGGCAGGTGGTGTCTGGTGAGCGGGTGTGCAATGTGTGAAGAAGTCCGTTCCTTCCATTCCCGATCGGCGGACTTCCTGATGCAATCCCCCAGCCCCCCTCCTCCACCTTGAGGAGTCGTGGGCCACAGGTCCCCAGGTGTCGGTGGTGATGTTGCCTTTCTTCAATGAGGCTTTAAGCACACTCTTCAATCAGATGAGCCCCTGCATCCAACAGCACCAATAGTGTAACTGGGGAGTGTTTGCCCAAAACAGGGCACTGATGTTGTTCGCAAGTCCCTCGGGTAAACTGGGAAGGGTTTGCCACTGAGATTGGAATGTGCTCACTGTAAATTGAGCCGTTTGGATTAGTTCTGAAAATTATCTCCAGTCCCTCAGGGAGGTTCAGCCGTCTTCACTGAAGAAGGGTCTCGTCCCGAAACGTCACCCATTCCTTCTCCCCAGAGATGTTGCCTGACCCGCTGAGTTACTCCCGCATTTTGTGTCGACCTTCGATTTAAACCAGCATCTGATCTGCAGTTGTTTCCTACACGCTTCACTGAAGTTTACTCTGTTGTAAAGCTGTGGGCGAGAAGGTGTTCCACAGTTCCACCCGATTGATGGAGTCAGGCTTCATCGAGTTCAAATCAGACCAAGTGTAATAGTTGATGCAGCTTCCTGGATTGTTCATGTAGTTGTTAGGTGGTGAAGATCCTGTCCACCCTGCCTCTAGATAGGCAGGATCTAACCTGTAATTTAAAGGCCGTTTGTTAATCACGGGGGGGGGGGGGGGGGGGTTCTTGTGGAGATAAGTGTGATTACTTTCCATCAGCAGACAGCATGTAGTTGACAGATAGACCTGTCTACTTTCTTGAAGTTGGCCACAATTAAGGAAACTCCAATCCCCTGGAATATCCTCCCCTTCCCACATGTGGACACAGATTATGTATTTGTCACATATTCTTCACACTGAAATACATTTTAATGCAGCATGCCATCAGCTCAAAGCCTTGTTACTGCTGTGTGGTCAGCCAGGAGTAATGGCAAAGCTTGTCAGAATTGGTTGCCTTGCACTAGTCCCATGACAAAGTGGAGTATTTGTAATGACAAGATTGTTCGAAGTATCCTGGTGTTAGCCGTGGCAGCATTCATCAGTTGATGGGAAGTAATGAGTGGGCAAATGCATGGCAGATGCAGTATAATGTGGATAAATGTGAGGTTATCCACTTTGGTGGCAAAAACAGGAAAGTAGACTATTATTTGAATGGTGGCCGATTAGGAAAAGGGGAGATGCAACAAGACCTGGGTGTCTTGGTACATCAGTCATTGAAAGTAGGCATGCAGGTGCACCAGGCAGTGAAGAAAGCGAATGGTATGTTAGCATTCATAGCAAAAGGATTTGAGTATAGGAGCAGGGAGGTTCAATTGCAGTTATTCAGGGTCTTGGTGAGACCACACCTGGAGTATTGCGTACAGTTTTGGTCTCCGAATCTGAGGAAAAACATTCTTGCCATAGAGGGAGTACAGAGAAGGTTCACCAGACTGATTCCTGGGATGTCAGGACTTTCATATGAAGAAAGACTGGATAGACTCGGCTTGTACTCGCTAGAATTTAGAAGATTGAGGGGTGATCTTATAGAAATGTACAAAATTCTTAAGGGGTTGGACAGGCTAGATGCAGGAAGATTGTTCCCGATGTTGGGGAAGTCCAGGACAAGGGGTCACAATTTAAGGATAAGGGGGAAATATTTTAGGACCGAGATGAGAAAAACATTTTTCACACAGAGAGTGGTGAATCTCTGGAATTCTCTGCCACAGAAGGTAGTTGAGGCCAGTTCATTGGCTATATTTAAGAGGGAGATAGATGTGGCACTTGTGGCTAAAGGGATCAGGGGGTATGGAGAGAAGGCAGGTAAGGGATACTGAGTTGAATGATCAGCCATGATCATATTGAATGGCGGTGCAGGTTCGAAGGGCCGAATGGCCTACTCCTGCACCTATTTTCTATGTTTCTATCCGCTGCTGAGAAAAGCTGACAATGCAGATTCCCTCTGGATGAATCCTTCGTGTGTTTCCTGAACCCTTGGCATTCAGCATGAGGTAGTTTGTCTTGTGATCCATAATAACCTGCAGATTGAGGAAGTAAAATTAGAAATAGGATGTGTAAACAGACCCTTCTGTGGCAAGGAATTTGGCATTCACGGAGAGAGCAGATCTGGCTGGAGAGTGTGCCTAAAGATTTTCCTGCTGTACGTGGTGTATCGCAGTGCCGACAGCCTTGGAGATCTGAGCCTGGAGAAAATTGCTCATAGTGGCATCTAGGTAGAATGTGTAAGTCAGCTCATGTCTACTGCTTATACAGTGCCCTCCATAATGTTTGGAACAAAGACCCATCATTTATTTATTTGCCTCTGTACGCCACAATTTCAGATTTGTAATAGAAAAAAATCACATGTGGTTAAAGTGCACAGTCAGATTTAATTAAAGGCAATTTTGATACATTTTGGTTTCACCATGTAGAAATTACAGCTGTGTTTATACATAGTCCTCCCCATTACAGGGCACCATAATGGTTGGGACACATGGCTTCACAGGTGTTTGTAATTGCTCAGGTGTGTTTAATTGCCTCCTTAATGCAGGTATAAGAGAGCTCACAGCAACTAGTCTTTCCACCAGGAGGGATTAATGATTAAAATTTTTGACTTGGGAGTCAGGGGACGAATGTTCAACTGGATTAAGGATTTTTTATTGAATAGAACAATACAAGTAATGGTTGGTAGTGTCAGTTCAGAGACTGTAGAAATAGAGAATGGAACCCCGCAGGGAAGTGTTATCAGTCCAGTTTTATTTAATATCATGATAAACAACATATTTTGCAAAGTAAAGAGAGGGTTCGGTCTGTCTTTGTTTGCAGATGACGGGGCCATCTGGAAAAGTGGTCGTAATGTAGAGTTTGTTTTAAAACAGATTCAAAAAGTGTTAGAGTCTGTAGAGGAGTGGGGGGACACATGGGACTTTAAAATCTCTGCCTCTAAGACTAAATATATGGTATTTGGTTTTAAAAGAAAGTTGTCTAAGTTAGGGCTGTATATGTATGGGTCTCTTTTGGAGAAAGTAAAGGTTTTTAAGTTTTTGGGTGTTTGGTTTGAAGAGCATATGACTTGGGCTGTACATGTTGGTAAAATTGTGTTGAAGTGTGGAAGAGTTCTGAATGTTATGAGAAGTCTGGTTGGGTGTGAGTGGGGGGCCAACAGGGAGACAATGATGCTAATTTATCAGGCCATGATCAGATCTTCTCTTGACTATGGGTGTTTTGTGTATCGGTCTGCGTCTAAAACAGTTCTGGCTAGGCTAGATGTGTTGCAGGCAAAGGCTTTGAGGCTTTGCTGTGGAGCCTTTAGAACTTCCCCAGTCCCTGCCCTGATTGTTGAAATGGGAGAAATGCCCTTATGGTTAAGGCGCATTAAGTTAGGGTTACATTACTGGGCGAAACTTTGTGGGTGTAATGATACCTTCCCAGCGAGGTGTTTGTTGCAAGAGGAGGATGATGGTAACAAATATTACACATTTTTTGTCATTATAAATCAGTGGGCTAGGAAGTTGGGTTTGGAACAAGGGGGTATTATAGAGCATATGTTATGGCTACCTGTGCCCTATTGGGTTCTTCCTGAACTGGTTATTGAGCTTGCGTTTCTTGAGGGAAAAGATAAGCGTGAGGTGACTCCAAGAATAATGGAATATTTTAATTTAATTCGTGAGAGCACTTTGATTGTTTTCACAGATGGATCTAAGGACCCAGTTAGTGGGAGAGCTGGGTTTGGAGTGTATGTGGAGCAGCTTGGGTTGAGGTTTGGTCGACGCATTTCTGATGGAAGCTCTGTTCTCACGACTGAATTAATGGCAATTCAATGGGCTCTATGGTGGATTGAGGAAGCCAGTTTTAGAGAAGTCATTATCTGTTCCGATTCTGTAGCTGCTCTTGAAACTTTAAGAGCGGGGAAATCTAAAGCTCGTCCTGACATTCTAAATGAAATCTTGGGTGTGTTTTCCAGAATTGGGTTTGCGTATAATATCACCTTTTGTTGGGTTCCTGGGCATGCTGGGGTGAGGGGAAATGAGCAGGTGGACCTCGTAGCAAAGGAAAGTTTAAAAAGAGAAATAGATATTCATGTATCATTGGGGAGAGTGGAATTGAGAGAAATAATTAAAGAGGGCTTAATAAAAGAATGGCAGAGAGGATTGGGAAAAGGAAGTCAGGGGCAGACATTACTTTTCTATTCAATCTGAAGTTAGGAAAATATGTTTCTGTACATCTCTGTCTCGTAGGGACTCAGTTAAATGGTGTAGGTTGAAATTGGGACACTGTGGGTTAAATTATTATTTGTACATTATCGGGAAACATGTTTCTGGCTTGTGTGAATGTGGGAGTGATGAGACAGTTAAGCATGTTTTCCTAGAATGTGAAAAGTATAGTGTAGAAAGAAAAGTATTGTTAGTTAGACTGATGGGACTTGGTGTTGGGGCTTTTTCTGTTTTATCTTTGTTTGGGCATAATGAGAAACATCAATTGATATCCAGGGCTGTTCTTCAATTCCTGCATGTGACAGGATTGTATGTAAGAATCTAGTTCAAGCTCTGAACTGTGGAAAGCAGTAATACGCTTAGCAGCATCTACACTGCCAGAACCCGATAAAAAGAAAAGAAAGAAAAGTCTTTCCACCAAGAGAAATTGAAACATGGTGGTGTCTTGAGCTCTGGCTGGATAGAGCAGAGTTGGAGGGTGGCTGTTTTTTCCCCATTTCTTTCATTAGTAGTAGGACTAGTATTAGTAGAATTAGATTAGTGTTAAGAAAGGAGGGGTTCTAGAGGCCCATGGCTTCAGGGAATGGTGGGGCTAAGGATGGTGGGTGGCAGACTGTAGTTAAGGAAAAGGGGGGCTCTAAGAGAGGGGCATCGAGTGAAAGACGCGAAATGTTAGGAGATGAAGGAAATAAAGTTAGGAGAACTTGAATTATTGAAGAATTTGTTGTGCTGTTTAAAGTTAAAGGAACAAATCAAGGAGATGCATGATTTAGAGCAGTGAATCCATTAAAAATTACCGCCGCTTTGGAGAGCCAGATAGGCTGGGATTTTCAGGCCAAGATTCTGTATAATGGGATGATCAGAATTTGTTGCAACGACAGAAAACAGTTTAATGATGCTAGGGGTGTGGGGAAATTGGTGGTCAAGGTGGGAGAGTTTGCTCCCTAGAGGAAGACAGCAGGGAATAAAGGGAGTGGTGTAGGGGATGTATGTTGGCTTGTCTGAGAAGGAGATCTTAGAAAACGTTAAGGGGGCCCAGGTAACTGATGTTGTGAGATTTAAGTGTAGGAATGGAGTCGGGGACCCGCTGGTCCTGCTTACGTTCAAAGATGGAGTACTGCCACAGAGAGTGTTTCTTGGGACTATGGCTTATAAGGTGAGGGAGTACATTAAACCACCGTTGTGCTGCTATAACTGTCAGAGATTTGGACATGCTGCTGGGTCTTGTCGGGGTAAAGGAAAGTGTGCAAAGTGTGGTGGAGATCATGCAATACAAAATTGCAAGGCAGAGGATCCTAAGTGCCCTAACTGTGATGGGGATCATGCAGCAGGGTTTCATGGTTGTGAGTGCTTTGTTCAGGCGAAGCGAGTGCAGGAAGTGAAGGATCAGAACAACGTGTCATATGCAGAGGCAGCTCAAAGGGTCGCTAGAAAACGCGGAGATGTGAGCGCCGGGACTAGAGTGGTGCTAGGAAGCCAGATCACTGTGCCAAACTTGCCGTTGGCTTTTCCATCTGACATGTTGATTTTTAATAAGAAATCATTTCTGTCTTTTGTTTTTGATGTGCTGGTAGGAGCTAAGAAAGCAGCTAACCGGTCAGATATCCTCAGGTTAGTGGTGGGGACAGCTGAAAGGTTCCCCAGTATAAAGCAGTCGCCAGAAAAATTGCATCAATACATGACGGAGGGTCAGTGTATGGAGAGGTCACAGTTGTCGAGAGCTAGCAGTATGGAGTATGTCAGTAAGGTGGATGATGATTATCCTCATTAACATAATTATGTTTTATATACTTCAATGGAACGCCCGGAGTCTGATTGGAAATGTTCAAGAGTTAAAGAGATTTGTTGATGAATTTAAAGAAGCACCAGAATTAATATGTATCCAAGAGACATGGTTAAAGCCCTGTCTAGATTTTGTAATCCCAGGTTATGAATGTGTTATGAATGATCTGATAGATCAGGTGGGCGTTGTGCAACTTTTGTTAAGACTGGGTTGCAGTATAGGAAAGTTGACATTAATTCTAATCTTGAGGTTTTGGCTGTGGAGGTTTGGAGCAGTCAGAATTCTATTACTGTGATAAATTATTATAACCCCCGTCAACCCTTGATATTGTCAGATTTTGATGAGATAATGGAGAAGGTAAGGTGTCCTGTTATATGGATTGGAGATTTTAATGCGCATAATCCTTTATGGGGTAGTGATCACAGGGATATAAATGATGTTATTGTTGAGGAATTTCTAGATAAGTATGAGTTGGTATTGTTAAATGATGGAAGGCCGTCTAGGTATAATATTGTGAGAAACACCTGCAGCCACATAGATTTATCAATTGCTTCATCAAACTTAGCAAGAATTGGTGAATGGGATGTAATGGATAGATATACACTGGGTAGTGATCATTATCCAATTTTATGTAGATTTGGTAGGGATTTGAGGAGAGAAGTGGATAAGAAAGTCCCTAGATATAACTTTTCTCAGGCCAAATGGGATAAATTCCAAGATAAGGCTCAAAGTTTAGTTGGAGAGGTTAATAGTGAGGGTTCTGTAGATAGTTGGATGTGATGAAGCTGTAAGGAATAGGAATAAAGCCTATCGAAAATTAAAGTATCCAATTTTGGTCAATGCAATGGAGTACAAGCGGCTAAGGGCAGTAGCAAGACTAGTTGTAAAGGATGCAAAGAGGAACAGTTGGAGGAAGTTTGTGGTACGCTAGGCCCTGAAACTCCAGTAAGGCATTTGTGGTCAGCTGTGCGTAGAATGTCAGGAGTATATAAAAGAAGTTTGTTACCAGTGTTGCAGAAGGGTGAGGTGGTAGCAGTCTCCAATAAGGAAAAAGCAGACGTGTGTGTGTGTTGACAGTTTTCAAGCAGTGCATAGATCAGAGAGCATGGGAGTGGAGAGGTGTAGAAAGAGAACCGAGCTGATGGCAGTTAATCAGTGGAAGCTGGAGAGGAGTTTAGTAAATGATAATACCTTTAATGTGTTTTTTACTATAAAAGAGTTGAAGGATGCAATTATGTCCGGGGCAAATACCACCCCGGGGAGAGATGGGTTGTCGTATGAGTTATTTAAACATCTGGATGATACTGTACTTGATGAAATCTTAGCTTTGTTTAATAGGGCTGTTTACCAAAGGAATGGAAACATGCAGTCGTGGTCCCTATTTTAAAACCGGGCAAAGAGGCATCTGACCCTAGTTCATATCGCCCTATAGCGCTCACAGCAGTGCTCTGTAAAATTATGGAGAGGATGGTAACCAACAGACTAGTTTATTTTTTAGAAACCAGAGGACTATTTGTTGATGTACAGAATTGCTTTAGGAATGGAAGGTCTACAATGGAGTCTGTATCAGTTTTGGAGTTTTTAATATCAGGATATTAAAAGAGCATTTAGAAGCAAGGAAACAGTAGTGAGTGTATTCCATGATATTGAGAAGGCATATGATTCTTTGTGGAAGGAGGGATTAATGATTAACATTTTTGACTTGGGAGTCAGGGGATGAATGTTCAACTGGATTAAGGATTTTTTATTGAATAGAACAATACAAGTAATGGTTGGTAGTGTCAGCTCAGAGACTGTAGAAATAGAGAATGGAACCCCGCAGGGAAGTGTTCAGTCCAGTTTTATTTAATATCACGATAAACTACATATTTTGTAAATTAGAGAGAGGATTTGGTCTGTCTTTGTTTGCAGATGACGGGGCCATCTGGAAAAGAGGTTGTAATGTAGAGTTTGTTTTAAAACGGATTCAAAGAATGTTAGAGTCTGTAGAGGAATGGGGGAACACATGAGGCTTTAAAATCTCTGCCTCTAAGACTAAATATATGGTATTTGGTTTTAAAAGAAAGTCACCTAAGTTAGGGCTGTATATGTATGGGTGTCTATTGGAGAAGGTAAAGGTTTTTGGGTGTTTGGTTTGAAGAGCGCATGACTTGGGCTGTGCATGTAGGTAAAATTGTGTTGAAATGTGAAAAAGTTCTGGTTGGGTGTGAGTGGGGGGCCAACAGGGAGACAATGATGCTAATTTATCAGGCCATGATCAGATCTTCTCTTGACTATGGGTGTTTTGTGTATGGGTCTGCGTCTAAAACTGTTCTGGCTAGGCGAGATGTGTTGCAGGCAAGGACTTTGAGGCTTTGCTGTGGAGCCTTCAGAATTTCCCCAGTCCCTGCCCTGATTGTTGAAATGGGAGAAATGCCCTTATGGTTAAGGCGTATTAAGCTAGGGTTACATTACTGGGCTGAACTTTGTGGGTGAAATGATACCTTCCCAACAAGGTGTTTGTTGCAAGAGGTTGATGATGGTAACAAATATAACACATTTTTTGTCATTATAAATCAGTGGGCTAGGAAGCTGGGTTTGGAACAAGGGGGTATTATAGAGCATACAATATGGCTACCTGTGCCCTATTGGGTTCTTCCTGAACTGTTTATTGAGCTTGCTTTTCTTCAGGAAAAAAAATAAGCGCGAGGTGACTCCAAGAATAGTGGAATATCTTAATTCAATCAGTGAGAGCACTTTGATTGTTTTTACTGATGGATCTAAAGATCCATTTAGTGGGAGAGCTGGGTTTGGAGTGTATGTGGAGCAGCTTGGGTTGAAGATTGGCTGACGCATTTCTGATGGAAGCTCTGTTCTCACGACTGAATTAATGGCAATTCAATGGGCTCTATGGTGGATTGAGGAAGCCAGTTTTAGAGAAGTCATTATCTGTTCTGATTCTGCAGCTGCTCTTGAAACTTTAAGAGTAGGGAAATCTAGAGCTCGTCCTGACATTCTAAATGAAATCTTGAGTGTGTTTTCTAGAATTGGGTTTGCGTGTAACATCACTTTTTGCTGGGTTCCCGAGCATGCTGGGGTGAGGGGAAATGAGCAGGTGGACCTCATAGCAAAGGAGAGTTTAAGAAGAGAAATAGATATCCATGTATCATTGGGGAGAGTGGAACTGAGAGAAATAATTAATGAGGGCTTAACAAAAGAATGGCAGAGAGGATGGGAAAAGGAAGTCAGGGGTAGACACTACTTTTCTATACAATCTGAAGTTAGGAAAATATGTTTCTGTATATCTCTGTCCCGTAGGGACTCGGTTAAACTGTGTAGATTGAGGTTGGGACACTGTGGATTAAATTACTATTTGTGCATTGTAGGGTAACATGTTTCTGGCTTGTGTGAATGTGGGAGCAATGAGACAGTTAAGCATGTTTTCCTAGAATGTTAAAAGTATAGTGTAGAAAGAAAGGTATTGTTTGTTAGACTGACAGGACTTGGAGTTGAGGCTTACACAAAAAGCTGGAGAAACTCAGCGGGTGCAGCAGCATCTCTGGGCTGTTCTTCAATTCCTGCATGTTACAGGACTGTATGTAAGAATCTAGTTCAAACTTTGACCTGTAGAGGGCAGTATTACGCTTAGCAGCGTCTACACTGCCGGAATCCTACAAGAAGAAGTCTTTCCACCAATCTTTCCATCACCTTTGGAAATGTTTATTGCTGTTTATCAACATGAGGATAAAGTTGTGCCAATGAAAGACAAATAATCCATTATGAGACTGAGATACAAGAATAAAACTGTTAGAGACATGAGCCAAACCATAGGCTTACCAAAATCAACTGTTTGGAACATCATTAAGTTGAAAGTGAGCACTGGTGAGCTTACCAATCGCAAAGGGACTGGCAGGACAAGGAAGACCTCCACAGCTGATGACAGAAAATTTCTCTCTATAATAAAGAAAATTCCCCCAACACCTGTCTGACAGATCAGAAACAATCTTCAGGAGTCAGGTGTGGATTTGTCAATGACCACTGTCTGCTGAAGACTTCATGAACAGAAATACAGAGGCTACACTGCAAGATGCTAACCATAGGATGGGCAGGTTACAGTTTGCCAAGAAGTGCTTAAAAGAGCAACTACTGTTCTGGAAAAAGGTCTTGTGGACAGATGAGATGAAGATTAACATATCAGAGTGATGGCTAGAGCAAAGTATGGAGCGGAGGAAGAACTGCCCAAGATCCAAAGCATACCACCTCATCTGTGAAACACGGTGGTGGGGGTGCTATGGCCTGGGCATGTATCCCTGCTGAATGTATTGGCTCACTTATCTTCATTGATGATACAACTGCTGATGGTAGTAGCATAATTAATTCCAAAGTGTATAGACACATCCTATATGCTCAAGTTCGAACAAATGCCTCAAAATGCATTGGCCGGTGGTTCATTCTACAGCAAGACAATGATCCCAAACTTAATGCTAAAGCAACAAAGGAGTGTTTCAAAGCAAAAAAATTGTAAATTCTTGAGTGGCCACGTTAATCACCCGATCTGAACCCAATTGAGCATGCCTTTTATATGCTGAAGGGGACTAGCCCCCAAAATAAGCATAAGCTAAAGATGGCTGCAATACAGGCCTGGTAGAGCGTCACCAGAGAAGGCACCCAGCAACTGGTGATGTCCACGAATCGCAGACTTCAAGCAGTCAATGCATGCAAAGGATATGCAACAAAATATTAATCAAGTCTAATTTCATATACTGTGTCCCAAACATTATGGTGCCCTGAAATGGGGGAACTATGTATAAACACAGCTGTAATTTCTATATGTTGAAACTAAAATGTATAAACATGGCTTTTATTAAAATCTGACGATGTGCACTTTAACCACATGTGATTTTTTTTTTACTATTACAAATCTCAAACTGTGGAGAGGCAAATAAATAAATGATAGGACTTTGACTCAAACATTATGGACCGCACTGTACCTTGATCTCCAAAGGCCCAGGGTTCCTGATCCACCCTGACAGCCATGGAGTTTTGACAGGGATGTCACTACTAAGGAACCCATTTAATGAGTTTTGCAGTAGCAACATCTTGTGACGTTAAAAAAAAAACAACAGTATCTCTTATTTCTTGCCCTCTTTAGTAGAGTTTTTGAGGAAGTCCCAGTTATTTTGAATTTGTTGTATCAGATCTCCCTTTTCAGCAAAACCAGGGTGTCATGAACCAAGCTGTGTTGAGAAGATGGTGATAGATTGGAGCAGAAAGATGTAATGACGTGGGTAAGGGTGTAAGTGGGTTTTACCAGTTAACGATGTCACTTGATGGATGCCTGATGCCAACAAAAATGTCAGGCATGTCACCATGGAGATGCCCTGTCCAGATTCATGTCAGGCACAATGTGACCCGGATGTTACTCCAGCACCATCCACTGTGGTTGAGATCCAACTGGACCACATATTATCCCCAAAACTGACACCATGTGATAGAATGTATAGGATTCTATCTGGATTACACTGTGCTGTGATCCAGAGTACACTGCCCAGAAAGTAGCAAGACAGAGAAAAAACTGGTGAGCACTGAAGGTGTATTGTCTGGTAACCTATCAGCAGTACTTCCTGTCAAATAGAAAATAGTGATGACAGTTATGGAAGTTCTGAGCGCAGTGGCCCAGATATATGGTACACGTTCCAGTGGCAATGAAATGATGGTGCAGGTGACACCACTCATCTATTTGCTTCAGGAAATCAGTGTCTTCCACCACATTTCTAACTGAACAATGAACACTTGACCACTGAGTCATCCACATTCAAAGCATTGACAATTACAAATTACTTCAAGTTAGTTTTCCCTTTCGCAACCATGTAAAACACTCTCCAGTTTGGGGGAAGATGGAGTGTTATAACATCAAGGGATCCTCACCTCTGCATTAACGTGCTACTTGGAAAATGTTACACACTAATTATCAGAATGTTATTTTATATCCGGGTTCTTTGCATTAATTAATTCGATCTGTGTATTTGTATATACATTTATGGTTTCAAAAGAGTTGACAACACTGAAGTCTCTGCTCTGATTTTAAGAGCATGAGAAATAGGAGTGGTTCCATCTACAGACCCTCTATCAGTCAATAGACAATAGGTGCAGGAGTAGGCCACACGGCCCTTCAAGCCAGCGCCGCCATTCAATGTGATCATGGCTGGTCATCCACAATCAGTACCCCGCTCTTGCCTACTTCCTATATTTCCTGAATCTGCTATCTTCAAGAGCCCGATCTAGCTCTCTCTTGAAAGTTTCCAGAGAACCAGCCTCCACCGCCCTCCGAGGGAGAGAATTCCACACTCACAACTCTGCGTGTGAAAAAGTGCTTCCTCATCTCTGTTGCTCCGTTGCTTGCAGTCAAAAGATCTCTGCTGCTCTTTGGCCTCAAATCCACTTTCACATCCAATCCCCACATTAATATAATTGTGTACATTACGAGCTCTCAGACACAGCAAATTCTAATGTTTTCCCCACCACCTCCCCACCCATCCATCCCCCTGTCCTAAAAAGAGACGTAATCTTGACATTATAATCTATACTTATAGATTGCTCATTGTGGGGAAAGGATATTTCCACCTCTCAAAATGTTAAGTTTCAATAACATCTTGTCCCTCCACAATCTAGAAATTATAGGCCTTTACCACACATTATTTCCACGTCATAACAAGAAACCTAAACCACTGCCTACAAGACAAATCTCTGCATGCTGTATCACTTGCACCTTGCAAAATTTTAACAGGAATTATGTAAGGTGTACACTAACCCCCTGGCAAAAAAAAGACAGGGATGCAGTTTGTCTTCTTATCTACTTGCTGTAAATGCAAATTACCTCCGTGTTTTTCATATGGCAATACTTAGCAGTCACTTAACACTTAAAATATTTTCTTTGCTTCCTTAAAATGCAAATCATCTAATATTTCCCCACATTACTCAATTTGCAACTTTCTTCCTGCTATACATACTATGCCACTGCAACCTCTTGTCATTCTCTTTACCACTTGTTTTCCCATGTATTTTTGTCATGCTAGTAAACTTGTGAAACTTGATTCCTTTATCCAAATCTCACCTTCCACAAATTCACCCCTCCCTGCACCCAACAAAAATCCGGGGAATTAGCACTGAGCAGAAACTCAACTGAACCGGCCACATAAATACCGTGGCAGCAAAAGCACATCATAAGCTAAATAACCTAAGGCAAGTGAATCACTTCCCAACACCTCAAAGCCTTCCCACCAAGTGCAAGTCACATGTCAGGAACATGCCTGCTCAAATGCAAATCCACAACCAAAGCAGCTTGACACCATCCAACTCAAAGCAGCCCTATCAATTATCACTTCTACCTGCACAGCTTCACGTCAGTGGGTGCACACTACAAAATACACTGCAATAACTTGCCCAGACTGTTCTGACAACAGCTCCCAGTAACCTCTGCCATCCAAGCAAGAGCAAAGTTTTTTGAACATCATCACCATTTCCCTTTGTATAAATGTGTTTTTGTTGCATTAATATTTATATTATTACACTTTTTGCTTTGGTAGAACTTCTTTGAAGATGGATATTGAAGGAAGATGCAAGAGTTGAAACTTGGACACGGAATTTTCTTTACAGACATCATGGCACAGATTACTCTGTTGGGGACAATTGTCGTGTTAACTTATCTTTCCCTACATGCTGCTTGTGTATCATCAGATGGGTCAGAAGCATATTCAATGAATTGTTCAAGAATTGGATATCCACTTTCTCCTTGTATCGTGGGGCCAGACGTAGAGAAGTTGGATCTGTCCCACAACAACATCAAAATAATTCAACAGCAGAACTTCCAAAATCTGACCAAGCTAAAAATTCTGTTTCTACAATTCAATGAGATCGCCAAAATAGAACCTGGATCATTTGCAAAAAACTCAGAGCTACTGCATCTTGATCTTTCAAATAATTTGCTGCACATTATTTCAGACTTGCCATTTAACCATCTCCGATCATTAACATACCTTGATATTACCCACAACAGGTTTGAAACGGCCGACTTTGGAGCAGAGATCAGCAAGCTGCAGAAACTACACACTCTACGTTTTGGAAATGTTTGGCTCTCTTCCCTGAATTCCAGTTACGTATTTTCCCTTAAGGCAATCCCAATTAAAGAGATGTATTTTATACCTGGAGAATTGAAGACATATGAACCTGGAACGCTCAATATCCTGCAGAGCATGGAGAAACTTTCTTTAGATTTACAGTTTGGGCTGCAACCACAATTATTGATTAATATTTTTAAGGATATTCCAATATCGACCACCACATTGGAAATTCTAAATACTGATTTGGACAAATATGGTGAAAATGAAGATCTATTCTTTCCTTTAAAAAAATCAAATATCTCAACATTAGTTATTGAGAATATTACCATTGATGATTCTTTGACTACTTATCTCCTTAACACTGTTCTGGACTCAAACATAACAGAATTATATTTAAGCGGTGTTGGAATGAATGGCATTGGCAGATGGAATATACAGACTGTGCCAGTAGAAAATATTAAATTGCGTAAACTTTCTATAATTGACTTACGTAATCCAAATTTCTACAAATTTTATTCACTTGAATATTTACTTAATATATTTATACATCTGACTGAATTAAGAATAATGAAGGGGAGCTTGTTCTACGTCCCATGTGAGGTATCTGAAATCATGACTGAAGTAAGATATTTGGATTTATCTTCCAACTTACTTCAGGGACCTACCCTAGTTCCTGAAGAATGTTCAGCTCCTTTTCCCAAACTTAACACTCTCATTCTGAACAGGAACAAAGTTGGAGATCTACAAATACTTAGTAGATTGACAAAGAAATTGAAGAGCTTGTCCCATATAAGTGTGAGTCATAATGATCTACGCTTGGCCAGGAAACAGCCTTGCACATGGCTTCAAACACTGAAACGTATGGATTTATCACACAATTCCCTGGCAGAAAATGTGTTTGACTGCATGCCGGCATCAGTGGAATCTCTAGACTTGAGTTACAATTTCATTACCACAGTGCCAAATCTTAGAAGACTGGAAAACCTCCGAGAAATTATTTTGACAAAAAATTCCATTGTCTCGTTTCCTGAGATTGCAGGACTGAAAACTTTGCATATTGACAACAATGAAATAACCCATGTCAACGTGGACTCATTACAGTCCATGGATCTGACGGAGCTCAAAATGAGCAATAACCCCTTTGAATGTTCCTGTGCAATCCAGTCACTCTCCAATTATATTCAACAGACAGATACAAAGATTCTTGATTGGCCGCATCAGTATCAGTGTTACAGTCCACCAAGATTTCGGAATCAAGTAATCAAATATCTGAAATTTTCTCCCATCGAGTGCAAAATCCCCTTATTTATAGGGATTCTTGTGGCATGTATAATAGCTTTAGTGGCAGTGTGTGTCCTGCTGTGTATAAAATATAACGTTACCTGGTACATACGCACACTGTGGCTTTGGCTCAAGGCTAAAAGAAATCTAGATGTCAGCCAGGTTCAAAAGAATTTTGAGTTCAATGCTTTTATTTCATACAGTGAACATGATGCCTTGTGGGTGAAGAGCAAATTGTTAGCGCAGCTAGAGAACAATGTGCCGCCATATCGCATCTGCATCCATGAAAGAGATTTCAAACCTGGAAAGCCAATCATTACTAATATCATTGACTGCATCTCAAAAAGCTACAAAACCATTTTTATCTTATCAAGAAACTTTGTGCAAAGTGAATGGTGCCACTATGAATTTTTCTTTGCCCACCAACAGGTATTTGATGATAAAAAGGACAGTCTCATTCTGCTCCTGTTAGAACCTATTCCAAAGAATTCTATCCCCGATCGATTTTGCAAATTGAGGAAGCTGATGAATAAGAACACGTACCTGGAGTGGCCTCAGAATGAGTTTCAACAGGGCTTCTTTTGGAAAAGATTGAAAGCTGTCCTGAATTTGGATTTCCATCCGTGCAGTTCTACAAGTGAGCATAAAAGGGGGCAATTAGATCCATGAATGCCATAGAGATACAGACTCAGAGTCATACAGCATGTAAACAGAACATTGGACCACCATGTCCATATCAATCAGTGGGCACTCAACCTTAACAATGTAGTGTTCTGCTCTCGTCGATACACTTGGATACCTTTTCAAGAAACATATTCAGATTGGTCAGACAAGCTCTACATTTGACAAAGCCATGGTGGCTATCTTTGAATTTGAATCCACCCATTCACAAAAAAGTGAAACTAACATTACTTCAACAAAAAAAAGTTGCTTTGTCCTATGTATATTGATGGTAAATACATTGATCTGAATTATCTGCAGCAATACCTACATATGGTTCAATGTACAAATTATATAACAATTAGATATCTGAGATGAAAAATGTTGCGCAGTATACTTAAAGATATACACTGACTGTATGATTTTCTTTTGTAAGTTGTTTTTTTAAACAATTGTGAAAAAGTAGTTGGATTTATTGTTCACCAGTTGGTAATTCTGGTCATCTATCAAGTTTCGATTTTGCATGAGTTATTGGCACTGCAGGCGTGAGCCCACACTCTGTACAAATCCACTCTGCAACATAAGGCTACCTGTTCCAGGCAACAGACAAGACACAGTTCATGGCCCTATGTCAATTTTATTGCAGAGACAAGGTCCTGTGACATTGGCATGTTACCACTACCAATTTTTGCGCATGTTGCGTACAATAGCTGTGCAATATCAGAAGCTTGTATTCTTTGCACCATGTGCCGTCTGAAATATAAATGAAGGTGAGGAGTTCTCTTGAACTGGGAAGGGTTATGCTTGTATTGCTTCAAAATGTTAATAATCAACTGCACTGTCAAGTAAAACTTCAATGTGGACTACCACAAATTAGTTCTAATTCGGCGTTCTAAGCAGAATTATGTGTAACTGGTTTCACCCACTTCACTCCATGAACAGTGAGGGTAGTTCTCGGGGTCGCAAGTTGCCATGGAGTTGTATATTTCTATTCTACCATCTTGTGCATTGCAACTGTCTATTTTCATATCATGCTACACCACAGCATAATAGAAACATCAAAAATAGGTGTAGGAGTAGGCTCGAGTTGGCCCTTCGAGCCAGCACCGCCATTCAATATGATCATGGCTTATCATTCTGAATCAGTACCCTGTTCCTGCTTTCGCCCCATATCCCTTGATTCTGTTAGCCCTAAAAGCTATATCTAACTTTCCCTTGAATACATGCAGTGATTTGGCCTCCATTGCCTTCTGTGGCAGAGAATTCCATAGATTCATATGTCTCTGGCTGAAAATGTTTTTCCTCATCTCAAACCTAAATGGCCTACCCCCTATTCTTAAACTGTGATCCCTGGTTCTGGACTCCCCCACATGGGGACCATTTTTCCTGCATCTGGCCTGTCCAATCTCTTAAGAATTGTAGATGTTTCTATAAGATCCCACCTCATCCTTCTAAATTCCAGTGAATATAAGCCCAGTCGATCCATTCCTACATCATATGTCAGTCCCACCATCCCAGGAATTAACCTGGTGAACCTACGCTACACTCCCTCAATAGCAAGAATGTCCTTCCTCAAATTAGGAGACCAAAACTGCACACAATGCTCCAGGTGCGGTCTCACCAGGATTCTGTACAACTGCAGTAGGACCTCCTTGTTCCTATACTCAAATCCTCTCGCCATGAAGGCCAACATGCCATCAGCTTTCTTCACTGCCTGCTGTATTTACATGCTTACTTTCAATGACTGATGTACAAGGACATCTAGGTCTTGTTGCACCTCCCCTTTTCCTAATCTGACACCATTCAGATGATAAACTGCGTTCTTGTTCTTGCCACCAACATATCCTCACATTTATCCACATTATACTGCATCTACCCACTCACCCAACCTATCCGTCACCCTGCAGCCATAGCATCCTCCTCACAGTTAACATGGTGTCATCTGCAAACTTGTTGATGTTACTTTTAATTCCTTCGTCTAAATCGTTAATATATGTTGTAAATAACTGTGTCCCAGCCCTGAGCCTTGTGGCACCCCACTAGGCACTGCCTGCCATTCTGAAAAGGACCCATTAATTCCTACCCTTTGCTTCCTGTCTGCCAACCAGTTTTCTATCCATGTCAATACCCTACCCCCAATACCATGAGCTCTAATTTTGCACACTAATCTCTTGTGTGGGACCTTATCGAAGGCTTTTTGAAAGTCCAGATACACCACATCCACTAGCTCTCCCTTATCCATTATATTCGTTACATCCTCACAAAATTCCAGAACATTAGTCAAGCATGATTTTACCTTCATAAATCCATGCTGACTTTGACCGATCCTGTCACTGCTTTCCAAATGCGCTGCTATAACATCTTTAATAATTGACTCAAGCATCTTCCCCACTACCGATATCAGGCTAACTGGTCTATAATTCCCTGTTTTCTCTCTCCCTCCTTACCTAAAAAGTGGGGTTACATTATCTATCCTCCAGTCTATAGAACATTGGAAAATGATTACCAATACAACCACGATTTGTAGGGCCACCTTGAGTACTCTGGGATGCAGATCATCAGGCCCTGGGGATTTATCTGCCTTCAGTCCCAACAGTTTACTCAACACAATTTCTTGACAAATGTTAATTTCCTTCAGTTCCTCCATCATGCAGGATCCTTGATCCCTTAGTATTTCGGGAGATAGTTTGTATCTTCCTTAGTGAAGACAGAACCAAAGTACTTGATTAACTGGTCTGCCATTTCCTTGTTTCCCATTATTAATTCACCTGTTTCTGATTGTAAGGGACCTACATTTGTCATCACTAATCTTTTCTTCTTCACATATCTAAAGAAGCTTTTGCAGTCAGTTTTTATATTCCCCACAAGCTTTCGTTCATGCTCTATTTCCCCCCTCTTAATTAAGCCCTTTATCCTCCTCTGTCGAATTCAAAATCTCTCTGGCCAATTTATATGCCTCTTCCTTAAATTTAACACTGTCCCTAATTCCCCTCGTTAGCCACGGTAGAGCCGCCTTCCATTTTATTTTTACACCAGACAGGTTTGAACAATTGTTGTAATTCATCCATGTGATCTTTAAATCTTTGCCATTGCGTATCCACTGTCTGCCCTTTAAGTGTCACTAGACTAAGTGGGACCCATTGGGTCCTTGTCACACAGGAGGCTTGGTCCCCACCCATAGTCCCCAACTGCACAGGCGCAGCTCATTTCCTCTCATCCCTAGCACTCTCTTCCCCCAGCTCTTCATCCTCCCTCTTCTTTCCCCTCTCCTCCTCACCTCCCCCAATCTCTCCCCCTCTCCTTTCCCCTAGCTTCAGTCACTCCCTCCCTCCCTCCATAACTCCTCTCCCTACCTCCCTCCTATCCCGTGATCCCCCACCTCCCCCACCCCTCCCGACCTCTACTCCCCCTTCTACCTCTATGCCCCCTCCTCACTCTTCTTTTCCCTCACCTCCTACCCTCCCCCAATCCCTCACTCACCTCTCCTTCCCCCTACCCTCAGTCACTCCCTCCATCCATAACTCCTCTCCCCTCCTCTCCCTCCATCCCCTCTCCTCCCCCACTCTCCCTCCCAGGTTCCCGCTCCTCTCCCTTCTTGTGTGCCCCGGAGGAGCATCAGGCATGGATCCCCGGCTTGGCCTGGAAGCTACAGCAGTTATGGTTGCGCCAGCATGTGGGCGGTGGGGAGCTCAGAGAAAAGACGTGGGAAGAGCCATGGGGGAGAGTGGGGTATCACGGGAGAGGGGGGCAGGAGCCAGCGAGGGGGACCAGAGGGGAAGGGGCTGGAGCTGCGGGGCATTGCGATGGCGGTGCGTTTGGGACTCACAGCAGGCGCCGGACGCTCTCCTCCACCGGTATCAGACTCTCTGCTTTCCGTTTGGTGACATCTCCGACTCTGGGCCAGGCCGGGCAGCTTCCGGTCCCCCCCGAAAATTCTGTCTGGTTGGAGACCTCCATCGGCAACCAACAGCGTCCCTCAGCTCCAGTATAGACGCGAAGGTGCAGGAAGGGGCGGACCATCCAGAAGAGTGACAGGAGAAGCGACCAATCCACACGGCGCTAACTGGCAGGAGAGGAGATCGATCTACGCACGCACGGTTTTTACGATTTTTAAACCTTGCTAACTTTTACAATTTACCACCATTCAGAACGAAACTTGGAGCACTCGCAGCACAGGAAAACGCTGAGTGAGCTGAAGAAAAATTGTAACGCTATCGCGTACCATTCTTACCAAAATAGAAAAACCGGATGAGCACAAGATCAGAGTTTTAGCAATATATAGATAGATAGAAGATAGAGAGATAGATTTGCCAGTCTATCCTAGCCAATTCCCGTCTCATACCATCAAAGTTAGCTTTCTTCAGGACCCTCGTCTCTGAATTAACTGTGTCACTCTCCATCTTAATGCAGAATTCCACCATATTATGGTTGCCCAAGGGGCTTTGCACAACAAAATTGCCAACTAATCCTTCCTCATTACACAGTACCCAGTCTAGGATGGCCTGCCCTCTAGTTGGTTCCACCACATATTGGCTTAGAAAAACATCCCGTACACACTCCAGAAAATCCTCCTCCTTAGTGTTGTCACCAATTTGGTTTGCCAAATCTATATGTAGATTAAAGTCACCCATGATAACTGCTGTACCTTTGTCACACGCATCTCTAATTTCCTGTTTGATGCTTTCCCCAATCTCATTGGCCATTATTGACCAGTTGTTCTGCTAATATATTACACTTTAAATCCCATTCAACTTTTCTCTTCACAACATTCTATCCCAACCCCTTCATATCTAGATAGAACACACAAATTAGGTCAAATTTAAACATTCTGCACATTTCTAATTCAAAAAGTTGGCACGTGTGCCTTGTCAAATGGCCTCTTGCAATGGTGAATCAATTTATAGTTTAAACTAAATAGTCGCTACCTGATCTGTTCTAATTGCAAATTTTAAATATCCATGGCACTTTCCATCAGTCACTGCTGATCCACAATCTCCAGCTGTTTACTTGCTCTCTCTGAGAATTAGATCACCCATTCACCGCTGCGCTCACTCATTTCAGGGGTCTCTCCCCCCCGCCCCCCCCCCCAATTGCCCCATCCTTGCCCATGCCCAGTCTACAGCTGCATCACCTAAAGCCTACAGCACAGCCAGCATCCTGGACTGGTCACATTTGCCCTCCCGGGGGTACAGCTTGATATCGGTAGCCAGTAGTCTCTTGCGAGGTCCCAGTATGGAGTTATTTCTAGTAGAAGGGGTGGTCTCCTCCCATAGGAGAAGGGAGATATCTCACTCGGCCACCACCTTCATCCAGTGGAAGCAACAACTGATGGTATAATTTACACGTTTTTTTAAGCTCCCCCACTGGCCCATTCTCACGTGATGCACACACAATTCCTTGCTATATCTATGACCCTAGTTTTCCACTCTGTCCTTATTGGCTTATCACAAAACAATGGTTATCAATCCAAACTGCCCTAAGTACAAGTGGCAAACAAAAAATACACAGTCCCTTATTGGAAGAAGGGTCTCGACCCGAAACGTCACCTATTTCCTTCGCTCCATAAATGCTGCTTCACCCGCTGAGTTTCTCCAGCATTTTTGTCTACCTTCGATTTTCCAGCATCTGCAGTTTCTTCTTAAACAAACGGTCCCTCATTGTGATCAGTTCACTCATTTAACAGGTCCATGTTTTAATTACATCAATTCAAAAGCCTCCTCAAAATAAGAGAGCCCCGAAGCAACAGACTAGTGAAATAATTTTTTTGTTTGTTTCAAGGAGCAGAGAAAAGTCATTAAATAATATATTTCTCAGTTGACTTGTAACGCAATTCTTCCGCCCTTATGCTATCCAAGCAAATCGTCTGTAGCTGGAGTTTTCATCCAAGATCTTCTGGCAGGAAATCCATCTGGAAAGGATGCAGTTGCATGAGGATTAGTGTATTTTTCCAACAACCTCTCTAGCGGCAGATTTTTATATCATTCAAGAGATTACTCCCTCTAGCCGCTAAATAACTACATGGTTAAGGGGAATGTCTTTATACGCATGAAAGCTCTCCGTCGGGGACCTTCAGAGCTTCTTCACAGATAAATCTTCAAAACACAGTCTTTGATTAATAAATTATTTATTGTTGATGAAAAACAATAAGGTACATCCAAACTTCCTCCAACCTGTACACTATAATCTTCATTGAACTCCAGCTTATCGCATTAAACATTAGAAAACTCCTCGTGTCTCCGTTACACTTCGCATGATATCCGTTACACTTCGCATGTGTAATGTCAAAGGGTAAACCTTCCCCATGCTGGTCCTAAACTAAACCAAATGGCCACTACAACCTCATTGATCAAACTAGAACTATCTTTGGAACAGATGTTTACTGAAATAAGGGGAGAGTGTCAGTCAAATCATTTGTGCTGGCCCATTGTGAATGCTAGACCCACTTTCTCATTTGCAACCACCTCACAACTTCTCCTCCTCAAGTAGTTGTCCACTTTAAAAGAGAAGTATGGTCCCTGGTTTATCTGCAACATATGCTCCATGCTCGAATAAATCTATGTAAAGAAATGTATTCCGCACCGCCTTCTTATCTGTAACAATATTCCAACCGTGGCCATTTCAATTTGTCTGGCAAGTTTCAAAGCTTATTGTAGATTTCACCCTTGTACATAACCCTCTCTTGTACATCTTGTACCTACATTAATGACACCAAAGAAGAGCTGATCGAAACATGGAACTTAGAATAAGGAAGCATAGGAGAAGGCCATTTGGCCCACGATGTCTGTGCAAAACATGATGCCAAATCCCTCTGATGTGCCTGCACATCGCTCCATTTCCTGTGTATCCATGGGCCTATCCAAAAATCGCTTTGGATTTATGTTACAAAATTTGGGTTTGTTTTCTGTCCAGGCCCCAACCACTCAGTTTACCAACAACAAAACTGATGTCTGATCCATCATTTCTTACCCCATGCTGGAGTAGAGATACTTATATAACATGTCACACCACTGCACCAGGCCATCTTCCATGAGATTAGTAATTCAAGTCCTTCTCCCCAGCAGAGGACAGCAGGCAGCCAGGAATCGGCAAGTCTCCTGATGGTACAGTGCTGATAACTTCCCCACGTTGAGAGCATTGCAACTGAAGGATGAGTTGTTCCACAATCTCAGGGGCTTTCACGGCCAGTCCGGGAACAATCCCGGAGGAGCATGGTGCTCATTTTCCAGCAGCAAAGTAACAGTTGCTCCTCACCTCTTTTGTAGCAGTCTTCTGTGTCCTTCATCTGAGTCACCAAAGCCCAGTTACTGGCTGTCCTCACACCACCTGGCACTTCACTCAATTATTAATCTCACATACAGGGTGCCCAGAGGCAAGGACAAGGCTGCCACCCACAACAACTGTTGCCCGAAATTGATGAGCTCACCTGCCTGGGACAGCCCCAGACAAGCACAGCACCATAGAGAAGGACAAGTTTCTAAATTTATGGCGGCCTGTTATATATTGCACAACCTGATAATCGTGCAGCTTTGGCCTGCAGAGTGTCTGTGGTGCAGGAGGTGAACAAAACAAAATAGGCGCAAAAGTCCAGAATCCCTTTCTTGCCAGGCAATTTATCAGCTAACATTTAGTGAGTACACTTCCAATTCCCCATGTACATAATCACAAAATGGTTACAGAGCTGAAGGAAGACATGGTGCCCATCGAGCTCAGATCAAATGGTTGAACAATAGCCAACAACAACTCAATATTCAATCCAAGTTCACACAATCAACTATAATCAAAAAACATCTGAAAGCATCTACTAATCAATATTATGCATTGCCTACCTTTCCTCTATATGCCAATGCAGCATTAGCAGCGGCAGTACAGTCTAGAGAGAGTATGGACAATTCATGCTCTACAGAGCCAGTCATTGCTTCAGACAGTAATTTTGAGAGAGCAACACAGCTGTAGCTCGAGAACTCCTTGACACAAGAAAAAAGTTGATCCAATACTTTGATAATAGCACATATTCAAGATGTTTTCAGAAGACTATTAGGATTGCTTGCAGGTGACTTGAAAATCAATAAAAACTTGTTTTGCCAAATATGCTCATCCACTCATTGGCATGAAATGGTGAACCTTGATACAAGACCAAATGTAGGAGGTTAAGTACGAAGTGCACAAGAGACCCTTTTGTTTTGGAAAGGTACCAAGAGTTACGAGATGTTGCAATGCTCTTTGGTGTGAGACTGCATCGAAGTTAAGGAAACGTTGAGAAAAAATAGCCACAAATGGAGAGTGATATGGCAACAAAGAAAGTCAGTGCCTCTGGCAATAGACAATAGGTGCAGGAGTAGACCATTCGGCTCTTCGAGCCAGCACCGCCATTCAATGTGATCATTGCTGATCATCCCCAATCAGTAACACGTTCTGCTTGTATTGAGAATAAACAACAATGTGCTAGAGATAAACACGAAGTGCAGGAGTAACTCAAGGGGTCAAGCGGCATCTCTGGAGAAAATGGATAGGCAACTTTTCAGTTTGGGACCTTTCTTCAGACTGATTGCAGTAGGGGAGCGGGGGGGGGAAAAACTGGAAGTGAAAAGAGGCTGGACAAATCATGGGCAACAACAGATCACCTCAGGTGAAGGGGGGTTTCATGATAAAGGCTAGATATAGAAACAGGTGCGAGTCCAAATGGGATACATCGTTGTGAACTGTAAAGCTAGTTAATGGACTTTAAGTGGGAAGGGGGAGGAGAATGGACATTTTTGCAAAATTATCTAAAATTGGAAAATTCAATGTTCATATGGTTGCATTCAGTAGAAACAGTAGATGTTACTGTAGGTTCAGAGGCGTTGCAGTGGCTAAGGGGAGTAGAGAAGTCAAGACAGTTGACGTCTCACAGGCAATTAGAAATAAAAAGCCCCAGAGAGAGTGATGGCCACATGGGAGAGTCCAAGAAAAGGAGGAATGTTGGAGACAGGAGAAGAGGACATCATTATGTGGTGAGGACTCCTTTGTTGACAGCCATGGTTTCTCCTACCTCTTTTTGCTTCCATTTTTTGTTACCCGCTTCCTACGTCACCTATCCATTTTCTCCAGAGATGCTACCTGACTCACTGAGTTACTCCAATATTTTGTGTCTATCTTTGGTGTAAACATGAATCTGCAGTTCCTTTTTAATGCATTTTAACAACAATCTACATTTTGGACTAAATTACATAATCAAACACACACGTATCAGAACACAATAGCAAATAAATCATTTTTAATTTGATCCAACATATTTTGTTTTAATTTTCAATCTAACATTCTTCACAATTTTGCCAACTTTTGATATTATTAGTTTGTTTGCTCTTCATATGATAAAGTCTCCATTGACCTTTATTCCTATTGATAGAGTTTTACTGCTGAAGTCAAAGTATAAGAATCCAGTGGATACCTGTTGCTATTTCATTCTACAACCTGTGGATACTATTTGACATATTTGAATATGAAAAATCATATCGGACAAATCATAAGCATGATTTTTTCATGGTGCCTTTTTCTGAATGTATGTGTGATGTTCCATCAACAACCAGCAGTTGTCATTCTTGTATGTAAAAAGTTTAATTATAATACATTCATAATTTGAGACTGAACAAAGATATTGAAAGAGACGATGTAGCAGCATTCCAGTGACAGGAAAGTCAGACCTTGTAAAAAAGATAATATATTTAAAAATTGTTTTTCGAATTACATTAACATAAATAATTGTATTCATTAGAATAATAACTAGACAGTAAGTTTACAGCTGGACGTTTCCACACATCTCTTGTTCTTCCCCCTCATGTATAAAATAATGTGTTGATCAGTTAAATATTCTCATGGGCTGAGCATCTCCAGAGCCCTGAGAGTTGTGAATCTCAAAAGGGTTAAAAAGGGTGCAATTTATCTGGAGAGGATCCAGGGGCGATTTATGAAGATGTTGGCAGGGCTGGAACTTTTTTTTCACTTTGAAGAAAGATTTGATAACTGGGATTGTATTCTCTGCAGCAACGGAGGTGAAGAAAAGACTTGGTTGAGGTGAATAATATTATGAGAATAGAACCTGTTTTGCTTAACAAAAAGTGTAGGAAGGAACTGCAGGTGCTGGTTTAAACTGAAGACAGACACAAAAAGCTGGAATAACTCAGCAGGACAGGCAGCATCTCTGGAGAGAAAGAATGAGTGATGTTTCGGGTCGAGACCTTCAGACTGAGGAGGTTGAAAACCAGCCATATAGTAGCAAAGTTACAAAATTTTGAGATTTTAAAAATCAAGTCTGCAATTTATCCCATCAGATAAAGCATAAAAATAAGTTTAATTTGACACCTAATTCACTTTCATATCTTCAGTATTAAAAAAGTTATGGCCATTTTCATACTCAGAAATTAACATCTTGTTTCCCATTGCCTTTCCAGTGACTTAACTCAAAAGCTGTGATCGAGTCAAAAGCCCATAACTTTCTTAAAAATTAACAGAACTCAATGAAATTTTCAGTTATTGTAGATTGAAGCATTCTGAAACAAATATGAAACAATCTTACTTGGATGACCTGAAATTAAGGCATAAAATTAGTTAGCTACCTAATTGTAGCTAATTACAAAATTCAATTACTAGATCTAAACATCTATCCATTTCTTAAGAAAAGATAAACATTTTTAAATTGCCTAAGTGTCCAAATAACATTCACACAATAATTCACAATATAACATGATTTTGAAATCTAATTTTCATGAATTTATAGGCCAAATGGAAGGAATTTAGTGTTTAATTCCCGTAAATTAATGGCCATTTAAATCAACTTGCAAGTGGGTTTTAATGGAACGCGGTGGATTGGAACGTTGTGGTTAGCGGTGAATTTAACCCACAGTCGGCAGGAAAAATACTGCCGGTTTGTATATATTTTTTGTCCCCTTTTCGCAACATGAATATTTGATTAAAGGCTTCCTAAGAACCACATTTTTATGTAAAAATAAACTGTACCATCTTTTATCCCCAACGTAAAATTTGTCCCGTTGTCGGCGCTCATGACTTTAGAAGATGATTTTTAAATTACTCTAGCTAATAAATGATCTAGCGTAGTTTAAAAATACCTTCATAAAACAAATGTTGGAGCGATTTCTCTTTAGCAACGAAATCCCCTGAGATGGATCGATTTGAATTGTCTGGGAAAAAATGACATTTTAAACCCACCACCCTCAGAAAGGCAAAAGTCGCGCACACGGGGAGTGGCAGAACTGCAGCACCGCTCAAGGTAAGTTTTGGAACATACCTACATATAGATGTCAAAGTCAAAGTCAATTTTATTCGCCACATGCACCCGAAGGTGCAGTGAAATGAATTTGCCAGCAGCGATACACTTAAAAAGAACACACAAGACACAATAATATTTGACACAAACATTCACCACAGCATTCCTCACTGTGGTGGAAGGCAACAAAGTTCAGCCAGTCCTCCTCCTTTGTTCACCCGTGGTCGGGGCCATAAACCCTCCGTAGTCACCACTACGGATGGCCCGATGTACAGCCCTCTCGTCGGGATGATCCAAACTCCGACGTCGGGATGGTCAAACACACTCCCGAGGTCCCGAACCAGCACTTTCCTACCGGAGACCGCAGCTTCAGGATGTTATAGGCCGCAGGCCGGCAGTCGGAGCTCTTCTCTGGTGATCCCTGGGATCCCAGACTCTGGATGGTAACTCCACACCACGCCCACGGCTAGAAGCTCCGTAGACCACAGCCCCATGATGCTAAAGTCATCAGGCCAGCGATCTGAGCACTCCTCTCTGGTGAACCCCGGCAAGGGTTCGCCTGCTCCTTGATGGAAAAATCCACGCTGCGCCTGCTGCTGATGCTCCGGGCCTGACTCGGGGAAAAGCCGCTCCGATCCAAGCTATTAGGCCGCGAGGGAGGCGACATGGAAAAAGTTGCCTCTCTATTGAGGAGGCGACCAAAAGCGGTTCCCCCCTTTTCCTCCCTACACAAGACACATCAAGAGGCATCTAAACTAAAATATAGACACAGCAAAAAAAAACAAAAAAAGTCAAAAGAACGAACATGCTGCTGGCAGATCAGCCAACTCACAGCGCCCCTACCGACCGGTGGAATCTGTGGAATTCTCTGCCACAGAAGGCAGTGGAGGCCAATTCACTGGATGTTTTCAAGAGAGTGTTAGATTTAGATCTTAGGGCTAACTGAATCAAGAGATTATGGGGAAAAAGCAGGAACGGGGCACTGATTTTGGATGATCAGCCATGATCACATTGAATGGCGGTGCTGGCTTGAAGGGTCGAATGGCCTACTCCTGCACCTATTTTCTATGTTTCTATGTTTCCATTTCTTTGGATTGCAAAATTTCAGGATACGTAACTTGACAGAGGAAATAATTATAATTTCAGACCCAGATGGCCAACACTTAATTATGCAACTGCAAACCTTAGTTTTGTACTCTTGACAAGTCATTTGGAACATTTATATTTTAGTTTAGTTTAGAGATACAGCCCTTCGGCCTACCTGTTAAAAGAATGTCTGAATCTCAGAATTGCCTCATCATTAGGAGATACTACCTATGGAAAAAAATCTTATTTGCACCCATTCTAATGGAATGCACGTACCTTTGTAAGAAAATTAAAACTATATGAAGTTGCCGAGTGCAGACTGACACAACCCCTACATCTAATTCATTCTCCACCCATTGTGATAAGACATGTAATTTGCTTTTCTCACGGTTAGCCTTGGCCAAATGTTAATTTTGTGATTTGTTTACAATGCTTCCCAAACCCTTCTGAATACCAGTATTTATTGGTCACTCAGAATTAGTCTGCTTTTCTATTCCACCTGGATAATTTCATAGGCCAAACGTATCACTCGTCATTTACTGCTAAAGCTAGAGGAACGGCTATTATTATTCGGAAAGGTATACCGTTTATATTAAAGAATACAATATCTGATAAAGAAGGAAGATACACGATAGTGGCGGGAGAAATTTATTCCACTCCACTGACTCTGATAAATATTTACGTACCAAATTTTGATAATCCCCAATTTTTAAAGAAAATTATGGATAAAATAGATGAGTATAATTTTCAAGATGTAATACTGGGGGGGGGGGGGACTTTAACTGTGTTATAGATTCATACTTAGGCAAATCAATAAAATTAAGAAAGGGTAGCACTAAATCCAAGTCTAGTGAATTCTTAAATACTTGTATAAAAAACACTAATATAACAGATGTATGGAGAATACCTAATCCAACAGGAAGGGAATATTCGTTTTACTCATCAGTACACAAAACTTATTCAAGAATTGATTATTTCTTAGTGGACACAAAATTAATACCATATACGATTAATCCTAAATACCACAATAGCATTATTTCTGATCACTCTCTGCTGACTTTTACTTTAAATTTTGAGGAAATGCCAGGTATAATATTATTTTGGAGATTTAACACACAAATAGCTAATGACTCACAAGGTTACGAGTATTTAAAACAACAAATGAAATTTTTTTTTGAAACAAACGAGACACCAGGTATTTCACCATCTCTATTATGGGAATCTTTTAAGGCATTCATTCGTGGAGTTATAATTTCGTATCAAAGCGTTCTAAATTAAAAAAAGGACAGAACAATGGACATTAGAAAAGGAAATTAAATTATTAGAATTAGGAAACGCAAAAGACCCAACCATAGACAAACATAATAAGATAACATTATTGAAATGTAAACTTAATCGAATATTATCTGCAAGAGTAATAAGATTGTTTAAGATCACAAAACAAGTACAGTTTGAATTTGGGGATAAACCACATAAACTTCTAGCACGACAATTGAAGAAGCAAGAAAAGGAAAAAACAATTAGTAAAATTAAATCAGATAATGGGGAATTGTTAACTGTACCTAAGGACATTAACAAAAGGTTTGCACAATTTTATCAAAATGTATATACGTCTAAAACTAACATTGAAGACAATAAAATTATAAATTTTTTAGATAAGTGTAACTTGCCAAAATTGGATATTTTAGAACAAGACGAATTAGGAGCTCAGAATACAAGTGAAGAAATAAGAGAAACAATAAAAGAACTGAAAAATGGGAAGACACCAGAGCCTGATGGTTTTAATAATGAATTCTATAAAAGATTTCAGGAGTTAATGGTCCCACGATTACTTAAATTATATAGTTATGCTTTTACCGAAAATAAATTACCGGAACCTTTAGCAGAATCTACAATTACGCTTATACCAAAAACAGATAAAGATCTAGAAGATCCGGGCTCGTACAGAGCTATATCACTTTTAAATACAGATCAAAAAATGTTAGCAAAGATTTTAGCAAGAAGATTGAGCAAATATATTTATAAATTGATAAACCAGGACCAAACGGGGTTTATACCCAAAAGACAATAATTTAACAATTTGACACGACTTTTTAATATAATGTATTCACATAAAGGGGAAAAGGAAGACTTATATCTTTGGATGCAGAGAAAGCATTTGACCAGGTAGAGTGGCAGTATTTATACATAGTACTCCAAAAATTTAATACGGGAGAAATTTTATTAGATGGGTAAAATTATTATATGATAATCCAACAGCAAGAATATTAACTAATAATATGTTGTCTCCAAAATTCCAATTATCACGAGGCAATAGGCAGGGATGTGTATTATCACCCCTGCTATTTGCCCTTATGATAGAGCCACTGGCTGAAAGGATAAGAACACATCCGAATATTCAGGGATACAATACTAAGACTCTAATAATAAAATTTCATTATACACGGATGATATACTTTTATATATTAGAAATTCAGAAACGAGTATCCCAAATTTATTAAATGTAATAGAGGAATTTGGCTCCTTTTCTGGATATAGAATAAATTGGAATAAAAGTGAAATTATGTCATTACAGCCCCAGAAAGCGAATCATCTATTAAAATTTCCATTTAAAATTGCAACAGAAAAATTTAAATATTTAGGTATTCAAGTTACCAGAAGATATAAATCATTATTTAACGCTAATTTTAGACCTTTGTTAAATAAATTGAACGCTCTGATTACATTTTGGAAAACGCTACCACTATCATTAATTGGCAGAATAAATGCTATAAAAATGATAGTGCTACCACAAATAATATATTTATTTCAATCCATACCAATATATATACCAACACTTTTTTTTTAAACTGGACTCTAATATTACTAATTTTATATGGGACTACAAAGCACATGAATTAAAATAACTCATTTGCGTAAACCTAAAGATGTAGGGGGACTTGCACTGCCTAATTTTTTATATTATTATTGGGCAGTGCATATTAAGAATATTATTTATTGGTTGGATTGTCCTTCTCAACAGATGGAATGGATAAGAATGGAGAAAGAGGATTGTTTTCCTTATGATTTAGGAGTGATCCTCTTCTCCCTGATAAAATTGAATAATATATTATATAAGAAGAATCCAATCATGCACAATATAATTCGAATTTGGAAACAAATAAAATTAACTTTAAAATTAAGAAACTTATCACCATTAACACCAATAGTGAATAATCCGGTATTTAAACCATCTTTTATGGATAAAACATATAGACAATGGGAAAGATTGGGAATTAAAAAGTTGGGTGACATGTATGAAATGGGAAATTTATTCTCATTTCAACAATTAAAATCAAAATTGAATCTGAATAATAACCAATACTTTAAATATTTACAGATATGTGACTTTATAAAAAAATATATACCAAGATTTAAGAATATAACGATAAACCCACTGGAAGAATCAATGAATATTAAGGCGGACTCACAAAAATTAATATCATATCTATATAACAGTATTCTTAATAAAGAATTGCCATCAACAGAGGCAATTAGAGAAGACTGGGAAAAAGATTTAATGATAAACATTTCTAAAGAAACATGGGAGGGGTATTTGATATATATACATAAATGTTCGATTAACACTAGACATAATTTAATTCAATTTAAAATATTACACAGATTATATTATTCAAAAGTTAAGTTGAATAAATTTTATTCATATATTTCTCCCATCTGTGATAAATGCCTTCCACAAAATGCCAACTTCACACATTCTTTCGTTTCTTGCACAAAACTTCAAAGATTTTGGTGTGATATATTTGATATATTCACGTTTATTTAAGATAAAAATGGAACCTAGCATGGAAATTATTATCTTTGGAGTATTAGGAGATGGAAACAAATTAAATATATCCCAAATCTCATTTATTAATTATGGTTTAATAATAGCGAAAAAACTCATACTCAAATTCTGGAAAAAGGCTACTATACCAACACTCAAAATGTGGATTGGTAATATGTTGGAAACGGCCCATTTGGAAGAAATTAGACTCCTCCTAATAGAAAAAAAGACCAATTCTTAATGAGTTGGTCTCCAATTATTGATCTTGTGGATTCATGGGGTGAAATAACATCGCAAAATTAAAAATTCTGGGTTTGAGTGAAAAATGATTAAGAACAAAAAAAATATATATATATCGACTTGTGGCGTGTGAGAATCTCCTTTCTGCTTCACTTTCTCACTTATCTCTTTCTCTACACTACACTCACTAGACTATTCTTTACTCTTCGATACTTCTTTCTTTCTCATTTCTTTCTAAAAAAAAAGTTGGACAAAGAATGTTTTAATAATTCTGGGAACCTGTAAAAAGGTACCATTAAAATGTAATATACCTACTTCTAATAAATAAATTAAATTATTATTATTTTTTTTAAGATAACAAATAAAATATTTCCTATAAAATATTTCTATATTATAATCCATTTCACCTTCTTTCCAGTTAACTGGTCTATTTCAGTTTTCTATTTCTAATATAGGTTTTACACCCCACCCCATTTCTTGGAATGTCTTCCACCCAGTCAAATTCTCCTTTACTGGGTACAACTGAATTTAATCAATCTACCTAGCAGTCTTACCTTCAAATATTAAGAATCTGGGCTGCAAATTATCTTCCTAAATTGGTTTATTTATCTGATCATCTTATACTTTCTCACATTTTCTTATCACACAGAAACCATACACACATCAAGTTAATAAACTCAGTGAATTCACATCAGTCCCATTCTCCCCCTTTCCATGTTCCTTATTCACCCCCATGTTCACCATCCCCCCCCCCCCCCCCCCCCAACTACAACCACCTGGGGCAATTTACAGTGGCCAAATAATCTTTGAGTATTTATCTATTAATTATTTTCAGCATGTGGTAACATATTGCAGCCTATGGCCCCCAATCCTATATAATGTCTTCTGAAATTCCAAGTCTATTACTGCGCTTTAACTGCTGGTTACACCCACAAAAAAAATCAAAGATTTGTTGCGCTCCATTTCCTTTTCATAAAACTGCGACGTTATTTCTCAATAATGTCATGGTAATGCTTCACTTGCTTAGGTTCTAATAATGTATCATATTAATCTGCTAGACTGCAGTTGGGAGTGAGTCAGGCAGATGGCTTTACAGATGTCATTTTTGCATGACCAAGAGACATTACGTTCTTCTTCCTTGTGCAATACATTTGAGTCAGCCTTGTTGACTGGGTGCAGCAGCTAAGTAGCTAGCTGACATACTTTCTTCCAGGAACAATTTTAGTAACATGACAGAGGTCAAACAGTTGTGATCTTCAGACATCACCTCCTTTCTCTTCACTGTCAGTCAGAATTGAGTCAAGGAAAGATCAGCAAAGAAAGCCGTTTCTGTACAAAGATTAAATCATTCCTGAGCCATCTATTTCATTTTGCCCTTCACAGGTCATTCCCCAGACACCATCTTTAGATGGCAGGGAACAGTAATAGTAATGTGTACATTCATGAAAACTCTATATTTGCTCCCATCTGATGATCCATTCCCTGCACCTATGTCCCAGACTATCAATAGCAACAATATGTAAAGCACAAGGGAAAACATTTACAATTACAAAGTTATGATCCACAACAGAAATACTTCCAAAGTATTAAAGTCATAGAGTCTTACAGCACTTATAGGAACATGCCCTTCAGCCCAACTAATCGTTGCTGACCAAGATGTTCCATTTAAGCTAGTCCCACTTGCCTGCATTCGGCCCATAAGCCTCTAAACCTCTCCTATCATGTGCTTGTCCAAATGTCCTGTAAATGTTGTCATTGCACCTGCCTCAACTACTTCTTCTGGAAACTAATTTCATATACCAACCACCCTCTATGTGAAGAAGTAGCTCCTCAGGTTCCTATTAAATAGTTCACTTCTAACCTTCAACCCATGTCCTCTAGTTCTTGATTCGCCTACCCTGGGAAAAAGATGCTATGCATTCACCCCATCTATTCCACTCATGATTTTACACACCTATACAAGATCAACTCTCACCCTTCTTCACTACAAGGAGAAAAGACCTAGCCTGCCCAACCTTTCCCTATAGCTCAGGCCATTGAGATCTGGCAATGTCCTCTTTTCAGTTTAATGGCATTTTAATAGTATAGCAGAATGAGAAAAACTGAATCCAATACTCCAAGTGAGGCTTCAACAACATCTTGTACAACATTATCATACTGTCCCGACTTCTATACTCAGTTCACTGTCTGATGAAGATCAGCATGTCAAAGGCCTTCCTCACCCACCGTATCTGCCTGCAATGCTACTTTCAGGGAACGATGTACTTGTTCTCTTAGACCTATCTGCTTTACAACACTCCCCAGGGGTCTACACTGCAGTGTTAAAGTCCTGCCCGGGATTGACTTCCTAAAATGCAACACTCTTACTTATCCAAATGAAATCATCCGCTGATATGATAATCATCTGCACTGTCCATATAATGCCACTTATTTTAGTGTAATCTGCAAACTTACTAATCATGCCTTGTATATACTTGTACAAATCATTGTTATCAATGACAAACAACAATGGCCTAGCACTAATCCGAGGCACACCATCAGTCACAAGCACCTAGACCAAAAAACAACCTTCCACACCACACTTCCTCCCACCATGAAGGCGATTCTTTCTCCAGTTAGTTAGCTTTCCCTGGATCCCATGTGATCTAACCGTCTAGAGCAGCATCTGATGTGGAACCTTATTAAAGGCCTTGCTGAGGTCCATTTAGACTACGTCTACAGCTCTCCCCTCATCAATCTTCTTGGTTACTTCTTCAAAAAGCTTAATCAAATTTGTGAGACACAATCGACCATGAACAGACCTGCGACCTCTTGTTTTTGATACCTACCATTGGAAAACAATACTATCTATGTACCCTATCAAGACCGCTAATAATTTTGTACACCTCTACTAGATGATCCTCAGCCTCCTTCACTCCAGATTGGCAGTGCTGGACTTTTTTTATTTTATCATTTTTTACCCGGATTTTTTTAGAGAAGGGTCTCAAATTTCATACAGCTTAGGGCCTCAGCAGGTGAAAGTCCGGCCTGCAGCTTGGCCTATCTAATCTCTCCCTATAGCAAAAGCCCTCCAATCCTGGCAACATCCAGTGAATCTCCTCTGCACACACTTTTACAGGAAGGAGATGGAGAATTTAGTAACATGGTGTCAGTAGCAATAACCTCTGCCTCAATGTCAGCAAGATGAAGGAGCTCATTATTGACTCCAGGAAGCATGAAGTATATGTCCCAATCTGCATCAATGGTGCCACAGTGGTTGATGCTTCAAGTACCTTGGCATTAATATTACGTGGACCAGACATGTAATATTAATATGTCATGGACCAGCCACATTGATGCAACAGCCAAGAAAGCATACCAACATCTCTACTACCGTAGGAGACTGAGGAAATTTGGCATGTCTCCAATGATTCATGAAACTTTTACAGATACACCATAGAAAACAAATGTATCGGGTTGCAGCACAGCTTGGAAACAGCTCTGCTCAAGACTGTAGTAGATGTAGTTGTAGATGTAGCTTACTCCATTTCAGACCAGACATCTCACCATTGACTCCACCTACATTTCACACTGCCAACACAATCAAACCATCCCAGCCATTCCTTCAGAGGGACACAGGAACAGCTCTGTTGTCAGACTTCTGAAGATCCTTCTGTAAGCTAGGGTACTGCCCAATTCACCTCTACCCCATTGCGTACATTGGAATTTGTCTATGGAACTGATGCACTATATACTGCACTCTGTATCTTCCTCTTTGCTCTATCTATTATTATTGTGTTTGACAATTGTATTCACGTATAGTATTTTATATCAAAGTCACATGTGACTACGTAAAGAGCCCGCCAGCATGTCAATACGCATGGGGCGAGGTTTGGCTGGGGGAACGTCGGTCTCCCCAGAGGTAAGTTTAAAAACCATTCAGGTGAGTAGTTCACAGGGAGTGTTTGGTGTGAATTAATTCCGGCATTTACCTAGGTTTTTATCATGGAAAAGCCTAGGGCGAAAGCAAAACGGGCTGCTGTGAAACCAGCAGCAGAGGACCGCGGCAGTGCGAAAAGCCGACGACCATCCATTTCCACCTCGGAGTCGCTGGCAGCGCTGGTCTGCACAGCTAGTTCCGATTCGGCTCCTAGAGGGCGCAGCTTGGCAACCCCGACTGGGGGAAAAGCCAAAGCCAAATCTGTGAGACGAGTCCTGTTGGACGATTTGGGACAAGAGGATTCTGTCCCCACATCTATGACAAATGAGATTGGCCGTTTGTCTCAATTGGAACATCTGATGGAACAGATGGTGGCACATAATATGCTCCTTGTTACGGAGGCATGCACAGGCAGTTTGAGCCATAAGCCTGTGGCAACACCTGGTTCAGGGTTGCAATATTCCTCCCTCGGATGAGGGGAGTGTCGGAGATCAGTATGGAGCTGACTCCGAATATGAGTATGTGCCTGAATACCATGCTTTAATGCATGATGTGCGGGAGTCGCATAAGGAAGAGCTGCCTGCTCTTGCTTCTGAATTTGCTATTCCCTCGGGGACGGGCAAGCCACCACAAGACGAGTTGGCCAGCAGCATCAGCTACCTAACATCACACCAACTGAAGGAAGATGTTATGCTGGAAACGGCTGGGAAATATCCCAGTCCGGGAAATTGCAAATGCTACCATTTGGGTAAAGATCGGGAGAAGAACAAGATCAAGAGAGATGAAATTACAGAGGATCCTGAGGCTGTTATCAGCAGGTATTGCGGCCTTTGCTAGGTCGGTGGATGAGGTTCAGCTTTTAGAAGCACAGCAGGATGCGAGGGCACTGTTGTGCAATGCTTATTTTGAAATTAACTGCTTCCGTAAAGAGGGCATTAAGCCGGAATTAAACCCCAAATTTGCACATTTATGCAGGTCCAGCAATGTTCAGCCTGCTAAATTCCTCTTCGGAGAAGATTTGGGTAAGCAAGTCAAGGACTTGCAGGAGGAATTGAAGGCTGCTGGTATGGTTAAAACACCCTATATGGGTAAGACTCCGCTATTCCGGCGATATCACCCCATGCCACAACCGGCAGGAATCGGTTCTCTGAGGCTGATGGGAATTTCAGATCTGCTCAATTTCGACCCAGTCACAGGCCTTTTTTAGGCCAAGGCCCATCTCGTCCGTCTTGGAAGATGCGGCAGCCTCAGTTCCCAGCAGCTCAAGCTTTCAGAGCGAACGGAAGGAGACCGAACAGTAATTAGGGTCTGCTGGTCCTGGTGTTAAACCGCGTATGACCTTTCAGGTATGTGGATGTGCATCCATCAGTCACACGGGGTGTGTGGAGGAATTACAAGTGTGACTGATGGATGGTTAAGTCTATTTGGCAGGCTAAGTCTATTTTTGCACGAATGGTGACAGATAACAAAAAGAGAGTTTTTGGCTAACTCATTTCCACCTAGACAAGAGATGCCGAGTCGGGCGTATATTCATTCCAAAAAGGAAACTTTAGATATGCAAGCAGAGATAGGGGCATTGCATAAAAAGGAGTAATTGAGCGGCCAGTCCATGAGAAGGATCAATATATCTGTAATATATTCTCAAGGGAGAAGAAAAGTGGAGGATGCCATATCATCCTTGATTTGGCGAGCTTCAACTCAAATGTGCAGTATAAACACTTTAAAATGGAAAATTTCCACAGCTCAAAACAGCTGATTACTGAGCGTTGTTTTATGGCATCCATGGATCTTAAGGATGCATATTATTCAGTTTCTATTCATAGGAATCACAGGAAATACCTGACGTTTAGCTGGCTGGGGCAGTTGTGGCAATTTAAGGTGTTACCTAATGGTTTAATCTCAGCCCCTCGGCTATTTACTAAATTGCTTAAACCAGTGCTTGCCCTGCTTAGAGCTGAAGGGCATATTATTGTGGTCTATATAGATGATATTCTGATTATCGGGAGAACGCTACATCTCGCAAAGCCAGCTGCCAAATTCATCTTTGAGAAATTGTGATTTCTCATCCATCCAGACAAAATTCAGACTGATACCAACCGGATCTATTTCTTATTTAGGGTTTATTATCAATTCAGTGGAGATGTCTGTGACCCTGCCCATGGGGAAAAAAATAAAATTGGTAGAGACTTGTTCGAATCTACTGATTAATGAGAAACCATCTAACCGCCAGGTTGCTAGGGTAATTGGCAAGATAGTAGCTGCCTTCCCAGCCGCATGTTACGGGCCTATGCATTATCGGAATCTGGAGCGTGCAAAGGATCAGGCATTTAGACTCCACAAAGTTCATTTCGACAGAACTATGCAGTTGTTGTCAGAATCTAAAGCTGAATTACAATGGTGGATTACCTATATTCATCATTGTTCAGGTGGCTTTCTGCCTAGTACACCTACAACAACACTGCAGAGTGATGCTTGTGAACTAGGATGGGATGCAACTAACACCATCTCGCGTTGTGGTGGTAGATGGAACAAGGAGGAGTTACGCCTTAGTCGAAATAATTGGATCAATTATTTGGAAATGCTGGCAGCATTTCATGCCTTGAAAGCATACTGTGGGAAGCTACATAACGTGCATATTAGACTTCAATTTGATTGGTGCACAGATAGGAGTATTTGGATTTCAGCTGCTCATTTCCCGGGCAGATATAATAGCGTAGCAGCTGTTAGATCACAAAGCTTCAATGATCAATCTGAATGGGTGTTGAATCAGGTAGTATTCAATGACATTATAGCTGGTTATGGAACACCAGACATTGATTTGTTCGCCTCCAGCCTTAATCATCAATTACCACGATATGTAGCCTGGCAACCAGACCCGGGGCAGAAGTGGTAGACACATTCTCTATAGACTGGGGGGGGGGGGGGGGGGGAGTGTTTTCTATGCTTTCCCTCCATTCTGCCTCATTGGAAGATGCTTGCAAAAGATAATGCAAGACAACGCATCAGGTATTTTAGTAGCTCCTAATTGGCCTACGCAACCATGGTTCCCATTATTGAAAGGATTATTAAAGGAATCACCCATGGTTGTTCACAGGCATAAACATATTCAGCCTGTCTCTCGGGAGCCTCATCCTTTACATGATCAAATTGACTTGTTAATTTGCAGAATTTAAGAAGGCCTTTTGTGGGGCCAGGATTATCCAACCGGATGGTGGACGTAATAACTGCAGCTTGGCGTGATGGGACAAAGAAGCAGTACTTCTCATATATCAATCAATGGGAGAACTATTGCGAAAAGGCACATATAAATTACTTTACGGCAGATATAGCCGATGTGTTGGAATTTCTTTCAACTTCATATTTTGAGAAAAGGTTAAGCTACAGTGATATATTTAGTGCTGGGGTCTGGACATCAATCTGTAGGTTCTCACCCATTGGTAGCTAAATTCATGAAGGATGTTTTTAACAGAAACCCTCCAAGGCCTAGATATCGGGAGGTATGGAACGTTAAAATAGTGTTAGGGCTGCTTCACAATTTGGCTCCAGCCACATCATTATCTTTGCCCCAGCTCACGCACAAATTGGTCATGCTCCTGGTGCTCGTCTCAGCACAAAGAGTCCGGTCTTTACAGAAACTGAGGCTTGATAATGCAGTTATATCTGATAATACAGTAACCTTTTATATAGATGGATTAATTAAGCAGAGTAGGTCAGGTGCGTTGGGCTATAAGTTGGAGCTCTTGGTGTATCCACCAGATCGCAGATTGTGTGCGGTTACCTATGTTAAAAAATACATCGAGGTTACAAAAAACCTTCGAGGTAGCGAACAGGCTGTCTTCATAAGTTATAAAAAGCCACACAGAAGGGTAACGGTGCAAACCATTTCTAGGCGGTTAAGATGCATATTAGCAGATGCGGGAGTGGATACTGATATTTTCAAATCTCACTCTACCAGGGCTGCAGCTACTTCGGCAGCGAGTAATATGGAAGTTCCGCTGGATCACATTCTTACGACAGCAGGATGGACCGATGAGCAAACTTTTCAGACATTTTACAATAAACCAATTAACAGGCCTGGTTTATTTGCGAGTAGGATTTTAAGTTGTGTTGATTGAATCAAGTGGTTATCCCTGCTGTAAAGGGACTGTTTCCATTAAAGAATGGGCATGTTTGCAAATTGACATCATGTTTCAGTGAAGTATGTTTGTTTCAACCATGTTTGGTTGATTGGGGCAGTGTGTATCTACATAGAGACTGGTTCACTGCATGAAACCACAGAACTTTGAAGTCTTCACATAGTCACTCACATGATTTCAATATAAAATGGAGAGATTAAACGAGAACTTACCATTTGAAGTTTGATCTTTATTGTATGAGAAGTTGAAGTGAGGGAATATGTGCCCTCCATTCCCAACCCTACTTCTCATAAAGATAATTCGGTAATTCTAAAGTCGTTAATCTTTCTATAGCTTAAGTTCAGCAACTAGTCTGGTTTTATACAGCTGTTCCAAAGACTGGCGTGCATGAGGGCTGGCAGGTTCGTCACATATTCCCTCACTTCAACCTCATAAAATAAAGATCAAACTTCAAACGGTAAATTATCGTTTAATCTTTCTATTATCTGGTATGATTGGATAGCAGGCAAAACCAAGCTTTCCACTGTCAATAATAATAAACCTTAACCTCTCCTGCGTAACCACATACAGCACCCACAATACTCCAAGCATGGTCTCACCAGTGTTTTCTAAATTTATAACGTAATATCCCAACTTTATATTCTCTGTTCCATCCTATGAAAGTAGGCATGCCATATGCCTTCTTCATAACCCTATCTGCTTGTATTACCATTTTCAGGCAAATATTATCTTGAACTCCAAGGTCCTTCCATTCATGCCAACCACAAACTTTCATGGCAACCACAAACTTACTGATCATACCTCCTATATTCACATCCAAGCCATTAATACATATCACAAACAACAAAGGTGCCGCCACCCATCCGTGCAGCACACCACTGACCACAGACTTCAATCACCATTTTCTCCTTCCATCTTTTGGTTAATTTTGGATTCAAATAGTCAGCTTGCCTAGGATCCCATGTGTCTTACCTTTATAGACCAACCGACCGTGCAGAAGACACAAGAGACTACAGATGTTGGAGACTGGACCAAAACACCAACTGCTGGAGGAACTCAGCAGGTCAAGCAGCATTTGCGGAGGGAAATTAATAATCAGCATTTTGGGTTGAGACCATTCGCCCAGTCCAAATGAAGGGTCTCAACCCTGTACATTTTTCTTCAGATGCTGCCTGAACTGCTGCGTTCCCCCAAAAAGTTTGTTTTTGCTACCATACAGGACCTTGTCAAAACAAAAAAACAGCCAGATGGATAAGATCTACCACCCTGCATTTATCAATCCTCCCAGTTGCCTCATCCCTGAAAGGATTAAGTTGCAGGGTTATATTAAAAAAAGGCTAGAAAATGGAAATAACAGCACAGCATTTTCCAATGAGGCTGAACACACAGGAAATATTGAATGTCTTTGCAAATTCAATGAAAATTAATAGACAACGAATGACAACACTTTTTCCTGTTCTACCATCCCAATTTAATCTGCAGAATGTTAATGCCCCTAATATGGAACATTATTCAGAAGCCCTTAGAAATTGTGCTGTGAGGTGAAAATGTCGAAGTGTGATGTGTAGGTATTTATCTGATACAACAACAAATTATCCATAAAATATTATCAATGCATTAATAACAGGCCCAATCTTGCTATTGAAAGTCAGAAATCAACATTTATTCCATTTAAAAATGGAGTTCACATTAACAAGGCAGAAGCTCTGCACTTACCGATAGATTGGGAATGCCAATAAGGATGGGTCACTCAGCTGAATTCCTCAGAGAATCCAATGGACTGTCAACTTTGATATTCTTCAGCTGTTAGAATGAAGAACAGTTGTACAGCTCCAGCATCATGTCAGACCTGATACAGAAAAGGGGAGCCCATTAAAATCAGTGACCTAAGTTAAGAGAGACAATGCATGCAACAGCAATGAATGGGGTGGGAGACTGAAACCTTCACGTGGTCCACCCTGTTTCGACGAATGCAATCAACCTGGCATGCACAATCAAGTAAGATAAAATAGAACAAGTTGTCCTACAACTTTAGGCTGTGCACGCCATACACAAGAAGAAGAAGCAATGAATGAATTAGCAAACAAAATTTGAAAAACAACAGAAGTATTTCAATTAGATTTAAAACCAACTATTGTAGTTTTGCCCAAATGCTGGCAATGTTCCATTAACCTTTTACTCTCACACTCTGTTATTGAGGCTTTTAAAACTTTCAAAAATTATTTCTAAACATTTGCATATATTTTTCAAACTTAACAACGGCTTGCAAATGTTAATAATACAAGTGGAATCTTGAATTAATACAAGTGTCAGAGGATAATTTTACTACCAGCATTACAGACCAAACTAGCATTAACCAAATTTTCATCTCAGGGGACACAAAAACATGAGTTGTTTATCTGATTAAAATAAAAACTAGTGATGGCTTGTATTTAATAATATTAGATATTTAAAGCATTTGCAAAGTGTTTTTTTTTGCATTGCATATCTAAGTGTTTAAGTAATTGTATTATATTAGAAGGGTCAGGTACAGTAAAAGCAGCCTTGTTACCATTTGAGAGGGATAGTCTTGAGTTGTTGTTGCTGCTGAGATCAAAGTGTGGTCTTTGATCGTGGCCTTTAGTGCCCAGAATGAATAGTGACAACGTGTTTTTCCTCTGTTACTTAGTCAAGGAATTAGTCATAGAAGTTATGGGGGCTATGGCAGGCCCTGAATGCTAGGAAGTGTGTTGTGCTGTAGCTCCTGGAAGTCTGCCTAGAGCAGTTAAAGCCACAGATGAAGTTAATGTGCAGGATCAAGGATGTGAAGAAATAATGGGTAATAGATAGTAAACCCTCATTGTAACAGACCATAAAGGGGGAGGGGGGGTGGGGATGGTGTCCATTATATCGACAATTGTCTACTGTAACCAAGTAAGGTATTAACATTGCATGCAGTTGAAACAAAGAACTGCAGATGATGGTTCATAGATAAAAGGACACTTTTTTGACTGTCTTCAGTGTAAACTAGCATCTGCAGTACCTTCCTACACAAGGACACAAAGTGCTGGAGTAACGCAGCAGATCAGGCAGCAATACTGGAGGACATGGATAAGGACATGGATAAGTGGCGTCGGAACCTTTCTTCAGAACTGCTTCAGTTACTGCAGCATTTGTGTTATTTCACCTTAAAACTAGATAGTTTTCTATAGACACATAGTTTCACAAAGAAAAATACAGAACAGGAACAGGCACTTCGGCTCACAATGGTTGCGTCAAACATAATGCCAAGCTAATTTCATCTCATCTGCCTGCACATGAACCATATTGCTCCATTCCCTTTTTACCAATGTACCTATCTAAATGCCTCTTAAATGCCACTATAATTTATGCCTCTACATTATTACCCCTGCCAGTACATTCCAGGCACCCACCAAACTGTGTAAAAAAACTTGCCATACACATCTCCTTTAAACTTTGCCCTTATCATCTTAAAGCTATGTCTTTAACATTTCCACCCTGGGTAAAGGTTCTGACTGTCTGCCCTATCTATGGGGCTCATAATTCTATTTTAAATACAACTAAAATGGAGATGTGTAATCTGTTACAAATGTTAATGTAAAATCCAAATACTGGATTAAGGTTTGAACTGAATTCCTCAAAGTGGGTTGAAGATCAAAAAGTAGCATAGTGGTAAGAAAATGGTTTTATCTGCCATTTTATTAAAGTCACTTGGAATTCATGTAAATGTAGAGCACCCTTAACTGGCCAAGCATCCTCTGATGAGGGAGAAACATAAATTCTGGTCTGTCATTATTCATTAAAATCACTCAGTTTTACGCACACCAGACAATAGATCAATCCCAGCTTGGTCATAGATGCATCACATGAATGCTCACAGTAGACTCTGCATAGCTGAGGGATTTGCTGAGTGCTTCTTGTACTGATTCCACCGGCAAGTTGGTTTTCCTTGCTTGCATCAGGTGGGTGCAAGACTGTTGGAGAGTAGTGGCCAACGCATCTTGCCCTCATCTGGCAGGTTCAGTCCAGTACAATTCAGCATGAACCACTTAAAAATTATCATCAGCATCACACATCGGCATTTCAAACAATTACCCTTGATAAAGTAAACAAAAGCAGCGAAACTGTACGTGCGGTTAATTTACAAACCACATCTAATTGATGATTTAATCACTGATTAATTAAAATGAATGAGGTTGTGGAATAATCACCCCTTAGGCTGATACCCACAGTTTTGATTGTTTTTCTCCAAGGAATCTGACCTAACTGCAGCCCATCTTCCAGATATTTTCTGTTAATCACCCTCTCTTTCTTTGTACTTGTTCCAGAACTCCTTCATTGTTTTCAAAGTACGTCTGCCTGGAAATCTATGACACATTAGTAGCAGCAACACGTGCTATTTCAACAGTTTAATCTTGAACGCTGGGTCCTCATTATTTTGTTAGCTGAAGAGCAAGGTGCCATAATTTGGTACATTCATAGACATTACAGGAAATGAATAATGCTTTTGTCTACCATTTTTGCAATGATCGCTCTGAGCAGCTGTGATCTGAGCTCACTTGGTCAATGATGTGCCAATTTCAAATCCTTCCGAATGTCTCCTAGGAATGTTGACTTAGCAAATGGAAATTCGATTTAAAATTTCTACACATTACTTAGATTGTCAAATTTGTCTGACTAACTCCTAAGAATGAACGTTTTAAAAACTTTAATGCTTGGCTTAACATGATTCATTCATCCCTTGAATTGAAGTCATGTCTGAACACTGAGAGGAAACAAGTCCAAACCCCCATCTTCTTTTCTGATATTGAAAATTTCCCATTATCTCAAGATCCTGCAGAAGATTCTCTACTCTAAAAAGACTGACAAAATTAAAGTGATCATGCAAATCTTGAAATATCTGACTGGTCACTTTTCTCATTGATGCAATGATAACAACAGATTTAGGTGACATATAGTATTAATCGTTTTCATTACAAACTACTTGTTATTTTTCACCCTCACCAAATTTCAGTCTCCAGCATTTTTATTTTACTTTCTTGCAAAATTCCAAAAAGCCCAACAACTTGCAACTGTCTTCAACACATATTTCAAATAACCAAAGGATCGGAACTAAATTTCTATACATTACTTACACGTTAACTATTACAGCCACCATATATCAAAGGAAAAAAATAATAGCACAATGATGGGTGACAAGTCTGCAGATTGGTTGGAAAATGAAAAAGATCAGTGACATAAAGTTTAATAAAGAAAAATGAGAACACAAGAGTTTCTATAATCTTTACTAAAAACGCTGAGTGTGGTCATAGAGAGATTCTGGGGAAGTAATAATAGAAAACAAAGATGGTAGAAGCATTAAACAAATGCCTTTCATCAGTCATCACTCAACAGAATACATGCCCGAAATTGCTGTTAAACAGTTAATGAAGGTTAAGTGGGGATGAGGTGGGAGGGGTGTGGAGGGAATGAGAAAGATGACACAGGAAAATTGCAATCAGCAAAGCAATGGTATCAAACAGATTATTGGAGCAGCAAGGACAAGCCATGGAACTGTAAGCCAGTAAACCCTACGTCAGTGATGGTAATATTGTTGGAGGTTTTATTAGAGACAGGATCTACCAGCATTTGAATAGGCATGGACTGATGAGGGATAGTCGGCATGGTTTTGTGCGTGGGAAATCTGTCTCACACATCAGCTGAAAGTTTTATTGAAGAGGTCACCAAGATAATTGATGGGTGTTAACTATTATGGAAGGTTAGGGTGCATGGAATCCATGGTGAGCTAGCCATTTGGAGTCAAAATTGGCTTGGAGAAGGAGTCAAAGGGTAGTTGTTTTTTTCAGATTGGAGGTCCTTGGCCACGGGAGTGCTGCAAGGGTCAGTGCTGGGTCCTCTGCGTGACAATACATATGTTTATAACAGGATCTAGATCAACTTGGGAGCAGGGGCAAGGAATACCAAATGGAATTTAACTGACTAATTTAATGAGGTGTTGCATTTTGCTCTGTCGAACCAGGACAGTACTTACACAATAAATGGCAGAGAGTTACAGAGCAGAGAGCTCTGGGAGTACAGGCAGCACTGGTCCGTTAGCAGGCAACAAAAGCTTTGCACTGTACCTTAGATTATTGTTTAGTGGCAATAAACTAAACTACAGCACGATTCCCTGAAATGGCATGTCAGGTAGACAGTAGAGTGCAGAAGGCAGTTAGCACCCTTGCTCTCATTGGTAAGGAGTACAAAGGTCGGGACATCATGATGCAGCTGTAGAAGTCATTGATGAGATCACACTTGGAGTACTGTGTGCAGTTCTGGTCGCCCATCTGTCGGAAGGATGTCATTAAGTTGGAAAGGATGCAGAAGAGATTCACTAGAATGTTATCTGGGCTTGGAGGTGATTTATAGGGACAGATTGGATAATGTAATTTAGATTAGTTTAGTTTAGTTTAGTTTAGAGATACAGAGTGGAAACAGGCCGTTTGGCCCATGCCGCCCACTGATCACTGATGCACTAGTTCTATCCTATACACTAGGGACAACTTGCAGAAGCCAATTAAGCTACAAGCCTGCACGTCTTTGGAATGTGGGAGGATATTGGAATACACGGAGAAAACCCATGCAGTCACAGGGAGAATGTACAAACTCCGTACAGAGAGCACCCGTAATCAGGATCAAACCTGGGTCTCTGGAGCTGTAAGGCAGCAACTCTACTGCTGCACCACTGTGCTGTCCTAATTGGCTGGGACTTTTATTTTGAGCATTGCAAGCTGAGGGGTGACCTTGTTAAGGTATTCAAGATCATGAGGGACATGGATAAAGTGAACTCTCTCATTTTTACCTAGGGTAGAGGATTCCAAAACTGGAGAATGTAGCTTTAAGGTGAAAGGGGAGGAAATTGAAGAGGAATTTAAGGAGCAAACTTTTCACATATGAAAATATCTGGAATGACTGCCAGAGGAGGTTAAAAAAAAGGATATGATTCCAACTTTGAAAAGATATTTGGACAGATATGGATAGAATAGGTTTAGGGAGTTATGGGTCAAAAGTAGGCAAATGAGACTAGCCCAGCATTCCATATTAGTCCCAATGGGCAAGGTGGGCCGAAAGGCCTGCTTTCATGTTTTTTAGTCAATAACACAAACTCTCAATTTTTGATTGAGCTCACTTCAGCATTCTAGAATCACCACTGACTTCAACATTATAGACAATAGGTGCAGGAGTAGGCCATTCGGCCCTTTGAGCCAGCACCACCATTCAATATGATCATGGCTGATCATCCAAAATCAGTACTCCGTTCCTGCCTTCTCCCCATATCCCCTGACTCCGCTATCTTTAAAACACCCAATCTAGCTCTCTCTTGAAAGTATCCAGAGAACCGGCCTCCACCACCTTCTGAGGGAGAGAATTCCACAGACTGTGTGAAAAGGTGTTTTCTCATCTCCATTCTAAATGACTTACCCCTTATTCTTAAACTGTGGCCCCTGGTACTGGACTCCCTCAACTTCAGGAACATGTTTCATAGAAACATAGAAAATAGGTACAGGAGCAGGCACTTCGGCCCTTCGAGCCTGCACCGCCATTCAATATGATCATGGCTGATCATCCAACTCAGTATCCTGTACCTGCCTTCTCTCCATACCCCCCGATTCCCTTTAGCCACAAGGGACACATCTAACTCCCTCTTAAATATAGCCAATGAACTGGCTTCAATTACTTTCTGTGGCAGAGAATTCCACAGATTCACCACTCTCTGTGGAAAAAAAAAATTCTCATCTCGGTCCTAAAAGACTTTCCCCTTATCCTTAAACTGTGACCCCTTGCTCTGGACTTCCTCAACATCGGGAACAATCTTCCTGCATCTAACCCCTTAAGAATGTTGTAAATTTCTATAAGATCCCCCCTCAATCTTCTAAATTCTAGCGAGTACAAGCCGAGTCTATCCAGTCTTTCTTCATATGAAAGTCCTGACATCCCAGGAATCAGTCTGGTGAACCTTCTCTGTACTCCCCCTATGACAAGAACATCTTTCCTCCGATTAGGAGACCAAAACTGTACGCAATACTCCAGGTGTGGTCTCACCAAGGCCCTGTACAACGGCAGTAGAACCTCCCTGCTCCTATACTCAAATCCTTTTGCTATGAATGTTAACATACCATTTGCTTTCTTCACTGCCTGCTGCACCTGCATGCCTACTTTCAATGACTGATGTACCATGACACCCAGGTCTCGTTGCATCTCCCCTTTTCCTAATCGGCCACCATTCAGATAATAGTCTACTTTCCTGTTCTTGCCACCAAAGTGGATAACTTAACATTTATCCACATTATACTGCATCTGACATGCATTTGCCCACTCACCCAAACTATCCAAGTCACCTTGCAGCCTCCTAGCATCCTCCTCACAGCTCTCACTGCCCCCCAGCTTCGTGTCATCCGCAAACTTGGAGATGTTGCATTCAATTCCCTCGTCCAAATCATTAATATATATTGTAATTAGCTGGGGTTCCAGCACTGAGCCCTGCAGTACCCCACTAGTCACTGCCTGCCATTCTGAAAAGGACCCGTTTACTCCTACTCTTTGCTTCCTGTCTGCCAGCCAGTTCACTATCCACATCAAAACTGAACCCCCAATATCGTGTGCTTTAAGTTTGTATACTAATCTCTTATGTGGGACCTTGTTGAAAGCCTTCTGAAAGTCCAGATATAACACATCCACTGGTTCTCCCTTATCCACTCTACTAGTTACATCCTCGAAAAATTCTATACGTTTCGTCAGACATGATTTACCTTTCATAAATCCATGCTGACTTTGTCCAATGATTTCACCACTTTCCAAATGCGCTGCTATCCCATCTTTAATAACTGACTCTAGCATTTTTCCCACTACCGATGTTAGACTAACTGGTCTGTAATTACCCATTTTCTCTCTTCCTCCCTTTTAAAAAAGTTTCCTGCCTCTAGCGTGTCCAAACCCTTAATAATCACATGTTTCAATAAGATATCCTCTCATCCTTTTAAATTGCAGAGTACACAAGCCCGGCCACTCCATTCTCTCAGCATATGACAATTCCGCCATCCCGGGAATTAACCTTGTGAACCTACACTACACTACTTCAGTAACAAGAATGTCCTTCCTCAAATTCGGAGACCAAAACTGCACACAATACTCCAGGTGTGGTCTCACTAGGGCCCTGTACAACTGCAGAAGGACCTCTTTGCTCCTATACTCAACTCCTCTTGTTATGAAGGCCAACATGCCATTCGCTTTCTTCACTGCCTGCTGTACTTGCATCATTTTGCTCCAGACATTTTCTTATCGAGGATATGTTTTCTTCTAATGCGGATATGAATTGCAACATATTTGGCACATAAGTGGGACTTGGTGTGTAATCGGCGGGTTAAACCCATTTTCAACAACATTCAAAATATCAGCCTCACTGAAAGCCACACAAATGATTTTTTTTAAATAAACCTATTTCCCAATATTTATTGAAAATATTTGCTTTCTTTGGCAGGGTATTGAATTTTGTTTGCTCAAATGGCAATAGGTTTAAAAGTTTGACAAATCAAATCTTGTTTAGTCACTCTCATTTCCTCAAAAAAAAGACTATATAAGTGCAGAGGGCTTGAAATATAAATTTATAAAATTGGTGACATTGGATTCATATGTGGTGAGTATACTTAAGGAATACTTAATTAAATATAATTCTGTCCTTTTGATTGATACACCAAATTGTTTACCAATGTAACTGTAACAATGTATTTGTTAGGTTTGTTTTTCTGCTGATAGATTTCTTAAGCATTTTTAAAAGTTTTGTTTAGCATTTTATATTAGAATAATTTTAGTCCATATAAAGCTGCTAATTCAGAACGGATGTCAGCATTATCTTGCTTAAGTGTATGGTGACATTATAAGGATATTTGTGAATATATCCTCTGCTGACTATTTGACTTAATTATAACAAATGAACTAAGGAGGTTGTCATAAATCTTTTCAATCTATCATATGTCAATGCTTATGACTACATTAATAAAGACTGTGTAGAAATGACCAATTCAAAAGATTAAACAACAATTTATGGTGTTAATTCTAGCATGTTAATTCAGCGTTTCTTTATAAAAAATAATTTAAGTTGCTTTTGTCCATTAATAAAAATTACTGGAAGAATGCATGCTTTCTTAAAGTTACAATCTTTGTAACTGCTGATATTTACAGTTTCATCACCAGATAGCAATAAAAGGTTAACATAGATATATTGTTAAATTAATAATAATAATAATAATTTAATTGTACAATTAATGATTTTCAGCATGACTTTTGGGATATATGATAATCTCTTAAAAATCAGAAACAAAAATGCATGATTTAAATTATGATATTCCCCAATATAAAATAAATGCCATAATGAGGAATGGATTAAACCCCACTGAAAAGCACTAGAGCCAGGCTAGTTGTTAGTACAAACACAAACTTCCTCTCCAAACACTTGTTAAGGTTCATAAATTAAGCTAAATTTAATACTTCCAAACTTAGAAGAATTGTCCTAAGCACCAGATTTCATTGCCAATATGTTTTCGATCTGAGAACTGAGTGCATGGCTGATACCAATATGCAGAACACCAACAAATCCACAAAGACGGAAGATGTAATAAATGTAAGAACTACTAACGTGACACTTAAACATTAATAGCTTGTGAGCTATTAAGTGTAAGGAGAGAAAACATGCAGAAATGAAAAAAAAATCCAATGATTTGAACACTTGGGGGAAAAAAACAAATAAAACCTACACTGAACTAGGTTTTCATCACAGAAAAAAAAAGCAAATATAAGCGGGTGATGAGGATGTGTGATGCGAATAGTGAGACTGTCTTGCTAATTTTATGGACAATGCTCAATGGTCCACTTTCAACTGTCCTGAGTCACTTGTGAGTTCAAGTGCTATTCCAGGAACTTGGGGTCTAAAATGTTGTAAAACCGTAATGTAATACCGAGGGAGTGCTGTACTATCAGCGATGCCCTCTCTTCCCTTGGGTGAATGTAAAGGTCCCTGTGAAAAATCACCGCATAACCTGGTAAATATTTATCCTTCAAGAACGTTACTAAATCGAGTTGTCCGGTCGCCTCTCTACCATTGTCAACAGAGCTTAGACAAGGAAAATTAGCTGCTAGTTATAACCGAACTTTAAATAAACTTCAGTTGAAAAATGCTTTGCGGTACCATAAAGTTGTGAAAGGAACAATACAAGTCTTTCTTTTTTCCTCTGTCTTGGTCTTATGAATCCTATAGCAAGAGCCCCTATCAACACAGAATCTGCTGTGATTCTGAACAGGTACGACCTAGTACTAATATAAGATACAAGTGGAAATCGTAGCTTCTGCAGCACTGTTATTCCCCACCTAGCTGCACCAAATAAACGTACATTTGACAAACAAAAATTGTGTACTTTCTTCATACCATTAACATAGATAACCTGGACTATTGCAAATTAAAAATTAGATTTACTTTTTATTTATAGCTTTTCGTGTTTAAAAAATAAAATAAATCAGTATTAACTATGCCTTACATTAACACCAATATTGTTTAGAGCAATGCAGTCTAGAAATTTGACCCATTTGCCACATCTCTATGCAGATGGACAGAAAGCAGTTTTAGAGTAGATTGTGTCAGTGACCACTTGTGGGTGAAACTGCAGCCATCAGTAAACTGCCCCAGGCACTTCCACACAAGGTTTAAGAAGGAACTGCAGATGCTGGAAAATCGAAGGTAGACAAAAGTGCTGGAGAAACTCAGCGGGTGCGGCAGCATTCTTCAGACGAAGGGTTTCGGTCCAAAACGCTGCCTATTTCCTTCGCTCCATAGATGTTGCCACACCCGCTGAGTTTCTCCTGCACGTTTGTCTACTTCCACACAAGGTCTAGTTTTGCACAATAAGTGACACCTGTCACGCACCAAGTTGTGTTGGGTGCAGTTTCTCCATTACCAGCAGAAATTTGATTTTTGGGGCAATTTAAATCTTCAGAAATTATTCACAACTTACCACATGGTAGGCTCAGCCACAACATTGGATCATATGGAACCCAGGGTGAGCTAACCAAATGGATACAAACTTGGCTTGAAGGCAAGAGATAGAGGGTGCAATATGATAAGTTAAACCAGGGCAAGGCCTACATTGTAATTGGTAAGGTCCTGTGGAGGTTGCAGAATGGAGAGACTTATAAATGCAGCTGCATAGTTCCTTGAAAGTGGATATTCAGGTGGATGCAGTGGTGAAGAAGGCTCACAGTTATCAGTCAGGTTATTGAGTATAGGAATTGAGATGTTGCGTTAAAGCGGTACAAAGCATCTGTAAGGCCACGTTTGGAATACTGCAGATAGTTCTGGTTACCCAGTTACAGGAAGAAAGTAATTAAATTGGAAAGAGTGTAAAGATGATTCATGAGAAGTTACCGAGACTGAAGGTTGAGTTATAAGCAGAGGCCGGATAAGCTGGGTCTATTTTCTCTGGAGGGCAGAGGTATATAAAATTATAAGGGGCATAGGGAAGGCGGATAGCCACAGTGTTTTTCCCAGGATAGGGGATTCTAAGACTAGAAGTAGATTTAAGGTGAGAGGTGAAAGATTTTAAAGGACCCGAAGCGATGATGGTGCGTAAATGTAAGAAATTTGCAGAGGTAGGTATGATTGCAACATTTAAAAGAAACTTTGAAAACTTTAAATGGTTTGGAAGGATATGGACCAGGTCCAGACAAGTGAGACCAGCTTTGTTAAAATCAAGGAAGTGCTGCACTGTCATATGTGCTTTTTTTAAGGAGACATTGAAGTTAAGCTAGTCTGTGCTTCTAGATGGGTGCATTAGGTTATGTTCCTATTTAAAGAGGAGCCTGACCTTTGCCAGTATTCATCATTTAAACATCAGATAAACATCACTATAAACATCACTATAAGCAGATAATCTTGTGTTTTACCTCTTTATTTGAAATCATTTAATTTTCATTACTACTTGTTTGGATTTAAATACCTCATTAGGATCTGTTGCCATGAAGGGTGCACTGTAAAAACAGTTGTTTTCTTTAGCTCCGATAAGGGTGAGGACGATGGCAGAGTTTTTTTTTAATATTATATATTATTCTCTCAAATTACAACCGTATTTCCTTCATGTTCTTACAAACAGATGATGATGGCCAATTCTCAAAATATCATGAAATGGCAAACCATTATTTTAATTATATCCTCCATGAACTTGCCAGAAATGATCGCAGCTCAAGGTAAGTGCTGGAAATGAAATACCATTAATGACTAAATGACTTCAATAACTTAAATAATGGAATGGTGGCGGGGTTAGCCGAGCAGTTATGCTATTGTCTTGTGTTGGTCTGTTCAAACAAAAGATAAAAGTCAGTTACAATTCTCATCTACCCTAAACCGAGGGGTGCGTGGATCCGCATTGGAATCCTTTACTTCAGTCTTTTATTCACTCACTGCATTCCGTGAGTTCATTTCAAACTTCATTATTTCTCAGTCATCTTTCCAGTTGTCTTGCCCTCCCGCCTCTTTAACTCTGTTATCTCTTTAACCCTTACCTCTCCTCCACGACAGATGTAGACAGATCCACGTTCCCAATTGCTTCTCTCCTCGCCTTTTCTCCACCCAAATGTCTCCCTTCCGGCATTTGCTTACTTTGGAAAGCCATTTTTCCCCAATTACATGAATTGAAAGAAAATACCAAATTCTGCGTGTTTTCTCTCCCACGCCTCAGTCGCAAGCCCGAAGCAGCTTCAAAATGCGACTGACGTTGCCTCAAAGTGCTAGTTCCCTGACAGTCCCAGTGCATACACTGCTCGTCTGCATCCCTCTGAGCCCATCTGTCTCCCCCCTCCATTCCCCGCCAACACTTCTCCCCCACCCCCCCGCTCGGAGCCCCGCTGTCTCTCCCCATCTCCGCGCTCCGACCTGAATCCGCTGCCTCTCCTCTCCTCCCCAACCCTTCCCCGGCCCCACTCCCTCCAGGGGCTCCGTTATATCACCACCCCCCCCCCCCCCAACACACACACACTACTCTCCGCCAGAGCCCCGCTATCTTCTCCCTTCCCTGGACCCCTGCTATCTCCCCTCCCCTCACCCATCCCGGAGACCTGTTGCCTCTCCCTCGCACTCTCACTTGCTCCATGAGCCCCGCTATTTCATATTCCCCTCCCCACCGTTGCTCCGCTATCATCTCCCCGGAGCCCCGCTGTTTCCCCCTCACCAGGAGCCCGCTGTTATCACCTCTGCCCCTCCCCCGGGGCCGCGCTGTCTTCCCTTACCCCTCCCCTCCCCTCTCTGCAAGCCCAGCTTCGTTCTCCACTGAACACCTGCAGCCCCCCAACGCAAGAGCCCAATGAAGTGCTTCAGAGAAGGGCGCAACACGCAGCCAGCGGGAAATGGGCAACACCCTCCCACTTCATTATTAGTACATTCAAATCAGGAAATGGTTTGAAAAACGAAGAAGAAAGTATTAATATGCAACTTTGTGATTGATATCGGTTAATTCATCTCAGTAAAGTAAGTAGATCTCTGTGTTTGGATGCTTCACTCACTTTCATGTTTTTTTTCCCTAAAATGAAGGCAGCTGTGGAGGGAGATGTGTTTCCAGCTACGAGCGAGGCCACGTTTGCAACTGTGACCATGAATGTATTCGTTATGATGAATGCTGCGAAGATTACAGAGATCTTTGTACATCAGGTAAACAGCAGCTAAACATCTCGGCCCACTTGTTAAAGCATTTATTAACCTCTGGAGAGTACCTGTCCAGGAAATAGATCTCTGCCTATTCAAAGATAAAATCTTGCACTCTGATTTCAAACTAACAGAAAACCTGAGTGGGATATATAAATTCCAAAAGTAACTACATTTGTTCTCGTTTAACAGGTATGAATGTAATTAAGTGCTGTCTTTTATTGTCATGTTATTTAATAATCTGCAGAATGCAAAAGTTTATCTTGATAACCAATCCCAAATTACACATTTGTGTATCTCTGTTTATTGGTTATTCTTGTGTCTCTGCATGTTGCCAGAAGGTATGTGTACACAGGGAAAATGTCATGTAATTGTGTGCACACACAAAGCAGAGGGCTATAGCCATATTCATCCTCCATTTTCAAAACAGTTCCAGTGAGATGTTACTGAAGATAAACACCAAATGCTGGAGTAACTCAGCCGGACAGGCAGCATCCCTGGATAGAAGGAATGGGTGACGTTTCGAAATGTCACCCATTCTTTCTATCCATGTATGCTGCCTGTCCCGCTGAGTTAATCCAGCATTTTGTGTCTATCTTTGGTGTAAATCAGCATCTGCAGTTCCTTCCTACACATGAGATGTTACTGAGTTACCTTGCTCAGTACTCCACCATGTTCTCTAGACCGTGTACTTTGCACACTCCTTTCTTGATGTATTCCAAAGAGAGTTAGATATAGTTCTGAGGTACATGGGGGGGGGAAAGCAGGACCAGGTACTGATTTTGGATGATCAACCGTGATCATAATGAATGGCGGTGCTGATTTGAAGGGCCGAATTGCCTGCTTCTGCACCCGTTTTCTATGTTTATACCAAGCCTGTTCTTTGTACAGAAACCTCCTGTTCTGGACGCTGCTATGAGAAGCACCAACGAGGACGGAAATGCCAGTGTGATCCCATCTGTATGAAATACGGTGACTGCTGTGCTGATTATGTTGCAAACTGTGGAGAAGGTATGATAAGGCTGCCAAGCTGTGGGTGCATGTATTAGTTTTTTTTTTCAAATTTTCCCTGTGGGTTACGCAAGATAACATTTTAGCTGAAGTTAATCATTACAATGTTTAATGACTCGGGCCGTAATATCTTAAAAAACTAAGAGCAAAATCTAGCTTGTGTTATATTGATACTTCAATCGGCACTGGTCCTTTCCATTTCTGAAGGCAGCTAGGAAACGTTCCGTGAGAAACTTGCTTGGAGTTTCTCCTGCAAGAGAACTAACACAGAATCGTAACATAAAACATTGTTTAAATTGCTGACACCTAATTGAATTATTAACATCTGGAGCTGTAATTTATCTTTAATCAAATCATAAATCACTAAAAAAAAATCAGAAACCTTCACTATTTATATTGCAATTTGAAAGATCTAGATGAAAAGTAGCCATTTGACTTCCACCTGCCTAATGCATTTAAAAAAACGTGAGGTTTTCCATTATAACATTTCAGTTGTTCCTTGCCCATGAATTCAAAAATTCAATCCTGGGTTGAATGGATTTATAGATTTGCTTTCAAAGTAATAATTTTGTTAAGATTCATTTCACCTCACCTCTATTACTGGTCTCTCACTAATGTTGTCACCTGCATGTAATGTAACAAGTTTGGATGTGTAGCTTTGTTTTATCATTTTTGAGTTACACATCTGAAATTGCTTTTTTTCGCAAAGATAAACATGATTGTGACTCCCCCTCGAGAACTCTGGCCACCATTTTCCCCAGAGGTCTGATGTTCACTCTATCCTCCCCCACTTCCCTGCACAACACTCTGGCATTGACCTGCGTCCAAACACAAACATTTCTTTCTCTAACCACCCCACCTTCAGGCCTCTATTAACAGACATCCTCATTCCATGCTGTATTTAGGTTCCCCAGCACTAGACCTGCCTACTATGGAAAATCCTGAATGAAATATTTATTGATATACCATACAGTAATTTTTGAGCATGCTTTAAGTGCCCAATATCAATTTCTAGTCCATGCTGTTCTATTTTGTTCTATTGCTGGCACAAACTGCATTATAATTACAAAAAAACATGAACTGTAAACATTAGAAATAAATTGTGATTATTCACTCTGAACTAATTTTTTAATTTAGACATCCGAAAAAGTCCCATGATTGTAGCTACTACAAGGTCACCTTTACCAGTCACCAGCTTCACAAAGAAACCAACAGCAGGCCAAGCTGAGGTGATCAGTGATACACTGCTCCAACAAGATTCTGCCAACCATTTGAATGATAATGGAAAAATCAAGGAAGGACCCTTGAAGCCAAGTATGAAACAATTTTCTTCTAACATATTGGGATATGCTCAATAGTGTGCCAGTCAGCAGTGTGTCAAAACCTTTTTAAATTAGCACCATTGTCAAATGTAATATGTAAATGTCAGATTCTGTGTGCAGGTTCTAGGCTGTTAACTGCTTTATGCTATTAAACTGCTTCAGAACAACAATAATAATAATACATGCTATTTATCAGCATGCATGGACTCCTTAACTTACATGACAAGAAGAACTTTTTATATCGGTCATAGGCCATGGATCATTAGACTGGGAAGAAATTCACAATGTATTAATGAAATGATTGAAACCCAACTGTAGAAATCCACAGTCTATGGTGAAATGATTGATGATGATATGTTAGAAAAGTTCTGACAACAGGGGACACAAAAGTAATGGATGAGCTTTAAGAATCACACATTAAATTGAATTAGTTTGAGGAAGAACTGCTGTGCCAGAGAGACTAGAATTGGAATCCCTCTTGAACCAGAAGTCTTAATGGACAGAACAGACAGCTCTAATTTCTGGATTACAGTCAACATTAATGATGTACAAACGCATGATCCTCACTAAATACATGGAATCCATTAGAGGCAAAGACATAGAAAGTCCAGGCGCAAAGGTGGGGACTATTGAGGCATCTGTCAGGAACAAGATATTTCAAATACATTTTTGAATAATGCGAAACTGTGCAACAACACTTCCCAGAATAAGATATTAGCAAAGGACTATGTTAACTGAACATGGAGTTGTCGGCTTCCGTGATTAATTAGGATAAAAAGGAAAATTACCTAGTGATGAAGTTCGGACGTTGCTCAAAATCAAAACAAATTCATTGTCAAATAATTAATTGATAGCTGAGCATGAGTGTGTGCATAGGAAATGAAGATGACGTGTTAGTGAATTATCAGTTTTTCTGATTTATCAAAACTTACTTTTACAGAAACTGAAACAGCTAAAAAAATTGAAGGATTGACCACCGTAAATCCCATCGTAATTGAAAAGGGCAAAGATGATCCTGTCGTTCCTGAGGATAGCCCCACAGATCCCAAAATCCTGGATAAAAGAATGAAAGCAACCAATGTTCCTGAGGTTGCTTCCACAAATTCAGATATCTTAATTAAAGAAACAACAACAACAGCAACAACAACAACTGTTCCTGAAGGTGGCATCACAGATTCTACGTTTTTGGACAAAAGAATGACAACAGCTGCTAGGACAAAAGTGACTTCCATAGAACCTAAAAATTCACATGCACGAATAACGACGCATGCTGCCTCAGAAGAGACGTCCTCAGTTCCTGGTATATTGGATGGAGGAATGACAACTTATCCCACCCCTGAAGACGGGTCCAATGATTCCAAAATCCTAGATAAAGAATTGACAGCTGCTCCTGAAAGTGATTTCCTAAATTCAAAAATCCCAAATAATAGGGTGACGGTCACCAAAGATGTTTCCAAGAGGTCTGAACCCCTGAGTAATAGGACAACAACTCCCTCAGTTCCTGTGGATCATTCCAACAAATCCGAAAGCAAGAATAAAGGATCACCAACCATCGTGCCAAAAGATGTTTCCACAGATTCAAAAATCTTGGACAAGGGAATGACAGCAAATGGTTCTAAACTATCGGAGAATGGAATGTCAACTTCTGCTCCTTCCGCAGCTGTTTCCATGGATACTAGAATCTCGGATAAGGGAATGGCATCGCTTTCTGTTCCGGTAGGTGAGACAACAGCATCCAAAATATTGTATAAAATTATGACATCTTCCCCATTTCCTGAGGATAGGACCAGGGATCCTAAAATCTTGCATAAAGTGGTGACGACACCCTTCACTCCCAAGGGTAGGACCGAGCATTCTAAAATCCTTGATAATTTAATGATTACATCTTCCATGTCTGAGGATGGGACCAGGTACATTAAGATCTTGGGACGAGGATTAACAACGCCCTTTGCTAACGCAGATAGTTTCACAGATTCTAAACTCTCAGAGAAAGAAGTGACCACATCTTCTCTTGAAGATGGGAGGATGTATTCTAAAGCCTGGGATAACAGAATGACAATGTACAGTGTTTCTGATGACAGATCCACTGATCGTAAAAGATTGGAGGAAGGAATGGGAAAAAACACTCTTCCTGATGAGGCATCCATGAATACAAAAATCTTGAGTAAAGGAGTAACCATATCAGTTGTTTCTAAACATGGAACTACAGATTCTATGTTTTTGGATAAAGGAACAACAACATCCTTGAGCACAGAAGTTGCTTCCATAGAATCTAAAATCTCAGGCACACGAATAATAACACATACTATCCCAGAAGAGATTTCCTCAGTTCCAAGTATATTGGATAGAAGAATTACAACACTCTCCACTCCTAAAGATAGGACCAATGATTCTAAAACACTAGATAAGGAAATAACAACTGTTCCTGAAAATGATTCCTTCAGTTCAAAACTCCCAAACAATAGGATATACGTGCCCTCAGTTTCTGAGGATACTTCCACAAGTACTAGAACTCTACATAATAGAATGACAACTCCTTCAGTTCCTGTAGATCATTCCACAAATTCTAAAATCCTGGATAAAAGAACAACAGCAACTTTTATCCCAGAAGTTGCTTCCACAGATTCCAAAATCTTGAACAAGGGAATGCCAACAATTACTGACCCTGAAGAGATTTTTGCTGGTTCTAGAATATCGGAGAGTAGAGTTACAACCTCTGCCCCTCCTGCAGTTGCTTCTATGGGTGCTAGATTCTCGGATAAAGGAATTACATTGCTTTCTGTTCCAGTAGGTGAGACCACAGCGTCTAAAATATTGTATAAAATAATGACAACTTCCACATTTCCAGAGGATAGGACCAGGGATCCTAAAATCATGCTTAAAGTGTTAACAACGCTCTCTGGTCCCAAGGATAAGTCCAGGGATGTGAAAAGTTTTGATGAAGGATTGACAACACCTTTTGATAATAAAGATAGTTTCACAGATTCTAAAATCTTGGACACAAGAATGGCCACATCATCTGATCTTGAAGGTGGGAATACGTATTCTAAAACCTTGGTAAGCAAAATGACGACCCTTGGTGTTCCAGAAGGTGAGTTTATGCTTAATAACATCATTGGTACAGGAATGCAGACACACCCTGTCACTGTAGAGACCTCAGTGGGTTCTAATATCTTGGATAATAGAACAACAACTTATTTTCCTGTAGATGCTTCAACAAGTTCAAGAATCTTAGATGATGGAATGACATTGTTCCCTGTTTCGGCAGGCGAGGCCACTAATTCTAAAAGCTTACATAAAACAACAATTTCTACTTTTCCTGAAGATGGGATCAGATATTCCAAAATCTTCGATCAGCAATTGACAGCACCACTTTCCGAAGATGCTTCCATTCATTTAAAACTCTTGGATCATGAATTGGCAGCTCCTTCTGTTCCTGAAAATGAGACATTGGAATCTAAAATGTTATATAAAACTGTGACACCTACGGCTACACCAAGTCTAGGAGAAGCGATGACGGATTCTGGAATCCTGTATAAAATAACATCATGGTCTAAAGTTCCTGAGTATAAGAGGACAGATTCTCAACTCATGGTTAATGGAATGACAATGAACACTGTTCCTCAAGATGGGAGTGTAGATTTTGAAATCTCAGTCCCAGGTATGACAACTCGCGTTGCCGCAGAAGGTTCATCTTCAGATCCCGATAAACTAAGCAAAGAAATGACAACACGCTCCATTCCTGAAGATGTGACTAGTAAATCAACAAACCTAGATAAAGAGATAACAACCACTATTCCTGCAAGTGGTTTAAAGGGTTTAGAAATCCTGAACAATGGTACCATGATGCTCGCAATTACAGATGTTTCCACGAGTTCTAAAATCTTGGATAATAACATAAAAACGTCCCCCATTCCCTCAGATGCGTCCACAGATTTAAAAATTCTAGATAAAGGAAGGACAACAGCCCTTATGCCACAAAATAACTCCATAGAATCTAAAACCTTAGATACAGGTATGAATATGCATACAGTCCCTGAAGAAGCATCAACAGGTCCGAATGTATTCAAGAGTGGAGTGGCAAATGTCTCTGTTCATGCCAATGCTTCTACCGATTCTGCAATCTTGTCTAATGGAATGACAATGCTCACGGCTCCAGCAGATGAGACCATAAGTTCTAAAATCCAGTCTAAAATAATGATGACGTCCCTTTTTCCTGAAGATGCTTCCACAAAGTCTGAAATTTTGGATAAAGGAATAACAAGGTCTTTAATAACAAATGCCTTTTTTTCTGTGGATGGGATAACAGATTCTAATGTTTTGGATAAAAGATTTGGAGCACCCAATGTCTCTGCAGATGCTTCCACAGATTCAAACATCCTGGATAATGCAATAACAGCAACAGCTCTTCCTGAAGTTGGGACCACAGATTCTAAAATTTATAACATTACATCAACGTACAATGTTCTTGAAGGTAAGCTTGTATCACCTAACATCACGGATAAAGGAATAAATGCAACCACTCTTCCAGAAGAAGCTTTCACAAACTCAACAGTCTTGAATACCGAAATAATAACATCACCTCTTCCTGAAGATGACACCATAGATTCTATATTCTTGGATAAAGGGCAGACATCACTTTCTGTTGCAGAAGCTCACTCTCAAGGCATCAAAACCTCAGATACACCTCTAACAACACACACTGCCCTAAAAGAGGCTTCCTCAGTTAGTAGTACATTGGATAAAGGAATAACAACACTTCTTGTTCCTAAAGATAGGACACATTATTTAAAAATCCTGGAAAATATAACAACTGTTATTTATGAAAATAATTCCATGGATTCAAAAATCACGAACAATGGAACTAATGCACGATCAGTTACTGAAGGCCCTTCCATTAGTTCCAAAATCGGGTATGAAAAAAATACAACATCCTCTGTTCCTGCAGATTATTCCAAATATACTGAAATTATTGATACCAGACTGACAACTCCTTCTGTTCCTCAAGCTACTACCAAGGATTCTAAGATGTCTCTGAAAGTAACAACAGTGCCCGTTGTTACTGATGGTAGAAGAAATGACTCTCAAATCTCCAATATTGTGAGCAGACCATCATCTACTCCTGAAGATGGAACCACTGATTCTGAAATCTTAAATAGAGTATTGACTACACTCTCTGACCATGTGGATGGGACAAGGGATTCCAAAGTCGTTCTAACGTTCCCTGTTCCTGAAGATGAAACCAACAATTCTCAAATCCCGGATAAAGTAGCAGCCACTATTCCTGTAAATGATTTTATGGATTCAGAAATTGAGAGCAATGGAAAGACGATGCCTTCAGCTACTGAGGACATTTCCACAAGTTCTAAATACATGGATACCATAATCGCAAATTCCTCTGTTCCTGTTGATGTAACCACAGATTCTGAAAACTTTGATAAAATAACAACAACAGTCTCCATCCCACAAGATGCTCCTGAAGGAACAAAAATCTTGGAGTCAGTAATGACAACACCCACTCTCCTTGAAGAGACTTCCATTGATCCTAGAGTTTTAATTAATGACAAAACAACTCCCACTATTCCTGTCACTGCTTCTACAGATTCAGTCTTGGACAATAGACACATCACATCCTCTGTTCCAGAAACTGAAACCACAGATTCTAACGCCTTTTATAAAATAACGACATCATACTCATTTCCTGAAGATGCAAACACGGATTTCGCATTCTTGGATAACAAAACAACAACTCCTTCTGATCCCAAAGATGGATTCACAGATTCAATAACCTTGGATAAATTAATAACAACATCTTATGTACTTAATGAGTCCATGAATAACGGAATAACAGCTGCTCCTTCTGCTGAAATGGGGATCACAGATTCAAATACCCTTGGTAAAAATCTGGCAATCCCCACTATTAGTGGGAATTCTTCCACAGATTCAGAAATCTTGGATAATGCAACAAATAATTTGGTTCCTGAAGATACAACGATAAATGTTAAAATCGTAGATAATGGAATAATAACCACTGTTCCTGAGGATGATTCAACTGATCAAAGAATCTTGGGTAAAGGAATAACAACGTCGCTTGAACCTCAAGATAGGAAAACATATTCAAAAATTGCACCTACCATAATATCAACAGACACCGTTCCTGAAAATGAACCTGTAGATTATTTACTCTTGGATAAAGGAATGACCACAGACTTAATCACAGAAGTTGCTTCCATTGAACCCAACATTTCAGACTCAGATAGGGAAAAAACACCATCATCTGCCCCTGAAAAAGCTTCCTCGGTTCCTACTGTATTAGATGAAGGAAGGACAGCAGTCTCTGCTCCTGAAGGTAGGACCGATGATTCCAAACTGCTGAATAATCAAACAACACCAATCGTTCCCAAACGCAATTCCATAAACTCCGAGACCTGGAATAATAAGAATGTGTTGCCCTCAGTCACTGTGGATATTTCCACAGGTTCTAAAATCTTGAATAATAAAATTACAGATTCCTTTGTTCCTGTTGATGTGACCACGGATACTAAAATCGGGGACAAAACAACGACAACAGCCTTCATCAGAAAAAATACTTCTACGGAATCTAAAATCTTTGAGGCAGAATTGACGACTCATGCCATCTCTGAAAAGGCTTCTGGAAGCTCTAATATAGCGATTGATGGAATGACAACTCCATCTGTTCTCTCAGAACTTTCAACTTTTCATCAAATAACTATATCATTTTCCAAGGATAGAAACACAACTTCCACATTCTTGACTAACAGAATAGTAACTCCTACTGATCCTGAAGATGGATTCTTGGATTCTAACATCTTGGATAAAGGAATAACCACCGCTGTTCCTAAAAGTGAATCCACGGATTCAAAAATCTTGGTTAAAGGAATAACAACAGTACCTGTATCTCACAATGTGATAACAGGAAATGCCACTGATCCTGAAGACAGATTTGTGCATTCTAAGGTGTTGGATCAAGTAATAACATTATCTAGCATTCCCAATAATGGGACCATGAACAAGAGAATAATAACTGACCCTTTTGCTGAAATTGGGATCACAGTTTCTCATGCATTGGGTAATAAACTGGCTTCTCCCACTACTGCTGGAGATGCTTCCACAGATTCAGAAATCTTGCATAATGCAAAGACAACTACTTCTGTTCATGAAGATGGGACCATGCATTCTAAAATCCTATCTAAAGGATTATCAACCATTGCTCCTGAAAAGAATTTCACTGATCAGAAAATCTTGGACAAGCAAATGTCAGTTCCTCCAGACAATAATGATGTTGCTACAGATTCTATAATCTTAAATAAAGGAAATAAATCCACCATAATTCCTGTACAAGAATCCACAGAACCTAAAATCAGGAGTACAGGAATAGCAATGTCCCCCGATCCTGAAAAACAGACCCCGTATTCTAAACTATTGGACAAAGAGATGTCAGGAACTCCTCTTGTTACAAATAAGGTGTCAAGAGGTTCTGGAGGATTACTTAAAGATGTTGCTCAAGATCGAACTGCATATTTGGAATTATCAGATATGGAACTGACAACGTCAATCATGTCAAAAGAGACTTCCACAGATTCTGACATATTGGGTAAAGGAACACCTTCTGTTTCTGAAAATGATTCCACAAGTTCTAAACTCTCGGACAGACTAACAGGGACCTTAGTTTCTACAGATTTTATAACCTTGGATAAAGACATCACAACTCCCTCTGTTCTTGAAGGTGCACCCATTGATTCAAGAACCTTGAATAACAATACAACATCCAACACTCTTGAAAATGGGACTGGTGCCACAAAAATCTTAAATATAGGAAGGGAACTATCCACATTTTCTGAAGATAACAAATTGACAGCATCCCCCATTCATGATGATAGTTTCACAGATTCTTCATCCTTTGACATGGGAATGATAACACCTTTTGTTTCTAAAGATAAGACCATGCATTTAGTTTCTGAAGATTCAATAGCATCCAAAATCCTCGATACTGAAGTAACAACACACATCATCCCAAAAGAGTCTTCCGTGAATACTAATGTATTGGATAAAGGAATAATAACCACTGTTCCTGAAGATGGTTCAATCGTTACAAAAATCTTGACTAATGGAAGGCCCATGTCCTCTGTTATTGAAGATATTTCAGCAGTTTCCAAAATGGTGGATAACGGAATGACAACTCTCTCTGTCCCCGAAGTTCCATCCATCAATTTTAAAGCCTCCGATAAAGGAATGGCAGCAACATCTTTTCACAAAAATGTTTCTATGGATTCTAAAACTTTGCATAATAAAATGATAAAATCACCTACTCCTGAAGATGGGACCACAGGTTCAAAAATCTTGGTTAGCAGAACAACAGTACCAGCCATTCCTGGAGATAGGATTATATATTCTAAAATTGTAGATAAAGTCATTACAGTACCCTCCATTATTGAACATGGGTCCACAGACTCTAAAATCTTTGATAAAGGAAAATCAACATCCCTTGTCCCATCAGATGGTATCACTAATTCCAAAATACTGCACAAATTAATTATAACAGCCTCTGTTCCTAGCAATGCATCCAGGGATTTTAAAAGTGGAGATGCAGGAAGGACAACACCCTCTGGTAACGTAGTTAGTTCCACGCATTTGAAAATTCTGGACACAGGAATGATTACACCTATTTCTGAAGGTGAGAAAATAGATTCCAATATATCCAATGAAGGAATGACACATCCCTCTGCCCCTGGAGATGATTACATGGTACCTCATATCGTAGATAACAGAATGACAACACCCGCCAGTGATGAGATTAGGACCATGGTTTTAAATATTTCAGATGAAAGAATGTTAACACCTTTTCCTGATGGTGGGACAAAGAATTCTCAAATCTTAACTAAGCCAATTCCATGGCCCATTGTTCCTGAAGATGCATCTTTAGATTCTATAATATTGGAAAAAGAGATAAAAACATCTCCTGTTCCTGAATTTAAGACAATTGTTTCTCAAATCATGACCAAAGAAAGATCAATATCCTCCCCATCTGAAGATGGATCTTCTCATTCTAAGATTTTGGATAAAGAAATGGCAATGTCTGATTCTCCCGAAAAAGTGACCACAGGTTCTAAAGTCTTGGCGAAAGAAATGGCGATGTCTAGTTCTCCCCAAAAATGGACCACAGGTTTTAAAATCCTGGATAAAGTAAAACTGGCAGCCTCTCCTAAAAAATATAGTGACATGGATTCTAAAATCTTGGATGATGAAATGACAACATCTGTAGATAATTCCTATATTCCTATAGATCCTATATTCTTGAATAATGGAACACCAATGTTTCCTGTAATGGAAGATAAGACCACAGATTCTAACACATTGGGCAATGGAATGATAGCATCCTCCATTAGCAAAGGCAGTTCCACAGATTCTACAGTCTTAAATAAAGGAACAGTCGTGCTCTCTGGTCCTTTTGATGGTTTTAACAATACTAAAATCTTGGATAAAGGATCTGCAGTGCATCATGTCCCTGAATATTGGATAATTGGGTCAAAAATCTTGGATAAAGGAGTGGCAACATCTCCCATTAATGAGGATAGCCCTACTAATTCTAAAATGCTGGGTCAAGGAATGACTGCGTACCCTGTTCCTCAAGATGGATTTATCAATGATAAAGTCTTAGATAACAAGGTAACTAAAAGGTTAAGTGAATATAACATAATGGAAAGAGGATCGACTTCAACCTGTTACTGGAGATGAGACCACAGATTCTAAAAGGAGAAATGGCGATGTTCACAGTTCATGATGGTTCCTCATTTTCTAATTATGTGGAGAGAGAAGAACTAAGTAAACCAATTAATCTTGAAGGATCAAAGAACAAAAATCCCTACATTTTGCAGCATTTTGCTCCAAACAGTGTAATTAATCCTGAGAACCCAGATATTAGGGCGGCACAGTGGCGCAATGATAGAGTTGCTGCCTTACAGTGCCAGAGACCCAGGTCCGATCCTCACTACAGTTGCTGTCTGTGCGGAGCTTGTACATTCTCCCTGTGACAGTGTAGGTTTTCTCTGAGTGCTCCGGATTCCTCCAACATTCCAAACACGTGCAGGTTTGTGGGTTAATTGGCTTCTGTAAATTGTCCCTAGTGTACATGATAGAACTAGTGTATGGGTGATTGCTGGTCGGTATAAATTCCTTTTACTGGTTCAGATTTAGATAAAGAGAGAATATTACAACCCACTGTACCTGCAAAAGTTATGCCTCAAGATCCAATACTACAAAAAGTGGAAATAGCACGTTAATATCTTGCAAAGACCAGTGGCTATAAACACGTTAACATAAATACAGAAGTAAAGACCGGTACAGAAGAATCAATTTCAACAGATTCAAAAGTTAAAAATGAGAAATGCCCATTGCTCCTGATAAACACAAATCTTAACGTAAATAAAAACAAAACTATGCAGCCTGTCAATTGTATAGTTAAACCAGTGCAAATTTATTTTTAACTATGCAAAATCAGACAATGCAGAATAAATCTTAAATCCAGACTAGGTAAGTCTGTGTTTGTTACTGGAAAAAAATAATTAAAACGAAGAGAATCTTGTAAATCAATTGTCCACCTTAGAGGTTGAATTCAGTTCACTTTCCAATAGCTTATTGTCCACAATTCCCAAATAATATATTTTACAAATGACTCCTTCTGCTTCCAGTACAAATCTGTTAAAGAGGCATGCTTGTGGCAGTAAATTAAGTTCTCAAGTATTGAAGATACTCGAGTCAGAAAGTGCTGGTGGTTCTCTCAATAGGATTGACAAGGCTGACACTCCCCACCTCTGCATCTCCAGAGAGGGCCCCTTCAGCAATCCACTGCATTGCATGGCCAGAGAGCAGGAAAACATTGTCAGCAATGAGGGATGTGCCATCTTAATGTGGTTTCAGCAGGAGAAACGCAAAGTTTCACCCCCACTCTTTCTTGCAATGGAATTTTTTTTTGAAGTGGATTGCCTTTCATTGAAAGGGCATGACTTCATCCTTCGACAACTCTGTTTGAAATGTGTTCATCTGATATATGAAGTAACTCATAAAAGGTTCAAGTAAATTTGAATTATTCCACTACCATAATTATGCCTAGTTGAAAAACATCATTTTGGTCCAATCAATCATTGCGGCAATGCAATATAAATGCAGCTTGGTGCTACAGAACGTTACAGGGCAGGAAAACTGAAGCACCAAAAATAAAACTCTCTCCTCTATTACAAAAACTTAAATGTTTTTAAGCCAACCCCCTACCCCCCATCAGTCTGAAGAACGGTTTCGGCCCGAAACGTTGCCTATCTCTTTCGCTCCATTTATGCTGCTGCACCCGCTGAATTTCTCCAGCATTTTTGTGTACCTTCGATTTTCCAGTATCTGCAGTTCCTTCTTAAACAAACTTAAATGTCTTTCATTTCGTAGGTCACTGGTCCTGCTGAGAATGATAACATGGTAACTAAATTTCCATTACCATCAGTTGATCCAGAAAATCAAACAACTGAGAAAACCCAGTCATATGAAGGTAAGGTATACAATTTACTTGCTCTTAATTATTATTAATATTGAGGGAATCTATGTGCAAACTAAGAACAGAAAAAAGTAACAATGCACACAACTCAATGATAGTTTCACATGAACAAATGAAAGTCCTGTAACCTAATGGGTAAGGGCGTGTAACCCCTGCATCTCGAGTTCAAACTGCTCCATGACAAGTTATGAAATTCAATTCAGTTAATATAATAATTAATGGAATAACATCAGAAAAAAAGAGTTGGAATGCTTTTATGGAAAAAGCCTTAATGTGGTATAACGATCCTGCTGTAACTCACTGCATTTCTATGTCATGTGATGATGAATGTCACAAGTATAAATGTGCTAGTGAAGTGTATAACTAAATGTGAAATAACAAGTTTCAATAAATGTTACATTACAAAATGTGGATAATTTTGTGTTTATGAAAAACCAGTAATTATTCAAATTACCATTTTAGACCGTCTTAACGATCCCGATTTGTGTAATAAGATGCCTTCAGATGCTTCGACAACTCTACAGAATGGAACCACATATATTTTTAGAGGTAAGATATGAAGGAAACGGTAGATTTAGAAAGTGCGTAAATGTCGAGCTTTGAATATTTCTCTTTACATCGAGAGAGGTTGGCATTTGCTGCCCCTGTCTGATCGTGATCAGCTCTAAAGTGTTTCATTTACAGTTTGGCTCTACCTATGAGAATGAGCCAGAGCCTCAACTCTGGACAAATGTCTGATGTCACTCATGATTAAAAATAGATGGTCTGATCTCAAGATAATTTAACACACACAAGTATTTTACATTTAAAGCACAGCTCACTTTTTAACCCAAAGTGAGTGAATGTCAGTCAGAATGAGCATGTCTGTTGAGCTGGAAATATTGCAACTCAACCCCTGCCAGAATGAAAAAAGATTGACCAGGGGGACTGGGTGGTGCTGCAGAATGTTTTCCAGCATAATACAGGGTGGGTGAAGGCAATTGGAATCTTAATCCAACTGTTTTGGCAATAATGTAATGGCATAAAATGCTCACTGATGATCAGTCGCTGATCATTTGCCTGGTAATAATTACAAAGTATGTGCCACGGTCTGAAATATTCCAACATACCAGTTATCCTTTCATTCTGTCAAAGCTATTCACTAAATGGCTTAATTGTCTGTTTTTACAGGCAATTTGTTTTGGACAATAAGCCAGCAAGGACAAACATTAGGCCACCCTCGTAGCATCACCAATGTGTGGGGCATTCCATCCCCAATAGACACCGTCTTCACAAGGTGCAACTGCAAAGGACAAACATATTTTTTTAAGGTAAGGTTCTTTGCCCCTTTGCTTGCTCGATGAAATAACCAGCTTCACACCAAAAGGTGTTTGTAATTGCTGAAAAGTGAAATGGCGGTAGATTGAATACTTCCTCATGAATTTACTCAAGAAAACAAATGGAGAGAAGGTAGGTACAGGATACTGAGTTGGATGATCAGCCATGATCATATTGAATGGCGGTGCAGGCTTGAAGGGCTGAATGGCCTACTCCTGCACCTATTTTCTATGATTCTATGATTTCTGAAAGTTGCTGTAAATTGTGCTTCAAACACCCTCCCAGGCAATTCAATCCAGACTTTAGAGTACCACAGACATCTTCAACTAATTAGCTGATTTTTTGACAACAAAACTGCTGATAATGATGGTGAATTTATATTCAACATCCCCACAACGCAATAGAAGTCATGAAGTGAAAACTAGCATAATCCGAAGTACATTATACTTGACTTTCTACAGATTGTTCTGTTTAACATGATTCCCCATGGTCTCAGTTCTCAGTTGATAATGGGAAGCATAGAGCAGTACCAAAGAAAAGTAGTACATTGCAAAAACTATTGAGAAATTGAAGCAGAATTGCATTCAAAAATACCGTTCAATTACTGCGGCAATACAATCAAATTTAGGTACTGTAAATACGGAGCAGCTTGATCTTCCTGCAATTTTCCTATTGTGCAGCAGCATGAATTTAAAAGTAACCAAGTGAAATGTGTTATCAATCAACACCTTGAATTTCCATCGTCTGTTGGAATGTGAGGATTTGCTCACTGTATATTTCTCCAAAAACACTTCTTGTTTAATTTGCAGGATCAAGACTACTGGCGATTTCAGAATGGGGTCATGGACAGCGGGTATCCTCAAAAAATTGCAGCCGGATTTTCAGGCTTGAATGGGAAAGTAACAGCTGCCCTGTCTGTGGCTGCATTTGACAACAGACCCGAAACTGTGTACTTCTTCAAGAGAGGTTACTTCCTTATCAGTTCGCTTGCAAATCTTTTTAATTCAATTTTTGCTACTTCATGGAAGTTAACAATCTACAGGATAATATTTGGAGTATTTTACCATGCACATCCAAAGTACACAATTTCTTTGCTAAGCTTCAGATTTTATTAACAGGCAAGGACACCCACTTGTTCTAACAACCGGGGTTTGATACTGTCCTGGGAGGAGTTTGCATGGTCTCTACTTTAACTGGGTGGTTTTTCCCCTGCGTACTTTGGCTTCCTTCCACAACTCAGAGCTGTGCTGGTATGTTAATTTTCTATTGAAAATTTACCCCAGTTCCTAAATGGAACTAAAATTAAAAGGGAGTTGGTGAATATGTGAAGGAAATTTGTGATGGATTGGGAATTATTAGAACGATTAGAATGCTCTGCTGGGAGATGGATCTGATGGGCCAGATCAACAATTTTCCATGAAAACTATATTTTACAAAATAAACAATTACAATAACAGATGGCACCGTGGCACAGTTGTTGCCTTACAACACTAGAGACTCTGGTTCGATCTTGACTGCAAGTGCTGACTTTACCGAGTTTGCTCAGTCTCCATGTGACTGCATGGGTTTTCTCCAGGTGCTCTGGTTTCCTCCCACATGCCAAAGACATACAGGTTTGTAGGTTAATTGGCATCTGTAAATTGTCCCTAGTGTATAGGATAGAACTAGTGCATGGGTAATCGTTGGTCGATGCAGACTCTGTGGGCCGAAGGGCCTGCTTCCACGCTGTATCTCCAAACCAAACTAATTCCAAATGCTCAAACGGTCATCCAGTTACTAAAAATGTAGTCATTAATGAAAATGCATTGTATGTTCCAGGTGGAGTATACCAGAAATATGTGTATCAAAAATCAACGTGCCCCCAAGAACGCACTCAGAGCCACGCTTATCAGGTGGTAAGGCATCGTTACAGGCGGCAAACAGTGGTGGTTATACAAAAAACCAACACACTGCAAAAAATAGGTACTGTTTTTAATGTGTGCAAATTCAGTAGCTAAAGCAAGTGGTATTGATGCCAATTTGTAGAGACAACTTCCTAAAAATCTAAATTTAATATCTGAATATTCAACAATCGATGATCCAGGGGTGTGATTTGTGGCATTGACTAGATTATGATTCATGGGGTTCTAGTATTCAGGAAAATTGAAATGCCAAAAACAACCTTTTATTCAATTAACTAAATGTGATGTGCATACAACAAACTTTGTTCTGAACTGATCCTGAAACATGGCATCATATACAATCATTTTAAAATCATGATATCTACGCAACAAATCAGATTTTGTACTTTCTAATACTACACTAGATAATTTTCCAGAAAGCATGAGAATAATGATCTCTACTGCTATTTAGCCCACATGGTTATTTACTAATTATAGTGGCAGATTATTATATCGTTCAAGAGATCGCTCCCTCTAGCCACTCTGAGAAAACATGGGGTGAGGAGAGTGTCGTATTACGCATGGGAGCTCTCCATGACACATTCAAAGCCGATCAAAAGATAAATCTTCATAACACAGACTTTTGATTAATAGTTTCTTTATTGTGGAAGAAAAACAGTAAGATATTCATCCAACCTTCTTCTTTGACTCGTACACTTTAATCTTCGTCAAACTCCAACATGTCGCTTTGAAACATTAGAAAATTCTGCATGTTCGAAAGATATTTTCTCACCATGCTCCTCCGAACTAAACTAAAAAGCTAACAGTTTCTGCGTAAGAATCCCAGCAGGAAACACGCCTCAGATAAATCCCACCCACATAATTACAGGCAGACAAAATTTAAAGGCAAATGCCATAATTTATGACACACAAATTTAAGCCAAATGGCCACTACACTAACTGTTTTGTAAAATTTAAATAGGAGTGATCTAATGATTATAATTGTGTACATCAGAACACATTTCTTCTAAACACTGTTTCTTCTAAACATGTTTTTTTCAGCTGCGGATGATTTAATATGAATGTAATATGTGGATAGGTATATGGACGGGAGGGAATGGAGGGGTATGAGAACAGGTCTGAGAACAGGTAGATGGGGCTAGGGGAAAATAAATGTTCGGCACGGACTGGAAGGGCCGAGAAGGCCTGTTTCCGTGCTGTAATTGTTATATGATCTAGAATCATGCTAATGTTTGTTCTAGTTGTTTGTTCTGCATTTAGTCCAAAAAAAAAGTACTTGCATAGAACACATCGGGAACCTCTATATTAAAAAAAACTATATTGCTTGTCCTTCCAATCAGCAGTATTTCTGGTCATATCTCATTCAAAAGCAGAAATGCTACAATCATTTTGGGTAGTATGTGCAAATAGTCCAACCGTTGAGAGAGAAAAAACTTTTTTTTTTAAAAGATCAGCAATTGGAACCTGGTTGTTATGATTGTATATCACAACGAGTTTCACAAAATGGGAAACTGAACTGGACCAGGAGCCATGGTCAGCTAAAAAAAAAGGAAAACTACTTCTCTTAAAGTCACAAATGGAAATACATTTACTTTTCACTAATTAACTCTTTTTCAGATAAACTTTCTGTTGAGATCTCTATAAGAAATAATTGGAGTGGGTTTCCAATAAGAATCACTTCAGCCATTTCACTTCCAAACCCTAGACTTGCTGAAAGATATGAATACTATGTCCTCTCACGTGGTAAGTTTCAGCTTGATTTGTACTTATCTATGCAATCAACAAGGTATTAAAAAAAGATAAGGAAAACAGAGGAATTATTAAATTGCAAATGTTACTTAGACGAATTAGAAAGCAGATGAGAGATATGTTCGTTTATTTCAAGTGATAGGGAGTATTTAGACAAGCATAACCAAAACTAGGCGAGATTTGTAAACAGATTACATCTGATTAATAGTCATATAGTATGGAAATGGGCTCTTCAGTCCAATTTGCCTATGCCAATCAGGGTGCTGCATCGACACTAGTCCCACCTGTCCATGTTTCGCCCATATCCCTCTAAATCTTTCCTATCCATGTAAATGTCAAATGCCTTCGAAATGTTGTAGTACCTGGCTCAATTATCTCCTTCCCTGCTCATTTCATAAACCCACCACCCTTTGTGTGAAAAATGTGATCCTTAGATTCCAATTAACTCTTTTTCCTCATCTTAAACCTATGTCCTGTTGTTCTTGATTCACTGGATAAAACTCTGTGCATCAATTCCCCTCATGATCTTATACACTTCTATAAGATCACCTCATTCTCCTGTGCTCCAACAAATACAGTCCTAGCCTGCCTTAAATGGGCGGCTTGGTTGCTGCCTTACAGCGCCACGACTTGGGTGCTGTCTGTACAGAGTTTGTACGTTCTCCCCGTGACCGTGTGGGTTTTCCCCAAGATCTTCGGTTTCCTCCCAAATTCCAAAGACGTATAGGTGTGTAGGTTAATTGGATTGGTATAATTGTAAATTGTCCCTTGTGTGTGCAGGACAGTGTTAATGTGCAGGGATCACTGGCCGGCACAGACTCAGTGAGCCACGGGGCCTGTTTCCGTGCTGTATCTCTAAACTAAAGCCCTCTCTAGATCAGGCCCTCAAGTCCTGACAACATCCTCATAAATCTTCTCTGCACTCTTTCCAGCTTAACATCATTCCTATAGCAGGGTAACCAAAAATGAACACAATACTGCAACTGTGGCCTCACCAGTGCCTTGTACAGCTGTAACGTGAAATCCCAACTTCTATACTCAATACCTTAACTGATGAAGGCCAATGTGCCAAAAGCTTTCTTGACCACCTTATCTACTTGTGATGCCACTTTAAAGGAACGATGCCACCTGTACTTCTAGATCCCTCCGTTCTACAACTCCAGAGCCTTGCAATTTACGGTTAAGGTCCAGCTCTTGTTAGTCTTTCCATAATGCAAGACCTCACATTCATCTGCTTTAAACTCCATTTATAACCATATAACAATTACAGCACGGAAACAGGCCATCTCGGCCCTTCAAGTCCGTGCCGAACAACTTTTTTCCCTTAGTCCCACCTGCCTGCACTCATACCATAACCCTCCATACCCTTCTCATCCATATGCCTATCCAATTTATTTTTAAATGATACCAACAAACCTGCCGCCACCACTTCCACTGGAAGCTCATTCCACACCGCTACCACTCTCTGAGTAAAGAAGTTCCCCCTCATGTTACCCCTAAACCTCTGTCCCTTAATTCTAAAGTCATGTCCTCTTGTTTGAATCTTCCCTATTCTCAAAGGGAAAAGCTTGTCCACATTAACCATTCCTCTATCCACTTGCCCAACTGATCAAGATCCTGCTGTAACCTTTGATAACTATCTTTGGCATCAACAATACCATCCACTTTAATGTCACCTACAAATTTACTAATCATGCCTTGTACATTAATAAGCCCATTTTGTTGCAAGAATGAGAGCAGGAAAAGATATTGAGGCAAGAAAATGCAGAACATTTTCTCAAGTGCTGCAAAATTATTATCCTGGGAAAAGCAGGAGAAAATCAGAACTTTAATCTGTGACAGTGGGAACCGAAGGAGGAAAAACAATTATTTTGATACAAAGTACTCAAAACCAGTCAGTGTGCAAAAAGAGCACACAATTAGCATTTATTGCAGATATTTCCTCCTTCAGGTAGGGACCAGACCTAAACATGATACTTTAAAAGCACTCAGTAATATCCCACAATAACTGATATTAAAATGCCTCATATTGCAAGAAATATGCAATTCATATGAGGGATGTGTTTTAATAACACTGATATTTGGTCAGACTTTCTCATTAAAGATCTTGTGGCCTTGAAGGATAAGACTAATTCACCAGAACAGCAGAACTTACATTATGAAGCAGAGTTGTACAAACCCGACTTGTACTTTAAAATAACATAATTGAGGGCCTTAAATATATAAAGACTAGAAATGGTAGACCCAAATTCATATTCCCGTCTTCACCCATTGTAGAAAATAGTGAATTTTGGAATCCTCTTACCCAAGTTGTTGATGATTGAGCAATCAAAGTTTAAGATCATGGTAAACGGTAGGGAATTGAAGAATACAGTTGAACAGAGGGATCTGGGAATAACCGTGCATAGTTCCTTGAAGGTAGAATCTCATATAGATAGGGTGGTAAAGAAAGCTTTTGGTATGCTAGCCTTTATAAATCAGAGCATTGAGTATAGAAGCTGGGATGTAATGTTAAAATTGTACAAGACGTTGGTGAGACCAAATCTGGAGTATGGTGTACAATTTTGGTCGCCCAATTATAGGAAGGATGTCAACAAAATAGAGAGGGTACAGAGGAGATTTACTAGAATGTTGCCTGGGTTTCAACAGCTAAGTTACAGAGATAGGTTGAATAAGTTAGGTCTTTATTCTCTGGAGCGCAGAAGGTTAAGGGGTGACTTGATAGAGGTCTTTAAAATGATGAGAGGGATAGACAGAGTTAATGTGGACAAGCTTTTCCCTTTGAGAATAGGGAAGATTCAAACAAGAGGACATGACTTTAGAATTAAGGGACAGAGGTTTAGGGGTAACATGAGGGGGAACTTCTTTACTCAGAGAGTGGTAGCGGTGTGGAATGAGCTTCCAGTGGAAGTGGTGGCGGCAGGTTCGTTGGTATCATTTAAAAATAAATTGGATAGGCATATGGATGAGAAGGGTATGGAGGGTTATGGTATGAGTGCAGGCAGGTGGGACTAAGGGAAAAAAGTTGTTCGGCACGGACTTGAAGGGCCGAGACTAAAAAAACCCTCTTTTGTAATAGCAGTTTATGAACAGGTGACTCATTAACATGAAATAAAATTGTGTAACAGAGATAATATTATTTATCCTCCCCCCAATGGTTGACATTGAAAAATGAACTCTATAAAAATCTAATTTATAGTTTATTCATCTGTTGTTATTGTTGGACCTCAAGCTAAATTTCAATGTTACAACATTGCTTTAAGTTCCTCTCCTATCCACTATGGTAGAAGGAAGCAACCCCAAAATGTTTGTTTTTAATCTAAATATTGCTTGTGTTCATCTTCATTTATTTCTGTCTTTTTTAGAGAAATCCTACAAGGTTAATCCAGTGAACCTGAAAGCTACTTATATGAAAAGAAGTATAACAAACGACTTGTATGAATGCCATTAGCAAACATTTGAGGGGAAAAAAACAAGCTTCAACACAAAGTAAAAAGGAAATCATTTTATTTTTCAATTGAAAAGATTGCAATTGAACAGGAACCCACAAATGTCTGAAGTTCAAAAATTTGTTTTTATTGTAGCAAGGAGCCAAACCAATGACTACGGATCAATACGCTTCACATGGGTACATGCACTTCAACTATGATTTCCTCTGTTTATGCCTCTTCTTCCTCCCATTGAAAGGTTCATACCTGTAATGGGAAACATAATAACCGTATTTTCTGACCAAGAACAATTGTTTTATAAATTGAATTGTCTCCTTGCTGTGTTACTACAATATAACATTATATAATTAAACACTGAAGCATAAATTTTAAACGCAGTCCCTTTATTTTATATTGAAGTTGGCACTGGTAAATATACTGCTCCCTGAAACCCTGATCTGCAGAGCATGGTGGTACAGCAATTGGCACCACACGCTAACGGTTTCTTCCCAATATCCTAAGGAAATGCTGGTAGGTTTACTGGTTACTGCAATACCCCTCATATATTACATACACCTAGTAAATAGTGACATAGGAATCAAAAGGGGAATTGATGAGTGGGAGTAAAAATGGATTGCATGAGTACAAGTAAATGAGGGGTAATGGGACTCTATGGACCGAACGCACTCCTTCTATACCATAATAGGCAAATACTTTCATTACTCAGCAGTAGTTTCTCAAATGGGTTCCTGCACCTTTGAAAAAGTCGATCCATATGGTTAACCCACAATTCAGGCCATATTGTACCCAACAAAGATTTCCGTTAAATCTGGACGACTTTATCCCACTGACCCCACCCTAATCTTATATTTTCCCCCCTCCCCCCCATCACGAGCCAAGATTACAAAAAATCTTCTCCCATGTAAAGCATTCCATTCCAGGTGGCACAATATAAATGTAGAGTTTTTTACCTCTTCGGCTAAGGAACTGTCGCCCTCCAACAGCAGTTCTCCCCATCTGTGGATAAAGTCGAACCCTTCTCAAAGGTTTAGGCCGTGAGATAGCAGCGTCTACCAAAAAAATTGCCATTTAAAACTGAGGTGCACAGGAATGGGTACGCAAGTTCAACAAACTTAAGTTAAAACGCTCCGACAGTAGTAGCTTCATGACCAATAAGGTTTTTACCGTTATCGTTAAAGTATAACTCAGTTCCTAGGTAACCTTAAATAATTTGTACTGTAACAAAACAACTGAGGTAGCGCTTTTGTCTGATGGCTATGCGCTCACGCTTCACCAGAGATCACAATACACAAACAGGCTGATATTCCAATATTCATGAAATATTGGAATATCAGCGGAATAGAAGAAATATGGCAAATTTGGAGATATGATCTTAGAGGTTAAACAAGGGTGCTGTCATTTTACACGTGAAGAACAAAGGCCCAACAACGCATGAGTTCCAAGAAGTTAGATAAAAATGCTTGAGTAACTCAGCGTCTATGCAGCGAAGGAATAGGTGACTTTTCGGGTTGAGACCCTTCTTCAGACCAGGAAGTTTATCCTTTTTCGTTTATCCTTATATGAACATTACCCCCAAAAAGTAGATTGTCACTTTGCTCCTTGTGGGACCTTGCTACTGTATCTCCAACTTTGTATTGCATTAGATGCAAAACATAAAGATAGCCTCAAAGATTTAAGCTGTAGGATGGTGTGAAAGTCCTTACATAAAATGCATGTCATGTCTAAAAAAAAAACCCAATTTCTACAAACTTCACATATGGTTTCCATTATATTCCATTGCAGAACTAACAATATTGCCCTTTCCCGTTTAAGTGGTCATTTCCTTGACTTGAAAAGGTTTAAAGGGTCATTTATTGTCACGTGTACCAATTAAAGTACTCGATTTACCATACAGCCATACTAAAAAAAGCAATAAGACACACACAACTACATAAAAGTTAACATAAACATCCACCACAGCAGATTCCCCACATTCCTCTATCTGCACAGTTCAATACGTTCATGCATCACCACAGCGCTTTCAAATTACATACCAGCTGAACTGGAAGGAGGATCCTGGCTGGTGGATGGAATGTCAGTTTCTTCAGATGGCTGTGCAGATTCTTCCTCTTGATGTCCTTCAATTTCCAACATAACATCTGAACCAAGTCTGGGATGGGGAAAGGAGGAAGAGTATATTTGGTTTACTACCTAACCATTGCATAGGGTGAAGCACTTTGCATACAAGCAACTATGAAAAATTGAAAATGAAATTGGACACAGAAAAATAGACTTTAGAAATAAACACTAGAGCACATCATAATGGTTTGTTGATCACCATAGATAATTGGAAAGCTAGGTGGCTGATTTAAAGCTATTTCTTCCCCTTGAAAGAAAAAGGAATAGAAAACCAACTAGGAATATTATCGGATGCACAACAGGTCATTGATCTGATGAATATAACTTCCTCAACCAAATTACAAAAATGTTTGGTTAAATGTACATGTAAATAAAGCCAGGAAAGTAGTTAAAAAAACATGAGATGATGCAGTTCACAGCAGTTTCAACAAATTTTCACTTCAAGATGCTGCTCTGAACACTTGTAACTGTTCTGAGCCTATGGCCCTGTGATTCTTAAATGTAACAAAACTGATGATCAGCTTTATGCTCAGACATTAGCACTAAATCTATACCACACTCAGGTTACATATTTAATACACAAATTGTTGCATTACATTGATGAACATGATTTTGCATTTTGTACATAACAGAAGTTACACTGAAGCATGGTACCAATAGGATAGAATCAAAGATTTGATGCTTCTTTGATTATTGATGTACAGGCAGAGGGGGACATTTTTAAAGATCAGGGTAATGGAGACAAGATCCTGGTCCAGTTGGATGGTTATTCTGAAGACTGGTGAATAAGAGGATAGGTTTAAAATCCTCATTACATTCCGAGCTCCACACACAGATGGTCCACATACAGGATAAAGGCTCAGTTATGGAAAGTGTTAGTCTGATCTATAAAGGACTTAACACAGAATAGCATAAACATGTGGCAGACCTAATAAATGAACAAATTCCTATACAGTGATGGACTGGATTTTTTTTTTATAGTCTCTCTGAGATATATTGCCTAAGGCAATGACGACATTTCCGTTTTTTTTGTAGTCAACAGCATTTTGCACTCTATAGAATAAAAATGGATATTGTGTGGTCATTGGCACACAAAGCTGGAACATGTCTGATAAAGGCGACTTCATGGACTTTTGATGGTTTTCATATATTCAATTAACATTCCACAATACACTGTAATTATGCAGTTATACAGCATGTGAACAGTTCATTTGGTCCAGCACGTACTTGCCTCGAAGAGCGGACACCTATCCGGACTAATCCCATCTCCCTGTACTAGCCCCATACCCCTTAAGTTTAGGCAATTCAAGGGGTAATCCAAACACTTCTGAAATACTGTCAGTGTCTCTGCTTCTGATGTATTCGCTGGGTGGAAGGAAGACACCTCAAATCTCCTCGAAATTTCATACCGCCCACCCTAAATTGTCATCTAGTTTTATTTAGCTTTGACGTGGGGGAAACAACAGTTAATGCTGGAATCTGGAACAAGCAATCTGATGCAGGAACTCAAGGGGGTCGGGCAGATTTGCAGAAGGAAATGGGACTCCGAGTGCCAAGAACGTTTTGGAACCAATTTACCAACTTGCCCTGGAGTCCATGGGTGTTAACCTTCTGGACCAGTCTTTCATGTGAGATACAAAGGCCTTACTGAAGCCCATGCAAACGACATCTACTGCCCTGCACCTAGCAATATTCAATCAGATTGGTCAGACAGGATCGGCCCTGGGCAAAGTCATGCTGGCTATCACGGATTATTTCAAGTTGTCCAATTTATCAATAATCCCGTCCGTTATTTTCCAATTAACTTCCTTACTATTGATGTTAGATCGGAGTCTGTAGTTACCAGGTTTTTCCCTTCTTCTTCTTCACATGGAAAAAGAACATTTGTTATCCTCCAGGCATCTGGTATTTCGTGAGCAAAACTCTCAGACAGGGCCCTGGCAATCTCTTCTATTTCCTCCCACACCTGCTCTTGGGATTTATCTACCTCTGAGACCACTAAGCTATCAAGTACCGCCTCTGTAGAAACTTGCACTAGACATTTTTGCCTTCTCTTTAGTTGAATCCTCCAACTACAAAATCATAGAATCATAGAAAATAGGTGCAGGAGTAGGCCATTCGGCCCTTCGAGCCTGCACCACCATACAATATGATCATGGCTGATCATCCAACTCAGTATCCTGTACCTGCCTTCTCTCCATACCCCCTGATCCCTTTAGCCACAAGGGCCACATCTAGCTCCCTCTTAAATATAGCCAGTGAACTGGCCTCAACTACCTTCTGTGGCAGAGAATTCCACAGAAACCACTCTCTGTGTGAAAAAAGATCTTCTCATCTCGGTCCTAAAAGACTTCCCCCTTATCCTTAAATAAGGACCCCTTGTTCTGTGACCCCTTGTTCTGGAGTTCCTCAACATCGGGAACAATCTTCCTGCATCTAGCCTGTCCAACCCCTTAAGAATTTTGTAAGCCTCTATAAGATCACCCCTCAATCTCCTAAATTCCAGCGAGTACAAGCCGAGTCTATCCAGTCTTTCTTCATATGGAAGTCCTGCCATCCCAGGAATCAGTCTGGTGAACCTTCTCTGTACTCCCTCTATGGCAAGAATGTCTTTCCTCAGATTAGGAGACCAAAACTGTACGTAATACTCCAGGTGTGACCTCACCAAGACCCTGTACAACTGCAGTAGAACCTCCCTGCTCTTGTACTCAAATCCTTTTGCTATGAATGCTAACATACCATTCGCTTTCTTCACAGCCTGCTGCACCTGCATGCCTACTTTCAATGACTGGTGTACCATGACACCCAGGTCTCGTTGCATCTCCCCTTTTCCTAATCGGCCACCATTCAGATAATAATCTACCCTCCTGTTTTTGCCGCCAAAGTGGATAACCTCACATTTATCCACATTATACTGCATCTGCCATGCATTTCCCACTCACCCAACCTATCCAAGTCACCTAGCATCCTCCTCACAGCTAACACTGCCCCCCAGCTTCGTGTCATCCGCAAACTTGGAGATGTTGCATTCAATTCCCTCATCCAGATCATTAATATATATTGTAAATGCTGGGGTCCCAGCATTGAGCCTTGTGGTACCCCACTAGTCACTGCCTGCCATTCTGAAAATTACCCGTTTACTCCTACTCTTTGATTCCTGTCTGCCAGCCAGTTCTCTATCCACATCAATACTGAACCCCCAGTACCGTGTGCTTTAAGTTTGTATGCTAATCTCTTATGTGGGACCTTGTCGAAAGCCTTCTGAAAGTCCAGATATAACACATCCACAGGTTCTCCCTTATCCACTCTACTAGTTACATCGTCAAAAAATTCTATAAGATTTGTCAGGCATGATTTACCTTTCATAAATCCATGCTGACTCTGTCCAATGATTTCACCGCTTTCCAGTTTCCCCACTACCGATGTTAGACTAATTGGTCTATAATTCCCCGTTTTCTCTCTCCCTCCCGTTTTAAAAAGTGGGGTTACATTAGCTACCCTCCAATTCTCAGGAACCACTCCAGAATCTAAAGAGTTTTGAAATATTATCACTGATGCATCCACTATTTCTGAGGCTACTTCCTTAAGTACTCTGGGATGCAGCCTATCTGGCCCTGGGGATTTATCGGCCTTTAATCCATTCAATTTACCTAACACCACTTCCCGGCTAACCTGGATTTCACTCAGTTCCTCCATCTCATTTGACCCCGTCCCCTGCTATTTCCGGCAGATTATTTATGTCTTCCTTTGTGAAGACAGAACCAAAGTAGTTATTCAATTGGTCTGCCAGGTCCTTGTTCCCCATGATCAATTCACCAGTTTCTGACTGCAGAATATATAGAAAATAAAGAAATATATAGATCATATATAGATCGTAAAGAAAATCCTTTTCTTTATGAATAGAAATTAAGTATATTTATGTGGGATCCCTTTGATATTTCCGAGCTCCACACACAGATGGTCAATTCATGTTTGATGTAGAGTCCATTTAAAATGTATTCAACTTTCTCAATTAAATTGCTGAAAGCCACTTTGAAGCAAGATATAATTTTCGGAAAAATTAAAAAATGCAAGCATTTGTGAAAGTCAATGATTTAATTGGCCCTTTAAAAGAATTAAGCACCAAAATTGAGCAGTATTTTCAATCTTACCCTTCTTGGTCTGCTCCTTCTATAAACACTTCATCACCATCATCACCACCTCCAGATTCAACAGTGCTGGTTAGATTGCTTGTGGATGTTGCAATCATAGGGACAGATTGAGAGGCAGTCTCAGTTACATCTGCTTGTGGTCCCTCATTGAAAACAGTCACTGAAAGAAAGAAAGGAACTATATAACTAACTGGGGCTAGAACATAACAAAAAAATGTAGCAACAAAGGTACACCATTAGTTGTCATATTTGAGAAAAATATAAATGCATTGGGTAATAAATGGGTAGATTGCCAGTCAGACATCACGGGAACAGGACTTTTGATCTAACTCACTATAGAAACATAAGGAGACCTTGGATGATCAAATACATTGTAACTTTGGTCAAAAATATGAAATCCGACAGGGCCTTGGAGAAATATAAAAAGCAGGAAGGAATTCACTGGAGGAATTAGAAGAGACAAAAATGGGCCAAGATATGTCACTGTTAAATCAGATTAAAGAAAATCCCAAACTTTTTATATGCACATTAAACACAAGAATAACCAGGGACAAACAAAGTAGGACAGCTGAAGGATAAAAGAGGCAATTTGTGCTTTGAGTCAGGGATGTGAATGAGTTACTGAACAAGTACTTTGCATCTGAATTAACCAAAGAGAAGGACATTGAGGACATGAAAACAGTGTGGAGAATACCAATATGCTAGGTCAGTTTAAGTTCACAAAGAAGGTGGTGTTGGAGCTCTTGAAGAGCATTAAGGTAGATAAATCCCAAGGACCGAATGGAATCTACCCCAGGTTCTTGAGCGAGGCAAGATGGGAGAGTGCAGGGACTTGACAAATACCTTTGTATCTCTTCTAGCCACACAAGTTCGTAGAGGACTGGAGAGCAGCCAATGTTGTTTCTTTTTTTTTTAAGGGAAGTAGGGGTAAATCACGAAATTATAGCCTGGTGAGCCTCACAACAGTGATAAGGGAACTATTGCAAAGGATTCTTCAGGATTGGATATACTTACATTTGGAAAATAATGGACATATTAGCAACAGTGACTATTTATACATGTCTGCAGCAGGTCGTGTCTAACAAACTCAAGAATTTACAAGGGGTGACAAAGCTGATCAACGAGGGCGGGGCAGTGGATGGTGTGTACATATATTTCATTAAGGCATTTGATAAAGTCCCTCGTGGTCGATTATACCAGAAGTTTAAGATGCATGGGATTCAGTATCCATTTTTTCTCGTGCCATTTTGAATTGGCAGTTACTTACAATATCGCGACTTAATTTCATGGTTTAAAATATGCTAGGTATTAAAAATTCTTCATTGCAATTACACAAGGACTTTAAAAATAATTGCCTGAGGGAAAGTGCAAGGGTCATGAATAACTTGTGTCAAACATCAGCTGGGAGCTAATCTGTCCCAAAGCGTTTCCAGATGCTGCTGCCACCAAGTAAAGCACATGGCTCAGAAATAGGGGTTGTCTCAAGACAAGATCCAACATTATTAATGGACCAGCTAATAATTAGATCGCCATATACAGCAACCTGAACAACAAGACAAATGTAATCATTATTATTATGTAGATCTTCCTTGTGGAGGTTAAAGAGGGAAAGTTAGATGGGTAGGCAATTTAAAGCTGAGAATTTATGTCTTATAAATTCTTCTGCAAAACCCAAAAGCCTAAATAAGTGCACCAGTGTCAGAAGCATTTAAAATAAATTCATTATTTTAAGCTTCAGTAGAAAAACGCTGGAAGATGTTCAACAAACCCCATACCTGGTGCATGAACTTGCAATGGTGTAGTAGGTACACTGCGGCCTCCAGACTCGTCTTCGTGCACAGCAGCAAGGTAAATGGGAGTCTCGTACATTCCTAGCCCTATAGAGCCACGGTGAAGATACTTATTAGCACAGATTAGTTCTTAAGGAAATCTTGAGAATAAGCAAATAACATACCATATTGTAATAATATAATTACATTATATACATTGAACTCTGGCATTCAAGTCTATAATTCCCTGAAAGTGGCAACGTAGATAGATAAGATGAAGAAGTTTGGCATGCTTTCCTATTCATGTCAGGGTACGGAATACTAAAGATGGGACATTATGTTGCAACTTTACAAAACGCTGGCTAGACTGTTCTTCGTGCACAGTTGGTTATGCTGGAGAGTGTGCTGAGGAGATTTGCCAGGACGTTGCCTTGATTGGAGGACTTTAACTATAGGGTATTGGATAGGCTGGGCTTGTTTTCAGTGAAAGAGGCCGAGGTGTGACCCGATAGAGGTATATAAAATTATTAGAGGAGCAGATGGAATAAGTTAGTCAGAAACATTTTCGCATGGGGGAGGTGATCAGAAAATAGATAGCACACGTTGAAAGCGAAAGGGTTTTAAAGGGAATTCTAGGGCTATGTTGTTGCCAGAGAGATTGGTTGGCATCTCTGGAATTTGATGCCAGAGATGGTGGGTTAGACACAATCACTAGATTTAAGAGACATTTGGACAGGCACTAAAATAGGGGAGGCAAAGGAGTATACGGTTGTAATTAAGGCAAACATGATTTGTTTAGATCAGCAAAAAGTTTAGCATGTTCACGGTGGAACATAGGAAAAGATTGTGGCAGCTACGTATACAGCAACATTTCAGAACACTTTCTTTTGAAAAAGTATTTGAATCCAAGTAAATGCTTTATTGAATTGGAGATATCTGAAGCTGATCATTAATCAACAGCACTACTCCAATACTGGACAGGTTGTTACCGTTCGTTCATACATTTGGGAACCAATTCTCAAGGTCAAGTTTGTGACATGATAAAAGTTTAGTTCTAATCAGCAAAACAGTGAAAGTATCAAAATGAAAGTCATTGATCAATAGAACAAAAAAATCTAAATCTTCAGAGTACTTCCCGATCTTTATGAAAAAATTAGGCACTACAAATATTATGCAAAGAAATTTGTGCTTGAAGTATTAATCTGCAAAAGCATCTGGAGCACTGTTACTGAAGTTCTGAATGGACTGAATAACATTGACCTGTCGAACCCACTCTGAATTGCCACTTGTGGTACAACCACACTCTCATTTACATTGCTTTAACTAGCCTTCCACACCCGATTCCAGCCATATGTTTTCGTTTGAAATTAGGTCATAACGGTGTGGTTTGGGTGCCCCAATCATGATATTTACCAATGTCCCTGACAGAAGAAAAAGCTAGGATTACACAGCTTTATCTTCAGTCAAAACACATGACATTGTTTAACTGACATGCAGAGCGACTTAAAATTTAAAGCTGAATCCAAGTGAATAAAAATAAATAATAATAAAAATATCAAAATATAGCAAAATTCATAAAAAGCAAGATGCTGCGCAGGTTCAGAGTGGCGATTCTCCCAAGTAACACTGGGAAATCCCAGCAAGACAGGGCTTTGCACTGCTGTTCCCACTCCCCTTCTATATCTGCCTATAGGTCTTGGACTTCCACTTTCATAGTACGCTTGCAGTAAGTCCAGGATCTACTTCACTTTGACCAATGGAATGCCACAATCTTTTTACGGTCTTCTGTTAAGAATAATATGTTGTTTGTAGGTTGAAGAGATTTAGATTTTTTGTTTTGTACAAACGTTACCTCCTTGTGATGCCAATTGCCCAAGATCAGACTGACTTGAACTAGTTTGATTCATATCTTCAGGTGGTCCAAACCTAAAGCGAGGGACTCCTGTAACCTGGGGAGAACTAAGGAAAGTTTTTAACATGAGCTTTTAAATTCAAAGGTGCACAAAAGTATACATATTATCCAAGTTCAAAACACACAGCAAGGTGTTCAAAGCTAATTTTAAATAGGCAACCATCATACCTTCAAATAAACATGTGACTGTCATGGAAAAAAGTCATAATTTTTCTTATATTTATTTGAAGTTCACAAATATTCAAAAAAGTTCAATTGTATTGTTTTTGACATCCCCAACTTCAGAATACATTAATTTGATGATAACCGGTCAGAATAAAAATCCAAACTTAATTAACCAGTACTGAAAACTTTTCTTGTTATATTATTGTATACCACCTAGCTATCGAAAGTATTTTGAAGAAATGTCGCCTTATTTTGAACTTCTAGGGCACTAACAGGGAAATCCACTTACTGAATGGCTTCTGCAAACCCATCTGATCGGTGGGGCACAACAAGTGTTGGTGTACTAGGTACCATTCTGTCATCTTCATCAAAGAAATGCTGATGCTGAAAAAAGTGTTAAACACCGGTCAAAAGAAAAGTGTATTTAAGAAAACAGTGTATTCAAGAAAAGAGAAGGCAAATAATACCATCTGACTGCATAATCTGAGCAGGAAAAGTATTTTTAGCAAGACCACTGCATTTCAAAACACAAAATTAATAGTTCACGCATGCATTGGAATATTTTAATACAAGACTTAAGACATGCGGCAACAGAAATACTGCCATGGACGAGTCTCCAATGGTCTCCAATGCCAATGCCTTGTTAATTGGATTTATGCAGACAGAAGATATATTGCCACAAATTAGTTATATGCTTTGAAGGGAAAAAAAAACTGGAACAAATGAATTAATTAAATCAATTCATGTGCTTATAAATCCCGAAACTGGTTGATTGATAATTCTCAAAATGGTCAGCTAGTAGCAATAAAAGAAAATTATAACCAGTTTGGAGGAAACAATTAAAACATGGCAATACCTTATTCCTAAATGATGCACTAAGAATTTGGTTACTTACCACACCTCCAATGCCTGGAGTAAGCTGGATACCTCCCCGACTTGATGATGGCCGTCGAGCTGGGGGGAATCTCTGTGTAATAGGATGAAAAATTATGACAGCAAATATTATGGGAAATTGTGTTCCTCATATGTTCAATTAGTAAAACAGGGAACATCATTAAAAATTTATTAAACAGGGCATATTTTTAATTTGATTTTAGAACATTTCTCTTTGACAATTCTTTTGTTTAGGATTTTGCAAAATATTTTTTGTGCTTTTTAATACATACATAAAATCGTATAGCATGGAAATAGGTGGTTCAGCCCAATCAGCCCATGCCGGCCAAGATTCCCCATGTATCAGAAGAAGCAAGTTCTTGTCTCTTTTCAATGGCCAACTGCAGTTACATTAGCAGCTGGAGTCCGACTATTGAGGAGGCCCTATACCTTTTTTCCCCTCAAGACAGTTTTCCCCCCAGTATAGTCAATTTCCAAAGTAACTTAAGTTGTTCTCAAGCTCCTGATCAAAATTGCATTATAACCATTTTGACTGGTGTAATGCAAACTGTGTTCCCTAATCTCCCTATATCTTGCGTAATATCCAATTAGTGGTATAGAAGCACTTGTTATAGCAGAACTACCGGCACATGTGAGTATACCATGTGACAGAAACGTAAACAAATTGCTGTTCACAACTGTAATGCTAATCTCTGATACAAAACCATTTGAGATTTTATCAGTTAAGCAACATTCAATAAAGCCAATCCAACTTTAAACAAGAGGCTGCAATTGATATGTTGATGAACAATTGAAAGAAAATACCCAAAACTATTAGCTACAGTTTGGGGTGAACATCAAAATGTATAAGAAAAATGAACTTTTGCCAACTTAGTTTTAAGCACCTGGGCAGGTGGTCCCAGTTCTTGGGCTGGAGGCTGAATTGTTAGTCTCGGAGGAAGAGGATGCGGTGGTCTTCTTGGTGATCGCAAAAGCCGTGGAGCTTGTCTTTCAGCAGCCTGCTGCTCTCTCGGAGCTTCTGGAGTGTAGGACTCTGTAGTGGTGACACTACCTTCACCTCCAGCTGTTGACAAAATAGAAACATCATGCTTGTTACTAAGAAGCATTAGCCCATTAGCACCACAAAAATAAACTGCACAAGTTAAATAAATTAATTCCCACGACACAGGTGACCATATCCAATATTCTCTAAAAGTTTAATAATATAAACAACGACATTACATTGCACAACATGTTAAATCAGTATTGTCCAACATTATTGGCCATCATTGTTGTGCTCGGCCTTAAAGGTTGTGAAGGTCCACAGTTCTATTCTATTCAATGACAAAGGAGTGCTGTGCTGTTCTATAAAAAGGCCCATGTTTCCCCTTGAAGATTTGACATTTCCTGACGTAAAGAACAGGAAATTCCTGATGGTGATTGCTGGATTTTAGCTGACTATTTGTTTTCACTTGGAATATATCTGCTGAACCTGCACTAAAGGTTAAACTTGTTGCAGGTTCAACGACTCAGTCATTTCAATGCAATGAGAAATTGCAAATGAGAAAGTTTCAGATATTTCACAATTCTTTTTTTAAGGAATCAAATGAACTTGCATTTTACTAATTTAAGCATTTTTAATTTTCTGATTTTGTTTGGTTAATAATTTAACAAGATTGAACATTTCTGAATGAGACACTTGAACATTGTAACTAATTAATTAACAGTAGTTAAAGCTGGGACAGTCAGTTGTCAAATAATTGTTTTAGCATTTCTATCGACAGGACTCCAAGGCCTTACCCATACCATCTCACATTCATCCATAAGGACCTGGCATCGTCTATAACGAGAGTGAACTTAATTTTATTTGTGGGCTTCGTAGGTAAAGAGCAATGAACATCTCATCATCACCATGAAACTGTGGCCTTTAGTAGCAAAAGTTAAAGCTTCCTATGGATCTCTACAATTGAATATTTTAAGAAAACCAACAGCCAATGATAATATTTAATGTAATATAGGCAAGAGATTTTATATGTTATTTCACTAAAATTGTTCAGCAAAATATTTAAATTCCAATACATTTTATTAGTACTTTAATTTTAACAATCAGGTTACCTTTTAAATCAAAGAATTTTCTAAGACTTACAATTATCCTCTGAAATGTGGGTACTTTCTCTTGTAGTTTGCTCATCTGCACTGGGATCTGTCCCATCTGCAACCTGTGTAGAAAAAAACAGTCGATTAAGTGCTTTCAGTAAATATCACCCCACAAGCAGGCTGTGAAAATTAAACCAACCGCATCCAAATAGTAAACATTACAGGTACTTAAAAGGGCAAAACCAAAAAAACCCAAAAGTAACAAAGGTATAATTCCCAGATCATACCAAATTGGAAAGCTAATCAAAAACATGAGACAACTAGCTGAAAGTGAACACTTCTTCTAGCAGCAAATTGTACTGTCAATTGCACTCAAGGAAACCTCATATTTTATTACTTAAAAAAAAAAAATCTTGATCATTTTATGAGAACACATTTTGTGGCCTTCTCAAAGTTTATTCAACTTCAAGATCCGAAACATAAGTTGCTAACTATCATCACCTCACTCCTACTACCAATATAACTACTATGACTGGGCCTGCAGAAACATATTTTTAAATTTAGAAAATCTTGCAAGCCAAGGCCTTAATTAAAAAGATGTTATGAACAGGCCATCATGCAATAGCTCCGAATTAATGACTCCACACACCAAGCCCCTCATCAGCCTGAGTGGTAAATACATTTCAATTGTACCCCAATTCCAAACAGTTCTCAGTGTCGACCTAACAAAGATAATGGTTAGTACTTGATCAATAACAGGTTTAAGCTCCTAATGAAGCAGCAGCAGCATCATGGCTCTGTTTTAAAGTTTACTTGGTGCAGTACATGTTTAGATGGCACTGGGTAAAGCCGTTAAAGATCAAAGACAGTGTGCAAATGTTTGGCAAATAAGAATTCAACTTTAAGATTTGTGAGGGTCTTTCAGCCCAGGTACTAGACAATTTGTATTTCAATGATAAGATTGGGAAATGCATAGAATTTCCAATAAAATGTCCGTCACAAATTAATGCAAAGATAAACTGGATTTAAAAAAAAGGCTAAACGAACATTGATATACTTTCATAGAAGTTGTAATTCAGAAGTGACATTTCAATTGCATGGAGCCTTGTACACATCATATATAGAGCGCAGCACTCAGTTATAATCGCCAAAGTACAGTAAAAAAAAAATGTATTTGGTGAAGAAAAAAGTCCAGGTTTCAGCAAGGCTTTAACAGCAGGAAGTTGCATAAATTTGCCGAGTCTCCCCTCGAGGGGTGACCCAAAATGAATGTTTAAAATAATTAGTATCCATAAAGACAGGGCAAGTAAGAGAGGGTAAATTAATTATCTGGAACTGAATCATCCATTAAAATTTCTCATCATGACATTTCAGTCAGCTTCACTGGAATGATCTCAAAAATCCTGCATACCTCAACATTGCCATCATCATAGTTATTCTCTCCTTCAGCACTACCCTCATTACTATCTTCACCATCACCATCCTCAATACCAGTATCATCATCCTCTTCCTCTTCCTCCTCGTCCTCTTCATATTCCTCCTAAAATGGTTGAAAACATTTGAGGTCAAATTCTTCAGGTCATGCAATTGAAAGATAAATTTAAAATTTCCAGGCAACTGTCTTTCAATAATTAGTTGTCTACCTATATATTGAACTTGATTACTACCTATATATTGAGCTATTTTGTGAGAGAAACATTCAAATTTCTCCATAAAAACTAGTTAGAAGATAGGATGCTGGCTATGTTTCTAACTCTGCCATTGTGGAACGGACACATGCAGACGAAGCTGGGGTCCAGGGTGTAGAAGTTTGGCGGCCAGAGTTAGTGTCCTCTATTCCTGCATGCTTCAGCTCGTTTGACCTCATTCTTTTTCTGTTCTCCCTTTTAACTCCCAGGATTCATTAGAAAATTATACTGTTGTGAATCATGCAAAACAAAAATGTGTTGTGGTAATGAGTGGCATCCAATCGGCCAGAAAATCTGCCCGTGTGACAGCAAAGTCCTGAGTGTGGCAGAGTAAGGGTTTTACTATAATGAGTGGTGCAACAGGGATTAGTGCTTGGGCCTACTGTTAAGAATTGAAAAGAATCAAAGGAAATTTGCTTAGGAAGGAAATTAAGTTGCAAAGATAAAGCAAGGAGGATGCAAAAGGAAATAAGGTGAGACAGCAGTTTGACCAATGCATAATTATGTGGAGAAATGCAAAATAGCTCATTTATAAAATAAAGCATATTGCCTAAATAGTGAGATGCAGAATCATTTTCCAGAGTTATTAATAATTTAAAAAAGGCTAAAATGCAAATACAACAATTGATTGTTATTGTAAGCCACTCGTTCACCCGTGATGATGCCTGGAGTGTTGTGAGGTGGCTGGCCATATCTGGAGGACTGTTTACTTTGAAGTTTAGGGACACAGCATGGAGACAAGGCCCCTAGGCCCAACCGAGGCCATGCTGACCACGATCGCCCGATCACTAGCTTTATCCTAGGCACGAGGATCAATTTGCAGCAGCCAATTAACTACAAACCTGCATGCCTTTCAAATGAGAGAAAGCCGGAGCACCCAGAGAATACCCACGTGGTCACGGAGAGAACGTACAAACTCCGTACATACAGCACCCATAGTCAGGATCAAACTCGTGTCTCTAGCACTTCTACTCTAGCAACTCTATTGCTGTGCCACTCTGTACTGTATTGTATCTATCCCTGTAATTTGAGGAAAGACGGGATGGGCTAGGTTTGCATCACTAACCTAGAGAGCTAGAGATAACTTGATTGAAATACAAGATCCCAAGCGGCCTAGGTAAGGAGGGGATATTTTTTTTTCTGTGGGAATCTAAAATTAAGAGGCAATATTTATAATTACAAAGTTGTCCATTTAAAACAAAAGCAATTTTGTTTAACATTCAGATGATCAAATGTCTTTGGAACTCTCTGCCTCAATGGAAGCAAAGTCCTATATGTTTACGGCAAAAGGTGGATTGACGTGCCAGGAAGTCACTTATGAACAGTGGACATTTTCTTAATTCAAAATGTCTACTGTTCGTAATTAAACAGCTTAAAATGTGAATTGGGCTGAGATATCTGCCAAACACCATATGAATTAAATCTCATTCAGCTTCAGAATTTTTACCTGCTCTGGGTCTTCTTCATTGTCTGGATCTTCATCACTCTCAATAATAATGTATTCAGTTTGTGTCTGAGAATTTTGTGATGACTGAGTATTTTGTTGATGTTCTGCTGGTTGGGGGATCAAGTTCAAAGGATGTGATATCTCTTCATTATCTTCCATCAGTTGAGAAGGTGGATATTCTTCAATAACCACCTGCAAAAAAGGAAGAATATAAATTATTTTTTATTGGGCAAATTACTGCGTAAGAACAAATTACTCCATAATTACAAATATTACATGCAAGTGCAAACAATATACAAAATCTTGTTTATTGTTGGGTTACATGTGTTATCTGCTTAGGCTGTTGTAAGTTATCATAGCCAAGTTCTTTGCATTGTGATAATTTGTCAATGCAGAAGTTTTTGAAATATTTTGCCCAGATATCACTTTGATTTATTTGCAATCAATTTTAATAACAGTTTCACTTAAGTACAATTATATGGCTCATTTTGTTCAGCAATATATACCAACATGGAGGTATCCTTACTGTCAATCATTTTTTTCAAAAAGGGTAATGGTGCAGAGATTACAGGTTTGTAAGTGCTGGCAAAGCAATCCTTGTATCGACAAGGATTAAATCAGGTAAATTAAATGAGTAAATCAGCAGGACAGGCAGCATCTCTGGAGAGAAGGAATGGGTGACGTTTCAGGTCTTGACCATTCTTCAGACTAGTCAGGGAAAACATCCTTGTAGTTTGCTACATTTCACTGTGCAATGTTTGCTCTGAACTATTTCAACAATGAGGTTACTTTTCTTGTCTGGGTCTGGGAAACTTTTAGATCTTTATACATGATTCCTATTTTTCAGCAGAGGGCTGTGAATGCACACTGGCGCACCAGTTTTCAGTTCTAGAAGTGCAATTTCCTGAGGCAACTGTACTTCATTAAAAGTATAGTGTGGCTCGTAATTGGATTATGAGTATTGATGGCTAACAGTCTTCTTGAAGCACCACAGTTTGTGTGGTAAATATAGTCTCAGTGTGCTTTTTGATCAGGAGCTCCAGGTTTAAGCGTCAATGACGAAGGAAGGAAGGGTGATGTGGTTCCAAGTCAGAGAGGCACCCATAACCTCTCTCAACTTCGACTTGTGACAAAGGTCACAAATTTGTGGGAGAGCCCTACGGCAGGGAGCTGCAAAATAGTCCAAATAATATGCTGAGAGCAGGCATTGGGTCGCTGTAGAGGGAATGAGATATTCAAGATCATGGTCAGTGTGTTGGTTAACAAACTTGTTTTGCCCTGAATGTTACTGCACTTTTTACATGGTTATTCTAGAAGGTTCCTCACTCTTCCAGGCTGGTAGAGAATATTCTGGTTATTTTGGTGTTTTTTTGAGGGCAACAAATGTTGGCCAAGCGATTAATAAATTATTTACGTAATATTTTGAGGATAAGAAATAGGCTACATTCTACAGAATACAATGTTCTGATATGTTGCTATTATCACACAACGTGTGTGGTGACCCATAACATTTCTGATCAATGCCGATTCCCTGGTTACAGATGGACGAGAATTCAACAATGCTTTTTGGAAAGAATCATGAACCATACTAACAGGTCGTTCGGCCCATGGCACCATGTTGTCAACTGTGCATGATGTCAAGGAGATGGGTCCTTAAATTTACACATTAACTCGATTAAATATTACCAATATCGGCAAATTTCACCAGTTGGGCAAAATGACAAAAATAATTTCATGCAAAGGAGAATAAATGTCAATGAACAAAAGATGTTATGGACTTCAGGAGCTGAAATCCAAATGATCTCAATTCCCAGATGGCATATGAGATACAGTGCCCTCCATAATGTGCGGGATAAAGACCCATCATTTATTTATTTGCCTCTGTACTCCACAATTTGAGATTTGTAATAGAAAAAAAATCATATGTGGTTAAAGTGCACATTGTCAGATTTTATTAAAGGGTATTTTTAATACATTTTGGATGCACCATGTAGAAATTACAGCTGTGTTTATACATTGCCGCCCCCCCCCCCCCCCCCCCAATTTCAGGGCACCACAATATTTGGCACACATGGCTTCATAGGTGTTTGTAATTGCTCAGGTGTTTGTAATTGCTCTGCATGAAGTCTTTTGCAGACAGTGGTCATTGTCAAATCCACACCCGACTCCTGAAGAGTGTTTCTGATCTGTCGGATAGGTGTTTGGGAATTTTTCTTTATTATAGAGAGTCCCTTTGCGATTAGTAAGCACACCAGTGCTCTCTTAATGATGTTCCAAACAGTTGATTTTGGTAAGCCTAAGGTTTGGCTGATGTCTCCAACAGTTTTATTCTTGTTTCTCAGTCTCATAATTGCTTCTTTGTCTTTCATTGGCACAACTTTGGTCCTCATGTTGATAAACAGGAATAGAAGTTTCCAAATGTGATGAAAAGACTGGAGGAAAGACTAGATACTGAGAGCTCTCTTATACATGCATTAAGGAGGCATTTAAACACACCTGAGCAATTACAAACACCTATGAAGCCATGAGTCCCAAATATTGTGGTGCCCTGAAATGGGGGGGGGGGGGGGGCAATGTATAAACACAGCTGTAATTTCTACATGGTGCATCCAAAATGTATAAAAAATACCCTTTAATAAAATCTGACATTGTGCACTTTAACCACATGTGATCTTTTTCTATTACAAAACTCAAATTGGGGAGTACAGAGGCAAATAAATAAATGATGGGTCTTCATCTCAAACATGGAGAGCATTGTACCTAGTCAGGATGTAATATTACACCCATTTCATTCCAGTCTAAAATTGACTGGTGGCAATTAACTCACTTGGGTGAGAGAGTCCTGTGAATCCAAGTTCTCTGACTGCATCTGCATTTCAGTATCTGTTTCTGCGCTTTCATCCACCTCTTGCATGTGCTCTTCCTGAGGTTGAAACAGTTTAGTAGTATAGTTTTTAATGATGTTAGCCTTTAACATTAATTCTACAAAAACATTTCAAAAACTAGCAGTGGAGCACGAAATTCAGTATGTATATTTTTTGCCCTAACTTTCCGTTTCTGACTACACAAACTGAAAATCCACCATCCAACCATTAGGAAATTTCGATGGTTCAGAATAAGGCTCAATGGGCTTCCTTCCTATTCACTGAAGTTCCAGTTACTGTGCTACCTTCATATTTATCTGGCTCACTGGAAAATTCATTGTAATGCTGTTTAACAGATATAAAAGTGAATTCAATGTGCAATACCCTATAGTCCGGAAAATCTACCCTCCTAGCACCACAAAAGTCCTGATAGTGATGGATTATCAGAGTTTTAGAATAGAATAGAATGCCTTTTATTGTCATTCAGCTTGGTTTGAACAAGATTTCACAAATATTTAAGCTATTTGCCATTCACAAACATATTAAATGTAACAAGCCAGTTCAACTATATATTCAGCCATTAATTAGATTACTGCTATTCAATAGTGAACCCCCATTTATCTTGATACAATCACCCATCTGATTGACTTAGAAAATGGCACTTGTTTCACCATTCACGTGCATTTAAGGGGGATGGTTCCAGATTACAACAACCCTTTGTGGAAACAAACACTCTCGAACTGTATTCCTTTGTGGTTTGTCTCTAATTTTATTTTGCTCATTTGTTCAGGATTTCCAAAAGCATACAAATGTTTTTCCTGTTTATGTGATTGAATCAAGAGATGCTCCCATAGCCCTACTTCCTGTCTATTTTCCAATTACACCAGGAATACATCAACCATCTCACGTACTGCTCGTTGGGTAAGTTTCAACTTCTTTGGTTGATGTTCCAAAGATTCATCCTGGCCATGAACTGTGTTATCCGCACTCATCTCGTCATCGTCTTCACGCTGACGCTTGGATATAGTAGTGGAACCTGAAACTGAAAGGCGACACCTTATGAAACCATTATTTCAACTCAAAAGGCCCAAAAAGATCCTAAAAATCCACAAAATTATTCACTTGTGTGAAAATGGCTCATTAAAAGAAATAGACAAAAGGAGTTATCCAATACATTTGTTATTAATTCACCAGATAATTAAGGATATGTATGCCATATGGACCACGGGGCACGATCTTAAATCTAAAAAAAGGAATAATGGGCCAAACACAGGCAGGTCGGATAAGTACAGGGAGACATTGTCATCGGCATGAACTAATTGCTATCGTGCTGCATTAAGTTATGACTCTATTCCAAGGGAAACTTTCACAGATAAAACCAGAGCATAGTATGGAATTCTTCCCCAACCACCCATCCTCACTGAATTTGACATTTCCAAGACTGAGGCCATTAAGATTTTTGTTATTCATTCAAGGACGTGAAGGGGTGTGTAGTAAAATAGTGGAGTTAATGCAGATCAGCCGCGGTCTATAGAATTGTCAGAACAGACACGAGTTGAATGACTTGCTCTCATCCCTAAGCGACAAAATTAATAAAGTCTGAAGAGAAAAATGACAAGGTTAAGAAGATTAGGTTGGCGAGAACAAATTAATAAAATGCAGGAAGATAAACATAGTCGATGTTTCATGTCACAGACAATAGGTGGAAACTCCTATCTTAAACCATTTGCCCCTTTCTCTTCCCAAAGAGATGGAGTGACCTGCTCAGTATTTCCAGCATTGTTAGTTCTCGACAACTTAAATCTTCTTAATCTTGAAGTGTAATTTTCCTAATGTGCGGCAATGGTGGCGCAGCAGTAGAGTTGCTGCTTTACAGCACCAGAGACTCGGGTTCGATGCTGTCTGTATGGAGTTTGCACGTTCTCCCTGTGACCTACGTCGGTTTTCCTCCCACACTCCAAAGACCTACAGGTTTATAGGTTAATTGGCGTGGTAAAATTGTAAATTGTCTCTAGTGTGTGTAGGATAGTGTTAGTGTGCGGGGATCACTGGTCGGCACAGATTCAGTGGGCCGAAGGGTCTATTTCAGCACTGTAACTCTAAATTAAATTAAACTTACAGATTTCCAGCATCTGTCGTTCTTTTTGATTTCCAGGATTAAGTTATACTTTGAAGAAATCATTTTCAGATCACAACATAAACTAACCTGTTCCAAATACAGCTGTAGAAGTGGATGGTCGTTCTAATTGGGTATTCTGCACCACATCTCCGAGGTTTGTTGAAAGTTCCTGATTTGCTGGCTCTATCTGCTGAAGAGATTGTTGGGTGGGCTGTACAAAGGCTGTTGCCTGTGTCTGCTGCTGTTGGACTGTTAAAATTGGCTGTGACAAGCTCGGGATATTTGGACTCGTAGAACGCACTGTTCCACTTGTGCTACCGAAAACGGTCACATGTTCCACTGGTCCTTCTGACTGGATGGCTGCTGAATAAGGGCACGGGCAAAACTGTCTATTAGGACATAGCTTTCCATGAAACAAAATATAATTGGTTTTAAAAATCAAATTGTCTTCTACAGTGGCAAGTCTATGTGATTATTATACAACTGGTACCTTAAGGCTATTAGATAGCTGTAAATGCTACACGATTCAATGTTTAAAACTAGATACCTTCTTGAGTTTCAACTTGTGTTGTTGGCATCACCGTTGCAGTTGGTGTTGTGGCCGGTCCCGAGACAGTCGCTGGAGTAACCATTGGGCGAATACTGGCTCTTGGTGTGGACTTACTGCCAGGCACTGGACCAGCAGCTACCTTACTCGGTGTTGCCACGAGAGGGGTTGGCTTGATATTGGCCGTTGGTGGATCAGATGAGCATGAACTGTGTAACATTTTATAGAAAGTTTTATCGTAAAAAGATTGCCGTTCATAATGAAAGTATAATTAAAAAATGAACAGAAAAATCAACTCTGACTGTAAACATACAACGCTACTGGAATGTGCTGTAACTGTTAAAAGCTGCCAGATATGTTTCCTTTTAAAAGTAAAGCAAGATTGAACAGCAGAGTTACCTTCCGTTGCCAAATCTTGTGTTAAAAAAGACAGCGTTCTTCATTTAGTTACATGAGAATTTAGGATGGGTATATGCAAAGTACCACTTTATATTGATATTTGGGGCTAGTTGTAAAACAAAATGACATGGGTACAGATAATATTTAAGAAGGAACTGCAGTTGCTGGAAAATCGAAGGTAGACAAAAATGCTGGAAAACCTCAACGGGTGAGGCAGCATCTATGGAGCGAAGGAAATAGGCAATGTTTCGGGTCGAGACCCTTCGAGACTGCTACAGATAATGCTTATTCTCACCTTCCTCTGTCTGTAGATACAGTAGTTTGTTTCAAGGTGATTTGCCTCTGTGGATCCAACTGTCTCTGTGGTTCAGAAGTCTAATGCAAAACAGAAATAAATCTTATCATTGGTGTCACATTATGCTATGCATTCAAAATGTACAATTATATTCTGCATTTAGGGAGTCACATCGGCCATTCCAATGTGTTAAAAATAATTTCTCTCATATACCTTTATGGTTTAAGCTGCTAGATTTTCATAACATAATTAAAAGATAAGGCAACAGCTCTCAAAAAACTTTGCTGAGGCAGTCACAACTATTTATATGCACAATGCAGAGATACAAATAATTTACAATACAAAATTACTTGAATTTTCAGGAAACTCAACGTTTTGATATAACAAAAGGTAGTTTTGAATAACCTGATGCAGAGACAGAGAATACAATACTGTATTTTCATCGATGTCGCTGCACCAAGTGGCTCAGTGAGTTAATTTTTATATTCTCCAAGTATCTAGTCATATGGCAATTACCCCCCAAAATGCATACATTGGAAGTCAAGGAAAGAGCATTCACATCGCGACCCTGTTTCCACCACCATGCACAAGAAGCACAAGACAGACACCATTGTATGCAGATGCCGAGAAGTGTATTCAGCTCTGGCTGAACAACTTCTAACCTTGTGTGTGGACTTGATAAGAAGAATACCATATAAATGAATCAAGTATCAAATTCCCTTTCCAATTTTGTCAATTACATTTATAATATATATATATAATATATATAGATCTTTGATCTTCCATGCCAGGACCTTTCTGCACATACCTTAATGGTTAGTTCTTGTGGTTCCTCACGTTGTTCATGTCGTTCCTGGTGTTCTTTCAGCTCTCGTTTGAGTCGAGTAATATGACCGTCATACTGTGATTTCAATGCACTCATGCGCACCTCCAGCTCCTCTCTTTGCTGATCCAAACTACTGACACGCTGCTTAAACTCTTCATTGTGTTGCTTCAACTCTTCATTCTCCTTTGCCAATTGTTCCTTCAAACCTAAAACAAACCAACTGGCTTAATTTCAAATCAGCAAAATATCATTCTCTACACATTTATTTTCATGCTTGAAGATAAACGGTTATAAGGATTAGTAACAGAAAGCTTTAAAGACATTTCATAACGTTAGAGCAAGTTTTATCTCAATTCTTGGTTGGAACAGTTTATTTAACTGATGCAAATTAATATTCGTCAATATTCTCTATATCCCCAAATAAAAACATCAGAATTTTATTTTCCTAGATTTTTGGAAAGTCCAGAAGAGTGCATTGTCATATGCAAATGTAGAGTAACAACATTGGAAACATTTGCCCATTTTCCTCTCTATATTGATACAATTATCTCCCATTAAACAGATTCTTCCCCCCACCTCTTATTTGTCCATATCTTTTTTTCTTACACAAGCCCATTAACAACGCTCCAAGTCTCACACCACCAAACTATACAAGGGGCAGTTCAAGTAATTACCCAACAGTCAACTTGCATTTGGGATGTAGAAGCAAAATGGAGAAGCAGAGGAAGCCAACGCAACTACAAGGAGAATGTGTAAACTCAAGATAAACATGGGTTGCTGGGACTGTGGAACAGCTGAATTATCTGCGACACGAGCACAATACTCTAGCATTACATTCCTTTGTACTTAATGAGATGAAAGCTAATTGCAATTTGATCCAGTTTAGGATTAAGGCACTCCCCCTTCCCAGTACTTCTATAAAACAGCTGATTTTGGCATTAGTTACATTAGAGGGCCACCAAAAGCTGGTCCTCGCAATCAGTTAAATAAAACACAAGCAATATTTCCAGTGTATTAAGAAATCCTATATTAATGACCTGTGCAGATATGCATATTGAACACTCATCGGCACAGCGGTGCGCACAGTGATGCAGCGGCAGAGTTGCTGCCTTAGTGCCAGAGACCTGGGTTGGATCCTGACCATGGGTGCAGTCTATATAAAATTTGTACATTCCCCCTGTAACCACGTGGGTTTCCTCCGGGTGCTTCGGTTTCTTCCCACACTCCAAATACTGTAGGTTAACCAAGTAGGTTAATTGGCTTTGGTAGAAATCGTAGTGTCCCTAATGTGTAGGATAGTGCTTGTGTACGGGGGTGATCACTGTTTGGCGCTAGTCAGTGGTCTGAATAGTTTGTTTCTGCGCTGTATCACTGCAGTGTGAGGGTACAAGCATGAACTCTAATTATCTGTTCTTTACTACAATCTATTATTCTATTCACTATTGTAAAAGAATTTGCAAAAATACAAATGGCTGACCAGCTAGCTGTGTTATCTTCTGTTTGGCTACCAATATTGCTTTCTTGGTCTTCTCTTCTTTCTCCAGTATCTGTTGCCGAAGCTGTTCTTCAAGGTTTGCTTTCTCCTGCAGTTCCTGGCGCAAGCGTGAAAGTTCCCCTTGCAACTGGGTTACTTCATCCTGTAACTTTTTAACTTCAGATTCCTTCTCACTTACAGACTGAAAAAAGTACAGAAAGCTAGAGTTATAATGGGCTGCATGTATGAGATTACCCTCATGAAATGTTAGACTATATTGGTTAAGAATAGAAACACATGAACCATTTGATCAATGACGCTTTATACCGAACACAGCAAACAAGTCAATCCATATTTTTTTTTAAAGCAGATGAGCACAGTAGCACAGATATTTCTTAGAGACCACTTTTCCCAAACATTTCTCCCAGATTCTGAAGTGTTTTTATTTAAATTTCCAATGTATGTAGCGTAACGGTGTCATTCCTTGATCTCTTTCTTCCCGTGCACAATCTCCATTTAAGTAACAGTCCCTTTTTGAGGGTATAGTCTGCATGTAGAGCACATAGTTTTTTGCCAGTTTTACTCTGTTACAAAATCTTAAATCCTCCTGTAGCCTTATCATATTCATTTTTGGAATACAAATGATATTAAAGTAAAGAAGTTCCAAGCTGAACTGAAATTGTGCTAAGCTAGTTATAATATGAGCAATATGAGTATTTTCCAAATATTTAGTAAATTGATTATCAGGTCATAACGAGCTCTTCAGCACCACTGCATATCGCACACAAATAGACTGTTTAATTGCCACAGAATAGACGTTAATTCAACATCTCTTAATCTAACCAGATAATTTAATACTAGTTTTCAGAACACAGGCCCCAATCCAGGAGAGATCAGAAGATTCTAACAGATTTGTATCATTTCTTTTCCTCAGACACGGGAGTGAGCATTTAGCCCATCGAGTCAATGCTGGCTCCACCGTTTGCTTGGTCCCACTGAAAATCCAGCCAAAGTTGTAGGCAACAAGCAAGGTAAATGATGCCAAGGGGCTCTATAATGCCTTATGCAAACAAGACTTGAGCAAGACCTCAGAACAAGTCTGAAGAGTTTCAGAACAGACACACCAAGCAGCAGTGAAAGACCTACGATTTAATTATCAATTGAATGACTCTATGAGTGGAAGAAATGTAACAGATGATTTAATTGATCACTTGTTTAATTAATTGCAAGCTTATCCTAAATCGTTCCTAACTTCTGTAAATATTGAGGTGCCACGTGGTTTGTTAATGTTTGATTCTGCAGCCTCCAAAATGCACCAAAACATCAGAATCACAAGCAAATCTCAACAACCAAATACCATCTCACTTTACAGCAATCTGTAAACCAACATTAAAAGGGAGTTACATGACAAACTTCTCTCTTGCATGTCCAGTGTTACCTAAACTTGCACAAGGTGTTGACAACTACCATGGAGCAATGTTCCAGAGCAAGGTGTTTCCTTCTCAGATCTAGTCTCAAAATGGGCGGCATCTTCCATCATTCGTTGGGCTGAGAGAGACAACCCAAGGCTTACTCAGGAAACCTTACTGTTGACAGGTACTAGTAGGCACCTCAGACCAGTACAGACATGTTCCCTACCGCTGCAGCGCCAGCATTCCTCGTATTTATATTCAATTGTACACAATCACACACATATTTACTCTGCAAACTCTGCATGTAGGTTTCGTAACAGACCATATTCATTGTAACATAGAATAGGTGCAGGACGAGGCCATTTGGCCCTTTGAACCTGCACCGCCCATTCATTGTGATCATGGCTGATCATCCACAATCAGTAACCCGTGCCTGTCTTCTCCCCATATCCCTTGATTCCGCTAGCCCCGAGAGCTCTATCAGAGTTATTCATCCGGTGAATTGGCCTCCACTGCCTTCTGTGGCAGAGAATTCAACAAATTTACAACTCTCTGGGTGAAAAAGTTTTTTCACATCTCAGTTTTAAATGGCCTCCCAATTATTCTTAGACTGTGGCCCCTGGTTCTGGACTCCGCCAACATTGGGAACATTTTTCCTTCATCTAGCTTGTCCAGTCCTTTTATAACTTTATACGTTTCTATAAGATCCCGTCTCATCCTTCTAAATTCCAGTGAATACAAGTCCAGTCTTTCCGATCTTTCCTCATATGACAGTCCCGCCAGCACTGGGATTAACCTTGTGAACCTACACTGCACTGCCTCAATAGCAAGGATGTCCTTCCTCAGATTAGGAGACCAAAACAGCACACAATACTCCAGATGTAGTCTCACCAGGGCCCTGTACAACTGCAGAAGGACCTATTTACTCCTATACACAAATCCTCTCGCTATGAAGTCACCATGCCATTAGCTTTCTTGACTGCCTGCTGTACTTGCATGTTTACTTTCAGTGACTGGTGTAAAAGGACACTAAGGTCTCATTGCACTTCCCTAATCCGACACCTTGTTCTAGCTGCCAAAGTGGATAACCTCACATTTATCTACATTATACTGCATCTGCCATGCATCTGCCCATTCACTCAACCTGTCCAAGTCACCCTACAACCTTCTAGCATCCTCTTCACAGTTCACACTGCCACCCAGCTTTGTATCCATCTGCAAATTTGCTAGTGTTACTTATAATCCCATCATCTAAATATTATTGGAAATAGTTGCAGCCCCAGCACGTGCCTTGCGGCACTCCATTCACCACTGCCTGCCATTCTTACAGGGACCCATTTATTCCTACTTTTTGTCTCCTGTCTGCCAACCAATTCTCTATCCATGTCAATACCCTACCCCCACAATATCATGTGCTCTAATTTTGCCAACAAATCTCCTGTGTGGGACCTTATCAAAGGCTTTCTCAAAGTCCAGTTACACTACATTCACTGGCTCTCCTTCATCCATTTTACCAGTCACATCCTCAAAAAACTCCAGATGATTGGTCAAGCAGGATTTCCCCTTGATAAATCCATGCTGACTTGGACCGATTCCGTTACTGCTATCCAAATGCATCGTTATTACTTCTTTAATTGACTCCAGCATCTTCCCCACCATCGATGTCGGGCTAACTGGTCCATAATACCCTGTTTTCTCTCACACTCCTTTCTTGAAAGTGGGATAACATTAGCTCCCCTCCAACCCACAGGAACTGATCCTGAATCTATAGAACATTGGAAAATGATCACCAATGCATCTACAATTTTCAGAGTCTGGGATGCAGATTATCAGCCTTCAGTACCATCAGTCTACCCAATACTATTTGTTGCCTAAAGCAAATTTCTTTCAGTATCCCTAGATCATCTGTCCCCTAGTACATCTGGGAGATTGGTTCAGTCTTCACTAAGGAGGACACAAACAAAGTACCTGTTCAATTCTTCTGCCATTTCCTTGTTCCCCATAATAATTTCACTTGTTTCAGCCTTCCACATTTGTCTTTACTAATCTTTTTCTCTTAGGCGAAAACATACCTAAAGCATCTTTTACTATCCCTTCTTTATATTCTTGGCCAGATACCCTCATACTTATTTTCGCCCCTTATTGCCCTTTTGTTGTATCACCTTCTGTTGTACTTTGAAAGTTTCCCAATCCCCTAGCTTCCCACTACACTTTGCTATGTTATACACCTTTTCTTTTAGTTTTATTCCATCCCTAACTTCCCTTGTCAGCTGCAGTTGCCTCTTACTCTCCCCATAGAATCTCTCTTCCTCTTTGGAATGAAATGATCCTGCATCTTCTGGATTATGTCCAGTAATTCTTGCCATTGTTGTTCCATTGTCTTTCCTGCTAGGATCCTTTTTCCAGTCGACCTTGGCCAGCTCCTCTCTCATGCCTTCATAGTCCCCTTTGTTCAACTACAACACTGACACTTCTATTTAACCTTCTCCCTCAAATGGCAGATTAAAACGTATCACCTTCTCTGGTATGCTCCAGTACAAGCTGCTCTATGAATCCATCCCAGAGGCACTCTACAAACTCCCTTTCTAGGGGTCCAGAACTAACCTGGTTTTCCCAGTTGCAACTCCTGCTGCAACTTGCACTCTATATCCAGGCTATTGTTTGGGAGCCTGTAGATAACTCCCATTAGTGTCTTCTTACCTTTACAATTCCTCAATTCTACCCACAGCGACTCTACATCGTCAGTCCCAATGTCACCACTCGCAAGGGACTGAATTTCAACACTCACTCACCACCTCCCCCCTCTGCCCACCGACCGACCGATCTGGTTTATTTATTTTTTTAAATTTCGGTCTGGTTTATTTATTTAAAATATATATATTTTTATTTATTAGAGGTACAGTAAATTACATCAGTGTACGTCCCGTATATATTATCATAATCATTGTACCCCTTAATTTTTAATGCTATTAAAGAAAAAGGATAGAAACAGAGAAAGTAGAGAAAGTGAGAGAGAATTGTGAAAGTGAAGAAGCGTGACGAAGGGAAAGAAAAGAGCCCGTGGTTGAAGAGTTAGAGAAAGGAGATTAAGAGGTAGACCCTAGAGAGAAAAAAAAGAAGAAAAAAGGAAAAGCCAGTTACTTTATTATAAACATCACGCAAAAGGAATTTACCAACTCGGCAGTTTTCCGTCCCCCTTTACCAAGACCCGACACCGGTACTTTTTTGAGGTACTCTTGCACCCTATCCTTGCAGATCTATAAATGCAGACCACGTCTTATAGAAGTGTTCTGATTTTCCTGCCAGGCGGAGAATCATATCTTCCAGATGTAGTGTTTCGAACATAGTTGAAATCCACATATATACTGTTGGTATGGGAGCATTTTTCCAGAATTTTAAGATGAGCTTTTTTCCAGTTATTAAGCCATATTCAAATAGATTCTTTTGAAACACATTTAATTCAAGGCTACCTTCTGTTGTTCCAAAAATAATCCATTCTGCCTTTGGTGTCAGTTTTATTTTAAATAATTTTGTGAAGATTTCAAAAATTTCAAAGTTTTTGAATTTTTGTACAAAAGCCAAATGAGTGCGCTATAGTAGCTTCTTGAGTGGCATTTATCACAGATAGGTGAGACGTTGGGAAAACGTTTACTTATTTTAGTTTTTGAATAGTATAATCTATGTAAGATTTTAAATTGTATTAAAGTGTGTCTTACGTTAATTGAACATTTATGCACATTTAACAAGTGTTCTTCCCACCTTTCTTTGGAAATTTTGATAGTTAATTCTTGTTCCCAGTCCGGCCTGTCCTTTCTAATAGGTTGTATAACCCTGAATATTCTGTTCCCAGTCTTCTCTTCTGGTATCTTCAGTGTAATGAGCTCGCTGTAGGTCCTGTCCAGGAAACTCTCGTTTTCCCAGATGATCCCGAAGTCATCCAGTTGCCTCTCCAGTGCCCCAACACGGTCCTTCTGTTCGGATAAGTGACAAAGCGTCCTCGACGATAATCCTCAACACTGGTGCCCCACAAAGGTGCCCTTTCAGTCCCCTTTACTCCCTATACACCTACGACTGTGCGGCGAAATACAAAGCTGACAATTTACAAATTCGCGGATGACACCACCATTGTGGGCTGGATATCAACTAACAATGATGCGGAGTATAGGAAGGAGATCGAAAACCCGATTCATAACCTGGTACCAAGACAACAAGCTTTCTCTCAATGTCAGCAAGAAGGAATGCCAGGAAGCGAAGCAGTACATATACCGTGGTATAAATTGCTGGCGTCAAAATAAAGATGGTTGAAAGCTCCAGGTTCCTAGGAGTAAATATCACCAGCAAATTGTCCTGGATCAGCCACATCGAAGGAACGGTCAAGAAAGCACACCAATGCCTCCACTTCCTTAGAAGGCTTAGGAAATTCAGCATGTCCCAAAAACTCTCACCGATTTCTACAGATGCGCTGAAGACACCATTTTATTGGCACGCACCACAGTTTCAGCCAAGACCGCCAGAAATTACAGAGAATTGTGGACACAGCCCAGACTATCACGCAAACCAACCTCCATTCCATTGACTCCATCTACACTTCACGCTGCCTCGTTAAAGCCACCAGCAGAAACAGGGACAAATCTCAACATACACACTCCCTCTTCTCCCCTCTCCCATCAGGTAAGAGGTACAAAAGTGTCAAAAGTGTGTCTCCAGATTCAGGGACAGTTTCTTCCAGCTGAGCAGCAGGCAGAACAATCATCCCTATCACCAACCAGAGAGCGGAACTGACCACTGACTGGACAGCAGGTAACAAAAAGATTTTCACTGTACCTTGGTACATGTGACAATAAACTAAACTACAAATACTTTAGTCATCCAAAGTGAAGCCCATTAAAAGCAGGAAAAGGTTGAGGTACATCACAGCCTGACAATACTTTAAACTCACGTACAAATAAAGCCCCAAACATCAAGACAATCTTAACAGGATGCCGACACAATCACTTTGTGACTTACCTTCTGCAGGGCTTCAGCCTGAGACTCTAGTGCTTTAGCTCTAGATTCAGACTGAGCCAAAGCATCTTGCAAATCTTGAGTGGCTTGAGCAGAGGATTGTTCTGCCTGCTGCTCTGCTGAACGTTGAGAAGTAGTTTCAGCAACCATCTGAAAGGCAGGACAGAAGTTTGACAAAACTAACAGATTAAAAGGATGGATATGGTCTTCTGAAGAAAATAATTCTTCACTCATTCTTTTAACATAATTCAATGATGAAACCTAGTGCCATGGAAGGGTGATCAAATTGGAATATGGGGCACAGTGCACAGAAGGCCAATATCTTTTTAATCAAGTTCCTGTAAGTGTGATGTGCAAGGCTGTTAAGATTAAGACACCTTGGTTGGTAAGGGATGTTGAGGATCTGTTCAGGAAAAAAGGGAAAATATGTCACATATAGGCAGCTGGGATCAGGAGAGATCCTTGAATAGTAAAAAAAGGTAGCGAGGGAGAGAGTAGCTCACCTTGAAGATCAATGTGGCTATCAATGCATGGAGCCACTGGAAATTAGCAGTCTTAAATGAAATCTGTATTTACCATGAAGCTATCGAGTTCAGGGGAAGGAACAGTAATATCCTGGAACATATCAACATTAGAAGGAGGTGGTGTTGGAGGTCCAGAAACACAAAGGTGGATAAATCTCCAAGGCCAGGTGTATCCTTGTTATGTTATGGGAGATTGTTGGGACTCTTGCAAAATTGTTGACTTAGCTAATCACAATGCTAGGTACACAAAGACTAGGTGAGCTAATGTTGTTGCTTTATTTCAGTACAGCAGGGTTAAGGCAAGAAACTACAACTCAGTGAGCTTTATAGCAGTGGTAAGCAGTTTTTGGAAAGGATTTGGAAGGACCTGAATTATGGTGAGGTTAGAATTCACCTTAATAGCAGGTTTTTACAAATAGCAATGTCAAAGAGAATGAAATGAAACATCTTAATGGATCAGGAAATACATTACTCTTTTAAATGTTTAAGAATCTTAGCTTGGATAAACCTATTTAAATAAAGAGTCACAATTTACCTTATCATACTGCGCTTTCAGCTCCTCATACTGGGTCTTGTATCTACGACCGATCTTTTTGACCTGGGTAATAGTTTTGTTCTTTTCCTGGATATCTGCCACCCTTGCCATCATTTCTTGTTTTAGTTTATCCCGATCAACAGACACTCTACTGAGTTCAGTCTTCAATGTATGTACATCACGTTGTGATACAGATGATGATGCATTCAGTCTGCAAACAAAGCAGATTTCAATAGTCAGGCATTAAAAAATATTGCAAGTATGTCAATTGCAATTGGTCTTGACTAAATACAATATAAAACAATTTTTATTTAAATTAAGACAGACACACAATAAACTACAGATTCCAAAATCCTGAGAAAAACACTAAGCACTGGAGGAACAGTGGGTCAAGGCAGCATCTGGAGGGGTGATGTTTCAGGTTGGGACCATTTTTGTTCAGATTGACTGCAGCAGGGAATGGTGGAGAGGATGTCAGGCAAGCGGTTGAGACGGGGCAAAAGCTGGCAAGTGATAGGAGGATACAGGGGGTGATGGTGGGGGGGGGGGGGGGGGGGGGTGTTGATTGGCAGATGTCCAGATAAAGTGACAAACAAATGGAGACATAATATGTTAAATGAGGAGAAACGAGTGAAATGTTAAGCCAGAGGTGGATACAGGTGGAAGAAGTAGGGGAAGAAGAGGAATAGGCGATCAGGGATTACAGAAGAGCAGGACTGAGAGATAGTGGGAGAAATGGGAGCGTACCGAGGAAGGTGGAATTTGCTGAAGTTGGAGAATTCAATGTGCAGATTGTAAGATACCCAAATGGAATACGAGGTAGTGTTCCTACAGTTTGCAGCATTTTCTTCTTTCTGCTCTCTATGCATATTTACAGCATTTACTTTTTGTTTTCTGGCAATATCTTTATACTTCGCCATTATTCATGTATTGTGCTCATAAAGTAATTGGACCATCTATAAGATCAAAATCGCTCACCCAAAGATCGAAGCATTTTAACTGGTTATGCTTCTACACAACACATACACGACACACTTGTTTACCTAGCAACTTCAGTTTTCAATTTCCCAGTTTCTTCAGTTAGTTGTTGAATACGTTTGGTATTTGTATCTTTCTCTGAAATTAGCTTCTTGTACTCATCAGGGTCCGTCTCCTTCTGCTGGCTGATTAATTGCTTAAATACAAAGGTGTTTTAATAAATGTTATTTATTCAAGTTTCAAAGATTCAATTAATTGATAAGAATTTCAACTAAATAATTATGAATCAGATTATATATACACAACAAAATAATTCAAACTGCAGTGTGTTACAGGGATCAGTGCTGGATCCTGTTTGCCAAATATATTATTGATTTGGCAATTAAATATAGGTTGCACATTTAGTAAGTTTGCACACAGTGAAGAACGTTGTCCAAGGTTACAACAAAATACAGTCAGAGCTATAGATCACATATATAGGCCTGTCATCCCATCTTGTCCATACCAACCAAATTGGCCCACTGGTCCAGTTACATATGCCTACATTGGGCCCATAGTCATAGGCCCAATAATTGCCTATCCAATTATTTGTCCAAATGTCTTTTAAACAATTGTATCACTTCTCCAGCTTCCTCTGGCAGAGATAGGATGATAAAGTTGCCCCAGAGGTCCCTCTTGAATTACTCCACTCACCTTAAGGCGATGAGGCTATGCCCTCTTGTTTTTGAATCCTCTACCCTGGGGGAAAAAACCTGAGCATTCACTTTAGAGGACATCGCCTTAAAAGGGGGACCATTTATAAAGGATCTGAGGGGTGGGTTTTCCCCACACAGGTGGGTACATACAACAAGATGCCAGAGCTGGGGCCAGAGGCAGGTACGACTACAACTGTTAAAATATATTTGGATAAATACATGGATGAGAAATGATTAGAAGCATATGGGTCAAACACAGGTGGATGGGATTTGCAAAGAGGCATTTTGGCTGGCATGGATCAGTTGTGTCAAAGTGCCCCATTTCAATATTGTATACCACGATGAATCTAAATTGGAGAGGCAATTGATCACGCATCAAAGTTAATCAGTACTTGGCAGAAAAAAAGGCGAATGACAAGGCACTTAATAGATAGATCCCCCATTTTTACTTCCAATGCCATAAATCCCCGTTGTTCTTAGTTTAGCTCTGAAGATATCAAATGTAGCACCAATTGTTATTAATGTGGACTCCTCAGCCGAAAGCTACAAAATGGCAATGAGCTACTGAACCTCCAAATGAGTAATGAAATGAGCAATAATTTAAATAAATTGCCCATCATACCTGGGCACGGGCCTTCCAGCGTTTGAGATCTTCATCCAGCAATTTCTTCTCTGCTTGCAACATACCACTTTTCTCACTGAGCTCAGTGTTGGATTCTTGAAGAGGTAGGATGTCAGATTCTAGCTTACGAATCTAAGAATCATGCAACAAAACATTACTCTATTTGCATCTCTCAAGTTAGTGCTCCCTAAAAATATACTATTTCTTGAATAATAATTCACAAAAGCCCAATGAATAGGAACAGTTCAAGGCCTAGAACTGACTTGATCTGTTGACAGAGGGCACATCTTTTCCAGACCTACATGTTCTCTTAAGTGGGCATACAGTCCTGTCAACCAAAAGATCTCTTTGTACAATTTCAAAGAGCAAGGCTACTCAATCATGCCTGCACACACCCCATTATTCTGAAACCATTATCTGCTTGACTGTTGTTATTTCTAGCGGTGCGCTCTATACCAAGCACTCAAAATGTCCAAACTCTACCTGCATGACAGGACTGAACTGACTTGGCCATTTTACTAATTCCCTTGCAAAATGCTGATCTTGGGAAGTATACTGACCTTTGCCCTTGATTGCTGGAGTTCTTGCTCCAACCTTTCTTTCTCATCTCGTAGCATTTTATTCGTCTCAATTAGAACATTCATTGTCTCTGTCTTTTTCATCAGCTCGTCATGTTGTGCCAGAGTTTTGGCAGTTACCTGTACAAAAATAAATTCAAACGCCAAATCAAAAAGTTGTATGATAAAAATACTTAAACAAGGAGAGCTGAACAGAAGCTAAATTTGAAATGAATGGTTTCGAACAACATCTTCATTGATCAAAAGCGTACAATTTCCCATCCTTAAATGCTTTCTGAAGAGATTTTGCCGTTAAAACTAGAACATTTACCTGGACCTTTTCCCTTTCAGAATTGAGACTGTCCTGCACCTCCTTCAGCTCTCTCTCCAAATTCTCCACTCGTTGACGATAGCGCAGAGCCTCCACTTGGGCAACCTCAAACTTTGTTTCTGCAATTTCCCTTTCACGTCGCACAAACCTGTGGTGTGCAGATTTGGATAAAACGTTAAATGTCTTAATTTCTCAGGTTCACTCTTTTTTTGTATATGTAATTATTGGCAAAACCGAGCTGGTCACAACAGATTCCACAAAAGCTGACAATTCAGTGTACATGTTCTGTAATGTTGTGGTATCATAGTAAGATACCAAAGTGGCATAACCTGCTATAAATTAAAGGTATACACTATAAATGTGGACGGGCAAGTGTGGGGGTTCTGCAGATCAACCATTGAGAAGAGGAGATGGATATTTTACATCTATGGAAAACCTAGGCATCAAATCACTCTCATATTTTTTCACACAACTTTTCACACGGAGAGTGGTGAGTCTGTAGAATTCTCTGCCACAGAAAGTAGTTGAGGCCAGTTCATTGGCTATATTTAAGAGGGAGTTAGATGTGGCCCTTGTGGCTAAAGGGATCAGGGGGTATGGAGAGAAGGCAGGTACAGGATACTGAGTTGGATAATCAGCCACGATCATATTGAATGGCGGTGTAGGCTCGAAGGGCCGAATGGCTTACTCCTGCACCTATTTTCTATGTTTCTATATACAATACATACATAAGCTTTATCCCAATATAATAGGAAACTATTTATTTGTTATATCAAACCCTTAAATTTAAAATAATGATTCGTGCTGACAAAATATTTCAGTACAAAATTCCTAATTCAATAAGTTACCCGCTAATACTTTGAAAAGCATTCCAAGATACTTCACAGAAATAAATTTGCTATGGCAAGGTCCAAAAAGGTAGAATGGGATACTCCAAGTACGGCAGAAAGCTAAATTGTAGCAAATAGTGGAGTGAAGGGAGACAAAAGTCAGAGCAGTGAAGTCAAGTTAATAGGCAGGCACAGGTGGGTCAGGTGGAGGTAAAGACAATATTTAAGACCAGGCTTGATTGGGTTATGAATAAGCAAATCAAAGGCAAAGGAGAAATAGAAGTTGATGCAGGATATTACAAACCTTAGTAAGGAATCTTGTCAATGGAAGACCGTAATACCTGAAGAACCTGAAAGGACTTCAGTGGCATATGGGCTCAGGCATACCAGATCAGGGATGGGTCTTTGTGATGGATTTTTTCAAGAGAACAGAATTTAGCTTGGGTTTGTATAAACTGCCCTTAATAAACACAATAAGGACACGTAGCTTGTGCTAGTTACAAATATGTCACTTGACAATGCAAACTGGTAGTTCTCCAATTCCAATTTATTTTGCTACAAACCAAGCTTCCTACCAGGTCAATGCAACTGTATTTTGATTAAAATAAGATGCTGGCAACATAAATACAGCTTCCCAATATTGTTGTGTTCAATTATTTCAATGAATGGCAACACTATTATTACACTTACCTCAGAATTTCAAGTAGCTGTTCCTGGGACTTTCCTTCTTCATTGAAAGAGACACTGAAGGAACTTTGTGTTGTTTCCTGCACTGCAGTCACCATCTTATTACTAAGGCTCTCCACTTGCTCAAGCAACAACTTGTTCTGTTTCTGCAGATCCCCACAACGTGCAGTCAGTTTAGTAACTTCATCCTACACAAAATAACCCATTGAAAATATTATAAACTTCAACTGGTTTTATTCAATTTACACAAAAAACTGCACAGCATTTTATTACATACCATCAGATTTAAATGGCCCCATTTCCATCATATCCAGAAATTGTTCTGAACAAAAATTGAAGACAAGGTAGATAAGGATGCGCGCTGGAGTACTCGCCCACAGCTGGTCAACTTGCAAAACAACTGTCAAAGGCCATTCCCTTTGCTATGTTTATTTCCAATGCGCCATCGATTGGGAAGAAATAAAGGATAACAATTTGGGCAAGATTCGAAAGGAAAATGATTTACTGGAAATTGATTGGATTGTTCTTCAAAGACTACAACTTTGTATTGTAAACAAAAAAAATGTTTTAAATGGGCAAAGTTATATTAAAAAGTGCCATGGAGGTGGACAAATAAAAAATAAATGGATTGAGCCATCAACACAAGATTCAGAATAGACAAATGACATCTAAATTCTACTGAGAATATTTAGATATTTATTTTAAGAAACAAAACAAAAAACAAGATTAGGTAGGATAAATGTAATCATGACATTTTCTTCGACAATTATACATCCTGGAATGAAATTAACTCAAATCCCCAAGCTACTTACCTTTAACATTCTTTCAATTTCAGCCTTAGCAGCTTTGCACTCCAACATTTGGGCCTCAGCCCTTTGAGAGGTGTCTTCCAGCTTCTGCCGGACCTGTGCATTTGTTGAAACTTGCTCCTTGGCAATCTGTAGTGCTTCCACATCAGCAGCATGCAGCATCAGTTCACGTTCATACTTATTCTGTGCTTCAGATGCCACCCTGGCCTAAAAACACCAGCAAAATAATTTTAATTAAACTAATAAAACTGAAACAAAACAAATATCTTTAAAATGTTTCTCTTTAAAAACTATTGATGCTGATTGGAGCGTGCACAAACACCGCACTTCCTGAAGTCAATAACTTAGCTCTTTCGTCTTGCTGATGTTGGGGGGGGGGGGGGGGGGGGGGTGTTGTCCTGGCACCATTTTACTTAACTCACTATCTCCTTCATCCATCTCATCATTGTTCGAAATCTGGTCCAATACAGTAGTGTCGCATGCAAACTTGTACATGGTCTTGGAATAGAACTCAGTCATAAATATAACTACCATACACATAGAAATAATGCTTAACTCTCTTAAAAGTGAAATAAGTTTGTAAAATACTTAGTGGTCTTTTGAGAGAGTTGAAATACATTTTGTAAGTGTTGATCAGCCATGATTCACACAACATACAGAGCCCAATGTACTTAACGCATACCTGTTCTTGACAGTCAGCCCTTGCTTGCTGTTCATTGGTTGCTGCAGTAGCAGTTCGCTGAACAGCATCCTGAAGCTCTGCCTGAAGGCTGCTCAGATTCCTCCTCAGTTCAGATGTCTTCAATCAAAATAATGGAACAATGTATTAACATAAAGCTGCATCCCAGTATGCACCAGTAGTAAAATGATAAGATGATTCAAATTTTGGTGTCATTATTAAATCTGGAGCATGACCACAAAAAGAAAACAAATATATACATGGGCTTCATTTATATCAACTGGCACAACTGAAAAAATCCAATGCCTTTAGGCTCATGTCACTCCACATCCAGATCAAAATTCACTCCAGTAGATTGACATCATTAATTCATTATTTCATTTAACCGCAGCATTTAAAAAGATACCTTGAAAATGTATGAAGGCCTTATAGGTAATTGCAATCCATTTTTACTGCTTGAAAGAGATCCATTAAGTGCTTAAAGAGCTCTTCATTGCTATATCATTTTGGCTGATCCAAAAATAGGTCTATTCAAATCATCAGACGGGTTAAACACATAACTAACATTTAATCTGGTGAGGCTCATCATTCAAACAGCTCCTAGCTAAACAAATATAATTTGTAAAATTGTACACATCCTCATGTGCATGAAGTTAAATGTTAATGCCTACAGGAACACTGGTCATTCCTGTAATTAAAAGATCCTACATTACTACAGCAATTAACAACCAAATTTTACACATAAATAAATGAAATCATGTTGCCATTATGATTACACAAAATATTTTCCAAGAGCTTTCAAAATTCAAGCGCCACTTAGTCTTTCATTCAAGTAATCTATCATTTTTCAGGTTAGCAGAAAGTGTAAGTAAAGCTAGGAATAAGGCAAGGCAGCCTGCAGAGGCTGGCGTTTGTCTGGATCTGCCGCCGCTCATAAGAACTATAGTGCAGACTGGACTTTGAAAATAGCACCAAAACATGAAGCCTCTTGCATGCAGATCAGTAGACCATTTGCCAATCGGGGATGTGCTTGGGTATGGCAATACTCTACTGGACTGTTTGTAAGAAAATATTTTCACTGTGTATTTGCACTTCGCACGTGGCAGTAAAAGCACCATTGAATAAATAAATCTGAATATTGAACTATATAACTTAGCCATCAGAATTAAAACTTTCGATCTGCTAAACACCAATTTGTGAATCCACAAGGGAATCTTACAAGGGATTACGATTGCCATTTCCTATATACTTTGATTACCTGCTGCTCCAAGTTTTCAATCGCTTTGTGCTTCTCGTCAGTGAGAGCTTGTTTTTCATTCTCAGCTTCCACCAAACGCTTCTCCAACTGCACTAGATACTCTGCAGATTCTTTGAGTCGAGATTCGACCGCAACCCTCACCTCTTCTGTTACCTGAGAGCAGACAGCAAGCAGAAAATGTGTAAAATTATTCACAACATTATAATCAATTCTGGTGGCGTATGAATCCAGTGCCAGCCACTGAGCCAAATACTAGGCACCCGCAGAATTATTTGTATTGGCTCAGTCTATTGCAAGTTGATAGGAACAAATGGAAACAACAGAATTAAAGGATAAGTGGCAAAGTTTTAAGATAAAGAAATACAATTGATTATTCCTGCAGTAAACAAAGTGCTCCAGATTTTGCAAAGCAAACATGGCAAGTTATGGTTTTAGGCCATAGAACTGAATATCAGGCAACAAAATGTAAAAGTGTGCAAATACACGTCACCATTCTTGTTCATTCAAGCTATGTTTGTAGAAGGGACGTCAGTTTTAAGAGAATTTGGCCAGCGCAAAATATAGCTGCTATTTACATTCAATGTCTGTACAGGACAGGAAAAATTGTTGAATTAAACAACTTTTTAACTGGTTCCTCCTTTAAAAATAGAGGTTCTGAAATTTGCCCCTGATACAGGTTATGGGTACACATAGGGATAAAAATTAATTGAGTGGGCAAGAAGAATGAAAATGTGAATTAATCAAGTGAATGATCAAGTGGAGAAAAACTCGTATGTGGAATCAGGAAAGGATCCAGATGGAGGTTCCCAATGTATCAAACAACAATGTAGATATGGCAACTATTTAGGAATGCTAATAAAATGTTGTCCTTAAGCAACAGAATAAAGAGAAACTGTGCTGAACACAATAGCAATAGTAATCTGAATTTCACTGTACCTTAATTGGTACATGTGACAATAAACAGACCTCAAAACCTTGAACTGTTCCAGGAGCAATGCATTCAGAGTGGTCTTAATACTTTAAAAAAAGGAAATGGCAAGCAGTGCTCTGAAAACGTTGACTCTGTCGATCCACAAAATTGGAATTGGGCAGGAAATAGGGCATGGAGGCTAAAATACTATGAACCATTATCTTACTAAATTGTGGAGCAGGCTGGTTGGCATGCTTCTGCTTCTTATTTTCTGTTGTTACACTCATAACCACAGGAAACATTACATTTCTTTAAAGTGATGCATGTACAAGTTACCGACCTGTTTCTCTTTACTGAGAGAATCCTCCAAACTGAGGACCAAATCTCTGTATTGTTCCACATTGGTTGTAGTAGTCTTGAGGCGTTCTCTTAAGTCACTTGCTTGCTCCTCAGCCTGTCTAAGCTGTGCGCGAAGGTTATCAACATCTTCTTCCATGTCAGATTCACCTGGAAATAAATCAAACATGTAACATGTACATGGACAACTATAATTTCTATCAACAATAATTCACACTTTTTATGGAGGCAACTTATTCCTAAAAATTATCTTTTACAATTCATGTCAGTGAACTGACGTTCTAACATATCTCCAAAATAAACTCCACCAATAAGTATTTAGTCGCTAACTCAACCCACGTCCAAGTGTGTAGGATGGGGTTGAATGGGGGGAGAAATAAAAAATAGGATTCTCTCTATTTTTTCATGCATTATGAATTTAAATAACAGATTTTTGGCGATATAACCAATCGACAAGCAACAATAAGGTTGGTACACAAAAACAAAACAAAAATCAAATTAGAATTTATACATTAAACGTAGAGATGCACATTACCCATTAGCCAGCAAACATAACAAGAATATCCATATTGAAGGTTTACTCTACATTAATGGAAGGAGGTGGGAGTGAGCCCTAGGTAAAGAAAGACAGAAAAACATGGATCTATTTATGTACATATAAACCACGTTCCGACAGACGGCTTACCTTTGGAAACACTCCCGATAGTCTCTGCCAATTTAGCTTCAAGATTATTAAGGTGTAACTTCAAGGAATTAATTTCTTGATCTGAATTTTTCAGGAGTTCTTTTGTCTTTGTATGAAGTATAGACTCTGTTTCAAGCTGCTTCTTGACTTCCCTAAGTTGGATCTAAAAAAAAAGCAAAAATTAAATTAAAATAGTCTGAACATATGACTGAAAACATTAATTATATATTCTGTATCATTATTATTGTTTTTAAGGATACAAACGTACTTCTTGGTTTCTGACAAGCAAATGACGTTGATCCACTTCATAGTCACATTTTTTTTTCAGTTTCTCAATTTCACGCTCTTGTTTTTCAATCTGGCTGTTTAAACGTTGCCTGGTCTCAGTTTCCGCACGTTCCAAACTCAGCTACATATTATCAAAAATTAAATGGAAATAGATTTGTGAACCAGGGATTTTCACAACAAATAACTAATTCTGCATATTCCAGAAGAAAACAGACCAAAACTTCCCACAAAACTTAGTTCCATGTTACCATGGGCTATTATAACCTCAGCCTGTTGAAATATTATTCTTCTATGATAGTTTTATAAACAAATACACTTTGGAAAAAGTTAACTTTGTTCCTTAGAAAGTGAAAATATCAGTTTACAAGATCATTTCAACATAATCTAAATCTTGCATAAATAACCAATTTTATTCTTCGTCCAAGTCCGCAAATGGAATGGAATACTTTATTGTCACACGTGACAAGACTAAATGGTGCATAGCATACCTGAATAGACTGCAAATTTGTTAGCAGCAAACTTTGTCCCCTGTGCTCTGCGAACTTTGAATCCCGTTCTTGGGTGAGGCGTATTTCTACCATTTTCAACATATCTTTCTCTTTCCTCAGATTTTCTCCTCGAGTCTGCATGGGTTGGGGAATATTAACAAAATGTTCAATTGCTCTGCTTCCCAAAACTATTCAACCAATTTCAAATGAAATGGATCTTTTCCATAAAAACATGAAAGACTTAGAAAATGTGGTACGTATTTAATTAATTAATATTATGCAGCCTACAGAATTCATTTCATGTACAAATAATATGCAATAGTATAGAACATGTGAAATTCTTCAAAGATATTTCAAATAGGATGGAATATTAATTTCATACAATTGTCAAAAAATACCTTGAGTCGTTTAATACAATGTAAATGTCACAATGTAAACTGTCAAATTACCATGTGGGACAGTGTTTCAATAAAATTCTCACCTCCTCCAAAGCCAATTTTTCATTTGATGCTCGCAAATCTTGGGTCATGCTGTTTATGATGTGTTCTTGCTTCTGAACAGTTGTGGTCAGCTTCTGACACCGATCTCGCAAAGAAGCTATTTCACGGCGGAATCCATCTACATTGTTCTGCAGCATCTCATATCTAAATGCAAAAAATAATGTTACAAAAAAAAAAATCAGCATAGAAACAGACCCTTTGGCCCATTGAGTCCACGCTGACTATCGATCACTTGTTCACACAAGTTCGATGTTACCCCACTTTCATATCCACTCCTTACACATTAGAGGCAATTTACAGAGGCCAGTTAACCTACAAACCCGCACGTCTTTGGGATGAGGGAGGAAACCAGATCATCAGGGGGAAGCCCATGTGGTCACAGTGAGAACGTGCAAACTTTACACAGAGCACCCAAAGTCAAGATTGAACCCGGGTTTCTGGCGCTGTAAAGGAGCAGCTCTACCAGCTGTGCCGCGCCATATTTTGTGCCCATCCACAGCAAGTCATGTCAGTGATGAAAGATAAAACACTCATTATCCCCATTTGCTAGAATTAGTACACACGATTTGGAAATATATAGGAGAAAGAGAACAATGTATTGGATGTACAGCTGACCGCTAAACATTCAGTCAAAGGAGTGAATAGGATCGAATTTCACATTAGAGTGTAAGAAGTGTTGTTGGAATTTAATTAACTGAAGATGAATGGGGCAGAAAAAGAGTTAAAATCCCAGAATAGACTTATTTTTAAAAATATTAAAAGTTAACTTTTCATTATTAGAATGCAGCAAAAGTAGCAGTTTGGGCAATTTGGGGGAATACTGCATAAAATCATAGTTTCTAAATGAGTGTCCCTTAAAATCAAAGTAACAATAGGTTCTGATTCTCCATGCATACCGTTTGGAGGCAAATTCTAATTGTGTGGACAGTTTTGTGCTTTGAGTTCTCATCTGCGTCAGTTGATCTTGAAGTTTCTCATTCTGCTCATTTAACATTCTGTCATTCTCTGCCTTTTCCTTTTTGTAATTTTCAAAATGTAATTGAAGCTGAAAAGAGATTTTTTAAATATGAATCTTAAAATGTTAGCACACTGCACAAAATTATTTACTGGTTCTAACAAACAATAATTTATACCCTTTAAAAAGTTAAAGATTTTATTAAATCTCCTATAATACAAGAGAACACTGCCACCTGCAGCTCATTCATAGAAACAAAAAATAGGTGCAGGAGTAGGCCGTTCGGCCTTTCGTGGCTTCATGGCAGATCATCGAGAATCCTGCTCCTGCTTTCTCTCCATATCCCTTGATTCTGTTAGCCCTAAAAGCTATATCCAACTCTATTGAATACATGCAGTGAATTGGCCTCCACTGCCTTCTGTGGCAGACAATGCCACAGATTCACAAATCTCTGGGTGAAAACGTTTTTGTTCATCTCAGTCCTAAATGGCCTGCCCCTTATTCTGAAACTGTGACCTCTGGTTCTCGACTCCCCAAACATCGGGAACATTTTTCCTGTATCTTGCCTGTCTAATCCCTCAAGAATTTTATGTTTCAATAAGATGCCTTCTCATCCTTCTAAATTCCAGTGAATACAAGCCCAGTCAACCCATTCTTTCCATCATGTCAGTCATGCCATCCCAGGAATTAACCTGGTGAACCTACATTGCACTTGCTCAATAGCACGAATATCCTTCCTCAAATTAGGAAGGATTAGGAAATTACAATATTCCGGGTATAGTCTCACCAGGGTCCTGTACAACTGCAGTAGGACCTCCTTGCTCCTCTACTCAAATCCTCTCACCATGAAGGCCAACATGTCATTAGCTTTCTTCACTGCCTGCTGTTTGCATGCTTACTTTCAGTGACTGATGTACAAGAACATCAAGGTCTCATTGCACCTCCCCTTTTCCTAATCTGACACCATTCAGATAATCTGCATTCTTGTTTTTGCCACCAAAGTAGATAACCTCACATTTATCCACATTATACTGCAACTGCCATGCATCTGCCCACTCACCCAACCTATCCAAGTCACCCTTCAGCCTCATAGCATCCTCCACGCAGCTCACACTGCCACACAATTTTGTGTCATCCACAAACTTGGAGATGTTACATTGAATTCCCTCGTCTAAATCGTTAATATATATTGTAAATAACAGGGGTCCCAGCACTGAGCTTTGCCTCACCCCACTGGTCACTGCCTGCCATTCTGAAATGGCCCATTAATTCCTACTCTTTGCTTCCTGTCTGCCAACCAGTTCTCTCTCCATGTTAATACCCTACCCCCAATACCATGCGCCCAATACTAATTTTGAACACCAATCTCTGTGTGGGACCTTGTCAAAGGCTTTTTGAAAGGCCAGATGCACCACATCCACTGTCAACATTACAGAGGGTAAATGTGATGAATCAGAAATGCATCGGATTTGGGAAATTTATAAATGTCGAAAGAATTAGGGGAAGAAACCATGGATATGTTTTACTGAAGAGGGCAATGATACATTCACCAATTAAGGAGATTAGATATGATTAACATAGATATGCCATGTCATTGTTGCATTATACAGGATAAAAATTGATTTCAAACTACAAATACATACAATGATGAAAATTAACAGCGGTGTTTACCATTATAATTATTCACACCTTTTTCCACTGTGATCGTTTATATTAATACCATTATAAAAAGATGGTAAAATGTTTTATGGTCTATAAATTTTACTTAAGCACCGATTTTTTGACTTTGTTACCTGTTTCAATGCTGTTCTTGCTTGAACAAGTTCTGTAGATTCCGCTGAAGGAATTGGAGCTGGAGTGGACGTGAGTGGCAATGGTTTTGTTTGACCTGGAGACCTTTTTGGAGTGGATGAGATCAAAGGCATTTCTTCTGTTGCGTTACCTAATTTTGTTTGTGGGCAGCAAAAGTACAAAAAAACATAATTATGACGTGGTTGATTTGGCCATGACCTGGTGGTTATCACTAGCCTGAAACTCTCTAGCCCCCAATCCCCCCCTTTCATAATTTATTTTGGAATAGAACTATCACTTTATAGCAGAACTACCTCATTTTTAAAAACAATTTTGGAGGGTAAAAGGACAACATGAAATTTATGCCGGAAAGCCAGAGGAAATGAGTATTTCACATTGGTATTCAATGAGAACATGGAGGATTGATAGCAAGATCAGGGAGGTTATGCTGATATTTCATAACATAAAAACTTAATGGTAATGGGTCTCTTTAAGACAGATGAGTCTAAAGATTCAGATGGGATCTATTCCAGATTATTGAACGAGGCAGGAGAGGAGATTGTTGGGATCTTGACAGAGATCTTTGTATCCTGTCCAGCCTCAGGTTCATACATGCCAATCAATTCCCCTTTGATTACTTTTATGCTTGCCTATATCAAGGGATCATTTTCCGCATCAATCAATCTACCAGCAGATTTTTGGGATGTGGGAGGAAACCAGAGTATCCATGGTAAACACCATGAACGTGACATTTTGCAGAGACAAAACCAGAGGATCATGGAGCTGTGAGGTAGCAGCATTAACTGCTATATCATCGTGCTACCCAACTACTTTCTCGTCACAAGATTCCGGTTCATTATGGTCGCTTAATTATATCACTGCGTACTACAATTATTCAGACATACCCCTGGGTCTATCTTGCCCTTTTCATAACAATGCCCAAACTAACTGAATTTTGATAATCACAACTTCCACTTGCACAATTTCATTCTTTTAAAGCTTACCGATTTAAAGATACCCCAAATACATTTTACTAGCTATATCCTCAATGATTATTTTTACTTGAATTAAATAATGAAATCATATAGCCCAACTTGCTTGCTGATCATTCCAGACATGGAACTAACATATGTTCCTGGACTCCTAAACACCAGCATGTTTTGACCCATTCACTGTCCTAAGCTCCACGTTAATCAATCTCTTGGGCCTTGCCCTCCATAAACACCCTAAGAAATAAAAGGCAGCTCACTCTTGCTTCACCATTCAGCAAGATCACATTCGATTCCCACTAAGCTCAAATCCTTGCATTTCATTAATAACTTAATGATCTGTTGCACTGTACTGCTGGTCACATAACAGAGTATGGGACAATTTGTCTTTACCTCTGTGAAGTACAAGTGATTTTCTATATCAGAGCATCACACGTACCTATTTCTCAATTAGGTGATCATTAGATCAAATTAATTAATGTCTACTTGACCCTATTTATCTCTACTTGATCCCAACTGCACTATTGCAGCCACGAGTTTCCTACGACACTGCCATAGAACCATAAATTGCACCAAACCTTTCTCACTCTCATTTTTTCACATTCCTCTCAATTAAATAACATTTGATGCATCCCTCCTTACCCTGGATTGGAATTGTCACTCCAGTCATCTGTGCAAGCAACGTACGGTACATGTCCCGCTGTCGAACAATTGATTCCACTAGTTGCATCTGATGACTTCTGGCTTCACGAAGTCGCTCAAGTTCATTGAGAGCCTCCGCAAGATTCAGCTGAAGTTCAGAAATTCTGTAATTCAAAAAAATAAATGTTATCGGTTGAAATATTTTTCAGTCGAATTTAAGAAAACACTTCCTTTTGACCAGTAGCAACAAATGTTTATCAGAAAGCTAAAGCCGAGACACGTGACAGTTAGAAATAGGGTAATTGACAAAAAGGCCAAAGGTTTTGGGACATAAGTGATAGGAGCAGGTAGGCCATTTGGCCCATCGATTCTACTCCACCATTCAATCACGACTGATCTATCTCTCCTAACCCCATTCTGCCTTCTCCCCATAACACAACACCCATACTAATCAAGGGTCTGAATCAAAAGTATTAAAGCCTTTGATGAAATTAATTCACGAAAAAATCAGCACAGAATGCTGCAAGAAAGCATCCACGGCTTGCTTAATGGACGTGTTTAGAATAACAGTGATGCCATGACGGGATTGAGTAGATTCTGACATTCATTCATTAATTTACAGGAAACTAAAGTTCATTTCCGAAATAAGTCATATATCGTACAACCATTAGGGTTGGAAGTAGTCCTGTGGTACAAACAAGTGGTCTGAACACAAAATCAGTGTGCAAATTAGATTTCATTAATGTACAGGACATCACTAGTTTAGTTTGCATGTTGTACACAGATGATGCTTAAACTGCTGGGTACTGCCAGCATTCTGCTGTGGTCTGCATCACAGTTGCACCATTTTCCCCTTGTTTGTTCTCATTGGTCTTCCACTAGAAGCAGCTCCTCCAGGCGCTTCAGTGGCAGTTAACAAACCTTCACTACCACTTGTCACATTCCATACCATCTTGTTATCATTCAGTTGCTCTAAAGTCTCAACTCTTTTAAAGACTGTTTTCCCTTTGCTTTCCCCATTCTCTGCAACATAGAGCAGGCTTGCATTCTATTTGATCCTCGCTCTGATTGTCATCGAAGTCATTGGCCTGTACCTTTAACAACTTTTCCTCTTTCCAACAATTACAGCTTGGCTTCAGTATTTCCAGCATTTTCTTGTTTTTATAGAAACAAGATAGAAACCAAGAAAGGTTTTTCAAATTACTAGAATATGACCAGAGGACAAATGTTAAATTAATTCTTCTGTGGCAGCATTAAGAGATGAAACTGATATATACCTGCACAGATGAATTGTGCAGCAAAAAGAAAGCAGCCTTTCAACGGGCTTACACAACATATTCAGATCCACAACCAACGTTAAAAAAACTCTAAACTATTTACATTACTTACCGTGATGCAGTTTTTTCCTGCTCTTCCTTTTCCTGTTTTTCAGCAAGTTCACGAACAGTCACCAGTAGTTGTTGATTTTGTTGTTGCAGTTCCTCAACATTGCGATAGGTTACCAGATGCTGTGAAATTACTTCAGAAGAACTACTTATATCATCAGAACTAACTTCGTCTTCACGCAAAATATGATTTCCTCGTGCATCTTCTAATTCCATCAGAAGCACCCTATTCTGAATCACAAACAAGCCATATCTACGTCACACGAGCAATTAGCAAGTCAAGTACACACAAAGATAACTGCTATTTTAGATCTCTCTAAATAGAGGATATTACATCAAGAGATGCAATTACTACAACAATAAGGCACATCTATGGTAATATCAACACAAAGCTTGACAAAGTTAAATTAGGCAGGAAAAATTCTGTTTTGATTTATTCCCTCCATTCACACGATTATTGTTTCAAAAAGAAAACTGGTATTAAGACGAAATACAATCAACATCAAATGCTAACCTGCTGTGAGAGATCTGACACTTGCATTTTGTGTCTCTGGTTCTCCCTGGTAAGCAATGAAGAATGCTTATTCGCCTCATCAGTACATTTTTGCAAACGTCGAATTTCCTACGGAGGCAGATTTCATCAGAGATTCACATAATGCAACAATTCTTTTGCAACATTAATTGTTTGTACAGCATGTTTAGAGAAATGATCCCACATACAAAATAAATACTGATGCGGTTCTGGAGAACATATTTTATAATGATAGTTATAATGGAGCATTCTCCTGTGTCGGCATGATCAAGGGACGAATTGAGGTTACTCCTGCTGACACAGGAGTAAGCTCCACCGCCTGCTGTCCTGTTATCCATCACCCGCTGACCCGCTCCGCTCTATGATGTTTGCTCTTGAGCTGGTCCCCTCACTGTACATTGAAAGACAGACCGGGCAATGAATGCCATGCAGTGTCACCCAGTGTAGCAGGTGGGGCCAAGTGCTGCTCCCGGCAGATGGCGCCGAGATGGCGGCCGCTCGCAGCCACCCGAGCTACTTCCCTCCCTGGCCACATTGCGGTGGCTTCGCACCCGGAGCGCCGCGGTAGCGGTGAGTGAGTTGCTGGCATGATCCACGACCCCCTCCCTCTCAAGGCTCCTGCCCATGCAGACCCGGGCCAGACTCCCCACACGCTGTGAAAGGAACTCTCCCCACCCCAGCGGCACTGTCCTTATACAGCCGCTTCCCACTTTACCGCCGCTTCCCATCAACTGCCAGCAATGAGGGATGGACTTCAAGAACGATATTGCTGTGCTGAGGGATAGCCACGTCTATCTTTCTTGGCTAACAAGGCTATCTTTCTTTACCTCCAAGACGCAGGTACATTTTCGTGCCTTATTTTTGGGTAAAAAAAAATAGCGTCTTGCGGTACGTATGAAATATGCATTATGTAAGCAGAGATATTTTCAAAGCAAATAACTGGCAAGCAGGTTTAGAACAAAAGCTACCTTCATGGCATCTTCTAATTTGGCTGAGAGATTTGCCACAGCTTTTTGCACACGTTCATATTCTTCGCGCTGACGCTTCAGAAGCGGAGCCTTCATCTCTACTTCTTTCACAATTTCATCCAAATACTTATTCACTCTCTTATTTTCCTGCTTCGCCAATAGCAACTGATCTTGGGCTTCAACATATCCATTATATAACTGCAAAGACATTAAGTATTTAATTTAATCCAAATTACATTTGTGCATACAGTGTATTCTAATTCCAAAGAATTAGTGTTTAGCAAAAACTCTGCATTATCACAGCTCTTATGTCACAAATCGATAAACAACACAGTATGCATTTACTGATCTCACAAATCGATAAACAACACGGTATGCATTTACTGATCTCACAAATCGATAAACAACACGGCATGCATTTACTGATGTGAATTTTAGTTACAGGGTTTTAGTTACAGGTTTTCAGCATTATTAACGTGACTGTAATCTGTGGAAATAACGATGGAAATAATCCGTGGAAATAGCAATAAAAAGCTGCTGCTGCTTCTCAACATAAATTTGATGGATCTTAACCACTTATTTACCAGATTGTTTCTCTTGCAAATTGGTTGCAAGGAAAAATTGGTAAGATACAAGGAAAAGGTTAGCCATGAACTGAAAATGTTAGTTTCTTATTTGTGATATTCCAACCCTGAAAATGCACTTCTACACTTTAGCAGTGAAGTAAACATTAGTTAAATAACACCACTAATGTACCTCTGTGAGCTTCATCCCAGGTTTCACAATCTTGGCAACAGCAGCTGCAGTAGGTGACATCGCTGCAAGCTCCTCTTCTGATAGAGTGGCAGCTCCTATCATATAAAACATTGTCAGATCTCACAAAACATTTTTACTGTTACCGAATAAAAGCTTCAATATCAAACTAATAAGGAACCTTTATGCTTGGTTGTTGTAAGAAGATGGTTCGCATTTTCCAATTCTTTTTCAAGTTTCATGATCTTTTCATGCTGATCAGCAGCTGCTCTGGTTTTAGAGGTCTCTGTCTCACTCAGCCGATCTTCAGTTACTTTATGCGCTGAAACAAATGACAATCCACATAATTTTATAAGCACCTCAAACCATATACAAAAATCAACATAAAATGCAGCAGAATGTTTGAGGTTAACATACCTTCATTTGCCTGTTTCAATAGACTGTGAAGCTCCTCGACAGCTCTGCTGAGTTCCGTTGCTTTAGTTTCAGAGTCATCAGCTGAACCCTGCAAACATTCAAGGCTTGGTATTTGTACCGTACAACATTCGTACGCAGTTGATTTAAAAATCCAAACACAAGCAGACAAAAAAGGTAATCCATGAAGAAAGGCAGACAACATAGTTAAAACACGATATATTCAGATTCAGCACACATTAAAGAAGAGGATATTGTCAAAATCTAAGTAAAATAAATTAAAATAATGACACGAAAATTGATGGAGATTGTAAAAAAGCTACAGATAAACCGTCAATCGCAAAAGGGATCCATCTTTGGTGGCCAAGTTGTGAAAAATGCAGGACCACAAATAGTATTTAAAAATACAAAATTATCTTTTTGTCATGGAGATGCCACATTAAAGTGGTTATCAAAATCATTATCCAGGCAATAAAAAGGTTAACATATGCCTGGAACTCCCAGTGATATTTTAAACTGGGATGGAGGAACAGACAGCAGCACTCCCTAGGGGGTTAGAGCCACTGCAACTTTTGAATGACAAAGTCAAATGTAAAATTGTCTGACAACAAAAACTGGTATAAACTACATGCAGGAATGCATTAGCTTCAAGATAACATTTAAGTTGATGGAATGCATACATTTAAGTTAATATCGAGAATTATGAAGTTAGACATGATAGAATGATAGACAATGTAGGGATAAAGACCTGTGCTATGGTGTATAGAGATCTCCCTTACAGGATTAACAAATTACGCAAAAAAATGAAATAGGGAATAACATTTGCACGTGAGGGAAAAAAAATAGCATAAAGTGTGAAAGAAACAAATGGTGATTATGGATATGATGTCATTGATCAATTTGCAGCCAATGCCATGCCATCCCCTCTCCTGTCTGACAACATGTGAACAGATGCCTCAAAGTGCAGCACACTGCCATGGTCTTAACCTGTAAGACATTTTCACCACTGTGCTGCATGGCGGGGAGCTGTAGTAATCATGGCCAATTCTCACATCAGCTCTTTAAAGAAATCCCTCAGACTTCACTCCACTTCCATTGAATCATATCACTTTAACCCATTACCCCCATTTAACACCATTATCACCCATTAAACCACAAACCTCAAATCACTTCCATTTCCCTGATACACCCCGCTTACAAAGCATTCCCACAATCCTTGCAAATAAGAAAATATGCCTCACAAATGAAGAACATGCCAGAGGTAGACAGTTCAATGCACAACTACTCTCATTTCGCAAGAAATTCCACGCAATTTATGCAAATTAACATGATTATTAGAATGTAGAAAAACAAAAACATACCTTGTACAAATTGGACAGCTTCACGTGTGCATTCAATTCATTTCGAAATCTTTCTTCCATGGTTGCTGACTGTTCCTTGGACTAATTGTGAAAAAAAACATATAACTATTGAAGGCTGTACAAATCTAGACAGGCCCCATATGCATCAAGGCTTACAAATTGATTTTAGTGAAATACCTGACACCAAACGGTTTAATTTCTAAAACGTGCTGCCAAGTTGTACACAAACTAATTATCAGTATAACAGTAAGAAAAAAAGAAACACAATTGAGAAATTAGCAACAGGTGACTATGTTAATGTACACAGTCACAAGTGGGTTGAGGCCACACACTCTATTTTGGAATATTATCTGATGCTCATTCAATGATAGTGAACAAAATACTAACCTCCTTCAACTTATTCATTAAATCCTCAACTTGTTCCTCAAAGTTTTCCTTAGCTGATTTTAAAGTACGAATTTGCTCTTCCAGGCTGCAAACCTGTAAAGCATTGCAGTCAAAATGAACAACACAGTAACTCAGTAGGAAATAATCAAACTCAAATGCTTTCAGGAAGGCTTCACAGGCAAGGGTAAATAAACAAGCTCATTCAGCAGCAGACACCCTTCAAGTCATAGCCCTGGAACTGTGCAAAATTTGAGTGTTGTATATTATTTGAACTTCAAGTTTTTAAAATTATATTAAACCCTTTCCATTGAACTTCAGGTATGAAAAAAATCCCATGGCTCTTCTCGAAAGGAAACTTGCAGCTAAAAAGGGATGCACTTAGGATTGTTAATGAAGAAATAAACTTTCCTTGTATTCACCAAGCACAAGGGACAGATTACCTCATCCTTTTTGTTCTCCAAATTACATCGGAGTTCGAGAATTTCATTGCTTTTTTCTCGACGAAGTCCTAGCAGCTCATCAGTTTTTGTTTTTAATTCTGTATTCAACCAATTGTTTTGACTCATTAATAATTCCTTTTCTTGCTCAAGACGTTTCTCACGATACTGCAAACAAAGAGAAAAAAGTTTAGTAACAAGAGAATCAAAAAAACGTTTTGATTCATTTTCGAGATCTGGGTGTTACTGGCAAGGATAGAAATGATTACCCACCGCTAACTGCCCTTAAAAAACGTGGTGTGCACAACTCCGATTAATGAAGGTATTTCACTGTGTTTGCAGGTAGAGAGCACTTTAGACCTAACAATAATGAACATCCAAATCTTGAAATAGAACTTGCTCCGATGCATTTGCTACTTATCTTCCTTTAAAGGAAGATGTTTCCTTTAAAGTTACATGTTTGGTAGGTGTTATCAGATTATTCAGCAGAATATTTAGGCAGTGGGAACAATATAAATCAAACAGCCTGCTTTGATCCAGATGGAGCGAGTGGAGAATATTTTATCACATTCCTGACGTGGAAATATTACACCTTTGTGCTGGCAAAAGGTCAGAGACTGGGTTTCATGCAGAGGTGAGCACTTGCTGCATGAAACACAGTCTATGACCTTTTCTTGGAACCATTGTATTTAATTTTGATGCTCCAGCCAGAAGAAACAGCTTCTCACCATTTACTTATGAATGTCTTTCAAAATCTTACAATTTTCATTGTTAACTCCAGTAAATGAAGCCAAAACTATTCCATTTCATAAAACTCAATTTCATTCCAGGAATCTCACCTTGTGAATTACTGTTACAATCAACCGTCATTGCCCATATACTCACAAGATCACCAACAGGCCCCACCTTCAAAACGTTCAAACATATCTATGAATATGTGCACGAGACCAATAATATGTGCACAATATGAGGAAGATTGAATGAACGTTATCGCCTTCCATCACAGTGAAGAATGTTGATTCCGCTGTGGTGGCTGTTTATGTTAAGTTCTATTGTGCTCTTTTTGATTGTATGGCTGCATTGTAACTCATTTCACTGTACCTTAGTTGGTTCATGTGACAAATAAAAGTGAACTTGAAGCGACCAACTCATCCACTCTGACTAATATGACCCATCCAAGCTAGTCCCACTTCCATGTGCCTGACCCATAACCCCTCTTATCCTTTCCATATATCGTGTCCAAATGTCTTTTAAATGTTGTTGCTAAACCTACCGTAAATACTTCCACCAGCAGCCCGTTCCAAATACCTACCACCCTCTGTGTGAGAAAGTTGCCCCTTTCACCACCATAAATCCTACAATCCTACATCCCTTTCCTCTACAACACTCACCAAGGCTGGTGGCTTCACCATCAATATCTTGCTTTGATTTAACTTCCTAAAATGCAGCACCTCATACTTATTCAAATGATACTCTAAAATATACATAGAATTCTTAATGGATTGGACAGGCTAGATGCAGGAATAATGTTCCCGATGTTCGGGGTGTCCACAACCAGGGGTCACAGTTTAAGAATAAGTGGTAGGCCATTTAGGACTGAGATGAGGAAAAACTTTTCACCCGGAGAATTGTGAATCTGTGGAATTCTCTGCCACAGAAGGCACTGGAGGCCAATTCACTGGATGGTTTTAAGAGTTAGATTTAGCTCTTAGGGCTAAACGAATCAAGGGATATGGGAAAAAGCAGGAATTGGGTACTGATTTTAGATGATCAGCCATGGGCTGAATGGCCTACCCCAGCACCTATTTATCTATGTTTCTGTTTCTAACTCTCACTAGTCTGAAGCAGGGTCTCAACCCAAAATGTCATCTCCAGAGATGCTGCCTGACCTGTTGACCTCCAGCACTTTGTGTAGTTTTCTTTCTCTTTTTACTTTTTGGGATTTTCCTTAATCTTATCTATCAAAGCTATCGCATGCCTCCTTTTTGCCCGTATGATTTTTTTTTCTGAGGTATGCTCCTTAATCTATTCTCTCCTCCGCTTTGCGTTACTCATCACGTAACTTAAATGCACACAAAATCAAATACTCAAGAGTGTGGAGTTTTGAAAGAACCTTAATAAATCAAGGTTCGACAGCAATCGTGGTTTATATTACGCAATTAAATATATTAATTTAACCCCACTGAATTGGATAATTCTGCATTTATTATTATTATTAAATGTTTTTATTTATTAGATGTAAATACATCAGTGTACATCCCATATATATTGTTACAATCATTGTACCCCTTAATTTTAAGACTTTGAGAAAAGGAATAGAAACAGAGAAAGTGAAGAAAGTGAAAAGAGTTGTGAAAGTGAAAAGGCGTGCCAAAGGAAAAGAAAAATGAGCCTTTGGTCAAAGAGTTAGAGAAAGGAGATTAAGAGATAGACCCTAGATATTTTTTTTTTTAAAGAGAGAACGAAGAAAAAAGGAAAAGCCTATATTATATAAACATCACGCAAAAGGAATTTACCAACTCGATAGTTTTTCATCCGCCTTTACTAAGACCTGACGCCGGTACCTTTTTGAGGTACTCTTGCACCCTATCATTGTAGCAAATCTATAAATGCGGCCCACGTCTGATAGAAACTATCTGATTTTCCTGCCAGGTGGAGTCTCATATCTTCCAGATGTAGTGTTTCAAACATAGTTGAAATCCACATATTTACTGTTGGTACAGGGGCATTTTTCCAGAATTTTAAGATTAGCTTTTTTCCTATTATTAAGCCTTCCGTTATTCCAAAAATAATCCAATCTGCCTTTGGTGTCAGTTTAATTTTAAATAGTTTTGTGAAGATTTCAAAGATTTCAATCCAAAATTTTTGAATTTTTGTACAAAAGACAAATGAGTGCTTCTTGAGACTGGCATATAATTCTGCATTTAAAAAAAACCAAGAATCACTTGCAAATAATTGAAAGGAAGTATTGTTCTAAACCACATGAATCAGAGGCTAAGGAAGAAACTATGGTTAATTATGATTTCATTATATATAAGAGGTGGTCATAAAATAAAGTGTTCAAATGCAGTTTAAACAAAGTATAAAATCAGCAATATTTCACCTGGTAGCCAGATTGCAGCTCACCTTAATAGAGACTTCTGATACTTGAAGATCATCGAGTTTTAACTGAAGGTCTATCTTTGCTGAATTTGCTTCCACAAGTTTATCATTTAGACGTTTCAAATCCCCTATAGAAAGACAAAATGGTTAAATTCATTAAGTTTCTTTACATTGTTTGGCCCAACTCACCCATGCCGATCAAGACGCCCCATCTAAGCAAGACCCATTTGCCAGCATTTGGCCTATCCCTCTAAACCTTTCCAATCTATTGCCTCAACTACCTCCTCTGGCAGGTCGTTCCACATCTGGATGTGGAGAGGATGTTTCCACTAGTGGAAGATTCTAGGACTTGAGGTCATAGAATGAATGGACCTTCTTTTAGGAAGGAGATGAGGAGAATTTTTTTTAGTCAGTGTGGTGAATCTGTGGAATTCTTTGCCCCAGAGGCTTTGGAGGCCGTTCGTGGATATTTTAAAGGCAGAGATAGATAGATTCTTGATTAGTACAGGTGTCAGAGGTTATGGGGAGAAGACAGGAGAATGGGGTAAGGAGGGAGAAGTGATGCCATGATTGAATGGTGGAGTAGACTTGATGGGCCGAATGGCCCTATTCTACTTCTATTCCTTATGATCTTATCTTCTGCATGCAAATGCTGCCCCTCAGTTAAATGTTTTCGCTCTCACCTGAAACTTTTGTCCTCTGGACCAAGCCTGCCCAACCTTTCCCTTTTGTAAATCATCTCTGCACTCTTTCCAGCTTGATGATATACTTTCTACTAGCAGAGTGACCAAAAACGAACAATACTCCAAATCCGGCCTCACCAACATCTTTTACAACTGTAACATAATGTTCCTACTTCTATACTCAATAACCTGACAGATGAAGGCCAATGTACCAAAAGCCTCGTTTACCATTTTATCCATCTATGACAACACGTTCAGGGAACTATGCACCTCGGGAAAATCCTTCTCTTTGACCTGTCAGTATGCAAGGTTGCCACACGTTTTAAAAAACATCCATTGCCCAAGATCATCAGGGTGAAAAGCCTCAACCCTTGCTGTCTATCTGGGGTACTGACCGCCCATGTGGTGTCACAGGTAGCTTTTGGCCTTCATCGGCCAGAGAATTGAGTAAAGAAGTATGAACGTTGCATTACAGTTGTACTAATATTAGTGAGTAGAGTATTGTGTTTGGTCACCCTGTTATAGGAAAGTTGCCATTAAGCTGGAAAGAGTGCAGGGAAGATTTACAGGGGTCTGCCAGGATTCAAGGGCCCGAGGTACAGGGAGAGATTGGGCAGGCTAGAACTGTATTTCTTGAAGCGCAGGAGGTTGAGGGGTTATCTTTAGAAAGCCTTCTTTGAATTAATTTTCCTGTAGAGGTTTAAGTTATCAATTTTTGTTTGGGAATGTACAAAATATATAATAGAATATATTCTGGTCTATACACTTAAAGCATGCCAACTAAATTTCCCTGAGCAAATGCATCAATGGAATTTGTTTTGTACAAGATTCTAGTTTCTGACCTAATGTTGCAAAGGAAGCCATATTAGATTTTACACCACCTAATCCTTTTTTCCATTGCTCCACCACCAAATTACTCATTAACCCCATATTGCAACACAAGAAAGTCTGAAACAAACAAGAACAATGCTCCGGGAAATTGTCCCAAAAAGCAGATGAAATTGGAGGCGGACCAAATTGATTTATACACTCTTGCTAAAAAACCCTCCCCATGTTACCTTTATTTTGTTATTATTACTCTTAATGTGTTGTCTAAATGACAAATGTCTTTTTTTAATTGGGGGGGGGGGGGGGGGAGCAGAAATCATTCAAACATAATTTTTGCTGCCCTTGATGGTAACGACAAGATCATTCTTCACGACCACCCGTATGTCATGCCATATTACCCAAAATCCTATTCCCATCTCCTTTTCAGCTTTAACTTATCACAATAACAAAACTTGTTTTCAGACACACGTGAAGATCACAGCTTTGAAGAAGCGAAAAGTTAGATACAATCAATGGAAAAAGGTACATACAATGGTAGGATGTAAACGTCATTGGCAAATTACTTTGCACATCACACATTATTAGAAATATGCGAAAACTTCCAAAGTTAAGGTATAAGGTATCTTTAAGGGCTGTTGCAATTAGGCACTAAATTTTAATGAAGTTATTCAACATACCATTCAAATGTTCCACTTCCTGTAATCTACGTTCAAGTGTTCTCACTAGCTCTCGTTTTTCATTATCTAACTCATCTTTTGCACGAGAAAGCTGGCTCTGTGTTGAAATGAAATGAAAATTAAACATGATACTTATTTATATTTTCCAGGAAAGGCAATGGTTCAAGCCACCAATAACAGCTTACTACAAAGCAGTGATAATAATAGACCATCTAGAGATTGGGATTCGCAATCCTACATCAAACACTGCTCCCTTCCCACTGTTATCAGACTGCTGAACAAGTATTTCCAGAAGTTAGAGTGTAACCTGATTTTTCAACCCACCTGACTGCAGACTTTGCACTTTTTCCTGTAAGGTTAAAATGCGGTAACACTATATTCTTCAGTATATTTCTCCTTGCACTACGTGTTGCACTTGCGAATGACTAGATTGCACACATGTATCGTATAATTTTGATTCGAAGGCACGCAACAAAACTTTTCACTGTATCTCGTTACACATAATAATAAACCAATACCAATACTTCAAAATACTCCACACACCTTGTAATGAAAGCCAACACCCCATTCAACTTCCAGTGCTACACTTGCATGTTACATTTCTGCATTTCTGTTTTACTTATTCCCTCTGATTCAAGGAACACTGAAGAGCGCACTGCATCTCTGCCGACAATGTCAATCTCACCAATCCTATCTGCCAGCCCATGATCCAGATCCCTCTATCCCAACCTTTTCATCTGTCTTTATTGTTCTCATCTCTGCTTCTGCACGGGTTGAGGGCACGGGTAGATGGAGTGATGAAGACAGTAGAAACAAGGAACTGCACATGCTGATTTACCAAGGAAAGACTCAAAATACTGGAGTAACTCCAGCGGGTCAGGCAGCATCCCTAGAGACAGTGTTTGGCATACTTCCCTTCAGCAATCAATGTATCGAGTACAGGGGTTGGTACATTTGTACAAGTCTTCGGTAAGACTGACTTGGTGTATCGTGTGCATTTCTGGTCACCCAGATATAGGATAGATGTCATTTAGCTAAAAAGGAGGCACCAAAGAGTTACAAGGGTGTTAACAGGTCTGAAGGGCTTGAGTTATAGGAAGAGGTTGGATTGGGTGAGACTATTTTTTCCCCCGGAGCATAAGGTACTGAGGTATATAAAATCATACGTGTTGACAAGGTGATGATCACAATCTAATTCACAGAGTACATTTAAAACTACAATCAAATAGAATCAAGATGAAATAGGATTTATGAGATCCAAGAGGCAACTTTCTCCACACAGTAGATGGCAGCTATATGGAACGGGCTACCAGATGAAGCTGTGGAGGCGGGCACCATTACAATGTATATAAGACATTTGGATAGGTACATGGATAGAAAAGATTTATTAATATGGTCTATAAACCGGGCCAGCTGAGACAGACATCTTAATTAGCAAAGATGAGTCGGGCTGAAAGTTCCATTTCCATGCCATTTAACTATCACTTTATAACCTGCCCTAGGAGAGCATTGCCGGCTCCTCTCTTCCTGCATATCATGCAATATGAACCACAACTATTGGTTACTACATTCTCTGGTTAGATGAAGAGCTTTTCCTCTATTTCATTCCATCAACATTTATTGAAAAACCAATACAACGTTGGATTTACTCAACATTTTTGGAGATAAAATGCAACATCTGAGTTGGGTAAGGTGGCAAATGCCATGGATAAGTAAAATACTGTACATTGCGTACCTCTGTATTCATTAGTTTGTCCTTCGCAGATTCTAGGTCCTTATTTTTGCCCTTAGTATCTTTTAATTGATCATCTGTGAAGAACAAAAACATTAAATCATGAAGAAAATGTATGCTCATCTGACCACACCCAGTACTATTAGAAATTCTCATCTTAAAACCTTTGAATTTTTGCAGTAGTACTTACTAAGTGTAGCAAGTTCCTCACGCAATTTCTGACATTCTTGAGTCTCTGATACTAACTTTTCCTGTGTCTGGGTCAGTCGTTTTTCCACTTCAAAGTACTGTTGCTCTGAAATGTTATAAAAATGTTTTTAATTTGAACTCTCTGCAACTAATAATCTATGCATAATCTATTAATTCCAAATAATTAAACGTAAAAGTGTGCAGTGTGATTAGAAGATATACCAATTCTTTCAATCTGAAACATAAAATGTTTACAAAAACCCAGACAAGCAGAATCAACAAGAGGTTTCATTAAGTTATGGCAATGGGAAATAAACATAAAGCAATAGTAATTACAGGTCCACTTCCGAGAGAAGTCCAACGTTACCCAAACCGGCCACACAGGCAGACGACAAGAGACATCGGCCCACAAACTCAGCCCAGTCCAAGGCGGACCTCCAGAGCCTCAGCCACAGGGGGTAAATTTGACCCAACCAATCGGCCACTGAAGTTCAGACGAAGTAAATTGGCCACGCCACCCTGTCTAGATGCTACATTTATAAGGGGACTTCCGGGGGGTGGGGATTCAAGTACACTGTCATAATTTTGCCCAGATTATGAGGTGCAGCACCACCCGTGCTTGAAAATCGGTGGGTGGACCTATACATAATTTTTCATTTCAAACATCCCTAGACTAGGAAAGCATTTATATAATCTAATACCCAAATATGTGATAAGGCTTGGAGCATCTGATTCGTGGCTTGAGGAAACCAACTAACCTAGTCCATTTCCATTGAGTGAGAAGTTAACTATGTTGGCCTAAAAACAGTAGCCATAATAGACTATGTTGGATAAGAATGCTAGGTTTTCTTTCACTAAGGTGATGAAGAGTAAAATATTCAGACTTTACAACAGTCCACCAATTCATCACCCCTGTTAAATTGTACACAGCTCAATAATAAAATTAGAAGCACCTTAATGTACGTTATATGGAACAGAAGCCTCCTGCAATTTACAACTTTGGGGTTACTGACATAACATACCTCCTGCATTTCCTCAGGGTATTGCAAAGTACTACACAGGTTAACAATAACTTCAGGCAAAAATAAGTTTACGGCAGAAAATTGTGAACTAATTTTTGAATACTGACCCACAATTGTCTTTATGATCAACATTTAGAAAATCTAGATGGTTGCTATTGGTCTATGCATTCAAATTTGTCTTACATTGGAAGAGTTCCTGCTGTTCGAAAATGAGCCATGTGATTAGTGATACAGCCAACATGTGCAACCAAAAATGTTGCTGTAAAATGTTTGACCAAAACAATGCAGTATTATTATGATGCATACGCCTCCATTATGTGCTCACATCCTGTGGGCATTACCAAACTCAAGGGTTTGACTAAGGTGAACCTGTTGCTAGCGAGCTTAGCTTATGCTCATAAAAGGCTGAGAAAAACTTATATAATGCAGATTTTCCCCAAATCATTCTGGATGGATTCAAATAAGATCATTTTGTCCTGTGCTAAGTACCAAAGCTTATATAAAAAAGCATGCGAAAGGAACATTTCCAGAAATAATCAATCGCAGAAAACATTAAAAAATATTTGGTAATCTACGGGTAGATAGCTATGTAATTTAAATCTAGATCACAATCTGGAATTTGGAAAAATTGTAACATGCCAATCTTAGAAACTACTGGATTGTTGTAAAAATGCCATGTGCTTCATCAGGAGAGGACATATATCACTCAAAACCTCATTCAGACACACAACACATAGCTAACTTGAAAATGCTAAATGTACAACAGGAACCCCACAAAGTTGTCACCACCGCCTTCAAAAGACCACATAGGATGGGATGTGCAATAAATGCAGTTCCTGTTAATCCTCTTTATGATATCCAAATCACCACCACGTTCCTCCCCGTTCAAGAAAAGCAAAAAAGTTTCCATTTATGACATTGCATACAAATGTCAAAAGATGCAACCAATCTAAATCTTAATCAACGCAGATGATCTTGCTCAAACCTCCCGAGAAGTTGTAAGATTTTTTCAGGTTGTTGCCCAAGAGTGGAACTATGATAACTTTCCAAAATCTTCAAATTACCACGTGACAATTTCATTTTCCTATTGAGGTGGTATGCTGTGGCATCCAATCCAGACTAAACTCCATCAGTCATTTCACTGCCTAGATTTCCAATCATCTATATTCTGTTGCATTTTTTAAACAATCTTCCTCGCTTTCTGCTCAATTGTTGTGGCACATACAAATTTATTGATCAGAACACCGACATTTTAATCCAGATTATCACAAGAGGTCCCAGCACTGATCACTGTGAAACACTACTGGTCCCACCCTCCAGTCAGAGAAACACATCTCTGCCACAATTCTCTGTTCTTTATGACCAAACCAATTTTGTATCTCGCTTACTAACTCAGTGCACCCCATCTGACATAATCTTCTGAATCAGCCAATCATTAGAGACCTTGCCAAATGCTTTACTGATGCCCATGCACACAACATCTATTGCCCTACTAGCCGCAATCATCTTCATCACCCCCTTAAAAAAAATTGACACACAGGACCTCTCCCATGCACATGATCACATTGATTTTCCCTGACATATCCATGCTTTCTGCCCCAAATACAAGTATATCCTGTCCCTCAGAATCTTCTTCATTCATTTCCCCACCAATGATGCAAGGCTCACTGGCCTATAACTCCTACATGTCAGAAGTGAATTTATTCCAAAACATCTGCTCCCAATCTACTCTCTCTAGTGTCTGTCCAATACTGTTGCAATAATGCTCAGTACTGATGCCCTGCAAAGATATGTTGTCATCCCCTTGCTATAATTATTGTACACTCACAATTATATAGTCAAGTTCTGTCATCACATTGGGCCAGATATCAAACAATGACAAGCTGGAGAACAGGAATGTGGCGCTGTCAAGACAACAAACACTCCCTCAATATCAGCTACATGAAGGAGCTAGTCAGTGACTTCAGGATGCAGGTGGCCTACATGGCCTGGGTCTGCAACAATGGTGCTGAAGTGGAGATGGCTGGGAACTTCATGTTCGAAGGCAAAATATGCTGGTCCAACCACACCAAAGCTATTGTCAAGAAAGCACCCCAATGCCACCATTTCCTCAGAAGACTTAAAGAAATTCACCATTTCTGCAATGATATTACTAATTTCCTTTGACACTCCAGAGAAAGCATCCTAAATTGAGAGCTTGAACGCATGCAACTCCAGATTCAAGTATAGCTGCTTCTTCCAAGTTTTTGAACAGATTCATCATAAACCAGGATGTGTGCCTCATTGGGCTGTGGCACTTTTTATCTGCACTTTCTCTGTAGCTGTATCATTATATTCCGCAACGTTTCCTCTCTCTCTTCCCACGACCAGTTGTACTTGTGTGGTTTGATTGTACTTGTGTATAGTGTGATTCACCTGGATAATACACATGACAATAATAAACCAATACCAAACAAAAGTACTCTGGAAAGTTTCAGAATTATGATCACTCACTCTATACTCACAACTATCCAGCTGTGATAACTGTGCGAACGTCATATTCCAGTTTGCCGACAATACCTCCGTTGTGGGACAAATTACAGATGATGATGTCAGAGTATCAAAGGGAGGTCAATCGACTGACCAAATGGAGCCAGTACAACAACCCAAATAATTGAGCCCAAATAATTGATTGTGGACTTTCAAAGAGGAAGAATGAAAACGGACAATGGGGAGGGTCAAAGGTTTCGTATCCCTGGGCGTGCATATCTCTGAACATCTCTCCTGGACCCACAACACTGATGCATGTATAAAGAAAGCCCATCAACACCGCTACTTCATGAGAAGGTTGCTGAAAGTTGGCATGTCAGAGAGTACTCTCTTGGTGTTCTACAGGCGCACGGTACAGAGCATATTAATTGGTTGCATCCCGGCCTGGTTCAACAACTTGAATGCTCAGGAGCAAAGACGACTGCAAAAAGTGATTAACACTGCCATCAGGAATACTGACCTCCCTGCCTCGAAAAGGCAGGCAGCATCATCAAAGACACACACCACGCAGGACACACATTTCACTCCTATCATCAGGAAGATGATATCGGAGCCTGAAAACTAACGTGTAGGTTGAGGATCAGCTTCTTCCCTACAGCCATCAAGTTATTAAACGCTATAACCTTCAAATAAACTCTGAACTACATAGATTTGGGAGCACTGGTTTTATCTTTTTTGCACTATTATTTTGTGTTTGTTTTTATGTCTACCCATCTCTTCTTGACAGTCACACACTAAAACACACTCTCACCTCAACATGATCAGCTGCTCAGACTAATTTCCATGTACAATGTCTAATATAAACTCCAGCTTGATTCAAGAAACCCTCTTGTACGAGTCAAACAAATTCTGTCACATCAAGTCCACGGGCACAAATGAAGTCCCAATCAATATTGGGAAATTAAAATCACCCACAACTCAGTGTTCCAGTCCTCCAAGGTGTCTCTCTGAGTAAAGCTGTGACATTATCCTGATCCATAATACACCAGTCCACATACTAACCCAGTAATGGCTTCAACACCAGTTCCACATACTAACCCAGGTCAAAGCTCATTTTGGTTGGCCTAGTATGCTTTACAGAAAATCTGAGAAAAATCTAAATCATCAAAGGAATAGTCAGTCTCAAAACCCTATGGTATCTAACACATCAATAAGTAATACCAATAGAAAAGGCAAAATCCTAATTTTGGTGCACATATGTACCACTAATAAACATTCCGAGTAGAAAGACACAGAGTAACTTGAAGGCCTAGACAGAAAGTGAGTAGGAGGCATGGGATAAAACAATGGAAAGACTAACCATGGAAAACAAAAAAAAGTTGTCAAACAGAATCTGTAAAGATAAACAACATTTCACGACAGTCAATCCTTCCAATCCGAAGCCTTGCCTGTCCATTCCCTCTACAGATGTTGCCTGAGTTCCTCCAAAACGTTTTGTTTTGCTTAAGATTCCTGCATCCAGTTCCGTATGTCTCCAAACCAAAAATCTACCAAACTAAAATTGTAACTTTTATATACAAACAACAAGCTCGAGCAAATGAAAAAATATTTTCGCAAACTGCTCTAAATAAAAACATACGATAGAAATACTCAAAGCAAGCAGCATCTATGGAGATAAAGGTAGCGTATCTAATCGTTGATTTGTTGATTTCCTAGAAATAAAAGGGGATCGTTTCTCGACAACTGAAGCGACTGAACATTGCATCTGACGCCTGTGGCATAATCCAGGACAACCGCGCTGGCATTTCTACGCACTTCCATACTTCACCTACCGCTATCCACTTTCAATCGCTCGTACTTGGCCTTCACCGTATCAACGTCTACATCTTTGTCGGAGATGAGCTTCTCGAGCTTGGACACAACATTTTTGGGTATTTTGGCAAATTCAGCGCGATCAAGCAACTGCTGCAACACGGCCGCCGCCATGTTGCAATCTGCGCCCGCCGCAACGCGCCGCTCGCACACGTCACAGTCGGCGCTTGTGAAGCAGGCCTACGTAGTCAGCGCGCGCCGCCCTCTGGGACCTATAAATAGCGGCGGCGGCAAAGGCCGCGGCCCCCGCCCCGTCTCCCTGGCAACGCGGACACTGACCCCCCCGCTCCGGCCCCACGGTCACCTCCCGTGGTCAGACTCGCCCTCGGGGGCGGCCATTGGCGAGCTCACGACCATGAACTACAACTCCCGGAAGCCACCGCGCTCCCACTTCCTCCCGGCACTGTCACTTCCGTGTTCCGGAAGGCGGAAGAACGCAGTTTGTGGTCTTCTTCAGTGTTGCTGAACATGGTCTCTTTAACTGAAATTCCAAATCGTGTACTCAATGCCCCATCGGATGAAGGGAAGAATACTATAAGACCTTATTCAGTATCTTATCTACTTATGTCCCCATTTTCACAGACCCATACGCTTGCACCCCCAGTTGCATGTATATAATTCTGTTCTAGAACATTCCTCAGCAGTGGCGGACTGGCCAGGGCGTCAGCTTGCCCGATGGCAAATTGGCCCCCTATATCAAGTGGGCCCCTGATGAAGTGGGCCCCTGATGAAGTGGGCCCCCTTTGTCTCCTGGCAACCAATATTTTAGACCCAGTCCACCACTGTTCCTCAGGACCCTATCCTTCACTATGTATGCCTTTCCAGTTGATCAATATTATTTTTTAAACCTGAGACAACAACCTTCATCCCTGTCCACCGAATCACCAATGTTGGTGTCATCAAGTGATGGCCGATTAGGAAAAGAAGAGATGCAACGAGACCTGGGTGTCATGGTACACCAGTCATTGAAAGTAGGCACGCAGGTGCAGCAGGCAGTGAAGAAAGCGAATGGTATGTTGGCATTCATAGCAAAAGGATTTGCGTACAAGAGCAGAGAGGTTCTACTGCAGTTGTACAGGGTCTTGGTGAGGCAACACTTGGAGTATTGCGTACAGTTTTGATCTCCTAATCTGAGGAAAGACATTCTTGCCATAGAGGGAGTCCAGAGAAGGTTTACCAGACTGATTCCTGGGATGGCAGGACTTCCATATGAAGAAAGACTGGATAGACTCAGCTTGTTCTCGCTGGAATTTAGAAGATTGAGGGGGGATCTTATAGAGACTTACAAAATTCTTAAGGGGTTGGACAGGCTAGATGCAGGAAGATTGTTCCCGATGTTGGGGAAGTCCAGAACAAGGGGTCACAGTTTAAGGATAAGGGGAAAGTCTTTTAGGACCGAGTTGAGAAAATCATTTTTCACACAGAGAGTGGTGAATCTGCGAAATTCTCTGCCACAGAAGGTAGTTGAGGCCAGTTCATTGGCTATATTTAAGAGGGAGTTAGATGTGGCCCTTGTGGCTAAAGGGATCAGGGGGTATGGAGAGAAGGCAGGTACAGGATACTGAGTTGGATGATCAGCCATGAACATATTGAATGGCGGTGCAGGCTCGAAGGGCCGAATGGCCTACTCCTGCACCTATTTTCTATGTTCCTATGTTTCTATGATGGCATACTAGCCCTGCCACAGCTGCTGAACATTCAGTCCAGTTTAGAGTGAAAGTCCCTTTTGGCCTTTTTGAAGGCCTTATCAAGGTCATATCTACCTTGAAAATAGACACAAAATGCTGGAGTAACTCAGTGGGACAGGCAGCATCTCTGGAGAGAAGGAATGGGTGACGTTTCATGTCGGGACCCTTCTTCAGACTGATAACTACGTTGCTTTTGAGAATGCCCTCCAGAAAGTTTGTAACCACTTGCATAAGGCTCACTGGCCCATGGTTCCCTGGCATGTCCATGGAGCCTTTTTAAATAAATGAAGAACATTAGCTATCTTCCAGTCCTCAGGCATCTCCATGACGGGGTGAATCAGAAAGATTCACAAACATCTGGCAGGGCCATTGAAATTTCTTCTCCTTCTTCCTATGCTTGGATACATTTGGTCAGACCCTGGTGAACGTACCCACTTTTATGCGCGCCAAGGTTGCCAACATTGCCTCTTTGGTAATATTATGTTTAAGGACCTCACTATTTTCTCTAATTTCCCTAGCCTCTGTTTTTTTTCCCTTAATGTTTAATTGATTATATGAAGCCCTACCCATCTTCAATGCAGCCATCACAAACCTTGGGTCATCCAAAAGTCTACTGTTCATGAATTTGCTTGCTCTCTGGTCATTCAACTTTCATTAGGCAACTGCCCTAGCTTAACTCTAGGTTGAACGATGCCTCCATTTTGAAGGTCTCACTCTTGTTTATGATTAATGAAGTATTAAACAGTTTATTCTTTTGAAATAGTGTTTGTTCCTCTCTCCTTTTCCATTACAAATTCTCAGCATATTTTCTGGTTGACAGATCGCTGGCTAACGAGATTGACGAGCTAGCTGCACTAGTGAAGAGGGAGTACCGTGAGAGCAGTGTGCTGTGCTTCACGGAGACATGGCTCCATGAGGATATCCCTGAGTTCAACGCAAGTGTGGATGGCTTTCAGACTGTTCGGGCGGACAGGGACTGCAGTGAGAGTGGCAAGTGTAAAGGTGGGGGACTTACTATTCTCGTTAACAACAAATGGTGCAACCATGATCACATCACAATTAAGGAGCGTGTGTGTAGCCCGGACATTAAACTGATGGCTGTGGGTCTACGTCCATACTAAATGCCCAGGGAATTCTCACACACCATTGTGATGGCTGTTTACATTCCATCCATCAACCCTCTGCGCACATGTGATGTCATCCACACAGTCACCGCAAGACGCCAGACACAACACCCGAGTGCTTTCATCGCTATCACGGGGTACTTCAACCATGTGACTTTGGACACTACCCTACCCACTTTCACTCAGTTTGTTGACTGTCCCACCAGGGATATAAAAACATTGGACCTGCTGTCTGCCAATGTTTTCGAGGCATGCAACTCCATAGCCCTTCTGCCACTGGAAAGATCCGACCACAACCTGGTTCACCTCCAACCCAGGTATAAGCCAATGGCCCAGAGGCTGCCTGTGATGACAAAGTCATTGAGGAGGTGGTCATAGGAGGCCTCTGATGCTCTGGAGAGCTGCTTGGAGGACACAGACTGGGACGCACTCTGTAGTCCCCAAGGAGAGGACAGTGATGGACGCACGGACTGTATTACCAGCTACATAAAGTTCTGTGTGAATAACATTGTTCCTGAGGAGACTGTCAATGTTTCCCCAACAACAATCCCTGGGTCACCAATGACATAAAGGCCCTTCTCAACCAGAAGAAGAGGGCCTTCAGGAATGGTGACAAGGAGATGAAATGGGTGCAGAAAGACCTGAAAGTAAGCAAGTATTTAAGTTTTAATGAGTATAGTATGAGTGGGGGAAGTCAAAACAAAGAGCAGAAAGTTGAAGGAAAAGATGCTAGAAAAGCAAGAAACAGAAGGTCAGGCCTGAAGCGACACAGACAACACAGACAAAAACAAACAGGCTGGTGGAGACGCTGCAACAGAGGCCCTCCATGAGGAATTAAAAAGCATAAGTACACAAATCAGCAACTTGCGAAGAGAATTAAAAGCGGACTTCACATCATTCAAAGACAATTTCAAGCGGGATATGAGAGAAGAGCTGGCCGAATTTAAACATGAAATTAATCTTCAGATGGCAGCGAATGCACAAGCAATACAAGACCAAAAAAAAACGGAAGAAGCCGCCAGCTGAATAGAGGAGCTGGAAACATGGAGTGTCGCTGCAAACACTATACTCCAAGAAACGATGAAAGACCAGAAGTTACTTGTGAACAAATTGCATGATCTGGAGTCCAGATCCCGAAGAAATAATTTGCGGATATACGGTGTGCCAGAGGGTGCGGAAGGTAGCTCAGTACCTCAGTTTGTAGAGAAACTGCTCGGAAGTGAAATGTCAATCCCTGAAATGACAGATTTACAGATTCAACGAGCACACAGATCCCTGGCACAGAAACCAAGCCCTATTTCCCCTCCGAGATCCATAATTGTCCACTTTCTCCAGTTTAAAGTTAAGGAGATGGTCCTCAAACAGGCATGGCAAAAGAAGATCCAACTTGGAGAACGAATGCTGTCTTTTGACCATGACTATACTACCACTGTAGTACAACAACGCAAGGCATACAAACATGTTAAACGCTTCTTAAAAGAGGAAGGAATCCGCTTTCAGACACCATTTACCAAGATACGTATTCACTGGGAGAGCGGTCACCAAACCTACAACAACGCAAGGCAAGCTGTGCGAGAGCTACAACAGAGAGGCTATGAAGTGGAAGAGCTGCGGGGAGACACGGACATGCCGCCACTGCGTAAACAACTCCACCGAACGGCGCGGTGGCAGCTCGTCGAGAGACACGGACAATCAGAGACAATCAGACGGGCATGGGAGCGCCTTCAGGTATTCCAACAAAAGACTCATGCTTGACCTGAGATATGATTATGAAGGTAAGCACAGACATGGATAATACAATGGCTTCCGCCACAATATGTTAGAATGCTGAGTTCTTATATGTATATTCATAGACAAATCTGTTTCTTAGCCTGGTTCTAAAAATATCACCAAGCATCACAAACCTCATGTGAGTGTAATTAATGTTGATTTAATACAACTTTCTGTATTAGATAAATCCGACTGTTAGGGAGATTAGCGAAATATTAGAGCTAGAATGAATGGAGGGACCCATAGAGGGTTACCCCGCTTATCTAGGAGAGGGCCCTTTCTTAGTGTTAGGTTTTCCCCCTCAATTTACAAAGGGATTCTGGATCTATGGAGGAGAGAGAATACCCTTTTTTGGGAGTCCATATATGTTTTGATGTTTTGTTTTGTTTTGCCAGGTAAAACACCTTTGTTTGTTCATATGTTTTGGTTTGTCGTTCAGAATGGTTCGGATGTTGAGTTGAGGGGATACAGTGAAATCAATCACACTAAGTGTAATGATGCAATGTCAAGGACTTAAGCTGATGTCTCTAAATGTTAATGGTTTGGGCAATCCAATTAAGAGGGCTAAAGTCATGACTAAATTGAAAAAAGTGAAGATGCATATTATTTACTTACAAGAAACCCATTTATTGCGACAAGAGCATGAGAAGCTGAAAAGATTTGGATATAAAAACACATATTATAGCTCACATACTTGTCGTCATAAAAGAGGAGTGGCAATCTTGATATCAAACTCAGTTAAATTCGAAATGTTTAAAGAAATAAAAGACAAAGAAGGGAGATATATCATAGTAAAGGGCAAAGTTGATAATAATATCCTGACACTGGTGAATATCTATGCTCCCCCAGATAGTGATAAACATTTTTTCAAATCCCTATTTGATATTATTGCAATGAAAGCAGAAGGAATTTGTATATGTGGGGGTGATCGGAATGTTGTACTGAATCATAGGCTTGATACGACAAGTAAAAAGAAGAATAAGAACCAGTTAACAAAACTACTAAACACTACCTGTGAAGAATTTGGTTTTCTTGATGTCTGGAGGAATTTTCACCCTCTAGAAAGAGACTATACACATTACTCAATACCGCACTCAGTTTACTCCAGAATAGACTATTTCTTAATGCAGAAAGAAGACTGTTATAGGGTAACGGATTGCAGAATCGGTGTGGCAGATGTGTCAGACCATAATGCCATATACTTAACAATTCAAATGAACAGTAGAAGGAAAAACACAGTGTGGCGATTAAATGTTGGAATACTGAATGATAAAACAACTGTTAATGATATTAAATTGGTAATCAAAACTTATCTAGAGGAAAATGACAATGGGGAGGTGGACCCATCCATACTATGGGACTCATTGAAGGCTGTAATACGAGGTAGGTTAATAGCGAGGGCATCACATATTAAAAAGGCCAGAATGAAAACATATAATAAGTTTGATAACAGACCTGAAGGATTTAGAACAGAAATACAAAAATAATAAGGACCAGAGAACTTATAAGCAAATAGAAGATTTGAGGAGACAAATGGATGGAATATTGGGTCAACAGGTGGAGAAAAAAGCAAGATTTGTAAAACAGGCACATTATGAGCTTGGCCCTAAATCCACTAAAATACTTGCCCGAAGGCTACGCAAACAACAGGCTGACAACACCACACACAAAATTAAGGACCCCTGTACACAGAATTTGAAGAGTGATCCAAAAGAAATAGAATATATCTTCCAGGAATATTATAAAGAATTATATACATAAACCTCTACAGTAGATGGGGAATCAATGAGGACTTTTTTAAATACAATAGATCTGCCCTGTATTGGAGAGACACAAAATAAAATAATCACAGCAGAAATATCACTGGAGGAGATAGAGAAGACAATTGGTAGGATGAAATCAAACAAGGCCCCAGGCAGCGATGGTTTCCCTATAGAATGGTATAAAATATTTCGGAATGAGCTGAACCCACTTCTTCTGAGAACCTTTAACTGGATTATCAAAGAAGGCAAGACACCCCCCGTCATGGAAAGAGGCAATTATAACATTAATCCCCAAAGAGGACAAAGACAAGGAAAATTGTGCCAACTACAGACCAATATCAATTCTAAATGTGGACTATAAATTATATTCTTCAATTATCTCCAAACGATTTGAAAAGTTCATGCCAGATTTAATTGATGAAGACCAGACTGGTTTTATAATAGGCAGACAAACACAGGACAGCATTAGAAGAACCCTACATATAATACACAAGATTCAAAAGGAAAGTACGCGTGCTGTCCTGATACGTCTAGACGCGGAAAAGGCTTTTGATACGGTTAATTGGGAACTCTTATATCAAACACTAGAAAGATTTGGCTTTACCGAAGAGTCAATTCAAGTTATTAAAGCAATTTACCAGCAACCTACTGCAAGAGCAAATGTGAATGGGTCCTTAACTGAGAGATTTGTGTTAGGAAGAGGAACAAGACAGGGATGTTGTCTTAGCCCTACCCTGTTTGCTATATATATTGAACCATTGGCTCAAGCGATTTGTCAAGATAGGGAACTGAGGGGAGTAACTATAAGAGACAGAGAACATAAAATTGGCCTTTTCGCAGATGATATAATGATGTATCTCATGGAAGTAAACACCTCATTTCCAAGGATGATGGGGATCATAGATGAATTTAATTTTTATGCAGGATATATAGTGAATATTTCAAAAACTCAAATCCTCCTATTTAATTGTCCTCCTCCAGAAGAAATCAAACAAAATTATAATATTAAATGGGATTCAATCAATCAAATACCTAGGGATACATATAACAAAAAATATATCAATGTTGTATGGGGCCAATTATAATCACATCAACCAAAACATAAGAAAGGATATAGGAAGATGGTCCACCTACCCAATGGATTTTAGTAGTAAGATAAATGTGGTGAAAATGAATATTTTGTCAAGGCTATTGTACTTGTTTCAATCTCTGCCAATTGAGGTACCATTAAAACAATTCACGGAATGGGATAAATTAATATCTAGATTTATTTGGGGAGGAAAGAAGGTCAGAATTCCATACACTACACTACAGTTGCCAAAGGACAAAGGTGGAATGGCACTTCCAAATTTTAGGATATATTTCTATGCAGCCCCCTTCGACCACTAATTAATTGGTGTGAGGACAGCTATATAGCTAGGTGGAAAGAAATTGAGACATATATCCCTGACTTCCACATCCAAACACTTTTGGGAGAAAAAGCGCTTCCTGGACATATCAGGAGTATAATCGATCCAATAACGATATTTACTTTAAAAACCTGGTTCACTCTTGCCAGACAACTTAAACTGAATAAACGACAAAAAGTTTTAAGATGGATAGCTTTGGATAATGAATTTAAACCAGGGATGTATGACTCAACATTTAAAGAGTGGATGAAGAAAGGAATGACTGCATTTTGTACTGTTATTGAAAATGGAGACCTAAGAAGTTTTCAAGGTTTGAAGGATAGATTTGCACTTCGGAACCAAGACTTGTTTAGATACCTCCAACTGAGAGATTATTACAATAAAAAGGTAAAAAGGGAGGCACTAGAAGAAAAGAATCCAGTGATAGAAGTGATAGTTAGTGCGTATCATCAAAAAACATTAAGTATTATTTCTAAACTTTATCATAGTTAAATGGAATGTCAAGCTAAAACTACATTTTATGTAAAATTTAAGTGGGAAAAGGAATTGAACATCACAATCTCAGAACAAGAATGGCATCATATGTGTGTAACACTACAGACATCCACTAATTCACAAAATTGGAGAGAATTTAATTGGAAAAATTTGATTCGTTTCTTTATTACGCCTAACATAAAAAGCAAGCAAATTCTAAGGCAGCAAACCTGCTGGAGGCAATGTGGTCAAACAGACGCAAATCATGCACATATCTTCTGGAGTTGCCCAAAAATAGAACCATTTTGGGACAGAGTGAATTCAGAATTAACAGAGGTATTAGGATATACAGTCTGCAAGAAGTGTTCCATTTTATACCTGGGTAATATAAATACAGTGGTGCTGAAGGAAGACCATTACTTGGTTAAAATCCTACTCACAGCTGGCAGAAAGGCCATTACAAGAAACTGGCTTGGAGCGGACACACCCAGACTTAGACAATGGTTAGACATAGTACAGGAAATATTTGTCATGGAGAAAATGACATTCTCTAAGAGTGAAAGAAGACGAGTTTAATAGAAAATGGGAAAAATGGATTAGGTATAGAAATAAAGACATCAACACTGTATAATTTTATAGACAATAGTGTAAGTTATTGGAAAATGTTTTAATATGAAAATAGTTCTGTTTACTGCATCATTAATTGTAAACTGAACACCCCGCTGCACTGTTGTATGTTTCACTGTAATGTTGTATGTTTCGTTGTTATATTTGTGTTTTATTTGTGTATACATAAAAGCAATAAAAACTAAAGTGTAAAAAAAAGAAAGACCTGAAGGCAAGACTAAGACAGGGCAAGGGTGACTACTGGAGGAAGCTGGAACAGAAATTTCAGCAAAACAACATGAGGAGGAGCGGGATGAAGAGCATTACAGGCTACAAGAAGACCAGCGGCCTGGGGAGGGAAAGCAATCAGGACTGGGCCAATGAGCTGAAACTGTTTTTTAACAGATTTGATGTTGGGGCCTCTGCCCACCCCCACCCCTGCCCCCCGACAGTCTCTCCCCCTCAATCCCCCTGGTCCACTTCCTCTGCCCTTTCTTCGCTGGGCCTGACCATCAAGGATGAGCAAGTGAGGAAGGAGCAGAGCAGACTCCATCCAGGCAAAGATACGGGTCCCGATGGTGTCAGCACTAGGGTACTCAAGGTGTGTGTCGGCCAGTTGTGTGGAGTGCTACAGCATATCTTCAACTGAGCCTGGAGAGAGTTCCTGTGATGTGGAAGATCCTGCCTGGTTCCTGTACCAAAGAGGATGTACCCCCACTCCTCCAATGACTACAGACCGGTGGCGTTAACTTCACACATCATGAAGTCCCTGGAGAGGTTGGTGCTCACTCACCTGCGACCCCTGGTTAAACCCCACCTGTTCCCCCTGCATTTTGCTTACCAAGCAAAGATGGGGTTTGAGGACGCCATCAACCACCTTCTCCATCGTTCCTATGCTCACCTGGATAAGCCGAGAAGCATTGTGAGAGTCATGTTTTTTTACTTCTCCAGTGCTTTTAACACCATCCGGCCCGCGTGGCTAGGGAGCAAACTGACGAAGATGCAGGCGGATGCGCCATTGGTGTCCTGGATCACCAATTACCTGACCGGACGACCACAATATGTCAGGCTACAGAAGTGAGCAACACAAGGGCCCCACAGGGGACGGTCCTCTCTCCCTTCCTGTTCACCACCTACACATCGGACTTCAGATATAACTCTGCCTCCTGCCACCAGCAGAAGTTTTCAGATTAATCTGCAATTGTGGGCTGCATCAGTGAGGGGAGGGAAGCTGAATACAGAGTAGGTATGTTACAAAACTTACCTTGAGCAGCGCTGCAGTTCTGCCGCTCCCCTTGTGCGCGACTTTGGCGCCTTTCAGAGGGGGCGGGCTTAAAGTGCCGTTTTTCCACAGGCAAGGAAAATCAATCAATGTCGGGCGATTTCGTTGCGGAAGAAAAATCGCTCCGACATTTCATGAATGAAGGTATTTTTAAATTACTCTAAATTATTTATTAACTAGAGTAATTTAGAAATCACCTTCAAAAGCCATGAGCGCTGATAACGGGAAGAATTTTGCGTAGGGGAGAAAAAAAGGTAAATAGTTTATTTTTATATTAAAAGTTGGTTTTTCGGGAGGCTTTAATAACATTTTCATGTTGCGAAATGGGGTCCAAAAAAATGTATGAACAAACAGTATTTTTCCTCCCGACTTCACCACAAACTGCAACGTTCCAATCCACCGCATTCCACTAAAACCCACTCGCTAGTTGATTTAAATGGGCATTAATTTACAGGCATTAAACACTAAATTCCTTCCATTTGGCCCAGAAATTCATGAAAATGAGATTTAAAAATTATGTTATGTTGTGGATTATTGTGTGAATGTTATTTGAACACTTAGGCAATTAAAAAAAAGTTTATCTTTTCCTAAGAAATGGATAGATGTTTAGATCTACTCATTGAATTTTGTAATTAGCTACAATTAGATAACTAACTAATTATATGCTTTAATTTCAGGTCATTCAAGTAAGATTTTTCCATACTTGTTTCAGAATGCTTCAATCTATAATAACTGAAAATTTCATTGTGTTCTCTTAATTTTTAAGAAAGTTATGGGCTTTTCACTGTTCGAGATCACAGTTTTTGAGTTGTCAATTGAAAGGCAATGGGGAACAAGATGCTAATTTCCGAGTATGAAAATGGTCATAACTTTCTTAATACTGAAGATATGAAAGTGAATTAGGTGTCAAATTAAACTTCATTTTATGCTTTATCTGATGGGATAAATTGCAGACTTGATTTTTAAAATCTCAAAATTTTGTAACATTGCAATACAGAGGTGTAGTCAACAACTTTATTGAGTGTTGTGGGCTGAATCACCTGCAGTTTAACACTGACAAGACTAATGAGTTGGAGAGGAACACCCCTGTCCCCATGTCTCCATCAATGTGCAGAGCCCTAAGCCTCCTTTCCCATGCTGCACCCTACCAAAAATGTCTGTATGCCTGAGCTGCGTGTGCTTCTTCTACTGCAAGCTTTGAGTTCCACTTCCTCCCTCTAGTTGCAGTTCACACCAGATTACTAACCGAGGTATTTCAATTTCAATTCAACTTTAATGTCATTGCACAGATACAAGTATGGGTACAACAAAATGCAGTTTAGCGTCAGTTCGTAGTAATGGCAATATAGAAATAAATACAGAATGCAGGCAATGTGGACGGAGAGACTGGAGAAATCTATCGGCAGGACTCCGAGTTCAGCAGTGTGATGGTGTTGTTGTAGAAGCTGTTCCTCATCCTACTAGTTGGGACCTGAGGCTCCTGTACCGCCTCCCTGATGGTAGGAGGGCATGGTTAGGGTGTGAGGGGTCCTTGATGATCTTCCCGGCCTGTTTCAGACACCGTTTTCGGTGGAGGGCATCCATGGCAGGGAGCGGGGCACCGATGATGTACTGGGCAGTTTTTACCACCCGTTGTAGTGCCTTCCTATCTGCTACGGTGCAACTGCTGTACCATACCGTAAAGCAGGTGGTCAGGATGCTTTCGATGGTACAGCGGTAAAAGTCGGTCAGGATCTGGGGTGACGTGTGGGCTGTTTTGAGCCTCCTCAGGAAGTAAAGGCGCTGCTGCATCATTTTGATCAGCTTGGAGGTGTTGTGGGACCAGGACAGATCCTCCGAGATGTGTACCCCGAGGAATTTGTAGTTGGAGACCCGCTCCACCTCAGTCCCGTTTATATGGATTTTATTTATAGGCAAATTTTATGATGGCGTTGGAGCCATACTTAGGGATGCAGTCATGGGTGAAGAGGGAGTAGAGGAGAGGGCTGAGCACACAAACATTAGAACTCCTAAACATTTTCTAATATATGAACTAACCAATCTCTCTAACTTTTCCACCTTAGAAATTGACACCTCATATACTGTCAATGCCATATCAACCTGGGGAAAAGCCTAAACTGCAAACACCACAACAACTTGCCTGGAAGCCCTGACTTCTCTATCCTTTCTAACTCGTCAATAACATCCTTTTTTAAGTTGCTGAACATGTTCAGTGTCATCTTTTCTCTACTACCTTTCCTCTTACCAAAGAAATACTCAGTGACTTACTCGGCTTAATCTTCAATCTAGCCCATTTAAGATTATAATTTATCTTCTCTAACATCCTTCTTGTACAAGCTACTGTTGTGGTCATATCATCCATATAGGCCCTGAAGTATCCAGCGCTAATTTTGCTACCACCATCATCTATTTAGCAATGTTACAAAATTTTGAGATTTTAAAAATCAAGTCTGCAATTTATCCCATCAGATAAAGCATAAAAAGAAGTTTAATTTGACACCTAATTTACTTTCATATCTTCAGTATTAAGAAAGTTATGGCCATTTTCATACTCGGAAATTAGCATCTTGCTCCCCATTGCCTTTCAATGAAATTTTCAGTTATTATAAATTTCAATTATTTAAATCTCATTTTCATGAATTTCTGGGCCATATGGAAGGAATTTAGTGTTTGATTCCTGTAAATTAATGGCCATTTAAATCAACTTGCGAGTGGGTTTTAGTGGAATGCGGTGGATTGGAACGTTGCGGTTAGCAGTGAAGTCGGGAGGAAAAATATTGTTTGTTCATACATTTTTTGGGACCCCATTTCGCAACATAAAAATATTATTAAAGCCTCCCGAAAAACCAACTTTTAATATAAAAATAAACTATTTACCTTTTTTTCTCCCCTACGCAAAATCCTTCCGGTTGTCAGTGCTCACGGCTTTTGAAGGTGATTTTTAAATTACTCTAGTTAATAAATAATTTAGAGTAATTTAAAAATACCTTCATTCATGAAATGTCGGAGCGATTTTTCTTCCGCAACGAAATCGCCCGACATTCATCGATTTTCCAGGTCTGTTGAAAAACGGCACTTTAAGCCCGCCCCCCTCTGAAAGGCGCCAAAGTCGCGCACACGGGGAGCGGCAGAACTGCAGCGCTGCTCAAGGTAAGTTTTGCAACATACTTAATCTATTGCAACAAGTGATGGCTTCCACTAATTGTCGCCAGAAGCTTGCGTCCTTTTCTGGACGGACGATGACAATGAGGTTAACATTTGTAATAAGATGGACACGAAAATAAGAAGACTACATTTTGCTTTGTTTATTGACAGTGCTTTTAATAATTTGGTTAAAAGGTTATTATTTAACTTTTAAATAATAACTGTTAAAAAAATGTCAGTTCAGAAATAAGGTAGCACACTGGCACAGTTAGTATAACTGTTGTCTCTTAAGAACACCAGAACATAGGAGAGGAGCAGACCACCTCATCCCCCGCCTCCCCCTCCATTCAATGTGTTCATGGCTGATCTATGAGGGCCTCAACATCTCTTCTGTGCCAGTTCCCATAACCCTCACATCTCATGTCTTTCAAATGTTTATTTATCTGCAACTAAGTATATCTAATGATCTGGCCTTCTCTGCCCTCTGGGGCACAGATTTCCAGAGACTCACCACCTTCTGTGACAACAAATTCCTATGCTCTCCAGTTTTAAATGACAGGTTCCTTTTTTTTTTAGCTTTTTTAACACTCCCACTGGTGGAAACATCTCAACATTTATGCTGCCAAGCACCCTTAGGATCATCTGTTCGAATAAGGTCTACTTTCATTCTTCTAGCCCCTCTTGATAGGTCAATGCTATCATTCCAAGAAATAGCCTGGCAAATCTCCTGTGGACTGCCTCCAATGCCAGTGTATCCTTTTTTAGGTAAGCTGATCAAAACATTACACAGTATTCAAGGTTAGGGCTCATCAATACTGTGTATGATTGGAACAAAACCTCCCTATTCATAAACTTCAATCCCCTTGTAATAAAGGCCAAAATGTTATTTGCCTTCTTAACTACTTTTTGACATGCCTGCTGACTTTTTGTGTTTTGTGCAAAGAGAGCTTGAGCCCTCTGAACTTTACATACTTGCTATCTTTTAATTTAGATATCAATTTTCATTTTGATTCCTCATGCTGAACTGCACACCTCACATTTTGTCAGATTAGATTTCCTACATTTTCATCGAATCACTCAATCTAATATCCAATTGCAAAATGACAATGTCCTCATCACAACATGCCCTTCCACCTATTTTCATATCCTTGGCAAGCTTGGAAACACTAAATGTTGTTCCTTCCTCCCAGTCATAAATAAAAAACAGTAAACAATCTAAATTCAATTCAACTTTAATGTCATTGCACAAATACAAGTATAGGTACAACAAAATGCAGTTTAGCGTCAGTTCGTAGTGATAGCAATATAGAAAATAAATACAGAATGCAGACAATGTGGACGGAGAGACTGGAGAAATCTATCGGTGGGACTACGCGTTCAGCAGTGTGATGGTGTAATTGTAGAAGCTGTTCCTCATCCTACTAGTGTGGGACCTGAGGCTACTGTACCGCCTCCCTGATGGTAGGAGGGCATGGTTAGGGTGTGAGGGGTCCTTGATGATCTTCCCGGCCTGTTTCAGACACCGTTTTCGGTGGAGGGCATCCATGGCAGGGAGCGGGGCACCGATGATATACTGGGCGGTTTTCACCACCCGTTGTAGTGCCTTCCTGTCTGCTACGGTGCAACTGCTGTACCATACCGTAAAGCAGGTGGTCAGGATGCTTTTGATGGTACAGCGGTAAAAGTTGGTCAGGATCTGGGGGGACAGGTGGGCTTTTTTGAGCCTCCTCAGGAAGTAAAGGCGCTGCAGCACCTTTTTGATCAGCTTGGAGGTGTTGAGGGACCAGGACAGATCCTCCGAGATGTGTACCCCGAGGAATTTGTAGTTGGAGACCCGCTCCACCTCCGTCCCGTTGATATGGATGGTGGTGTGTCTGCCCCCTCTGTTCCTAAAGTCAACAATGATTTCCTTCGTCTTCTGGGAGTTGAGGACGAGGTTATTGTTGGCACACCAGGTTGTCAGGTGCTGGACCTCCTCCCTGTAGGCTGACTCGTCGTTGTCGCTGATCAGTCCTACCACCGTGGTGTCATCGGCAAATTTTATGATGGCGTTGGAGCCATACTTAGGGATGCAGTCATGGGTGAAGAGGGAGTAGAGGAGAGGGCTGAGCACACAGCCCTGTGGCATGCCGGTGTTCAGTGTTATAGTGGAGGGGGTGAGGTTGTTGACCCTAACAGACTGTGGTCTGTTAGTGAGGAAATCCTGTGTCCAATTGCAGAGGGAGGTGGAGATGCCAAGACTGCTGAGTTTGGTGATCAAGCTAGCGGGTATGACAGTGTTGAAGGCGGAGCTGAAATCAATGAACAGCAGCCTGATGTAGGTGTTATTGCTGTCCAGGTGGGTCAGGGCAGAGTGTAGGGCCGCCGATATGGCGTCCTCTGTAGACCTGTTTGTCCGGTAGGCAAATTGATGGGGGTCCAGTGTGGGGGGAGGCTGGCTTTGAGGTGAGTCAAGATCAGCCGCTCAAAGCACTTGGCGATGACAGGGGTGAGTGCCACTGGCCGGTAGTCGTTGAGACTCTCTGTTGCTGATTGTTTGGGCACTGGCACAATGGTAGATGTCTTGAGGCAAGTGGGGACGACACCCTGGGCCAGTGACAGATTGAAAATGTCAGTGAGGACCAGGGATAGTTGTCCAGCACACGCCCTGAGCACCCGCCCGGGGATCCCATCGGAGGGGCAGCTTTGTGCTCATTCACCTTGTTCAGTGCGTCTTGCACAGCAGAGGTGGAGAGACTGAGGGGTTGTTCATTCGAGGGTGGAGCAACTTTGATGGCTGGAGTTTTGTTGTCCCGGCCAAAGTGAGCATAGAAATGGTTTAGCTCATCAGGAAGGGAGGCGTTGTCTGGGGGGGGGGGGGGGGGGTGTTGACTTTATGGTAGTCGGCAATGGATTTGATTCCTTGCCACATGTGCCTGGGGTCAGAGTTGTTTCGGAAATGCTCCTCGATCCGCTGTTTGTGATTGAGTTTAGCATTCCTAATTCCCTTTTTCAGATCGGCCCTGGATGAGCTGTATACCTCAGCTTCGCCAGATTTAAAAGCGGCGTCTCGAGCCTTCAGCAGGAGTCTGACCTCCCTGCTCGACCCGAAATGTCAACTGTTCCTTCTCTCCAGAGATGCTGCCTGTCCCGCTGAGTTACTCGAGTATTTTGTGTCTATCATCGGTGTAAACCAGTATCTGCAGTTCCTTCCTAAACAATTGAGGGTTAAGAACCGATCTCTGGGTCAGTCCACTTGCTACATCCATATGGCCTGAAATGGACTCATTTATTTCAGATCTTATTTTCTATGTGACCATTAGTTTTCAATTTTCACAACATACTTCTTCCAGTATCATAGGGGTCTGAAGTTGTATATCAGCCTCTTACATTGCACCTTGTAAAATGCTTTTTATAATATATCTAATTATGACTTCCGGTGGCGCCATGTTCTAGGGGAGAACAGCGCCAGATCAGCTCCATAAAAATCGGTTAAAAAAACGGGGTTAAAGGAGGGTGCTAACACTACTTACCGCAGGAGATCGATTTAAAACGGCTCCGGTGCGATTGAAGGCTGCGTGACGTCATCAGGCGCGCGACTTCGGTAAGAAATTTAAAATGCAACCCTCCTCCCCTCCCCTGAAGAAAACGGGCCTTAGAAGAGAGGCTGGTGCCACCAAAGCCTCGGGCTCGAGTCTGACTTCCTCCCAAGAAGAAATCTCACAGAGGAAAGTGGAAATGGAAGAATTTAAAAATTCCTTGATGGGTGAGATGAAGAAACTGGTGAAAGAAATAAAAGACCTGAAGAAGGAATATAAAGATGAATTTAAAGACATGAAGAAAGAATATAAGGATGAAATAAAAAAGCGGAGATTCTGGTGTCTCATGAGAGAACTAAAGTGGAATTAACAAAAGAAGTTACCGAGATGGTAAAGAATATAATGAACGAATGGAAAAGAAAGGTGGATGCTGAATTTCAAAACCGAATCTCTGAGGTAAACGACAAGGTTGCTGGGCTGGAACAAATGCTGAATGATAAGATAGATCCTATTGTCATCACACTCGACCAACAAAATGATGCAATTAAAGATTTGGCTGCTTTTGCTGTAAAAAGTGCCAAGGAAACTGAGAAGTTACTTGCCGAGAATAAACGCCTCTCAGAGCTACTTCACAAAATAAATGAGAAATGTATTGATTTGGAAGGTCGACAAAGACGTAAGAACTTGCGAATAGTAGGATTGCCCGAATGTCGGGAAGGAAATCAGGACCCGCGAAAATTTGCTGCAAAACTCCTAAAGGACATTCTGGATCTGGACCAAGAACCACTGTTGGGCCGTGCCCACAGGGCTTTAAGACGGGCCCCTTGGAGTGGTGCACCACCAAGACAAATGATTGTAAAGGTGGCTTATGATCACGAGTTTGAAGAAATGATGAAGATAATAATAAGAAAGGGGAATCTGAAATATGAAGGAGTTAATATCAGTATCTTCAGAGATTACCCGGCTGAAGTGGCTAAGAGAAGATCTTTATTCTCAGAAACAAGAGGTATTCTTCGGAATATAAAGGATGTAAAGGATCTCAGATATGGTTTGATGTACCCAGCAACATTGAGAGTGACCTACGACAACAAGGAATTCCGTTTTGTTAAGCATACCAAAGCACTGGAATTCGCCCGAGGCATACAGAAGAAGGCAGAAGAGGAAGCAGAAGAAGAAGTAAGCGCTGAAGAAGAAGACGAAGAAGAAGAATGAACTTTTATTACCGACCTGCGGTTATGAATTATTCATTAAGAAAGAGGGGCAATATTGGACATGTTGTTATAGCTTGGTATTAATTAGTAAATTTTTAATTGTCCCCCTAATATAGTATTACCTACTATAATATTAATTATACTAGAAATTAATAACTGGTAATTAGTAATATGAATAATAGAAATATTTACTAAGTACTTAAAGTTAGTACCCCACCCCAATATACATAGTATTATAGACAGGAGCTGGAACACTTAACATCTCTTTTCTTAAAAAAAACGGAAGTCAGTAGATTAATAGCCACGCTAGTGTGGCTTTCACTAATGCACACTACACACTATACCAGTGTAGTTTCTTTTTTTTCTGGGCACCCTGTTAACACCCCTTTCTCTTTTTTTAATTACACTTTGTACTTTTTCTTATATATTAAATATTTGATTTTGCGTTATATATTATATGAATGTAGTTATGAACGATATTGTATAATCGCTCTAAGAAGATATGTATATGGATTACTGAAGATAGAAATTCTCATCGGATTGGCGTTTGGGTATACCGCTGGGCTGGAGGGGTCGAGAAGGCTACTCCAAAAAAAACCACCCTAATAGTAAAATGCAAGATATGAATGTGAAGACCGGGGGGGGGTGGAATTACCTTCTGTAGTTGGAATGTTAAGGGAATTAATGAACCAATTAAAAGGGGAAAGGTACTAGCACAGTTGAATAGATTGAAATCAGACGTGATCTTCCTCCAAGAGACTCATCTCAAAAGAGATGCTCAATATAGATTAACAGCGAAATGGATTTCCAAGGTATATCACTCTTCATTTACACACAAATCTAGAGGAGTTGCAATAATTATCCGTAAAGGTATACCTTTTAAACAAAATTCTATAATAGAGGACAAAGAGGGTAGATATGTAATAATTACAGGGGAATTATATTCACAGAAAGTAATTTTGGTGAATATATATGCCCCTAATTTTGATAACCCACTATTTTTTAAGAAAATATTTAATAATATTCCTATTTCCACACAATATAATTTAGTTATTGGGGGTGATTTTAATTGCACCTTAGATAGCTACCTAGACAGGTCTTCTACAAAAAGGAAAGCTACCTCTAATTCAAGTAAACTTATAAATTCTTTTATTAATACATCGAATGTTAAGGATATTTGGAGATTAGATAATCCATCCGGACGAGAATACTCGTTTTTTTCGCCCGTACACGGAACTTATTCTAGGATAGATTATTTTTTAATAGATTCAAAATTACTACCTTTTACGTATGACGCAAAATATCACAATATTATTATTTCAGATCATGCGCCTCTTACATTTAAGATAAAACTAAAAGATATACTTAATAAAACGACTACTTGGAGATTTAATCCCCAGATATTAAAGGATAAGGACTGTTGTAAACATGTGACGGAACAGATTAAATTATTTTTTGAAACTAATGACAAACCGGAGACTTCACCATCGTTACTCTGGGACACATTTAAAGCATTTATGCGTGGTGCAATAATATCTGCACAGGCTTATCTTAATAAAGAAAATAGAAAGATGGAACAAAAGTTAGAACACGAGATAAAACAACTAGATAGTGAAAATATAAAACGCCCTTCTAAAGAGCTAAGTAACAAAATTGCCATAGCAAAATATAGACTAAATAAAATATATTCTAACCAAGTCATTAAACTATTTCAACAAACCAAACAAGTGCATTTCGAGTTTGGAGACAAACCACAAAAACTATTAGCAAGACAACTTAGAAAATTAGAGGATGAAAAATTGATACATAGAATTAGATCGGTGGATGGAAATATATTGACGATACCAAAAGATATTAATGACAGATTTCTACAATATTATCAAAATCTTTATTCATCTAAATTAACAGGACAAACAGTGGATATGGAAACATTTCTACAAAAGTGTCAAATTAACAGTTTAGATCAGGAAGGTAGACATTTGTTAAACGCCGAAATAACAGTAAAAGATATTGAAGAATCAATTAGTTCGTTAAAGAATGGAAAAGCAGCGGGCCCCGATGGCCTAAGTGCAGAATTTTATAAAAAATTTCTAGATCTGATTTCCCCAAGATTATATACAGTATATAGATATGCATATGAACAAGGTAAATTACCAGAATCTTTAAACGAATCTACAATTACACTTATTCCTAAGGCAGATAAGGATTTGGAAGATCCAGGATCATATAGAGCGATCGCACTTCTAAATACAGACCAAAAAATACTAACGAAAGTTTTATCTCGGAGATTAAGTTTGGTGATTTCTAAATTAATACATCAAGATCAAACAGGTTTTATCCCAAAACGCTACTCATCCCATAATCTCAGACGCTTGTTTAATATTATATATTCAAAAAGAGTACGGGACAGGGAATTAGCAGTTGTATCGCTAGATGCAGAAAAAGCATTCGATCAGGTGGAATGGTTATATTTATTTAATATAATGGAAAAGTTTCAATTGGGGGATAGATTCTGTAAATGGATAAGAATTTTATATTTGAATCCAACGGCAAGAATCTTAACTAATCAAATATTATCAGCTAAATTTAAGCTCTCTAGGGGTTGTAGACAGGGTTGTTCGTTATCGCCTTTACTATTTGCTTTGATGATAGAGCCTTTGGCGGAAAGAATCAGATCAGAACCTGAAATCTATGGCTATAATACTGACACAACAACTAACAAAATATCTTTATATGCAGATGATGTTTTGATTTATATTACAAAACTGGAAATTAGTATACCTAAGTTATTTAATGTTATAACTATCTTTGGCACATTTTCAGGATTTAGGATTAACTGGAATAAAAGTGAAATTATGCCTATAACAGGAATTAACTTAAATATATTACAACAATATCCGTTAAAAATAGTTAAAGACAAATTTAAATATTTAGGAATTAATGTAACTAAATCTTATAATTCACTAATTAAATCTAATTACCCTCTATTATTAGATAAACTTAAAAAAAATATTTTGTACTGGAAAACACTTCCTATATCCATGATTGGTAGAATAAATGCTATAAAGATGGTGTTTTTACCACAATTATTATATTTGTTCCAGGCTATTCCTTTTTTTCTCCCAAAGACCTTTTTTAAAAAAATAGATAATATTATTTATAGTTTTATTTGGGATTATAAAAATCATAGAATAAGTAAAAAACATTTATGTAAATCTAAGATAAATGGAGGATTAGCACTTCCAAATTTTTTATATTATTTTTGGGCAGTCCAGATTAAGAATATGAATTTTTGGTGGGTAAATATGGATTATGAACCAATGTGGTTAAAGATGGAAAAGGAAGATTGTTTACCCTATAATGTAGGCTCGGTTCTCTTTGCCCCAAAGGAAGTACAAAAAAAAATTTATAGGGATAACCCTATAATTTATAATAATAGACGTATTTGGAAACAAAAAGTTAAGACTTTACAGCTAGATAATCTTTCACTTAGACTACCAATAATGAATAACCCATTATTTAAGCCCTCTATATTAGATGGAGGGTTTAGACATTGGGATGATTTAGGAATTAAAAGGATAGAGCACCTTTATAGAAAAGGAAAATTTCTTTTATTCCAAGAGTTACAAGATATCTACGGATTGTCTCCGCAACACTTGTTTAGGTACTTACAAATTAGAGATTATATAAAATCAAACACATTAGATTATAAAAATAAAGTACCAGGATTATTAGATGATTTGTTTAATTTACACCCAAATACAGAAAAATTAATAGCCCATATATATAACATAATCTTGGATAAGGAGAATCCAACAACTGAAACATATCGGCAAGCATGGGAAAAGGAAATTGGTTTATCCATAACAAAAGAAAATTGGGAAGAAAGTTTACAGCAAATACATCGGTGTTCGTTAAATGCCAGACATACATTGATACAATTCAAAGTATTATACAGATTACACTATTCAAAAACTAAATTAAATAGTATCTTTCACAATCTCTCTTCAATTTGTGATAAATGTAAGAACTTAGAAGCAAATTTAACACACAGTTTTGCTACATGTCCCAAACTGAATTACTACTGGACAGAAATTTTTAAGGTTATTTCTGAGGTTCTAAAAATTAGATTGGATCCAGACCCAAAGTTAATAATACTTGGGATTTTGGATTCAAATTCGGTACTTACAGGAAATCAAAGAAATTTCTTTCATTACTGTTTGATAATAGGGAAAAAAAATCATATTGAAATTTTGGAAGGGAACATTATCCCCCACAATTAAAATGTGGGCAGCAGAGATGTTGGAGACGTTACAATTAGAAAGAATCAGATTTGTCCTATTGGACAAATATAATACCTTCGAACAAATATGGTCTCCATATATACAGTATCTAGAGAAGTAGCTGTTCTTGACGTCACAGCCTGACGGGTACCCAGCGGGATTTGATGAGAATAATTGATTCTTACACTAGGATTAATAGGCATGTCTTCATTGATATTATTATTTGTAATAGTTTTAGATACAATATATTTTGTTGATTTTCATTGATATATATATATATATATATATATTATATATATATATAATATTTTTACTCTTTTTGTTAATCTATAATCTTTTTTCCTTGCTCTATTTTCTTTTTCTTTTCTATATAATCAAATTATTATTTAATCACTTTCTTATTGATTTAAAACTATTCTATTCTTTTCTTTATTTCCAAAAAAATAGAAGATGATAACTGTCAATGGGTTATTTAAAAAATGTGTAATTAAGTTGAGGTTTGTAAAGCTGTTTACATTATTGTAAATAGATTACTTCTAATAAAATAAAGTAAACAAATAAATAAATAAATAAATAAAAATAAATAATAATAATATATCTAATTATATAACTTCTACCACTTCTAGAGTTCTCCTTTATTAACTCTTCTGTCACTTCTACAAATAATTCAAGCTCAATTGTCAAACATGATTTACCTTTCATAAACCAATATTGATTAGATTTGATCATATTCAGCTTTCCTAAATGACTAGATTGTTTTTTTGATTATTGACTCAAACATCTTGCCAACAATTGATATTAAATTGTCTATAGTTTGCTTTTCCTCACCTTGGCTGTTTCCCAATCTTCTGGTATCTCCTGGAATTTAGCAGGTTTTGATCATTTTGAACCAATGGCTCCACTGTCAGCCATGATCATATTGAATGGCGGTGCACCTCCAGCACCTAATTTCTATGTTTAATATCTCTGCAGCCATTTCATTGAAAGCATTTGGGCGCTGGTGATTTGTCTGCATTTTGACCAGTTTGTTTCTCTTATACTTCATCCAATGTGACCAAGATTTGTAAAAATAGCTCCATGTTATTTGAAATGAGCCCATTTGATGAATGTATGCAATATCCTCCACAGTGATGACTGATGTAAAAAAAAAGATTTTACATATCTGCCATTTTTTGGTTTCCTTTTATTAATTCGCCAGTCTCATTTTCGATTAACAGTCACGGGGAGAGCATGCAAACTCTCGACAGACAGCATCCAAGGAATGCACTGAACCCAGTTCTATGGCACTGTGAGGCCGCAGCTCCACTAGCTATGCTGCTGTATCAGCCACTGTTCATCTACTGACCTGTCCCAGCATTATATCAGTTCACCTTACACTACTCCACCATTATAATTGTTCTCATTTAAGTTGAAGGTAGTGGTTTTGGACCTCACTTTCACACCGCATTTGGAATTCACCTCCTCAGGGATCCAATAGAGCTCATGTCTCACAGCTCTGGCAACCCAGGTTCAATTCTGACCTCTGGTGCTGTCAGTGTGGAGTTTGCACATCACCTTGTGACCCCACGGATTTCGTATGGGTGTTCCAGGCATTTTCTGTTGTTGCTCAACCAGCAACACTAGAAACAAGCTTTACATATTTAAACCCGTAAGTGTTTGTGTTATCTGACAATGCAAACATGTTTGCTCCTACATTTGCCAAAAGTGACTACCATTCATAACATCACAAACATATAAATGGTCTATATGGCCCATTGCATCATGGCCCATCCAGAGTTTCCAAGTTCCTTTCATTGGCATAGACCCTAACCCCCAGTTGATTTTTAAAGGATCCAAGAATCAATTGATCTCAACCTTGAATACATTCAAACCAGGACATTCACAGCCGTCTGAAGCAAAGACAGGGAGGAAACACTATAAATACAAAATTTGTTGATACCAGAATCTTGAGCAAAACACAAAGAACTGAAGGAGCTCAGTCAGCATCTGTGGAGGGAATGGATCAGCCACGTTTTGGGTCAGGATTACAGAGTTTGGGGGGGAGGGGGGGGGGAGAAGAGTTGGGAAAACAGAAGTACACTGCGGTGAGGATGAGGGTGGGGGCCACGGGAAAGTGGGGGGGGGGGGGGAGGTTTTTCTTGAAGATGTAGAATTTAATGTTTATAGAAACATAGAAAATAGGTGCAGGAGTAGGCCATTCGGCCCTTCGAGTCTGCACCACCATTCAATATGATCATGGCTGATCATCCAACTCAGTATCCCATACCTCTCCGTACCCCCTGATCCCTTTAGCCACAACGCCACATCTAACTCCCTCTTAAATATAGCCAATGAACTGGCCTCAACTATCTTCTGTGGCAGAGAATTCCAGAGATTCACCACTCTCTGTGTGAAAAATGTTTTTCTCATCTCGGTCCTAAAAGATTTCCCCTTTATCCTTAAGATGTGACCCCTTGTCCTGGACGTCCCCAACATCGGGAACAATCTTCCTGCATCTAGCCTGTCCAACCCCTTAAGAATTGTATACGTTTCTATAAGATCCCCCCTCAATCTTCTAAATTCTAGCGAGTACAAGCCGAGTCTATCCAGTCTTTCTTCATATGAAAGTCCTGATATCCCAGGAATCAGTCTGGTGAACCTTCTCGTTACTCCCTCTATGGCAAGAATGTCTTTCCTCAGATTTGGAGACCAAAACTGTACACAATACTCCAGGTGTGGTCTCACCAAGACTCTGTACAACTGCAGTAGAACCTCCCTGCTCCTATACTCAAATCCTTTTGCTATGAATGCGAACATACCATTCGCTTTCTTCACTGCCTGCTGCACCTGCATGCCTGCTTTCAATGACTGGTGTACCATGACACCCAGGTCTCGTTGCATCTCCCCTTTTCCTAATCGGCCACCATTCAGATAATAGTCAACTTTCCTGTTTTTGCCACCAAAGTGGAGGAATACCATGTAGGAAGGAACTGCACCATGTATGAATTATACCATGTAGGAAGGAACTGCAGATGCTGGTTTACATTGAAGACAGACACAAAATGCTGGAGTAACTCAGCCTGACTGGCAGCATCCCTGGTGAAAAGGAATGGGTGACGTTTTGGGTCAAGACCCTTCTGTCTGAAGAAGGGTCTCGACCCAAAACATCACCCATTCATTCCTTCTCTCCAGCGATGCTGCCTGTCCCGTTGAGTTACTCCAGCATTTTATATCTGTCTTCAATGTTCATACCGTCGGGTTGTAAGTTACCCAAGTGGAATATGAGGAAATCTAGAATTGTTTTCGTTTGAATGTTAGACTCCTCCACCAAGCCTGTGCGTTTGAACTATGCAGCCGGAGGAATCTGTTCTCAGTCACCGCAGTGTACAAGTTGCGCGACACAGCGGCTGATATCCATCCATTTATTCATTCACGAGGCGACAGACGGAGAGGAGGCGGCTTCCGAGCGATCAGCTGTCACACAACGATCACCGGCCGACCTGTCACCGAGAGAGGAGGCGGCGGCGAGGGCGGGCGGTACCTGCACCCCGGCAGCTGCGCTGAGCTGAGCTGAGCATCGTGGAGGCAAGAAAGGATCTCAGGGAGGAGCAGTAAGTTCATGTTCCAGGGTCCCGGCGGCCAAGTTACAGTGAATCGCGGGCTGCTTAATCGGGGCCGTTCCTGCCGAAATCCGAACGTAGCAGCTCCTTCCTCGCAGTGGACATACATTAGCAAACTATTATATTTAGCAGTCGGCTGCTCTGGGCGTTTGGGTTGGTAATTTCACTTAATTTTTGAGGAAGCTGTCACGGGATCACGGTCACGGGATTTTTCAATCACCCGGTCCCGTGACATCGTTTTATTGTTTAACTTTGTTGTTCTTATGCCGCCCAATGACAATGACATCCACAGTAAGTTAAAGTGTGGCATAATTTAAATGATTCGGAGGTTCATCTCGTTACCACCAAGGGGCGCCGTATGGTGGCTGCCTCGTCAACGGTCTGTCTGTCTTTTTCCTTCTTTGTGTTTTTAGTTTGTTGTAAAATGTATGTTTTAGTTTATCTTTAGTTTTGTATTTAGTTGGGGGTGGGGCAAACTTTTTTTTAATCACTTTCCTTGACGGAGATGCAACTTTTTCTGTGTCGTCCCCACGTCTGTACTGCGGTCTAACATCGTGGAGATGGCGGCCTCTTGCTGGGAATTCGGGAGATCCAACCGCGGGAACCTGCGGACTTAACATTGTGGTGCTGGCGGTCCCTTTGTCAGGGATTTACTTTGGGAGCTGCAACCGCTGGAGCTTCGATCGCCCCGAAGCGGGATCTTAGATCGCCCCGAAGCGGGATCTTAGATCGCCCCGAAGCGAGATCTTAGATCGCCCCGAAGCGGGATCTTAGATCGCCCCGAAGCGGGATCTTAGATCGCCCCGAAGCGGGATCTTCGATCGCCCCGATCACGGGATCTTCGATCGCCCCGATCACGGGATCTTCGATCGCCCCGATCACGGGATCTTCGATCGCCCCGATCACGGGATCTTCGATCGCCCCGATCACGGAAGCTTTGATTGCCCCGATCACAGGATCATCGTTCGCCGGCTGCGGCAGCTTCGATTGCCCCCACTACAGATGGATCGACAACCCGGACCGCGGGAGAAAAAGGAGGAAAGAAGATAAGACTTTATTGCCTTCCATCGCAGTGAGGAATGTGGCGGAGCCGCTGTGGTGGATGTTAATGTCAAATGATATGTAGTTGTGTGTCTTGTTACTCTTTTGGTATGACTGGCAAACCAAATTCCTTGTATATGTTGCAAAACATACTTGGCTAATACGATTATGATTAACTTCATTAAAAATTGTTACTAAAACAGTTCATCAAATTCAAATTCCAGAGATGTGGTTGAAAACACTGGGAGAAACGTCAGTGTTATCTGATTCCCATAAATACACCAGTTTGTCTTGTTTTCTCCTTCATGTTTTGCGCTGTATCTGTCCATAGGTTGTCTTACTTTTTGTGTGTACCTGGACGCTCAATTTGAACCTCAAGATTTAACCAATGTGTTTTTCCTTCAGGTAAAAATGAGCAGCAAAAGGCTTAGTGGTTTGGTGGCAGCAACCTTCACACCCCTGACAAATGATGAGTAAGAATGTGAACACAATTCAAGATTTAATGCCAACCGACTTATATGGCAACAAATGTATAATTTTGAAATATTGTTTTTTGTCTTGCAGTGAAATTAATCTCCCTGTCATTGGTCAATATATTGATTATCTGGTAAAGGTCCAAGGGATTAGAAACATTTTTGGTAAGTTTATGCTAGAACTCAAAAGTCCTATTGTTCCATGTTCTTTTGCTATTTATCTCTCTCCTCTGACAACCCCTCACCCACCCCCAAATATCATATTTATCCTTGGTTTGCTCTCATAAGTTATAATAGGTTAATACAGCTACCTTGACTACACTATCTCCCACTCTGACTCTTGTAAGGACGCCATCCCTTATTCTCAATTTCTCCCTCTCTGCCACATCTGCTCTCAAGATGAGGCTTTACATTCTAAAACATCCAAGGTGTCCTCTTTCTTCAGGAAACATGGTTTCTCCTCAGCTACTGTGGATTGGTTTTGTCAATTTGGGATATCCATTGTAAATAGGATGTATTCAATGCAAGGTCATGACCACTAGATAAGAACTTTGTCTTGCATATGTCGGTAGTTGGAAGATCTGGCAAGATAATTTTTCAGGGTGGCAATGAGATGATTCCTGTAGGTGGATTCAAAACCAGGTCCTTAGCGAGGTAACCAGTTTTCTATTCCATCAACAAATCCCCAAAATTGTCAGTATCAACACTTGGGACTGGCATCAATACTTTTGTTGTATACTGCATAATGATAGTAGAACAAGTAGGAAATAAAAATGGCACTTGTCCATCTATAACTACATTGGTAAGTCTTGTTTTAATATGCAATTAAATACTATATGAAAATTGGTACGGAGGAGAGCGATGTTAGAAAACCATTAACAACCTTCCTCACAATCTAAACTACCAATTTCATGTTGTTTGCAAACCTAATCATTGTACCACTTGTATTGTCATTCAAAAATATACTATAAATAATGGAGGTTCCAGCACTGATCCATGTGGAACTTCATTGATTACAGACCACCAGATAATAAATATCCTCCTCCACTCTTCTATTTTCTATGACTATGCCAATTTATCAACCAATTGACTACATCACCATGGATCTCATGTGATTTAGTGTTGTGAAACATCCTATCATGAGCAACCTTGTAAAATGTGGCGCAGTGGTCGAGTTGCTGCCTTACACGCAGTCCCGGGTTCGATCCTGACTACAGGTGCTGTCTGTACGGATTTTATATGTTCTCTCTGTGACCGCGTGGGTTTTCTCTGAGATCTTCAGTTTCCACCCACATTCCAAAGAAGTACAGGTATGTAGATAAGTTGGCTTGGTAAATGTAAAAATTGTCCCTAATGTATGTAGGATAATGCTAATATGCGGGGATTGTTGGTTGGCGCGGCCTGTTTCTGCGCTGTATCTCTAAACTCAAGTCTGTGTAGATACCATCAGTCATCTTTGTCACCTTCTCAAATTTGTGAATTTGCACCTCCCCCTCAAAAACCAACACTGGATATTCCTATTAAGTCCATGCTTTTCACAATGTGAGTAAAACCTGTCCTTAGCAATCATCATTAATTTCCTTACCACAGATATAAATCTCAACAGTGTGTTATTTCCTGGATTACCCTTCTTAAACAATTCCCAATTACCCTTCTTAAACAAGGAAAAATAGGTGTAGATCATTCAGCCCTTCGAGCCAACACCGCCATTCAATGTGATCATTGCTGATCATCTAAAATCAGTACCCCGTTCCTGCTTTTTCCCCATATCCCTTGATTCCTTTAGCCCTAAGAGCTAAATCTAACCCTCTCTTAAAGCAATATTTGCAACATCGACCTCGACGATGGCAAACTAGGATACAAAGATTTATCAATGCCCCAGCCTTTTCCTTTCTGGCCTCCCTCTATATACTGGATAGATTCCATCAGGACAAAACAAATTATCCACCTATTTTTCAAGATAGTTAACACCTCTCTCCCCTCCCTTCCTTCCTTCCCCCATCTGTTTCCTTCTGCAAATCGTCCCGCCTTTATTTGGTTCCACCTATCGCTTATCAGCCTTTGTCTCCACCCCCATCAACTGAATTCCCCCTCCCCATAACTCCTTTTCCATTTCCACCAATCACCTACAAGTCATTGTTTTTTCCCCCAACCTAGCTCCATTAGCCTATTATAACCCCACCACCCCATTTCAAATGTGGTACAGTTCTGCAGTTGCATTTTGTTTGCAGTTTCTCTCATTCTCACACTGGTCATCAACATGGGGTAATTGTTTTTACGTATGTAAATGTCCAACCAAATTTGCTATGCTTAAGCTGATGTAAAAATAGTTGCATTCATTGCAAACGTTGAAATAACTATTATACCAATTTCCAGAACTGAATTTATTTTAAGAACCTATATTGTCATATGTTTTCTTTGTTGTTTTCCAGTCAATGGAACTACTGGGGAAGGCATGTCACTTAGTGTTGAAGAAAGAAAATTGGTTGCTGAAGAATGGATTAACAAGGGAAAGGGCAAGTGAGTTCTCGTATTTAGATACTGTTCATAGATAATTCATCACAACCATACATTAGATGTCCATTTATATATTTTAAAGATCCAGAGTGCAAAGCGTGCTGCTTGTGCACTGTTTTGATCCTAATGCACACTGCGCATGCAAAAACCTTGCCAGTGATGGAATGACAGCTGAGGTTCATGTTCTTCTGTACAGTCCACATGCACACATTTCCTGACAGAAGTTGCTGGATGGCAAGCAAGAGAAGAAACACTTAGTTTCTTTTCATTCTTGCCCAAAGTATCTCAGACCACTTCAAGTGCTCAACCATAGCCCTTGACAACTTAAATTTTGAACAAAATTTCTGTTCGAATCATAAATGAGTTCCTCTTGAATTCTTTTATAAATTTCCTAAGATTGAGTACATTGGAATCTTACTAATGAATTCTATTGCAGTGAACTCTTTACCATTAAAATCATCAGTCATGGTCCCTGAGCTTTGCCGCTGGTTGTATCGTGATGTCAATGGTGCCATGTGAATATGGTTTGCACACACAATAAAAATACTGTTCTATGGAAACCTCATTTTAATGTTGTGTGGCTAGCTTTGGCTTCTATAAGAATATAAATAATTCTAAAGATTCCAGATGAATTTTTAGAACTGACCAAATGAACTGTATTGAGACGTAGGAGATCTACGTCCATTTTAATTTCCATTTCCATTTCCATTTTAATGCATTGTCATCGTAAGTCATACGGGATAGGAGCAGAATTAGGCCATTTGGCCCATCAAGTTTACTCCGCCAATCATGGCTGATCTATCTTTCCCTCCGAACCCCATTCTCCTGCCTTCTCCTCATAACACCTGACCTTGAGTTAGAATGTGGAATTTATGTTAGGTTGTACAGGAACACATGATAGAAAAGCAACAGCATTATTTTATGTGAAATGTAAATATAGAAAAGGCCTTTAGTTTATTGAGTCTTTCAAAACATTGAGGACCCCAAGCGCTTTACAACCTGTGAAACCTCCACATTAAATGTATGGATGTTGTTATTCACCAATGACAATTTTTCTCACAGCAACCTCCAGCAACCATAATAATCATACACAATTTATTTTAATAGTATTGTTTGATGAACAAATGTATCATTTTGACAGGAAGGTTTTTGCTGCTTTTCAAAATAGCATTTTACGACTCCATACAGCTTCTTGTGGGCAGCAAGGCCTCAGCTGAATTTCTCACTGAAAAATGGCAGCACTTCCTCAGAATCCCACTAACATGACAGCCTAAATATTTGTGCCCAAGACTCTGGTGCTGTACTACAACTTTATTAACAAGAGGCGGGAATGCTGCCATAAAGGATGCGTGCATACAGCATAGTTGGAAGATAGTCACCATGTAAATGGTTTTCAAAAATTCAGGGTGAAGAGTTTACAATTATGTCCAACTGAAAGTGCTAAGAAGATGAGTGATGTTGTGAAATTCTGCCCCCCCCCCTTTTCCCCATTACAAAAGCTAATGTTTAGCCAAATGTATTCACCATATATAACAGCAAATACAAAATGAGCACTGGATACTGCAAAAGCTATTTAACTAGGCAACATCTTGGCTGTAGTGCCAGAAGTAATTTATATCTGATGCCAAACTATCTCTATCATTGTTAAATAATCATTGGCATATACAATGACTGTGGAAAATTGCCCACTTGTAAACTGTTTACAAAAATGCTAGACAAATCTAGCCCATCAAATCATTGGCTACTCTCAATCATCAGCAAAACAATAGAATGTGTCACTAACAGGGCTGTTAACTGGATCGTAGTAATTACTTACTCCCATGTACCTGGTCTGTAGTTTGATGGACTACTTGGCTTTATGGTCTGTGGCCCAAATATGTATTTAAGAGTTAAATTCTAGAAGTGACAGTGACTGCTCTTGACATGAAAGAGCCATTTGACAGTAAGTCACAAAGGAGTCCCAGAAAAACTGAAATAAATGAGCATCATGGACAAAACATCACGTGGGTTAACTTACAATTTCATAAAGGAATATGGTGTGGGTGTGTTGAAGATCACTCGTCTCAACTTGCAGTTTTTCAGGGCAGTGTCCTGGCTCCGCTTTCTTAGTGTGCTTCTTCAATCACATTCTTTCATAAGGTTAGTAATGGGCGTGTTTGCAGATGATTGCTCAACGGTCAATTCCATTCTCAAATCCTGAGCCACATTAAGACACCCTTGCTTGCGTGTAACAAGATCTCAACAACATTTGGTCATGGCTTACTAACTAGTATTTGCCCCACTATAATGCCAGCCTATGATTATTTGCAGCAAGATATTCCATGTGATTATCATTGTCACACATTGTGCACCTATCATTAACATCCTGTCGTCATCATTGACCAAAAAACTCAACTGGGCCAGCCATTCCAGGCTACAAAAGCAGCCCAGAGGCAGGGTATCCAATCTCAAACAAGAATTTAATAGAATGCTGTTAATTTACCTTAAGTTTAGTTTATTATTGGCATGTGTATGGAGGTACCATGAAAAGCTTTTTGTTGCGTGCTATCCAGTCTGCGAAAAGATTATACATGATTACAATCCTACAATCCCCAGTACAGATACAGGATAAAGGGTATAATATTTAGTTCCAAAAGTCCAATCAGTGATAGTTCAAAGGTCTCCAATGAGTTAGATGGGAGGGCAGGCCCACTCTCTAGCTGGTGAGAGGATGGTTCAGTTGCTTGATAGCAGCAGTGAAGAAACTGTCCCTGAATCTGCAGGTATGTGTTTTCAAGCTCTTGTATCTCTCGCCTGATGGGAGAGGGGAGAAGAGGGAGTGATCGGGGTGAGACTGCGCCTTGTTTATGCAAGAAACCTCATCGAAGCAGCATGAAGTGTAGATAGATTCAATGGACATAAACATTTATTCATCAGTGTTGCACTGTAAAGGGCCTGTCCCACCAGCATGCAACTCTATGCGATTAGCGTGACCTAACGTGGTCGCTTGAGCCGTCCGGCGTCGCGGGGCCGGTCCCACTTCGATCGCCGGAGCCGTGCGGAATTGTGCGGAGTTCGTCCCGAGTTCGTCCCGACACCGCGCGGGGCTCCGAAAAACCGACTGTCCAAAAATTCCGCGCGGCAACGGCTTGTCGGCTCGCAGTCGCCTCGACATTTACACACCGCCCGGACATCGTGCCTCCGTGAACCTATTTGTAAGTGCCTCCGTGACCCTCTATGTGTGTGTCTCCGTGGCCCTGTATGTGTGTGTGCCTCAGTGCCCCTCTCTGTGTGCCCCTCTAAGTCCTGGCGAACTTACCTTGGACCTGCTCCAAGTTCGCCTCGCTTTGCGCCGCGTTGCGCCACTCACCCAACCTCCGTGCGGCCCCTGCTGCCGGTTTAGTTGCGCTTGCCGCATGCAGGCGCATGCTGGTGGGAACGGTCCTGTACAGGGGATCACCCGACCTCCGCGCGGCCCCCGCTGCCGGTTTGATCACGTTCATCGCATAGAGTTGCATGCTGGTGGGACAGGCCCTTAAGTGCTGTGTCTGCTATCTACAAAATGCATTACAGTGGTTCAACCAGGATACATTTGACGGAACTTCCAGAACTTTTAACCTCTTTCATCAAGGGATGAAGGCACCAAACTCAGAATCATAGTATTGCCTACAGGATTGATTTCTGCACTTGAATTCCTTCTAACTAGCTATGAATAATTTATAAGAGGATGTTACCCTTTCAACTGTTGACTTGTGAAACTAAAAGTCCAAAACATTAAATCCTGGCTTCTGTTTTTCCATCTGCCTCTTTAATCAAAGTTTACATTTACGTTTTGAACTTGTTTAAATGTAATTGTATTATCTTTCTCCCTATCCTCTGTAGGTTAGATCGGGTGATCATTCATGTTGGTTCGTTGAGTATAAAAGAATCCCAACAAATGGTGAGCTTCAATAATTATTAAATATTCTGGCTGTAATTACATTTTGTTTATATTCAACTTTTTTAAAAAAGAGAATGACTGAAATTGAGATTCAAAGAATGTTCATGAATATTGACAATTTCAAATGAAATGTATAAGAAAATATTGAAATTCATCAGAATTGAATCATTTTGGCTGAAATACTAATCTTCCATTCTCAGCAGCGAGGGAAAACAATCTTTTATTGGCTGCTTTTTGAATATCTGTTTTCAAATTTGTTTTTTATCATTAGCTTTAATTCCAGATTGATATAATATTCTTTCACATTTTCTTTTGAAAATTACCAGTTTGAGAGGCACTTATTTTATCATCTTGCGTTCTGGTCGAACACCTGCATTCAAAAGACTACTTCCTGGACCTGAACTTTTATTAAGCCATTGGAAGGGTATAAACCTCAATTATGCAGTTTCCTTATATTGTAAGAATTATTTCTGTTCTAACCGTAGCAGGTTATACTGAATGGCCTTCAGATAAATTGCTGCCTAAATGGCTTCTATGCTAGTGAGCAACTTTCACTGTTGCACTGTAACGTATTCCTTGGAGCACAGGAGAATGAGGAGCGTTCTTATAAAGGTGTAAAAGATTATGAGAGGAATAGATGGGGTGAATGCACAAAGTCTTCACAGGGCAATCAAGAACCAGAGGTGGTTCAAGGTGAGAGGGGAAAGATTTAATAGGGATGTAAGGAGCAACTTTTTAACACACAGGATGGTGAGTATGTGGATCAAGCTGCCAGATGAGGTAGCTGAGGCAGGTACCACAAAAACATTTGGATAGGTGGGACTAATGTAGATGGGACATCTTGATTGGCATGAGCTAGTTGAGTGTAAAGGGCCTGTCCTACCAGCATGCGACCCATGCGGTGAGCGTGACCTAACGTGGTCGCTTGAGCCGTCCGGCCTTGCGGGACCGTGTTCAAAATTTCCACGCGGCAACGGCCTGTCGGCCCGCAGTCGCCTCGACACATTACGCACCGCCTCGACGTCATGCCTCTGTGACTCTTTCTATATGTGCCTCCGTGACCTTCTCTGTGTGTGCCTCTCTCTGTGTGCCTCCGTGACCCTCTCTATATGTGCCTCCGTGCCCCTCTCTGTGTGTCCCTCTCTGTCCTTGAGAACTTACCTTGCGGACTTCGCTCCAACTTCGCGCCGCGTCGCGCCACTCACCCGACCTCTGCGCGGCCCCCGCTGCCAGTTTGGTTGCGCTCGCCGCATGCAGGCGCATGCTGGTGGGAACAGCCCTGTACAGGTGATCACCCGACCTCCGCGCGGCCCCTGCTTCCAGTTTGGTCGCGCTCACCGCATGGAGTCTGGTGCTGGTAGGACAGCCCCTTAAGTGTCTATTTCCATGCTGTACGTCTCTATGATCCCCATCATTCAAGCGATACCCTCTTCTTATTGCTTCATTAGCCAGGAGATACAGAAGCCTGAAGTCTCTCACTACCAAGTTGCTACTTTCCTACAACTATCAAGTTTTTGAACTAGCCTATACCCCTACTTGACAACGGAACACTGCAGAACACGTCTTGCACTGCAATTAATTGTTTCGTCGTTCCTAATAATTTGTCTTTGCACTAATGTCTTGCTTTATAGCACAGTCTTTCTTTTAAAATTTTGTGCGTTGATGTTTATTTTTGTAAAAAGTGCTGGTGTATCTCAGCAGATCAGGCAGCAACGCTGGAGAACATGGATAGGTGATGTTTCAGGCCGAGCCACATCTTCAGACTGCGTGTTTATCTGAATCTGTGTGCCTGTTATAGTGGCAGATTATTATATCGTTCAAGAGATCGCTCCCTCTTGCCACTTAGGAGAAAATATGGGGTGAGGAGAGTGTCGCTTTAGGCATGGGAGCTCTCCACGAGACATTCAAAGCCTCTCAAAAGATAAATCTTCATCTCTTGATTAATAGTTTCTTTATTGTCGAAGCAAAACAGTAAGATATTCATCCAACCTTCTTCTTTGACTCGTACAATTTAACCTTAGTCAAACTCCATACGCCTCCGCATGATCGAAAGATATTCCTTCTCCATGCTTTCTCCGAACTAACTAGAAAGCTAACCGCTTTGGCGCAAGAATCCCAGCAGCAAACACGTCTCCGACTACGTAATAAATCCCACCCACATAATTACAGGCAGACAAAATTTAAAGGCAAATGCCATAATTTATGACACACAAAATTAAGCCAAATGGCCACTACACCTGTGAAGCTGCTGCAATCAAAATGTTTATTATACCTGTGCATCACTGTACTCATGCCTATGACAATAAACCTGAATGTGAACTTTAATGTTCACCTGCAGAGTTGTAAGTGTATAGGAGGTATAGTAAAGGGCTGAGAACACATCCTTACAAGGCACTGCAGTTTGGTTAGATTTGTGTTATTCAAGATCTTGGAGTGAGTTGTGTATTGTTGCAGCGCAGGGTTCGGGTTCGAGGGCCTTCGTTTCTTGTTTCAATGAAAGCATCGATATTGGCTTGAAGCTCTGCCTCTGAGTAGGTGCAAATACGTGCACTGTCTGCAATTTGCAGTTCAACTGCAGACTTTTAGGAACCATGACTTTTGAATGTAATTGCTATAAATTGAACAATTCCCATTATTTCTAAAGATTAATTGCACTCACGCAGGAAGACTGTCAGAGGTGCAACATTACAGCAAGAAAATGGCTTTTATTCAGAAGATTCTTGAATCTTCAATCTGACCATTCTCGTCAAACCAGTCCTGTTGATTCTTGTTAGAGAAGGCACGAGGCTTCCCAGTTGGCAATTATGATTGACATCGAGACAGCCGAGAAGCTGAGCATACTTTGTGGCTTCTTTAGGGTTGGGGTTGGTAGATTGTTTATGGGGTGTTGCCTGAGCAGAACAGCTTTGATCATTTTTATTGAATGAATGGCAGCGCATCAGTTCATGCTGATATTTTCAGATTTTCTTGGAGATGACGGAGTGGATTAAGAGGGTAGAGGGGGGAATCACCCCTAGTGATCACAAACAGATTTCGCTCACAAAAAGCACAATGAACATAAAACTGCATGGCACAAAGTCCTTGTTATTATTAATTTACTTTTAATACAAGTTTTTTGTTTGTAGCTTAATACAAAACGACAAATGATTGAAAGAGTGTGCTGGGCATGTAGTGCATTTCCACTATTGTGCTCCATGTATTTATTACCTGACATACCTGCTTAACTTTCATTCCAGAATCTGATGAACAAAGCTTGCCTAGCACAACAGCATGCTTTATTATATCATTGTTAGAGGAGTGATCTTTCAAGGGTGTTTCATGGGAGTATTTATCAGACAAATGAGAGGCAATTAGTCATTGAATGAAGTATTAGAGCAAGAGATCAAAAACGTACTTAAAAATGTACCGTGTAAGATGCATAATAGAGAAATGTGTCACTACAAATACTCTACACCAAGGGTTCCCAACCTGGGGTAAATTTTGCCTACCCAGGGGGTAAATTTGTTGATTCTGGATTTGTACATTTTTTTCTCATTGACTGATTGTGTTTGGTTCTGGTATACCAGTATCTGTTCATCATTAGTTGTTCATAAATAAGTGAAATAACATTGTTATGTGCTATTAAAGTTACCAGGGATAAACGGGACGAAAAAGGTTGGGAACCCCTGCTCTACACTGATTTTTTTTTTTTAAATTGGAGGGGAATTGACAGCAATGGGGGAAAGAGGCAAGTGAGTGGAGCTGTGGGCAACATCAGATCAGACATGATTTTATTGAATGGCAGAACAAGCTTGAAATACATTAAGGTTAACTCCTAATCCTATTTTCCTATTTTGTTGTTCATGAAATGTAGAGAGGTGTTCTGGTTAAGAGATAAAAATCCAGTGGTTGGAGGCTTGGCAGCTGAAAGCCTGGCCATAGAGTCATATAGCAGGGAAACAAGCACTTTGGCTCACTTCCTCCACGCTGACCAAGTTTTGTAACTGAGCTAGTCCCATTTGCCCGAATATACAGGGGTCATATATGCCTTTCCTGTCCAGGTACCTGTCTAAATGACTTTTAAATGTCGCTTTGTAAGCATTTCTATCGCTTCTTACGACAACTCCTTCCACTTCTCACTTTCTCTGTGTGAAGAAATTGTTTCTCAGGGCTATTTTAAATCTTTCCCCTGTCACCTCAAACTTGTACCCTCAGAGCTGGAATTAAAATCTTCAGAGATGTGTGTGAATTGGGAAATTTATTATCATTTAAACAAATAGAACTAAAATACAATTTGGGAAACAATCAGTATTTTAAATATTTCCAAATCTGTGACTATCTGAAAAAATACGCACAAGATTATCACAATATGCCTCCAGACTTACTGGAAGAAGTAATTAATACAGAGGCAGAATCAACTAACCTAATATCATATAAATATATATAATAATTATTAAATGTGCATAAATGTTCAATTAATGTAAGATACACCTTAATACAATTTAAAATCTTACACAGATTATACTATTCAAAAACTAAAATAAGTAAACTTTTTCCCAACATCTCACCTATATGTGATAAATGTCAATGTCAAGAAGCTAATATAGCACACTCATTTGTCTTTTGTACAAAAATTCAAACATTTTGGACTGACATTTTCACAAAAATATTTAAAATGAAACTGATTCCAAAAGCAGACTGGATTTTCTTCGGGATATCGGAAGATAGCCCTGAATTAAATGTGTTTCAAAAGACTCTATTTGAATATGGCTTAATAACTGGAAAGAAACTCATCTTAAAATTCTGGAAAAATTCTCCTATACCAACAGTTAATATGTGGATTTCAACTATGTTCGAAACACTACATTTGGTAGATATGAGACTCCGACCAGCAGGAAAATCAGACTGTTTCTATAAGACGTGGTCTGCATTTATAAATCTATTACAAGGATAAGATACCTCAAAACAGTACCGGTGTCGGGTCTTGGTAAAGGGGGAAGAAAAACTGTCGAGTTGGTAGATTCCTTTTGCGAGATGTTTATAATAAAGTAACTGGCTTTTCTTCTTTCTTTCTCTATCTTTCCCTTTTTTTTTCTCTCTCCAGGGTCTATCTCTTAATCTCCGGTCTCTAACTCTTCAAGGGTTTCCTTTCCCTATGTCACGTTTTTGCACTTTCACATTTCTTTTTCACTTTTCTACTTTCTTTGCTGGTATTTCTCTCTCTTTTCTCTCTTTTCTAAAGCCTTAAAAAAAAAGTAAGGGGTACAATTACTGTAATACAATATAAGGGATGTACACTGATGTAACTTACGGTACCTCTAATAAATAAAGATATTAAAAAAAAAATAAAAACTTGTACCCTCTAATTCCAGACTCCTCTACCTGGGAAAAAAGATTGTGACTATCTGCCTTATATATGAGGCTCATAGTTTTGTATACTTTATAAGTCTTCCCTCAGCCTCCTGCGCCTCAGCGAAAATGTTCCAGCCCATCCAGCCTCTCCTTATATCTCGAGCTCTCTAGTCCTGGTAATATCCTGGTAATTAGCAAAGCAAATGGAGGATGGGCATTAAGCCAGAAGATGTCTTATTTAAGCTGATGTGACGATCCTATTCCTTGTGTTAGTTTCAGTATGATGGAATTATCTATAAAATAGCCACAGGCAAGTTTCATTTAGACCATGTGATGACAAATAATCGAACAATGCTGCTTAAAAGAAAAATAAATGACAGTGGAATGTTTGAGGGGAGGGGTTTGGAGAAGGGGATGAATTAAACCAACAGGCTGCCAATAGAGAGAGATTGCTTTGATGGCATGATCCCATGGATCAGCGTGTGAATGTTGTGCTGGTTTGTGGGCAGCAGCCAATGTGTAAAATGTGCAGACACAAGGAGCTGCAGAAGCTGGTTTAAAAAAAAAGTCGCAAAGTGCTAGATTAACCCAGCAAGTGGCAGCAGCCCTGGAAGACATGGATAGATGATGTTTCTGCTCCATGTACTCCAGAAATACTCCAGAAATCCAGAAATATTTGTAGACATGACTAATGCTAAGGGAACACTGCACACATCTGGTGTTAGCAGTTTCACCATGCACTTAACTTGCTGCTATTTGGTTGGATTCTACTGTATTTCACTTGGTTGCCTTTCCTTCTCCTGCATTGACTACACTTCAAAGGCAACAGTCTTCTCAAAGTTGTTTTAGTATAGTTTAGAGTTGCAGCGCGGAAATAGGCCCTTCGGCCCACGCTGACCGGCGATCCGCGCACAATTACACTACCCTACATACACTTGGGGCAATTTGCAACTTTACCAAGCCAATTAGCCTGCAAATCTGTACGTCTTTGAGTGTGGGAGGAAACCGGAGATCCTGGAGAAAACCCACGCCAGGTGTTTTATAAAGGCAAGCTGTTTTTCTTTTTTGGTTAACTGGAACACTTTCATTGCATAACTTGGATTGCGAAACACAAAACAAAAAAAAGCTCACTGTTGCAAGCTCCAAATTATAAACTGTAGGTTTTGGAAATATTCAGTAGGTTAGGCTTCACTGGTGGAAAGAAAAATAAAGGAAAGGTTGCCGGTTTTTAACCTACTGAGTTTTCCAGCAATTTTGTATTTCCTCTGAATTATCATCTTCCACTGTCAGATGTCCTGGAACATGTTGTTTAGACTGGTTCTCCTGGTATAGCAAGTGAGAAGGATAAGTATGGGCGGTGACAGGCAAATTAAAAGTAATGGGACCAGAAAGAGCCTAATGCACCTGTCCCACAGGCAACTTTTTAGGCCAGCACCGCCATTCAATGTGATCATGGCTGATCATCCACAATCAGTACCCCGTTCCTGCCTTCTCCCCATATCCCTTGATTCCGCTAGTCCCAAGAGCTCCATCTAACTCTCTTTTGAATGCATCCAGTGAATCGGCCTCCACTGCCTTCTGAGTGAAGAAGTTTTTCCTCATCTCGGTTCTAAATGGTCTACCCCTTATTCTTAAACTGTGGCCCCTGGTTCTGGACTCTCCCACATCGGGAACATATTTCCTACATCTAGTGTGTCCAATCCCTATAATGGGCCTGTCCCATTTAGGCCAATTTTCAGCGGACTGCTGGCTACTGTCAAGTTGCCGGCAGTCGCCTGAAAAACCAGGAACTGGAACTGTGACTGTCAGAGTGCAACACACACACACACACAAACGCATCGCCAAGGCGGGGGCCGGGGGAGTGCTGTCTGAAATTCACACGGTACAAAGCCAAGGTGATCCAGACACACACCGCGATGAACAGGAAAGTTGGCGCTGTAATTAAGACGGCTAGCACATTGTACGGTAAGTCCTTTAAAATAGGGGAGAAGGAGTGTAGACAACTTTTATGAAGCCAGACAACTTTTAATAAGCCAGAGATACTCAGCTGTGAAGGTCGGCAGACATTTAACATTACCGGTCGGTTATCCTTGGTTCTGAAAACTCCTGCTTACGTTTTCTTTCCCCAATGAGCTAATGAAAATGACCGGTCACTACCTATAACTACATGGCGACCTCACTACAACTGCACCTGCAACTACAGGATTATCGATTTTCTCCATGGCGACCAATTTTTGGTCACAGAAAAATTTTCAACATGTTGAAAAATTTGCGGCGACCATACTCAGGCCGCGACTAGTTCCCAGAATGTGGGAAGTTCTCGCGACCATGAAGGAGACTCACCAGGGACCACCAGCGAATATATGGCGAGTGCAGAGTCTCCTGCACTTGCCTAAAAAGTCACCTAAGTGGGACAGGCCCATTATTCTTGATTTCTAACATTGTCACTATTCTGCAACATAATCAGGAAATCATTTACTTTTTATATTAGCGATGCATGTGGGTGTTGAAGCCCAACATTATTGCCCTAAGAAAGTGTTGTTGAGCTGCCTATGAATCACTTGTGCTGTTTTTGTGCAGCCCAGTTGGTTGTTGGACCATTTCAGGGAAAAACTGAAAGCCAACCCATCACAATGGGTCTGGTGTCACAGGGAGACAAAGCAAATGGTGACAACAGATTCCCCTCCCTAAAATGGCAACAGTGAACCAGAATAGATTTCATGATCATCTTTCTGTTTTGTGATTTCGATCACCGATACTAAGTTTTTAACTGCAGGTTTAATTAATTGCAGAAATGGAATTTAAGTGCCCCACTGGTTAGGGTGGGATTTGGACTCGCATTGAACTGAAGTCAGTCATAACGCTGGAGGCATATGGGAAACATAACTGTAATGGTTGCAATGTGAAGGAAATCTACTGTGCAATCATACTGGAAATCTGAAATAAAAGTAGAAAATGCTGGGAATACTCTGCAAGCCAGGAAGCATATGACAAGAGTCAAATAGGATAACCTAAGTTATTAACTCTACTTCTCATTCCATTGATGTTACCTTCCCTGAAGACAATTTCAAGTTTTTTTTTCCCCCTTTCTCTCATGCATGGCTTGTCCATTTCTATAAATCCCAAGCAGGAAGCCACGCCGAAATATAGCAGTGGATGAAGGACTCCAGCGTCCATTTTAAACTGACATTTTTGATGATACAGATACTGAATGGATCTGAGTCTTTAATTTCACACCCTGGACTTCAGAGCTTGGATACGATGTCTCGCTTAAAATTATCAGGGAATGTTTTCGTTGGGGGGATGGTCAAGTCTAACTAATCGGATTGAATATTTTGAGGAGATAAGAACACAGATTAAAAGACGAGTCAGTTAAATGAATGATCATAACATGGCTTTTGACATGGGGTGCTACATGGTGTATGGTATTCAAAGAAGCGTGGCAAATTGGAACCAAAATCACTGGCCAGATCCAAATGATAATGATTGATGTGTGTTTTTGTGTCAGGAGGCTGTTATCAATGGGAATCCACAAGGGTCAATATTTAGTCCTTTTTTTTGTATATGTTAATGATTTCATCTTTAATGTTATGGATTAGATAAAGAAGTTTACAGATGAGACAAAAACTGAATGGTTGGTGGTGAGCATAACTTTGGACTTGAGATAGATATAAATAGTGTTGTCAAGTCAAAAACCATAGAGCAAACTATAAAGTAGCATGTAAAATGTCTGGAGGGAAGATGAAGAATGAATGTAAAACACTCAAGGGGTTGGTCATGATTTGGAACTCGATATCTGAAAAGAAGCTGAAGGCAGAAACCACATTTAAAAGGTGCCTGTATGATCACTTCAAGAGCTGTGACCTGCAGGCGGTTAGGACCAGGTGCTGATCAGGTTGAGTAGCTCTTTATTGGCCAGCATGATGTGCCAAATATGTAATAAATCTTGTATGAATCTATTTTATTTCCTCTGGGTGAGAGAAGAGATATATTGTGGATATATATTTCCAGCTTTATTGTGGAAAATATTGAAATATCCCAGGGGCGTTGTACGCAATTCCTGTTAGAGCTTTCGCAACTGAAGTAGTTAACCAACAATTAATTTACATCACCTTTTGAAATCTCGTTCATTGCAATTTATTGATATTAATGTTCAGTTCTGCAGATGTGATTTGCAGTGGGCTTAAATGAAAAGTTTGAGTGACCTCTGGAAAATGGGTTTAAATCTGCCGAAATTGAGCATTCCAATTTTTGAACAGAATTAATTATTTCCAGATAGAGTGTCTCACTTTTAACTGATACTCAAACCTAGGAAGATTACGAGTTACGGTTCTGATTTTGTGAGATAACTTGTTTTATCAACAACAGGTTGCATTAAACATCTAACATGGTAAAGGTCCCCATGTATAATGCCTGAGACAGGAGAGTGTGGAGTAGGAGCAGTGACCCAAAAATACTGTGTGATTTGAGAGAGAAAGGAAGGCTTTGGCAACGGACTGAAGTATCTGAAGCTGGTAAGATAGAAGATTGGGAAGCCCCGTTAATAACTGGAATATCTAGGAGGCAATGTGGGCTCAGACTCTGTATAGACAATTATAAAGCAAAGAGCAAGTGATCTGTTGAAAGCTTGGGGGTTAAAGCAATTATGCAGGGATTTGGGTGAAGTAGACTTTAGAGAACATGGCGTTGTTGTATGGTTGAGGAGGGAAGGCCCGTTAGACAACCATTCAAGGTTGCCATGCGGTGCCAAAAGGCGATGTAAAGAGTTGGATGCAGGACGGTCTGGGGTTGGGTAATATTGGGCAGTGTGGTGGAGTAGGAAATTATTGGTCTTAGAGGTAGATACAATGTGGAGTTTAGAGTGCAGTTCTATAGATTGTAGTTTTCTTTCGAGGGAAGTTGGAAGCAAGGCAAATTGAATCCCAGGGAAATTGAATCCCACACTTTACCTTCCTAAAGAGTTAGTAGCTGGCACCAAAAGCAATGGTTTTCGTCTTCCCGCAGTCAGTTGGCAGTCATGATTTATCTAATGACCATTACTTCAAAACATTTCTACAGAGACTTCTAGGGAACACAGAAAGACATGCTTCTGCAGTGTCTTTTGTGTCGTCCCAAAGCACAATTCCATCAATGAGTTGCTACCGTTGCCTCCATTGTAACATACCAAGATAAGGAAAAGTATCTCAAATGTCAATGTAATAGCAATCAGAGGATGTTTTGGTGAAGGTGACTCGAGGAACTGTAGATGCTGGAACTTTGAGCAAAACACAAAGTGCTGGAGTAATTCAAGGACCATGCAACATCTGTGGAGGGAATGAGTAAGCAACGCTTTGGTCATTGGTTGATGGGTGTTGGCCGGGCAAAGAAGGCAATGGAGGTTAATTTACTGGATGTATTCAACAGAGAGTTGGATATACCTCTTAGTGTTAACAGAATCAAAGGATATAGGGAGAAAGCAAGAACGGGGTACTAGTTCTGGATGATCAGCCATGATCATATCGAAGGGCCGAATGGCCTACTATTGCACCTATTTTCTATGCTTCTAAGCAATTGTTCAATGCAGCAGTCACTGAACAATTGCTATTACCCCTACTTCCCCCCTCTCTTCCCAGTACCCAAACTTAAATTGCGCCCATTTTCTCCTCCCCCCATCCTTTCCACCTATATTCCCTCCCCTGGCTTCAGAATCTGCTTCTATCCTTATCTCATTATCTCACACTTTTGTCTTTAAATCTCTGGCCTTTGTTGAACCATCTGCCAATCACCCTCCCCCCCTCACTTCTATCCACCTATCACCAGGCTTTGTTACCTCTCTTCCCGCTTTCTCTCCCCCCACTTCACCACAATCTGAACAAGGATTGTCACCTGAAACACCACCGTTCCATGTACTCCAGAGATGCTGCTTGACCTGATGAGTTACTCCAGCACTATGTCTTGTTTTTGCGGTCCCTCATTCAGATGACTTGATCTAACACGTGTCAGTGCTTGCGGACCTGGGGTTCTATTATATCTAATGCATGTCCTTCTGTGATATCTAATGCATGTCCTTCTAGTGAAACAATGTTTAATGTCAAGACTGTGTATCAAGCAATTTGTCAAATAAGAACTTAATTGGTAGAGGGTTGCATCCCGCACCGCACTTGTATTCAAGTTGCCCAGGAAGATCAGTTTGTCTTCCTTTTGGGTTATTAAAGTTGGAGTGCAATCCTGCTAAGCTTTATCTGAAGCTCTAATGGTGGATGCGTATGCATTGATGCAAGCAACATATTGGTTCAGTGTTGAGTGTGCTGAATAGCCACATGGCATTTACAAATTCAATTAGCTGAAGCGCTGGGGAGGTGGGGTTGCGGTAGACCCGGGTTCGATCCTGAATACGGGTGCTTGTCTGTACAGAGTTTGTACATTCTCCCTGTGACCTGCTTGGGTTTTCTCCGAGATCTTTGGTTTCCCCCCACACTCCAAAGACATACAGGTTTGTAGGTTAATTGGCTTGGTATAATTGTAAATTGTCCCTAGTGTGTAGGATAGTGTTAGTGTGCGGGAATCGCTGTTGGTACAGACTCCGTGAGCCGAAGGGCCTGTTTTCGTGCTGCATCTATAAAAACTAAAAACACTGAGATGATGAACTTGGAATATCATTTGTTGTTTCTACATCAACCAGAAAACACAATTGTTTGGAGTTGTATCTTCTTGCGTATGGCGTGCGCAGCCTAAAGTTGTAGGTCAACTTGTTCTATTTGATCTTGTTTGTGGACGTCATGTTGATTGCATTAGTCGAAACAGTGTGGATCACGTGAAGGTTGCAATCTCCCACCCCTTTCGAGTTGTGTGAAAGAAAAGTAGTTCTGGTCATTATAGAACAACCATTCCTGCCTCAGAACATTGCTGTTGGAGTTACTTGAGAAGTGTCATCGGCCCGACCACCTTCAGCAGCATAGTAGCGGAAAAGAATGCAGAAAGTTGTGACCACTGCCCAGTCCATCATTGGCTCTGAGTCGCTGCCTCAAAAAGGCTGCCAGCATCATCAAGGACCCACACCATCCTGGCAATACACTCATCTCTCTGCTGCCATCAGGTAGAAGGTACAGGAGCCTGTAATCTGGTACATCCAGGTTCTTGAACAGCTTGTTCCCCACAGCCATCAGGTTATTAAACACGACATCAAACAAACTCTGAACTATAACAGCCGATTGCACTTTATCTGTTTATTTATGTGTATATATATATATATAGTCTATGCTATATAGACACACTGAATTGTTCTGTATTTATGCTTACAATATTCTGTTGTGCTACAGCAAGCAAGAATGTCATTGTCCTATCTGGGACACATGACACTAAACTCTCTTGACTTGACTTGACTTGAACACGTCTCATTCATGTCAAGATCAGTGATTACATGTTCAATCTCAATCTCTCCTCCCAGGATATCTCCCTCATTGCAAAAACTAAAGTCAGGCTTACAGACCAAACAGAGTCTTCCTTATGTAAAATTAAATCTTTAGGATAAAAAGTTCTTGGGCATTTATTGCACATCCCAAATGCACAGGAGGTGATACTGGTGTGCCAAAGGTCAAAAGTCTGGATGTTTAGCAATGATTGCATAAACTTCAATTCCATTTACAGCTCCTCAGAAAACAAAGATGCCCTTGCCTCCACACAGCAGGGCCTCGTATCTCAGTTTTTTCTTATGACACAGGAGATGCCTTGGCAGCTTATTGAGTAAATCTCTGCCAGCTTCCAGTCACACTCTACTACTCTAGTTCCAGGCAATGTCTAAAAAGGGAGAATCCAATGACCTTACCTTGTATTCACAGGTACCACACTGCGACCTTCACCATTTACAAAAGCAGGTCTGAGGCTGCGTATCTGCAACAAGGTATCATTATGAGGATCATGCCAGGACTAGAGGGTCTGAGCTATAGGGAGAGGTTGAATAGGCTGGGTCACTATTCCTTAGAGCGTAGGAGGATGAGGGGTGATCTCATAGAGGTGTATAAAATCATGAGAGGAATAAATTGGGTAGATGCACAGAATCTCTTGCACAGAGTAGGGGAATCAAGGACCAGAGGACATAGATTCAAGGTGAAGGGGAAATGTTTTAATATGAATCTGAGGGATAACATTTTCACACCAAGGGTGGTGGATGTATGGAACAAGCTGCCAGAGGAGGTAGTTGAGGCTGGGATTATCCCAATGTGTAAGAAACTGTTAGACAGGTACATGGATAGGACAAGTTGTGAAGGGATATGGACCAAGCGCAGGCAGGTGGGACTAGTGTAACTGTGACATGTTGGCCGGTGTTGGCAAGTTGGGCCGAAGGGCCTGTTTCCACACTGTATCACTCTATGACTCTAAGTGACATGCTGCCTGACATTCCTAATCTTTTTGTGAACTGCTAGGCTCAAGTCAGAAATGTCATGGAATACTCTACTGTGTAGGTGCGAGCTGGGCTATCATTGACATCCTACTGGATTAGTAAACTAGCCCCGGGCACCAGTGCACTGGTATCACAGTGCATAACATCTACAATATACACTGTGGCAACGTACTAGACTGTTCCAACCATACCCCACACCACTGCATTTAAAGTAACTTACTTTTCTCAGATTGGGTCAACATTCTTGAAATACCTTCTCCATAACATTGTGGAGTCTCTTTAGCTGCAGGACCGGTAATTAAAGAGGCAGCCCATCATCACCTCAAGTACAACTGGAGATGTGCAGTGTGCCTCTGACCCTTGTATCCAAAAGGTAGAATTTAATATAAGGAAGGCTCTCTACTCTGGGAGTCGTGCTGTTCACGTTGACCACATTATTATTTTTTGGAATGAGGGAGTTGTCCAGTTGGAAGAGAATGAACCTGTAGCCTTTGATGTTTAGAAGAATGAGTGATATTCTCATTGGCGCAGCTGATAGGGCTACTGCCTCATTGCGCCAGAAACCCGGGTTTGATCCTGACGTTGGGTGCTGTCTATGTGGAGTTTGCACGTTCTCCCTGTGTCCTCATGGGTTTCCTCTGGGTGTAAACACAAAATGCTGGCGTAACTCAGCAGGACATAAAAAAATGTCTCCTCGTGTTTAGAGAGTAGATGGGAAAGTAGGATAACATAGAACTACTACGAATGGGTGACCAATGGTTGGCGTAGGCTTGATGGGCCTGTGTTTCAATTGTTGAATCACATTTTTGAGTGAAGACTTCCAGCTGGTCTGGGGCTTTCGTTATCAGTATATTTAGATTTTAATTCTGATTTTACAAATAAATTGAAAAAATCCCTGTTTGCTGTGCTTGACTTCACCGAAAAGTAAAACCCTATTGTCATGAGAATTTTTAGGACTACAAGGGGCAAATTTGAGACTCATTGCATAAATTGTAATCACTATGGTACTATTATTATTATTAGTATGGGTACTTATTGAAAGCAGTTTTTAATTTAAAGATAACTAACAGTTATCTAACAGTACTTTCAGCTACAATTTGAACTTTTATCGCTCTCCTTTTGGTATTCAGAAGTAACCCAGCATTAGATGGCTTATTTGAATTGGTAATTGACTGCAGGCCAGACTAGTACTTTTAGTTCCTATTACAAAACAAGCCGATTCCCATGCGGTATCACATAAATCTCTGGAAAACTTTATTGCAGTTTGGTTTGTGTTTCCTTACTAACATTATCTTCTGAATCATGTTTTGTTTCATTGGACGAAGGGACCATTGGGCGAAGGGTTGTCTTCGTCCAACCGTACCAGTTGAGATGCTCCCAAATGATACGAATCATTGATGATATGAATGTCTGTCAGCTGCTCAATTAGACAGACTGGACATAAACCATTCGGAGAAAGTTGCAACTTGCAGTTAAAGAGAATGATGTAACCCACACTGTTAATTGTGTTAAAATAATTTTTGTAATCTTACCACTGTGATCAGACAAACTGAATCATAAATGTGCAACATTTATTAATCACATTATGCACAAACTTGAACCTAACAAGAATTTTATCTTGCATTCACTCTGCACCTTACGAATGTTTGTATGTTTCTAATAGGATTCTTGCGAGGAATTATGAAACAGAGTATAACATGTCCTTTGTGGTAGCCAATTAATACAGCTCAGGGACAGGACTGAATGTGCTGCAAGTTGGCAATCAACATACTTTACAGTAATAAAAAGGAACTGCAGATGCTGGCTAATACCTCTAGCATTTTTGTGTCTAACATAACATACTCTAAAGCAGCAACTCTATCACTGCACCACCATGCCGCCCAAAACCAACACATCAAAAACTTTTGCTTGGGTAGTTTATACCCCAGCGGTATGAACATTGACCTCCAATTTCATGTATTCCCTGCTTTCTCCTTCTTTCCCCTCCCCTTCCCAGCTCTCCCACAGGCCACTGTCTCCGCCTCTTCCTTCTTCTTCCCGCCCCCCCCCCCCCCCCCCCCACCCCCACATCAGTCTGAAGAAGGGTCTCACCCGAAATGTCGCCTATTTCCTTCGCTCCACAAATGCGGCCTTACCTGCTGAGTTTCTCCAGCATATTTGTCTGCCTTCGATTTTCCAGCATCTGCAGTTCCTTCATACTAATAATTTTTTTAAGTTAGTTTATAGAAGGACTCTATGAGATTAGATGCTATTGACCAATAACAAAGCAATGAACAAATCTCCTTATTGAAACAATTGTGATTAGCTGGCAAAGTCAATATATGTAAGCAATTATGCCAATCTCGGGCATTGGCTTTTAAAGTGAAATGACTACCAGAAAATCAATATGTCAATTTTCCAGAAATTTGAAGTAAAATAGAAAATGCTGGGAACACTTGGGGCAGGCAGCATCTGTGAAAAGAGCTGCAGAGTGAACATTTCAGTTTGCCGAGTCGTCATCCGAAATGAGAACACAACAAGCGAGACAAGTTAGACTTGAGTTAGAGTGAGCATGAGAGGGAAATGTCTGGTGAATGTGGCCAAGATTGATGAGGTGAACCAATATTTATCAAGCCAGTTGGTAAACCGATTAATGAGTGCAGGTGAGGGTAAATAAAGCAACTGTTAACTGGGTGACTGGAATGATTTTGGCAACCCTGACCTCGTCCAATCAGAGCTACTTCCTTTGTCTATCCCTTCACCCAACTTCTTTTGCAATTTAACATGTTTTTACACCTAGACCTTTATGACCTGGTCTTCAGCCTTAAACATTAAAGGGCCTGTCCCACCAGCATGCGGTGAGCGCGACCTAACGTGGTCGCTTGAGCCGTCTGGCCTCGCGGGGCCGGTCCCACATCGATCGCCGGAGCTGTATGGAGTTGTGCGGAGCTGGTCCCGATATCGCGCTGGGCTCCGAAAAACTGACCGTGGGACCGGCCCTGTATGGGGATCACCCGACCTCCGCGCGGCCCCCGCTTCCAGTTTGGCCGTGCTTACCGCATGGAGTCGCATGCTGGTGGGACAGGCCCTTAACACTTTCTTTACACTGATGCTGCCTGACCTGCCCAATGGTCCTTTTAATTTTAATTTTGAAATGATTAACAGAAATTGGTTCAAAATATATTTTATTGTACATTCAAGATTAGTCATGTCCGATTGATTAAAAATATAAGATCAAAATTTGCTGTGATATTTTTTTAAAAGATTATCCCCTTGAATATGTTGATGCATTGATGTGTATATTTCCACTTGTGTTCAGTTAATGTGATGTTGTTCAGTGCAAAAAAGAATACTTCCTGATAATTTAGTTGCCTCTAAACACTGCATTAACAACAGCCAATTTGTATTTTGTGCCGAAGTGTTGGAAGTGGGCTATAATCCATTATTTTTTGACAAAGAAAATATATCTGACAAATTAATGACCTATGTGGAAATTCCTAAATTAATTATTGGAATTACAAACATGTTAGAAACATTTCATGACTCCAGTACAATGTAAATTTTAACTTCGATTCCTTTTGATGTTTTTGTGGGTTTTTTTCTTTCGTTTTTTAATGTACTGAAGAGCATGCAAAACAACTTTGCTAAACACTTTAACTCTCCCTCCAATTCCCACACTGACCTTTCTGTCCTGGGCCGCCTCCATTGTCAGAGTGAGGCCCAGCGCAAATTGAAGGAACAGCACCTCATATTTTGCTTGGGCAGCTTACACCCCAGCGGTATGAATATTGACTTCTCTAATTTCAAATAGCCTTTGCTTTCCCTCTCTCGCCACCCCCCACCCCCCCTTCCCAGTTCCCTGACCAGTTTGACAGTCCCCCTGTTAACATTGTATCTCTGTTTGCTTTGTTGTCACCTTCTCCGGTAATCTGCGAGTTGAAAGGACCTTAAAAAAAAAAATCAAGATTTTTGTGATCAACGAACTCCTCCTCCCGACTATCTTTTTACTCGTGGACTTTTTTGTCATGCTGGAAAAAACGTCCCGACTTACATGATGCCCGAGTACCTACGGCTGGCATAACGAGCCGCTGCAATATATCTACGGACTCCTACGGACTTGCTATGGACATTCTCCGAGTTTGAATCAAGGGGAAAACGCGGGAGAATTCGTGAGTAACTTGGGAAAGTGGGACAGGCCCTTTAATCTCTCTTCCCTGACACTCAGTTTGAAGATGGGTCATGACCCGAAGCGTTAGTCATTCCTTCTATCCTGAGATGCTGCCTGTCCTGCTGAGTTACTCCAGCATTTTGTGTCTATCTTCGACCTTTTCCAATTTGTTTAATGACAACACAGGATCTGCTAAAATGTATGAATGTTTCCTATTTAATATTTAGTGTTATAATTTTGCAAAACGAGAACACACAGAAGAAAGTAACATTGTTTTTGTTGTTGCAGGCAGAGCATGCTGCTAAGTGTAATGCTTCTGGGATTGCAGTCATTTCACCATTTTTTTTCAAGCCTCAAACTACAGGTTGTATATTTATGTTATTATTCCATGCAATTGTATAAACAGTAAATTGATACATTAAGATTTGAATTATTTGAACAGTATTTCCACAATAGTATGGATGAAATAGCACATTCAAAAATGAATTGTGGATAAAATATTTTGGGTCAATTTTATTATCATATGTACAAGTACGGTGATGTCACAAAGAATAGACTTGAAACGCTTGCATGCAGCATTCTGTGCAGTGAGTCACATAGGCTCTGGCAACATACAGAACATTAACTATACAAGACAGTGAAAAGTAAAATACTGTGGAAAACAAGAGTGGAAAACACAATTGGAAACACATCCATGGTAGAGCAAGAGGTGGCCATAGAGTTCTGTTGCTGAAATATGATTTGGAGTGATTCTAAGGAAGAGTTCATGGTAACTGAGCATGGATTTGGATGGTCACAGTGTGTTCAAGGATTTGGGAGAAGAAAGCAAGGGTTTGCAAACTGAGCAGGTTCAGGAATTGCAAGCATGAAGGATCAGGTTCTGAGCGGAGAAAATCAGCTAACATTTGGGCCCGCGGTGGAGGTGGAATGATCAGTTATTTATTGGAAACTGGATTGAGAAAACAGGAGATACACAAAATGCTGGAGTAACTGCGGGACAGGCAGCATCTCTGGAGAGAGGGAATAGCGTAATGTTGCGGGTCGAGACCCTTCTTCAGATCCTTTGGTACTCCAGCATTTTGGTTGGTACTCCAGCATTTTGTACCTGGAGGTACTCCAGCATTTTGTGTCCATCTTCAGTTTAAACCAGCATCTGCAGTTCCTTCTTACACATTGAGAAAGCAGGATACGAGTTTGCTGAATAAGGTGGATATGCATAGGATACAGTATGAAAGGAGATGGGATTAAATCTGGAGATGGGAGTTTGAGATTAGGATTGGAGGGATTATTAAATTTGGCACCTAAATTACACATTCACCACTTTGCTATTTGATTACCTGGCTTTTTGCTCATTATAAAATCTTAAGGTTTTGGGAAAATCAAAATTAAATTTTCTAGAGCGTTTGCAAATTTTTCAAGCCAATTTCCTGATGAATGGATCTCGGCATTTGTTTTGGTATGATATATCACTGTTTATTTTGTATCTGAATTTCTCTAAATAACATTCTACAATTAAATTATAGATTTCCCACATCTGTAGCAAGTGAGGAAAAGTTCCCTTTGATTAGTGCTAAGAAACACTAATTTCCCTTTGTTAATGCTTTCTTGGAAACTTCAGCACAACAGAAACACTTTAATGTTTTATTAAGGTCGCCTTATCATTGATTCAAATTTCAATCGTGTTTTTTTTTAAAGTCCCACTGTTTTTGTCCTGACTTTCTTGCCACAGCGAGGAATTCATTCAGTGCTATTATTGTGCCATGAGCAATGTCTGGGGAGGTCCACCAATAATATTTTTTTCATTTATTCAATGTTTTCATATTTGAACATCACAGAATATTTTGCACAATGGATTACATTTCAAGAGCAATAGCTTAAAAAGTTTCCATCTGGAAGATATAAAGCGGGTAAACAAATGTAATTGTTATTTCAGATGCTTTGGTGGAGTATCTTAAGGAAGTTGCATCAGCTGCCCCTGGTATCCCTTTCTATTATTACCACCTTCCCGAGCTAACTGGAGTATCTTGTAAGTATTGAATTGTACAGCTGAGACTCACAACTGTCATAATCACTGAGATCTAATGGAACTTTTGTTCCTTGCAGTTAGAATTGTGGAACTGCTAGATGGAATTGAAAAAAAGATTCCAACGTTCCGGGGGTTGAAGTTCACCAGCAGTGACTTGTTGGATTTTGGTCAATGTGTTAACAACTACAAGGATAAATTTGACTTGCTCTATGGAAAAGATGAGGTATGGAAGTTTTCATATCTTATTACAAGGAGTTCTGCTACGATGCAGTAGTTACATTCCTAAGAAACTTTGTCTGATAGCAGTTTTTGTTATCAAGGCAATTATGTTAACAGGGAAGGGGGGTTTGGGCTAGAGAGCTTTGGACTCGTATTCACAAAGTTATTTGTCGTGCAGTATTTTCAAAGATACGAGTCTTTTCAATGGCAATAAGTTTGTTTTTTTAGCACACGAAAATAGTGAAGGATATATGTTACGTCATTTAAGAGTATGATTGCCCAAGTGTTAATAGAACCAATTGCTTGTCAGTTTCAAAGGTCACTCGTGGTTAAAATATTTGCTGCATTCTTAAGAGACAGTGACACCTGAGTACTGTGGGTGATCACATGGAAACATATTTTTATACTGTTTAAAATCCAATGTCGTTTTTTGTTTCAGCATGTCAATTTCCAAAGTAACTTTTAAGACCAGTCTGAAGATGGGTCTCAACCCAAAACGTTGCCCATTCCTTCTCTCTAGAGATGCTGCCTGTCCCACTGAGTTACTCCAAGTTTTTGTGTCTATCTTTGGTTTAAACCAGCATCTGCAGTTCCTTCCTACGCATACCTTTCACGTGGTTCTCTAGTCCTTGATCCAAATTGCATTCATCCCCCTCATGCTGACTTTAGAGATTTTGCAGAGGCAGATAGACTCAAAAGTGCAAAACTATACCCATGCAGATGAAGCTGTGTAAAAGGCCCAAAACATTCTGAGATTTAAAAATTAACCATTTGAGGACACATGAAGTAATAAATCTGTAGATAACATTAATTAAACACCAGTTTGAAGACAGTCTGCTTGTGTGTGGCTCAGCAAAGATAACATTCTAAGCCAGGCATCATATTGTACAGATTTACCATTATGTCAAAAATGTTATACTCTAATTATAAAGCAATTGCGATTTGTTCATTGTTCTGCAAATGTTTTGTAACCATTGGAAGACAGATCACTCTTATTCCTAATTTATGTGTGGATTCCTTGCTTGAAATATTTTGTTTAGTTTAGAGATACAGTGCTGAAACAGGCCCTTCAGCCCACCGAGTCTGCGCCGACCAGCAATTACCCCTTACACTAGCACTATCCTACATACTAGAGACGATTTACAATTTTACCAAAGCCAATTAACCTGTACGTCTTTAGTGTAGGAGGATACCGGAGCACTCGGAGAAAACCCAAGCAGTCATGGGGAGACTGTATAAACTCCGTACAAACAGCACCCACAGTCAGGATAGAACCCGGGTCTCTGGCGCAGTAAGGTAGCAATTCCACTGCTGTGCCACCATGCCGTCCTAATTTCTATTTTCTGACTGATTTTGCAAGATTAGAGAGAGCTTGCTTTGAGTCTTCATCAGATTGTCTTAAAGGACAGAAGAATAAATGAACAAGTTTTTTTTAATCTGCCTTCAATAAAAATAATACATGGTGAGGCGATACTGATTTAAAAAAAACATTTATTAGTTTGAATGTGTGTTGCTTTGCTGTCATTCAAAGACTGTGATCTAATTTCAGCAAAAATAATAAATAGAACAGTTGCATTTGAAAGGACCCTATCCAATCTCTAGGCCTACAAATCCCAACAAGGAAAAACCCAGCAAGTTATAAATATAAATGTAGTCAGTATGATCAGATTTCATGGTCATCGCGTGTAATTTGAACACATCCGATGGTTTGCAATCTGGACACATCTCATAGTTTACAATTGCTGTGTAACCAAAGATTTTGTTCTCCAGCTACTCTTGTCTGCAATGGTATTAGGAGCAACTGGAGCTGTTGGCAGGTAATCTTTGAGATTTTCCTCATAATTTAAATTAAAAATGTTTTAGTAATCAGTGTATGAATTTTTTTAATATTAGAATTATCAATAGGCCATTTGGTGACTGGGTAAGTTTATTTTTCATTCTGAGGCTCTGGAAATTACACTATTTCTGGAACAATATTCTTAATTTGCATCCAATTTTAATCTAAAAACCACAAGCCCTTTAAGGCAGGAGCATATCAAGAAATTGATTTTTGTCACTCGACATGTAGTGTTTTAATCCTTTGACGTTGCCACATCTTACCATGCATCCTTTCTCACCTCTTTTCCTGGACCTGTCTCTCTCTCTTTATTTGCATCTTGGAAAGTGAAACTAGTTATTTGTTCTCTGAGGAAAGACGAAAAATATCTTCTTAGATATGCTTGTACGTTTCTTTTGCACTGTAAAATTAATTAAATGCTGATATGTCGTTCTGAGGTCATTTGGTTGGTGAATTAATTTTGCGCAAAGGTTCTCCAGGCATGGGAATATTACTTCTGATGTTCACAGAGCAAAGAGATTGTTGAGCTTTTTGGCTATTGTTAGTATTCTGAGTCAGTTTGTGCCTGGTTTCTGCATCTGTTTTATCCTTCTGCCTTTGGTTTCATCTTTTGTTTATTATTTTGTACTCTTTGGTTTCTGTTTAGACTCAGAGTCAAACAGGATGGAAACAAGCCCTTCAATATAACTTACCCACACTGACTAACATGCACCATCTACACTAGACCCAACTGCCTGTGTTTAGCCCATATACCTCTAAACCTATCCTATCTGATTACCTATCTAAATGTTTCTTAAACATTGTGATTATACGTGCCTCAACTACATCCTCTGGAAACTCGTTCCATACACCTACCACCTTTTGTGTAAAATAACAATGATAACAATGGATAATGAAGAGGATTTCCAAAGTCTACAGAATGATTTAGGCCAGTTGGAAATATGGGCTGAAAGATGGCAGATGGACTTTAATGCTGATAAATGTGAGGTGCTACACCTTGGCAGGACAAATCAAAATAGGACGTACATGGTAAGCGGTAGGGAATTGAAGAATACAGTTGAACAGAGGGATCTGGGAATAACCGTGCATAGTTCCTTGAAGGTGGAATCTCATATAGATAGGGTGGTAAAGAAAGCTTTTGGTATGCTAGCCTTTATAAATCAGAGCATCAGGTATAGAAGCTGGGATGTAATGTTAAAATTGTACAAGGCATTGGTGAGACCAAATCTGGAGTATGGTATACAATTTTGGTCGCCCAATTATAAGAAGGATGTCAACAAAATAGAGAGGGTACAGAGGAGATTTACTAGAATGTTGCCTGGGTTTCAACAGCTAAGTTACAGATATAGGTTGAATAAGTTAGGTCTTTATTCTCTGGAGCGCAGAAGGTTAAGGGGGGACTTGATAGAGGTCTTTAAAATGATGAGAGGGATAGACAGAGTTAGAAACATAGAAACATAGAAATTAGGTGCAGGAGTAGGCCATTCGGCCCTTCGAGCCTGCACCGCCATTCAATATGATCATGGCTGATCATCCAACTCAGTATCCCGTACCTGCCTTCTCTCCATACCCTCTGATCCCCTTAGCCACAAGGGCCACATCTAACTCCCTCTCAAATATAGCCAATGAACTGGCCTCAACTACCCTCTGTGGCAGAGAGTTCCAGAGACCCGCCACTCTCTGTGTGAAAAAATTCCTTCTCATCTCGGTCCTAAAGGATTTCCCCCTTATCCTTAAGCTGTGACCCCTTGTCCTGGACCTCCCCAACATCGGGAACAATCTTCCTGCATCTAGCCTGTCCAACCCCTTAAGAATTAAGGGACAGAGGTTTAGGGGTAACATGAGGAGGAACTTCTTTACTCAGAGAGTGGTAGCGGTGTGGAATGAGCTTCCAGTGGAAGTGGTGGAGGCAGGTTCGTTGGTATCATTTAAAAATAAATTGGATAGGCATATGGCTGAGAAGGGTATGGAGGGTTATGGTATGAGTGCAGGCAGGTGGGACTAAGGGAAAAAAGTTGTTCGGCACGGACTTGAAGGGCCGAGATGGCCTGTTTCCGTGCTGTAATTGTTATATGGTTATAAAAATTGTCCCCTGGGTTCTTATGAAATCTATGTCCTCTGATTCTCAATTTCCCTACTTTTGGTAAAAGATTCTGCATTTACCCTATTTATTCCTCTCATGATCTTGTACTCCTCATCCTCCTGCGCTGCAAGGATAAAGTACTAGCCTAATCAACCGCTCCCTATAGTCCTGGCAACATCCTCATAAATCTTTTCTGCCCCCTTTATAACATAACAATTTATTTCCTATAATGGGGTGACCAAACCTGGAAACATTACTATAAATGTAGGCTCACCCAATGTCTATACTCAATAATCTGACTGTAATAATCTATACATTAAGATTCTTATCTTAACCACACTATCTACTTGCGATGCCACTTTCAAGGAAACTTTGTTTTCCTTTTATCTGTGGGTGGGGGGCGGTGGGGCAGTTGGGCGGGTGGTGCTGGCAAGTTCCGCATCTCTTTAACTATTCTGAACCGCTAGCCACCAACAAAATGTATGGGTTAATGTTGTTTATCTCTGCATGTCTACAGTTAACTAAAGAAGGAATAGGCGACTTTTCAGGTTAAGACGTCTCGACTCGAAACGTCGCCTATTCCTTCTCTCCATAAGATGCTGTCTCACCCGCTGAGTTTCTCCAGCATTTTTTGTCTACCTTCGATTGTTCCAGCATCTGCAGTTCTTTCTTAAATATTTAACTAAACAGTTCATTTCTTTTAGCTCTGAGATTGAAATTGCTATTTGCTGGTAATGTGTCCCACAGACAGTATTATAGTATATTTTCCAAGGCCATTTCAAGGTTTTGTTTTTTGGCCTAAATCATTATTTTACTATTTTTAATAGTAAGATTAAACGAGAACTTACCAGTTTGAAGTTTGATCTTTATTTTATGAGGAGTTGCGATGAGGGATTACGTGAAGACCCCGCCAGCACGCATGCGCGACATTTCTTCAAAGCAGTGGTGTGAAATCACAGAAAAAAGTCACAATGACTAATATAGTAAGATAAAAAAGAGAACTTTCATACCAGGTGATCTTTATAATAGAGGGCCGGGAGCGGAGGGCACGTAATCCCTCATCGCAACTCCTCATAAAATAAAGATCAAACTTCAAACTGGTAAGTTCTCGTTTAATCTTACTATTTTACTTCGGAGTCACGTGAGTGACTACGTGAAGATTTCAAAGCTCTGTGATTTCATGCCCTGGAAGCTCCATGCTCACACACCGCTAAAGCTGGGATAAGAGGATGAACGTAATTCAGACAAGACACTGGCTGAAAAACAAAAACAGGTATTTATTCATACCAAAACAATATAGTGTCCCAAAAGGGTACTATCTGGCAGCACTTAAAATCCTCCCTGCATAAGTGTCAGGGGAGGTCACGGGTTTATGGTAAAAGCGGTGAAAGGTCTTTTCATTACTCCAACCCGCTGTGGCCAGGATGTGATCCAAAGGTACTTCCATCCTTCTAGCCGCCGAGGTGGATGCTGCCCTGGTGGAGTGAGATTTGAATATGTTAGTATCTACCCCCGCCGCATCCAGTACCACCCTTAACCATCTGGAAATGGTTTGTACCGTGACTCTGTGATGGGGCTTCTTGTGACTAATAAGCAATGCTGTCTCTGTGCCCCTTAGATTTTTAGTGACTGTGATGTATCGTGAAATTAACGTGACGATACAAAGGCGAGAATCTGCTGGGTAAGCCAGAAACTCCAAAGTATGACCAGACACTCCGGGTCGATCCTGTTTCAACAGTCCCTGCACATAAAAGGTGATTTTGTCATTTGTGATAGTCATAGCATCCAGATTGAGTTTGTGCAGGGACTGGACCCGTTGTGCCGTGATAAGTGCCATAATCATAATCATTTTGTAAGTGAGTTTAGCCAGAGGGAGTCCCGTGTTAGGTGTCCATCCTCGCAGCATAGTCAAGACTGTGCTGATATCCCAAATATGGCTGTATCTGGGCCTGGGGGGATTGGAATTGAATATTCCCCTCATAAATTTGGATACAAGAGGATGTGATCCAATTCCCAATTGGTCACTCCCCTGGCCCAAATAGGATGATAGGGCACTCCTGGCACTGTTAATGGCACTATAACTCAAACCCTCATCAAAGTGAAGGGTAGCCAAGAATTCCAGCACGTCCGTAATGGTGGCGGTTCCATATGTGGTGTTGGCTGTGACGCAGAATCCTTCCCATTTCCTGATGTAGGTCAGGTACTGCTTTCTTGTGGACTCTCTGCAAGCTGCTGTGATGGTGTCTATGGTCCTGGTGGTGAGTCCGAATCCGAGAAGAGGCCGTTTTAAAATCTGCAAATTAACAGGTCCATGCGGTCATGACATGGGTGATGTTCTCCTGTAACAGGGTGAATGAGCAGGCTTGGTCTTTTGTTGACCCTGATACAAGGTTCTGTGGCCATCTTCTGTACCATAGGGAACCATGGTTGGGTAGGCCAGTCGGGCACCACCAAAATACCCGATGCGGAGTCTTGCTTTATTTTCTGCAAGACCCGACTGATGAGGCAGAAAGGGGGAAATGCATAGAAAAACAAATCCCCCCAATGTAGCGTGAAGGCATCCATCGCTACTGCCCCCGGGTCTGGTTCCCAAGCAACATATGTTGGTAGTTGGTGATTTAATCTGGACGCGAAAAGGTCGATATCTGGTGTCCCATAACGATCTACAATATCTGAAAACACATTCCGATCCAACATCCATTCTATGTTGTCGTTGAATTTGCGTGATCTGGTGTCTGCCACTGTGTTTAGCTTACCTGGAAGGTAAGTAGCTGAGATCCAAATTTCTCTTTGCAGACACCGGTGCCAGATATTGTTAGCCAATTCATCACACGATATCGACTTTATACCGCCCATGTGGTTAATATAGGCTACCACCGTGGTGTTGTCAATTTGTATTCTAATATGAACTTTGTGCATGTTGGTGCAGTATGCCTTAAGGCCGTGAAATGCTGCCAACATTTCCGAATAGTTAATCCCCAAATTTTTAAATTGGGTTAACTCTGGTGCACTCCATCTACCTCCACAGCTAGAGGTAGTGTTAGTAGCTCCCCACCCTTTGGCACTGGCATCCGTTTGTAAGATGATCGAGGGATTGATGATAGTAATTGGTTTAGAGCAATTTTGGGCATTACCCATCCACCAATATAATTCGGCTTTCGCCCTTTCCGGTATTTTCATAGGCCTATCGAAATGGCCTGCATGATTTTTGAGCGCTGTAATTTTGGCTCTTTGTAAATTTTGGTAATGTAAAGGCCCAAATTGCGCTGCAGGAAAAGCAGCTACTATCTTCCCAATCTTTTTTAGAGAGGATAAATTTTCGGCTGGGTGAATGCTGAACCGGGGTAGGGAGTTGGTGAATAAATTCAATTTTGTAGCCCTGAATACTCCTGAGTATATAAGGATCAGAGGTAAAAGTGAGCCAATTCACATAGAACTTGTGCAACCGACCCCCTACATAAAGTGAATTTAGGCAAGATGTGTTTCTGGGGAACCCAGACCCACCTACCTCCATGGTTACTGCCGGTGTTGTGGTTTCTGTCCTTGCTTCCTTGGCTGGTTGGTTGTGTCGTAGGAGTGGCGCATCTTCCAAGAAGGCCGGCCTGGGCCATGGCCTAAAAAAGACCGCTGTGCAGGATTGCCGGCCTTCGAGCTTTCACCACCGGCAGACCTGTTATGGTAACTCTGCCCGGTGGATGTGTAGGGGTGCTGTCTGTGTGGGTAGTGAGGCTTGGTGTAGCCAGGAACCTTGATTAGGCCCAAAGCCTTTACCTCCTCATCAAGGTCTTTAACCTGCTTGGGGAGATCTTCCCCGAACAGCAGGCTTGGAGGCTGAGTCTTCCCAGGCTTACACAACCCCGCAAACTTGGGGTTAAGCGCCGGCTTTATGATGCTTTTTCGGAAGTTATTGATCTCATACTGGGTGTTACACAGTAGAGCTAAAGCATCTTGTAATTCTTCCGGCATCTCCACACCCACTGCAGTTCTTGCCACTGCCGTAATCCCGGCGGTTAGGAGCTTCAGAATTTTTTGAAGTTTAATCTCCTGGCCTCTGCTCGAGGGGGTCATGTTCCCCCATATAGGGTTGTTTACTGCAGGTACATTTAACGAGTTGCAGTTTTCAGGTGCCATGTATTTGTCTGCAGTTGCATTAATGGCCTGTTCCTGCAGCTGGTTAGTTGCCATGTAGTTTATACTTGCAGCAAGCTTGGGGTGGATAGGTAGGCCCTTCTGGTTAGGTATTGCATGCTTGCTTACCATATTCATGTAGTCTTCACACACCCCTGACACAGATGGTAATTCAGCCAGCTCCCCTTCTTCTGGGTCAGCCCAGTTCTGACCCTGAATGCTCCCCTGTGTGGAGGGGGAGACATTAGGCAGTCCTCGGTAGGAACCTGCCGTGGGCCTGCTAAGAGGCCCACTGTGACCCTGCCCCTGCAATAGCAGGTCACGTTGGAGCATTTGCTCCAACATCCGCTCCATGCGGGTTAGACGACCTCCGTCGCTATCTGCGAACGGGGTGTCCTCGGGACCGGACTCCGCTGAGTCGGCCCCGTCCGACTTCCGGGTGGTTTTCCCGCCCGGCCGTGGCGTCCCAACGGCCCCAATGGGCGAAAAGTCGGGAGCTGCAGGTAAAACCTGTAGCTCTGGAGAGGCGGCTCTCTGCTGGCTGCTCTCCTTGGCAGCTGCTTTTGCCGCAGCTCTTTTAGATTTGTGCGATTCCATTCCGTCGACTCACTCCTCCGGTGAGACTTACCTGGCGTAAGCTATTTAACTTACGCTGGAGGAGCCCCGCTCCTCCCGACCGTCGCTTCCGCATGCGTACGACGATATGTCGCGCATGCGTGCTGGCGGGGTCTTCACGTAGTCACTCACGTGACTCCGAAGTAAAATGTATATTCATGTGGTCAGATCTACTACCCATTTGTGTGTATAATGATAAAATACTCATTTGCCTTGGGTGAACCTCCCAGTGGCAACTTGCAGAAACAAGCAGCAATTTCTCTTTGCTAAGATCCTGAATGTCATAATGTCGTAAGGGGAATCCTGAGATGGCCAGAATGTTCACTGTCCATGAAATTAGTTTGTAAAAAAATTGACAGTTGACTAAGTCAGGCCCCTACAGCAAAGCAGAATTGCAAAAACTCTTAAAAAAATATATAAAAACATTCTGAGACATTAAAAAAATAGCTCCTTAAAAAATGATGAATGGTATATAAAATATTTTTTGCTTTTAAAGATGAATAAAATATTTTGCATCTTAACAGGCTGATTTGATAATCCCGCAAAGATATGAATCTTTTATCAGTAACAGCAAACCATATATGGCCAGATTTGATGTCATGGTGGGCAATGCAAGTTTGCTTAATTCCTTGCATTGCAGGACAGCTGTTTTCTCACTTTATCGATGCATGTTCACACCCTCCCTCGTGCTCTGTAAACTCTCTTCTGCCTGTGCACTGTCTCTCCTAAATATTTGTTCAATTTGGCTGGTTATTGTTGGTCTGAACTTTCTGCATTCATGATGCATGTTACCGATATCGAGACATTGTTTATTTGTGAACCAATGAGTTTGCCCCAAAATAGATTTTTCATAAAATATTACCAATTCCCGTTTCATCGGCTTGCCTTAAGTAAAGGCTGCTATCATGGTCTTCATACTCTGCTGTTGCCTGATGATGTCACAGAAAGTTTCATTTACTCATTCAGTCATTTCATTTATTTCGTCTTCTGAAATGCAGTGCCCCCGCATGTGAGCTGTTTCTTAAAGTTATCTTTCATCGATACAATTTGGATCTCTGGAAAACTTATAAATCATAGTGAAAATTAACCAGTAGCCAGAGCATTTAAATGTTTTTTAATCAACTGTTTACTGAAAAGTTAAAGTTGAAGAGTCAAATTTATGCAAAGTTCTTATTACTAACTAAACTGTACAATTTTTCTTTAGCACTTATAATTATTTCGGGAATTTAAATAAAAAGATGCTGAGTTATTTTGAGAAACAAGACTACAACTTGGCTCGGGAGCAGCAGGTAAATTAATTATTTCCATTGAAATTTTACTTCTGCCTATGCAAAAGAAGCACCCACTCAAGCTCTCATCATCAGCATTTTGTTTTCTAAATTTCATGGGGAAAGTGGAAAATTCACATTAGGATGGTGGAAATGCTTTGTAATGTTTCAAATGACAGATTTGTAAAAATGACTTGAGAAACCCTATTTATATGTCATTAGGATTATTTCTGCTCATGGGTGAAGACAACAACAATTGATCTTTTGCACTATGTGTAGATTATTCTCAAATATTCTAGTCCGAAACAGTTCTTCTGGAAGATAATCCGCCAATTCTCAGCCCCAAATCTAATGATAGCTTGTCCTCTAGTATTTCCTGTGGTGATCTGCCTCCTTGCATCATCCACTGATTTTAAAAACAAATCTTCAGACCCCCCCAACTTCAACCACATCTTTGACTCTATTCAATCTCTGTTATTCTTCATGTTTATTTCTCCTTAAGCGTTTGAATGTTCTATGGGAACAGTACCGCAGAAAAGCAAGTTGCTCAAAAATCAAATGCAAGGAGTGACATTGACTATCGTTCTCACATGATCATTATCTGGTGATTTCTTTGTTTGTTATAAGATATTGGCTTGCAATTTGGAGATTCTACCAGTAGTACCTGGACAATATTGTACTTTAAAATATTGTGGACAAATTCAGAAAATAACCTGAAATGTCAGTTTATGTCCAAAAAATGTGAGTGCAAGGAATTGGGCATTATGCTACAGCTAATCAATATTGTGGACAAATTCAGAAAATAACCTGAAATGTCAGTTTATGTCCAAAAAATGTGAGTGCAAGGAATTGGGCATTATGCTACAGCTAATCAATATCCTGATTAGAAACATACAAAACACAGAAAATACGTGTAGGAATAGGCCATTTGGCCTTTCGAGTCAGCACTGCCATTCAAGTTGATCATGGCTGATCATCTGAAATCAGTACCTTGTTTCTTTTGAAATCATCTGAAATCAGTACCCTTTTCCCCCATATCCCATGATTCCCTTAGCCCTAAGAGTTAAATCTAACTCTCTTGAACACATCCAGTAACTTGGGCTCCACTGCCTTCAGTGGCTGAGAATTCCACAGATTCACAAGTCTTTGGGTTTAAAAGTTTTTCGTCATCTCAGTCCTAAATGTACCACCCTTTATTCTTAAACTGTGACCCCTAGTTCTTGACTCACCCAACATCGGGAACATTTTTCCTGCATCTACCCTGTCAAATCCTCTAAGATTTTTATATGTTTCTATAAGATCCCCTTCTAAATTCCAGTGAATACAAGCCCAGTCGACCCATTCTTTCATCATATGTCAGCCCCGCCATCCCGGGAATTAACCTGTTCAACCTACGCGGCACTAATGTCCTTCCTCAAATTAGGGGACCAGAATTGCACACAATACTGCAGGTGCGGTCTCACCAGGGCCCTGTAACAACTGCAGTAGGACCTCCTTGCTCCTAAACTCAAATCCTTTCACAATGAAGGCCAACATGCCATTGGCTTTCTTCACTGCCTGCTGTACCTTTCAGTGACTGATGTGCAAGCACACTTGGGTCTCCTTGCACCTACCCTTCTCCTAATCTGACACCATTCAGATAATAATCTGCCTTCTTGTTCTTGCCACAAAGTGGGTAACCTCACATTTATCCACATTATACTGCTTCTGCCCACTCGCCCAACCTGTCCAAGTCACCCTGCAGCATCACAGCATCCTCCTCGCAGCTCACACTGCCACCCAGCTTTGTGTCATCGGCCAACTTAGAGATGTTATATTTAATTCCCTCGTCTGAATCGTTAATATATATTGTGAACAACTGGGGTCCCAGCACCGAGCCTTGGGGTACCCCACTAGTCACTGCCCCAGCTAGAGTACTGTGAGCAGTTTCTGCCACTGCATCCATGAAAAGATATATATGCCTTGGAAGGGATGCAGTGTAGTTCACCCAGAATGATACTTGAACTCCAAGCATTCAATTATAAAGAGACATTACACAAGTGAGGAACGTATGCTGTGAAATTTGTAAGGTTAAAGGTTATTTAATTGAAGTTTCCAAGATATTTAAGGCACTGCTACAGTATGAGAGAAGCTATTTCTGCTAGGTAGGTGTCCAGGATAAGAGGAAATAGTTTAAAAATTAAATCCATACCTTCCATGAATTTTATAAAAACAGAAGCTCCTGTAAATAGTCAGGGCAGATCACATATGTGGAGTTAGAAACAAAATTCACGTTTCTCTCTCAGCAGATGCACTTGATTTCCAACATTTACTGTTTATATTTCAGATTGTGGCCTATTAAGCGATCTTCCGTTTAACATAGAAAGCTAAAATCTAAACGTCCGTCAGACAGTCCTATCTAAAAGTACGTCAGTCCAGCCAACTGGGATGTCAAGTCAGAGCTATGTATCAGCAACAGATTCTGATGGGCAAGTAATTGTGGCTCATGAATAGAGTTTGCTTTGGCTCAGCTGATATCTCCCATTCGTCCAACAGATGGCTCCATCATCCATGGCCTCCACACATTCCAACAAGAGTCTTTGAGAGACGTTGAAGTTAGGATTCTGCTAAAGATAAACACAAAATGCTGGTGTAACCGCGGGACAGGCAGCATCTCGGGAAAGAAAGACTGGGTGACTTTTTGGGTCGAGAGACGACCCAAAATGTCACCAATCCCTTCTATTCAGAGATGCTGCCTGTCCTGCTGAGTTACCCAAGCACTTTGTGTCCATCTTCGGTGCAAACCAGCATCTGCAGTTACTTCCTACACTTTAGGATTTTGCTATTTGAGGTCAATGAGGAGGTTTGTTCATGCATTGAATATGTGCTAAAATTCTTTCCATCTGGGTGGTGAGTTTGCCCCTCTGGGCTAGATGTTGGCCTCCATGCAGAAAATGGTAGACACTTTAAAATTTCTTCCTCAAACACCAATTTATTATAAATAATTTGTGAATTTAAAATCTGGGATTGATTTTTGCAGGACAGTGAAAGAAAATAAGAAAAAACTGTGAAAGGCAGAATGGGCTTCTAGGACAAAGTTGCAGCAGTTTGGAATTCAATGCATAATCTGAGCAACCTTGTTTAAGTCTCAAGTGAACAAGAGGATTTTGTTTCCATTGAACTGAATATTTTGGGTTCTTAAGACAGAAAACTGCTGGGAACGTGATAGCTTTATCTATTTTCAATTTCCTTCCTTGCCACATCAGTGCAGTTTAGTTTATTGTCACATGTACCGAGGTACAGTGAAAAACTTTTGTTGCATGTTATCCAATCAGCAGAAAGATATGCATACTTTTAGGAAGCATAGTTGTGCACTTTTCTTTAACCTGTTTCCTTTTGCAGGCTATAGTTCAGGAATTCATTGGCTATGTGGACAGCCTTGGTAAGTAGACTAACATATTCAAGATTCTCTACTGTATGACTTTTCTGTTTGAGGTCTATTTGTAATGATAGGCAAGTTCTCAACACTGGGCAGTTCTTAAATATAATTACTTTGTTCCCAGATAGATTATTGATTGTGTGCACTGCATAGAGCAATGCTGATTCTTACTGTGACTAGAAAGTGTGAGATTTGATCCATGATGATTTGCTCAATGCAACAGCGTTGAGAGGCTTTTCGGACCAACAAGTCCATGCAGGAATTGATAACCCCTGCACACTCGTACTATGTTATCCCACTTTCAAATCCATCCTTACACACTAGGGACAATTTACAGAGGCCAATTAACCTAGACACCCACATGTCTTGGGGATGTGGGAGGAAACTGGAGCACCTGGAGGAAGCCACGCAGTCACAGGGAGAATGTGCAAACTCCTCAACAAACGGCACCAAAGGACAGTATTGAACTAGATTATGTGCCACCCCAATACCTATAATTAATATCTTTAAAAAACACATACATTGACTTTGTCCATTTATACATAAATTGACTCGTGATTACAATGCTGTAAAAGATTTGTCCATGTTTGTGTGAATGCAATATGATTATAGAAAAAATGCCAATCATTTCACTTCAGAACATACCAAAATGTTTTGTGACCATTGCAGTACTTTATAAATGTAGTAGCTACTGTAATGCAGAAAGTGCAACAGGAGGTAAACTCTGTGAAATAACAATGTGGTAGTGACCAAGTAATGCAATTTTGTAAACTGATTGAAGGTAAATATCATCTAAACATCAATACTAATGTTCTTGTATTTATTTGAAATGCTATGAGATCTTTCATGTTCATTAAAGAGATCAAACTGGACCACATGTTAACATCTAGTCAGAAAATCATCAGCTCTGATAGTGCAGCACATCGTCATTGTTCAAGAGTGTCAGACTAGATTTTTGGGTTCAATTGAGTAGAACTTGAATCCACAGACTGTATTTCAAGTGAGGTTTCTAACCACTCAGTCACAGCCAACACCATGTTTAGTACCAGTGTAGGCTCTATATATTTTTCTGTTAATGCAGCTAGTTCTGCTATAACATGAGTTGCATTCCGAAGAAACCCAGCGTTGTAACAAGTCGTGTTACAAAAACAATTCTGCCAAACGTGTATTGCAAACGGCGAGCAGCAAATGAAGCAGTTGTTTTGCAGTACGAAAATACTTTACTTGGATTAGAGGTCATGAAATTTGATCAAACTGTTTGGAATGAACGCAGTAGTAAAATAAATCATGCATCGTATATTATTTATATATTTTAATTGTTTCCACAGGTTTTGGTGTGGCAGAAAACAAGGCTACAATGATGCTGGTTTCAGGCATTCCATTAGGACCACCTAGGCTACCATTGCTGAAATGCAGTGAGGAGAAGAAAGCACAAATATTGGCAAAACTGAAAATCCTGGGATTGTTGAACTAAATATCCCCAATAATAAGTGGTTAATACACTTGAATTATCATGCATGGCAATGAGAATGCATATTTCATCTTGCTCTCATGGCTGCATATATGGGAGACTACGGAAAAAGTAAATCAATACAGGTTGAACAACAATTTTCCGGCAACTGATGCCCCCCCCCCCCCCCCCCCCCGAGATTTCAGTTGAAATTCCCTGATTGGCCACAGATGGCATTGTAAATTGAGTGCGAATGGAATAACCTTCCAACCCATCGTCTTCCCAGCCATTTAGAGTAGCAATGTTACAAAATTTTGAGATTTAAAAAATCAAGTCTGCAATTTATCCCATCTGATAAAGCATAAAAATAAGTTTAATTTGACACCACTTTCATATCTTCTGTATTAAAAAAGTTATGGCCATTTTCATACTCGGAAATTAGCATCTTGTTCCCCATTGCCTTTGCATTGACTTAACTCAAAAGCTGTGATCGAGGACAGTCAAAAGTCCATAACTTTCTTAAAAATTAACAAAACTCAATGAAATTTTCAGTTATTACAGATTGAAGCATTCTGAAACAAATATAAAACATCTTACTTGGATAACCTGAAATTAAAGCATATAATTAGTTAGTTACCTAATTGTAGCTAATTACAAAATAGACCATTGCGTCGGAAATAGTAATAAACACCCAGACTGCCTTGAAAATTCAAAAATGTGATCTTCTAAAGATCAGAACTTTAATATTATTGTATTATATGCTGTAAGTCCGTAACAGATAGGTAAATAAATTACAATTTCTAGCAAAAGACAAAGTCTTTATAGAGAAGATCAGTTGCTAGCTGGTACATCGGTATATCAAAATCAGTAGCATCATCACACTCCTCAGATTGCAACCAATAAGCAACTCTGTACACGTTGTTTTTCCTCAACTTTTCAATTTTGGCATTGTAAACTACAAGTTTTTGCTCTTCAAACCACGCATGACATGCCTTTCTGCCTACTACTTTGCCATTAAGAATGTCCTGTAGATCATCACATTTGGAGTAGTCCAAATCCGAATAATCTCTGCGAATGCTGTTTAAATCAGCCTCTTTCAATTTTTTCCCTAGTTTTTTCCTCTCTTTCGTGTCCCGAGCATGCTCCTTGCCTTTCTGTCGCTGATGATTTCTGCTCTCAATTCCTTCTGTTTTTTCTTACGTCTGTTCCTCTGCACTCTCCCCCATGTCACTGCCTTGCTGAGCACCTCCTCCCTACGATGCTCCTCGAGATTATCAAGGTAATTGACTGTTCTATTCTTGCAAGCCCGCATCCTACATGACAAATAACACATGGTGGCATTGGGAGATTTCTGTTTCGATCAGCTAAACATCCCCATTATCTCCTCCGCATCAATGTTGTGTGATCTTGCTGATGCAGTCTCCTCCTTCAGTTTCTCAGTTACATCAAGTTCAAAGTATTTACTATACTGCCTCTCCAACACAGTGATGACAGCTTGAAGACAGCTCCTCATCTTTGAACTGAACTGTGGATGTACTGGTAGCTCCCGAAGTTTTGTCAATGTGGCATCAAGATGTACCTCCTTACCGAAGAAATCTTCCCTTGCCAATATCAAGTTATCTGGATTTTCTGTGGCTTCCTTTAGAGCAGCAATCACCCCTTTAACCACTTTGATGCCATCAACATGGTTGATCTGATTCTGGCTTGAAGTGTAGAAGCGCTTCATCCAAGGCCCAGTCAGATATTTGCCAAGTAAGCCTAATATCTGAAGTTCTACTTTTGCTTCAGCCTGGGTGAAGTCATGGAGGATGGCGCTTTTCAACCCCCCACAGGATGTTCCGCTATTCAGCAGGGCAACAAAGTCATCATAATGTTCTATGAGCTTCCCACCAATGTGAAACAGTATGTGCAATCTGTTGCCACGGTACCTCGGGGGATGTTCCTGTCATCTAAAAACGCGACAAATCCTTTTGGGTCCTCTTTTCCGTTTTTGTACCTAAGCTTGCTCATCTGCAGAATGGCATTTACTGCTAGACAGTCTTTCCCAAACAAGAATTGTCCTCCGGATTGTTTCTGCATTTTTAGGGCTGAGCGGACTGATGTAGCAATGGAGTCAAGCAGATACAAGTGGCAGTAGAGCTCGTTTAAATATTTACCCCACTCACTACTCACTATCCGAATAGCAGCATGATTAGCTGCACACCTGTCACTAATTGTGTTTGAAATGTTATCTATTATTTGTTGTCTGGTATCTTGAAATTGTGCTTGTTCGTTGAAGTAAGTGTATGTTTTACACATTGTCAATTGTTTCACAAATATGTTGTGCACAGTCCTCAGCAGTGCCACCAGCCAATTCGTCCACTGCTGCAGAGAGACATTTGTTTGTGGTTGGGAAATGAACACTGTTGATGTGGGTCTCTTCCTGGGTGGTTGCATCAAATCCCACAGTCAAACCCTTTGTTGCCAGGAGCATCTCTGCTGTTTGCAACTCAGCAATAGCTCCCAATTCTCGGGCCATAACTTCAACTGCACTGCGTCGAGGAACATAATCCAGATGAAGTCCACTCCGCTTGTAGAACTGATTTATCAGGATTGGAATGTTTGCTGTGGGAGTTTTGTTTACGATACAGTCAAACACATGCATCCTTGTTGTTGAGGAGTAGGTTTTCTGGCCCACCTTTGCCTTGACAATACTGGCAGCCTGCAGAGTTTCGATTGTTTCTTTGAGGACAAGATTGGCAAATTCGAGGCGTCTCACATCCTCTTCCCTGTCCTTTAAATTTTCATGAACTTTTCTGTACTGGTGAATTGAAACAGTTTTCCTCTTTTTCATACTGCCACGAAACATCAGCAATTGTCTGTGTGCTTTTTTAAGTCTCAAAAGCTCTGCCTTGGTTTCAGCAAGCTCTTGTGCCACAGTATTCCCATGTAATTTGGTTTTGAGTTCCTGAATCTTTCTGTCCTTTAAATCTATTTGGTTTTGCTTTCTCTTTAAGGCTTGGTTAATTACATGTTTGGGAGTTTTCAACCGTGCCCTAAGTTCACTGATCTTTGTGTGATACTTTGTTGAAAGAGCAGCCCTGGATTCGGACAGAAACTTTAGTCTTTTATTCAATTTCTGTTTCCCTGGTGAAAGACTTAGAAATGCTCTGCTTCGTCTTGTTGAAACACTAGATGCCGATGGCATTGGTTCAGGTGAGGCAGCAGCTTTTGTTGGCATTGCTAGATTCAGTGGAGGATGCAGACTATGACTGTCATCGCCCATGTCCTCAGTGTCTTGAAATATGGGCATTTGGCTTTCAGCTGATGTCAAGGATTCAGGATCTTGAGCACCAGGCAGTGGAATGTCATCTAAAGAAAGGTGTTGACTGCCTTCTGGAAGTTTAAAAGTTTCATCACAGATTTCCATAAATGCTCCAAGTTCCTTGGGATTGGTGAGTTTTTTAAACTTAAGCAAAGTCTGGGTAACAAGAGCCTTCACTCTTAACTTAACAGCACCAAATGAATAGCCTCCTGCTTCCGCCAAAGAGAAATGTGAACTCAGCGATTTCTCTGTTTCAGACAGACTTTTTCCAAACGAGGTATATAAGTACATGATGTGTCCATTTTTAAGATCCCTCCGAGATTCTGGCATGACAGAGAACTTCACTTCAAGTTGAACTCTAGCTATGCCTGTCTGGGCTTTTGGATTGAGAATCTTACATTTCTTCTTTGGAGACATCTGTTTACAATGTAAATTAAAAAAACACTGAACAGCATTAACAGAAACAAGTTATTTGCAGTTTTAGCAAAAAAGGTAGAGATGATAAAGTTAAATGCTAAAACAAAGAGTAAATGCTCAACACAAAAAATCAGTTTAATCTAAATTTAATTACTAGATCTAAACATCTATCCATTTCTTACAAAATGATAAACATTTTTAAATTGCCTAAGTGTCCAAATAACATTCACACAATAATTCACAATATAATATGATTTTTAAATCTCATTTTCATGGATTTCTAGGCCAAATGGAAGGAATTTAGTGTTTGATTCCTGTAAATTAATGGCCATTTAAATCAACTAGCGAGTGGGTTTTAGTGGATTGCGGTGGATTGGAACGTTGCGGTTAGCGGTGAAGTCGGGAGGAAAAATACTGTTTGTTCATACATTTTTTTGGACCCCATTTCGCAACATGAAAATGTTATTAAAGCCTCCCTAAAAACCAACTTTTAATATAAAAATAAACTATTTACCTTTTTTTCTCCCCTACGCAAAACCCTTCCCATTGTCAGCGCTCACGGCTTTTGAAGGTGATTTTTAAATTATTCTAGTTAATAATTTAGCGTAATTTAAAAATACCTTAATTCATGAAATGTCGGAGCGATTTTTCTTCCGCAACGAAATCGCCCGACATTGATCGATTTTCCCTGCCTGTGGAAAAACGGCACTTTAAGCCCGCCCCCCTCTGAAAGGCGCCGAAGTCGCGCACACGGGGAGCGGCAGAACTGCAGCACTGCTCAAGGTAAGTTTTGTAACATACCTATTTAGAGCCCCCAGTTTCCGACCCCATTCCCAACTCTCAAGGTGCACCTGTGAGCCCTCTCGCCTGCTGCAGTTCCATGCTGTTGGCGGTGGCTTTATCTGCTCCTTTATCTGCTCCCCTTTATCTGCTCGCCTGCTTCTCTGTCGCTCTGTTTAGTCGGCCTCTTCTCCTCCCGCTCCTCTCCCCCTTTGCCATGGCCCCCTCCTCCCCCAGAGTCGCTGACCTGCCGTGGGGGGTGGGGGAGGAGGAGGAGGTGGTGGGGCGAAAAGAGGCCGACAGAGCGATGGGAGAAGCAGGTGGAGATGGTTAAGTGGGGAGTGGATAAACAGCAGCAGGTGAGAGGGGCTCGCTGGTGCACTTTGCGAGTCGGGAGTGGGGTCAATATCCAGGGCTCTAAACGGTCGGGGAGACGGTGGAAGTGGTGTGTGGGTCGGCAGGCTATTCATTCAATTCACAACCAATTTACATTCTATATTTGTTTTATTTAAGTTTCTGGCTCTCCATGGTGCTTTAGAGACACGGGAGGGGTGTCATTAGCAGTCCAAGGATGTATTGTAATTTCATTATCACGTGCCCCTGTTGCCACGGAAAAACGGATAATCCAGAAAGGCTCAGGAACCAATGGTGCTGGAAAATTTGTGTTCAATCTGTAATTTAATTAAATAATTGTATTAGCATTACTGAATGTTGGAATAATGTTCATCATGTTTCAGGTGAAGTATGTAATTTTGTCTTGAACTGGAAGTTCAAAGAATGAGAATGCCTGTGAACTGAAGAATCAATGCTCCTTTGTAATCTTGTAACAGTGCTTCCCAAAATTTACACACTTCATCTTAAATGTAACATTATGAGAGGTGCGTAAGACGTATATTTGGACAAAGCATCAATTTAAATCAGTTCTGCTGCACACTATACATTGCAGTTAGAAGGAAGGGCATTAAAGAGATTTTATGTTTTCCAAATTTTAACTGAAAAAAAAACTTATTTCATTTTGTTTTTTATTTAGACAAATCTGTTACAAGCTGCTGCATCTGTTGCCTGGACATTTTATTTCATGATATGGCAAATATGAAGGCTTCAGTAAATGATGGGGACATGGTCTGTGTTTGTTTGACTGGGAAAGGGATAACAAAGGTGCATCTATATTATTTTTTTCAATTCAATCTTTAATTGTCATTGTGCAGTGTACAATACAGAGACAACGAAATGCAGTTGGTATCTCCGAAGGGCGAACTTACAAATGAACAAGTAATTGCGCAGTAGTATGAGTTAATATACATCTATTATGCTGATATGGAGATGGATTTCCATATGTAACCAGCCAGCCATTACAATAATTTATTTTTTATTGCAATTTGTAGTCAAATTAAAATTTGAGTAAAGGCATATGAGAGAATGGTTGGACTATTAAGATCTTATGGAAATGTTTGCAATATCAATGATACCAATAACCTGGTGTAATGCGGTAATACAGTATTTTTACAGTATATAAATATACAGTATATTTGGGAAAAAACACATTTGTACCAAGAAAGAAAGGGACAAAATAAACTACAAAAGAGATTTTAAAAAAAATCATTTTTGACCATCATTGTTCGTTTCCCTGACCTCCAACATCCATTGTCTTCAATTCTGTTGCAAAATCTATTCTGTATTCACCACCTCTGTCCATCTTCCTGGCAGTTGTTTGACACTGAATCAGCTGGTTTGCAATGATTGTGTTATTTAATTCTGAGCTATATTTGGTGGTGTTTCCTTTACTAAGTCATCCACCACAGTGTCTGCAAGGTTACCTGAACTTGTACTGGCCATGCTTATCTGCGCTTGATGGACTTTGGTGACTCTGTGCTTAACTATTCCAGTATATTGCCAGCCAGCCTCCCAGCTACTACTCTGGTCTTCCAAACTCTGCCACCCGTACCCTAGTTTACACTGCTCCATTCACACATCTCTATATCCTCATCTTGTTTTAAAAATCCTCTGTGGTCTTGACCTTAGCAGCCTCTGGAATCTCCTCCAGTCTTATAACCTTCCAAAATAACTAAACTCACCAAAACTCCTTGTTCATTCCAATATTTGGGGGTTACACAAAAAGCTGGAGAAACTCAGCGGGTGCAGCAGCATCTAAGGAGCGAAGGAGATGGGCGACGTTTCGGGTCGAGACCCTTCAGACTGAAGAAGATCTACCTCTTTTATCGATATTGATCATCGATGTTAATACTTCCATTTAAGAATAGTTTTCTTTTTTGTTCTGCAATAACACTCCTGTGCCATAGAAATGGAAGTTGGTATCAACATCTGCAACACGTTGAATGAATGTATTTTGCTGGTAAAAACATTGTAAAATGTGCACAAATGTAATTTTCTAAAATTATGATAAACCACAGAAAATTGGAAATATTTTTGATAAATTGCAAGTACAGGTCCACTTTTGACTTTGCTGGCACCCTTAGTTCCAGAACCTTTCTGGATTATCCATTTTGCTGGACCAACAGAGGTCACGGCCTCCAAGAGGAGTCAAAAGGTCTGCCTAGCCCAATGGGGAGCCGAGCTACTGGCCTGCAAACGGCCTCAGAAGTTGGCTATGGGAACGGATCTGCCAGCTCCCAGCCGCAGACGTCCCGATGAGGTCTCGCGGAAGTACCCAGCCTAGGTGCCACATTTTCAGGTGGACTTCTGGGGGGGTGGGGAAATATCAAATGCACTCTCATAATTTTGTCCGGATTAAAGATGGTGCCAGACCCCCAGTTGCCAGAAAATTGGTGGTGGACCAGTACTATAAATCATTCACTATTTGAATTCATATACTATATTTATCCTCTCAGAGATCACCAACCAGGGATGCATCCAATCCATTGCCCAAGTAACATAATCACTACATTTAGGCAGTGAGGTTTGTTACATTATTTGGCTATTGGGTTCCTTCCAATTTAAACTGAATTTGCCCCATCCAATTTCCATACTTCACATTTTCTGCAAAGATCTCTCAATAGCAAGCACCAAGAGCTTGGGATTTATTCACCTTCGTCAATTTAAGGCAATTGACCAAATTGTAACATTATTATGTGGTCTTACAATCTTGGAGATTTAACCTGATATATTCTATTGCATAAACCTAATAATCGATCAGTGATGTTATTTTTTACTGAATGACAGACAAGTTAAAGAGAAAGGATTTCAAGGTCAGTTTATTGTCCAATTAAGGTAGTGAAATTTGAATTACCATACAGCCATACTGTGAAAAGCAACAAGAGACACAACAATATAAAAGTTACCATAAACATGCCCCCTCCCACACCCTCCCCCTACTCAGTCACTCCACTACTCTGCTGGGTACCCCAAGGCCAATGATCAATGATCGCTCAGTCCCCCCCACTTTCAAAAACGCTTGGCGGCCCCTGTCTGTGGCTGGCGCACCCAATTACAAAAGGTGATGAATACCATCTGGTCCATCACAGGTACTGCCCTCCTCACCATCAAAAGGACCTATAAAAGGCTCTGGGGGGGGGTTGCACGTAAGGTCGCTGGGTCATAGGACTTGACGCATGGAGCCGCTCAATCCATCTGGAGGACATCCGTAACTTCCGGTAAATGTTATTAATGCAAGAAACGCGTACTTTCCTACCTGTTAAAAACCGCCAAAATGTTGAATTTTTGCGCTGTAAAAAATTTTTGGAATTCGGGGTATGCGGGAGAGACATGTACCCAACTTCAGAATTCCAAGAGTGAAGCAAAATGAAGGTAAAGAGAAGCGAGAGCTGAAGGGACAGCAACAGCTAAAGTGCTTGGCGAACATTGGCCGTGCAGATATCGGAATTGAAAATATTGGGAATTATCGTGTTTGCTCACTGCATTTCATCAACAGCAAGGCATTATTTGTGGTTTTTCTTGATTCATTTGGTATCTAAAAAGTCTCAGAAGTGATAAATCTGGATATAAATTTTGCTTCAGAGCCGTTTTCTTTTTGTATGTAAAAACCCACTTGAGAACCATGGGCGATTTAAAATTTTACAGCCAGATTTACCACTTCTGAAACATTTTAGATGCCAAAGGCATCAAGAAAAAACACAAATAATGCCTTAGTTGATGAAATGCAGTGAGCAAACGGCCAATGTTCGCCAAGCACTTTGGCTGTTGTTGTCCCTTCAGCTCTCGCTTCTATCTACCGTCATTTCTCCTCACTTTTGGAATTCTAAAGTAAGCTAAATGTAGGTATGTTACAAAACTTACCTTGAGCAGCGCTGCAGTTCTGCTGCTCCCCGTGTGCGTGACTTTGGTGCCTTTCAGAGGTGGGTGGGCTTGAAGTGCCGTTTTTCCAACAGACGGAAAATCGATCCATGTCGGGCGATTTAGTTGCGGACGAAAAATTGCTCCGACATTTCATTCATGAAGGTATTTTTCAATTACGCTAGATTATTTATTAACTAGAGTAATTAAAAATCACCTTCAAAAGCCGTGAGCGCCGACAACGGGAAGGGTTTTGCGTAGGGGAGAAAAAAAGATAGTTTATTTTTATATTAAAAGTTGTTTTTTATGGAGGCTTTAATTACATTTTCATGTTGCGAAATGGGGTCCAAAAAATGTATGAACCAACAGTATTTTTCCTCCCGACTTCACCGCAAACAACCACGTTCCAATCCACTGCATTCCACTAAAACCCACTCGCTAGTTGATTTAAATGGCCATTAATTTACAGGCATTAAACACTAAATTCCTTCCATTGGCCTAGAAATTCATGAAAATTAGATTTAAAAATTATGTTATATTGTGGATTATTGTGTGAATGTTATTTGGACACTTAGGCAATTTAAAAAAAAGTTTATCTTTTCTTAAGAAATGGATAGATGTTTAGATCTACTCATTGAATTTTATAATTAGCTACAATTAGATAACTAACTAATTATATGCTTTCATTTCAGGTCATCCAAGTAAGATTGTTTCATATTGGTTTCAGAATGCTTCAATCTATAATAACTGAAAATTTCATTGAGTACTCTTAATTTTTAAGAAAGATATGGGCTTTTGACTGTCCTCGATCACAGCTTTTGAGTTAAGTCAATTGAAAGGCAATGGGGAACAAGATGCTAATTTCCGAGTATGAAAAAGGTCATAACTTTCTTAATACTGAAGATATGAAAGTGAATTAGGTGTCAAATTAAACTTCATTTTATGCTTTATCTGATGGGATAAATTGCAGACTTGATTTTTTAAATCTCAAAATTTTGTAACATTGCTACTAAATGTCTCACGCTTATCCCGATTTCCATAATTATTTACAGCGCAAAAATTGACAATTTCGGCGGGTTTTAATGGGCCCACTACAATGGAAACAATGGTCAGTGATTACCTGCAGTTTATCGCGTGTACTCCACTTGGCGTAGTGTAGCAACAGTACGGGTCATGGGTCGTGACCCGACCGCCGTGAAACCTCCCTCTACAATGACAGCCAGCCTCCTCAAAGACCCACATCACTCTGGCCACACTCTCATTTCACTCCTATTAGCAGGAAGAAGGTATAGGAGTCCGATGACTGAAAACATGAGGTTTAAGAATAGAATATTCCCAACAGCCCCATAAAACTCTTCAACACATCACCAACTATTGGTTGCACTTAGGGTTCCAGGCTTTTTTTTGCACCAGTATTGGGGTTATTAAATTATTGAAATCATGTTAATTATATATTGTCTCTATGCATCGTGTTGCAGGCCTATTTTACTGCTGCAACGAGGAATGTCATTGTTCCAATTACAATTAAACATGGGAAGGGAACCACTGCACGGGCCCCGCCTACGGCCACAGGCCCCGCCCACTGCTGCAGACCCTGACGTCACGCAGACCTGCAGCAGAAACCAATGGTGCACAATGGGAACTGGGAGAGAAATCAAATCAAGAAATTAAACAATTCATGATATTAAATCAAATGATAGACACAATATTCAATGAGCTTACTGTATCAAAATATATTGCATAATCATTATTTTAAAAAGCCTTGGACAAAATAAGTTCTTTTTTGAAATATACTGTAAGATGCTGTGGGTCTCCCCTCTCCATTGTGGAGTTGGGTTGCCCGGGTGGCCAGCCGGCGCCATTTTGTGCGGTTGCCGGTGAACGCGGCTCTGCTCGAGTCGGACAACGACGCGCTCACCGCTCACACTCTGGACACACACACACACACGCGAACACTCGTACTCGCCGACCGGAGCTGCGGTCTGACGGTGAGGAAAAATAAGTTCGCTGATCATGGCACTGGGGGGAGGAGGAGAAAGAAACGACGCTGCCGGAGCCGCCGCTCAGGCCGATCCCGACATCACCGCTTCTTCCCTCCCCCCGATGGTGGCCGTGGACACCGCGCTGGCTGTGATGTCGGATTCGTCCCCTTCGGCCTGAGCGGCGGCTCCGGCTCCGGCTCCGGCCTGGCTCGGTCCCGCAGGTGGGCTCCTGCCAGCCAGCCTGCCCGCCCGCTGCCGCGCACGTTGCGTTGTGACCGGGTCCCTGCCAGGCGCTCAGCGGCACAAAGCCAGAGCAGCCATCGGGTGAAACGTATCTTAAAATCCGGGAGCGAGTGCGATTCGCTTAATTTTCTCCCTGTAGCGGTCGGTGGGAGGGAATTCGACCGATTCGCCGAACATTTACGCTTATTCCACCAGGGCAAACGCCAGTTGCCGTTTGCTAACCATTTTATCTCCACTTACTTCCCATACCTTTCTGTCCTGGGCTTTCCCCCGTTACCACCATGAGACCACACGCAAACTCACATTGCACTTTGTTACACCAATCTAATATAAAAATTATGGTACACGTCTGCTGAAGCATTATTCTTGTTGTTTGAAAGGGACAGGGCCATAAATTTTATGTTAAAAAATTAGGCCACTATAAAAGTAGACACAACATGCTGGAGTAACTCGGCGGGATAGGCAGGATAGACCCATTCCTTGTCTCCGGAGATGCTGCCTGTCCCGCTGAGTTTGCCCTAGCATTTTGTCTACCTTCGATTTAAACCAGCATCTGCAGTTCTTTCCTACGCATTGAGACCACTATAAGTTGTCTTTGTAACCATTAGACCCCCCCCCCCAACAAAAACACGGTACAATGTTTCTAAACGTATTCATGTTTAAATAAATACATTCCTTTGAGTATATTGAAACTTACAAGCAATGATTGCTTTCGAAATCGCAAGACTGAGCTGCGTAAACAAAGACTCCCTCTCCATTATTACAGTGCTTATTGGGGAGCCGACTGACACAAGTGATCTTGAAAGTTGATTATCTTATTTATACAGGCTTTGATTGATTCTGGAAGGCTGTTTCATGTTTATTTGGAGGGTGAGGTGCTATTCATTGAGCATATTTTACATTGTTACTACAGTGTATGATGCCAAATACAGATGGCTTAGTAGAGGTAGAATTAAAATGACAATTGGTAGCTTTGGTTCACCCTTGTAGTATGTATAAGGTGTTCTGCAAAACAGTAATTCAATCTACTTTTAGTTTCCTCAGTTTTGCAGAGAGCACATTGTGATCACTAAAAGATTTTTAAATCTCTTCCAGTTTAGCTTAAATCTTTGCTTCACCTACAAATATAATTCCTTTGATAGCAGTGATGTTTAAAATAGGCATTGAGTTGGTGAGCAAGAAAACAGGCCAATTTATCCATGCCAACCAATTTGTCTATCCATGTCAGCACTCTACCCCCTATACCTTGTGCCCTAATTTTGCCCACTAATCTCCTATGTGGGACCTTATCAAATGTTTTCTGAAAGTCCTGGTACACTACATCCACTGGCTCTCCCTTGTCCATTTTCCCAGTTACATCTTCAAAAAATTCCAGAAGATTAGTCAAGCATGATTTCCCCTTCGTAAATCCATGTTGACTCAGACCGATCCTGTTACTGCAATCCAAATGTGCGATTATCTCATCTTTTATAATTGACTCCAGCATCTTCCCCACCACCGATGTCAGGCTAACTGGTCTATAATTCCCAGTTTTCTCTCTCCCGCCTTTCTTAAAAAGTGGGATAACATTAGCTACCCTCCAATCCACAGGAACTGATCCTGAGTATAGAACATTGGAAATTTATCACCAATGCATCCACGATTTATAGAGCCACTTCCTTAAGTACACTGGCATGCAGACCATCAGGTCCTGGGGATTTATCAGCCTTCAGTGTCCCATCAGTCTATCCAATACCATTTCCTGCCTAATGTGGATTTCCTTCAGTTCCTCTGCCACCCCAGATCCTCTGGCCACTACTGTATCAGGAAGATTGTTTGTTTCCTCCTTAGTGAAGACAGATCCAAAGTACCTATTCAACCCATCTGCCATTTCCTTGTTCCCCATAATAAATTCACCTTTTTCGGTCTTCAAGGGTCCAACTTTGGTCTTAACTAATTTTTTCCTCTTCATATACCTAAAGTAGCTTTTACTGTTCTGCTTTATATTCTTGACTAGCTTACCTCTGTACCTCATCTTTTCTCCCTGTATTGTCTTTTTGGTTATCTTCTGTTCTTAAACATCACCCAATCCTCTTGCTTCCTGCTCATCTTTGCTACATTGTACTTCTTCGCTTTAATTTTTATACTGGCCCTGGCGCCCCTTGTCAGCCACGGTCATCCCTTTCGCCCCTTGGAATCTTTCTTCCTCCCAGGAATTAACTGATCCTGCACCTTCTGTATTATTCCTAGAAACACCTGCCATTTTTGTTCCACTGTCATCCCTGCTAGTGTATCTTTCCAGTCAACTTTGGCCAGCTCCTCCCTCATGGTCCCCTTTATTCAACTCTAATACTGACACCTCCGATCTACTCTTCTCCCTCTCCAATTGTAGATTAAACCTGACCTTGTTATGGTCACTAATGGCTCATTAACCTCGAGGTCCTTTATCAAATCTGTTTCATTACATAACACTAAATCCAGAATTGCCTTCTCCCTGGTATGCTCCAATACAAGCTGTTCAAAGAATCCATCACAAAACCACTCTACAAAGTCCTTTCTTGGGGTCCAGTACCAACCTGATTTTCCCAGTCTACCTGCATGTTGAAATCTCCCATAACAACCACAGCATTACTTTTACTACATGCCAATTTAAACTCCTGATTCAACTTGTGCCCTATGTCCTGGCTGCTGTTTGGGGGCCTGTAGATTAGTCCCATTAGGGTCTTTTTACCCTTACAATTCCTTAGTTCTATCCATACTGACTCCACATCTCCTTTTTCAATGTCAACCGCTTGCAAGGGACTGAATTTAATTCCTCACCAACAGGGCAACCTGATAAAGGACCCCCTCTGCCCACCTGTCTGTCTTTTGATAGGAGGTATACCCTTGATAGGAGGTATATTCAGTTCCCAGCCCTGGCTATCTTGCAGCCATGTCTCAGTAATTCCCACAACATCATACCAGTTTCTACCTGAGTCCACTTTATTCCTTATAGTTTGCGCATTCATATACAGCACATCACAGCACTTTGACCTCCGTATTCACTTCCCCCCCTTGCACCGCTCGCAATTGGCCCTGACCTTACTCTGTTGTCCATTCTCAAGCTTTCCTTCCCATTAATTCGAGAATCTTTCGTAATTTTCCCTGTAGCCACTTCCCCTTCAACTCCATCTTTATACTCCCAATTTGCAATCCCTGTCATTGCATGTGTTTGTCCCATATTCCTCTAAATCTTTCTAAACCATGTACCTTTCTAAATTATATTCAATTTAGTAATTAAATTACTATATTACTAAAGTATGATTAATTGCAATTGTGGCCACCTCTGTCACTTGCTCTGGCAACTTGTTTCACATACCACTCTCTGTGTAAAAACTTCATGGATCCATTTAAATAGTTTCCCCCTCACCTTAAATCATTGGTGTTTAAATGAAGGGTCCGGAATCTGCAGTCTCTTGTGCCTCATTACATCTCTGCCCATTAGTTTAGCTTCCCCACCCCTGCAGAAAGACTGTGATTATCCACCTTTGACCATCCGCTCAAAATCTTGTATAACTTTTAAGGTCACTCCTCTGTAGCATTTGTATAGTGAAGTTATTCAGAATGGCAAGAAATAACCGCTGGGAAATAACAAAGATTGGATATATATTTAAACGGGAAAGCAAAAGGAATTGTGATTTTTTTTCAAGAATGGACAGTTATAATTTATTATTTACATGTGTTTAATGGTTCATTTCCTTAGTGAGCAAAGTTTAACATTGATGTTGACCAACAATCAAGTCATGACGGACATAAAGAATTTTTTGTACGCTTGGTGCGGAAAACGCAAGGTTACACCAAATTATGACATCCGTGCAGCTGGTAACAAGAACAGACAAAAGTTTGTGTGTGAGGTATGACATTTTTGGTTTCTGGTGTAAATTTACTCTGTTGAAAATTGAAGATTTTGGGTCCAAAACCAAATCTGCTTGCAGAAATGTTTGGATGGGAAACAATTATAACAGAATGATGTTTTGTCTCGCACTTTGATTTAAGTTGGACTTTTTTTTAAACTTTCACCCACTGAAATTGTACGTCTGACACCGTGTTAATTTTTCAAAATTCTTTGCATATTTTGTATTGAATTATATTAATTCCCCTTTAGACAAAATGATCTATTTGAAAAACAGTTGTATGCACTGGATATTAGGTTATTCAAACTTTTGAGGGTCTCCTTATAATCTTTGCAAACCTAGAAGAGGTTACTAGGTAGGTTAGGTCTGTGAAGAGCAGATTGTGTCTGTATTCTATTGAGTTTAAACAATTAGAGGTGATCTAATTGTGTCATCAAATGCTTCTTATGAGATCAATGGTAGATGGAATTTTAACTGGCAAGCATGAAGTAATGCATTTTGGGAATATAAACTAAGTCATGACCAACACTAAATTACATTTCCTGGAAAGTGTTGTTGAACAGAGACTTTGGGATATACAAACTTAGTTCCCTGAAGATGGAAACATGGGTGGACAGGTGGTGAGGAAGATGTATGGCATTAATTGGCTTAGGCATTGAGTATTAGTGTTGGTATGTCATGTACAATTGAACAAATCAAGGGTTCATCCGCACTTGGAGTATTATGTGCAGTTCTGGTGACCACACCATGATTAAGCTAGAAAGGGTGTAGAAAAGATTCACAGTGATGTTGCCTAGTTTGGAGGACTTAAGTCATCTAGAGTGATTGGGTATGCTTGGTCTATTTTCCCCGGAATGAAGGAAGCTGAGATCAGACATGATGAAGGTATAATGTGTAGGAAAGAACTGTAGATGCTGGTTTAAATCAAAGATAGACACAAAATGCTAGAGGAACTCGGCAGGACAGGCAGCATCTCTGGAGAGAAGGAATAGGTGACGTTTTGGGTCGAGACCCTTCTTCAGATAAAGGTATATACAATTGAGAGTGGTGTATATATAGGACATAAATACCAGTGTCTGTTATTCATGGAGGGCATAGGTTTAAAGTTAGAGGGAGGAGGTTTAAAGGAGATTTGAGGGGTAAAGTTTTCACAAGAAGAGCAGTTATTATCTGGAATAAATGCAGAAGACATGGTGGAGATAAGAACAATAACATAATTTAAGAGGCATCTTGACAGGTACTTGAATGAAGACACAGATGATTGCAGATGTTGAAATTTTATGTGAAAAAGAAATTGACTCACAGTTGCCTGGACTACATCTTTTCCTACCATGTTTCTTGTAAGAATGCTACCCCTTTCCCCCAGTTTCTCTGTCTCTGCCTCATCTGTTCTCAAGATGAGACCTTCCATTGTAGGATTTTTTAAAATGTCCTTGTTATCAGGAACAAAGGCTTCCTTTACTATAATTAATTGTGCCCTCTTTTACATTTCCTCCATTTCTCAGACTTATTCCCTGACCCCCATCTCGCGCCAAAGATATGGTCCACGTCTTCCACCCTACTAGCCTCCCTATTCAATACATCATCCTTTGTTTTCTCTGCTCGCTGCAACAACATCCCACCACTACACCACAGGTGTTACATCCCCTGGCACTTTCCCCAGCAACCACAGGGGATGTAACACCTCCCACTACCCAGGTAGTAGGAATAAACCAAATAACCATATAACAATTACAGCACGGAAACAGGCCCTCTCGGCCCTTCCAGTCTGTGCCGACCATTTATTTTCCCCTAGTCCCATCTACCTGCACTCAGACCATACCCCTCCATTCTTTTCTCGTCCATATACCTATCCACTTTACTTTTAAATGTTAAAATCGATCCTGCCTCCACCACTTCTGCTGGAAGCTCATTCCACACAGCCACCACTCTCTGAGTAAAGAAGTTCCCCCTCATATTACCCCTAAACTTCTGTCCCTTAATTCTCATGTCATGCCCTCTTGTTTGAATCTTCCCTACCCTCAATGGGAAAAGCTTATCCACGCCAACTCTGTCTAACCCTTTCATCATTTTAAAGACCTCAATCAAGTCCCCCTTTAACCTTCTGCGCTCCAAAGAATAAAGACCTAACTTGCTCAACCTTTTTCTGTAACTTAGTTGCTGGAACCCAGGCAACATTCTAGTAAATCTCCTCTGTACTCTCTCTATTTTGTTGACATCCTTCCTATAATTAGGCGACCAAAATTGTACACCATACTCCAGAATTGGTCTCACCAATGCTTTGTACAATTTTAACATTACTTCCCTACTCCTATATTCAATGCTCTGATTTATAAAGGCGAGCACACCAAAAGCTTTCTTTACCACCCTATCTACATGCGATTCCACCTTCAGGGAACTATGCACAGTTATTCCTAGATCCCTCTGTTCACAGCATTCCTCAATCCCCTACCATTTACCATGTACGTCCTATTTTGATTTGTCCTGCCAAGATGTAGCACTTCACACTTATCAGCATTAAACTCCACCTGCCATCTTTCAGCCCACTTTTCCAAATGGCCCAAATCTCTCTGTAGACTTTGAAAATCTACTTCATTATCCACAACACCACCTATCTTAATATCATCTGCATACTTATCCAATTTTCCAACCCATCATCCAGATCATTGATGTACATGACAAACAACAGTGGACCCAACACAGATCCCTGAGGCACCCCATTGGTTACCGGCTTCCAACCTGACAAAGAGCCATCCACCATTACTCTCCCATTACATCTCCCATTTAGCCACTGTTGAATCCATCTTACTACTCCGCCATTAACACCCAAAGATTGAACCTTCTTAACCAACCTTCCATGGGGAACCTTGTCAAAGGCTGAAATCCCTCTCTGCCACAGAGGGTAGTTGAGGCCAGTTCATTGGATATATTTAAGAGGGAGTTAGATGTGGCCCTTGTGGCTAAGGGGATCAGAGGGTATGGAGAGAAGGCAGGTACGGGATACTGAGTTGGATGATCAGCCATGATCATATTGAATGGCGGTGCAGGCTCGAAGGGCCGAATGGCCTATTCCTGCACCTAATTTCTATGTTTCTATGTTTCTATATAGACAACATCCACTGCTTTACCCTCATCAATTTCCCTAGTAACCTCTTCAAAAAATTCAAGAAGGTTTGTCAAACATGACCTTCCAGGCACAAATCTATGTTGACTGTTCCTGATCAGACCCTGTTTATCCAGATGCTTATATATATTATCTCTAAGTATCCTTTCCATTAATTTGCCCACCACTGACGTCAAACTAACCGGTCTATAATTGCTAGGTTTATTCTTTGAACCCTTTTTAAACAATGGAACAACATGCGCAGTACGCCAATCCTCTGGCACTATTCCCGTTTCTAATGACATTTGAAATATTTCTGTCATAGCTCCTGCTATTTCTACACTAACTCCCCTCAATGTCCCAGGGAATATCCTGTCAGGACCTGGAGACTTATCCACTTTTATATTTTTCAAAAGTGTCAGTATTTCCTCCTCTTTGAATCTCATAGTTTCCATAGCTACTCTACCTTTTTCCCTTACCTCACAGAGTTCAATATCTTTCTCCTTGGTGAATACCGAAGAAAATAAATTGTTCAATATCTCCCCCATCCAGGCACGTGCCGTGAGTAATTACTCAGGGTAGGCACTCAGTCCGCTTTAAAAAAAAAACTAAACCACGCATGCGCAGATTGTTCGCTCCGTTAAATAAATAAATAAATAAAAACGGCGACATTTTAATTTCCCCTTCCTAGGCTTCCTAGTCCTAGACCATTTGGGGGAACAGTTCCTTTCACAGCGTGTGTAGAGTCTGTGCCAGGGGTAAAGTTGTGGGGAGGGCACGAGTGTTGAGAAGGAGGGTGTCGGGGATAATGCCAGTAACTCACTCACCGCTACCGCAGCTCTCCGGGCGCGAAGCCTCGTACTGTAGCTGGGGATAGAAGCAGCTCGGGGAGCTACGAGCGGCCACCGGGACCCGACAACAGAACTGGCCACCACTTCAGCGCCTTCTGCTGGCCCGCTCACCTTTGGCAGTGCTCTCCGTCGGAACACCTGTCACCTGCCGCTCGCCGGCTTCGCTCAAGTCAGCGGCTTCCCGCAAATCCTTAAATTCCCACAGCCGAGTAACTTCAATCGTGCTGTCGGAATTCAAGGACATGAGTGAGGCCAGCGAGCGGCAGGAGAAAGGTTTGTAGACGGAGAGCTGCCAGAGGTGAGTGGGGACCGGCAGAAGGAGCTAAGGTGGCGGCTGGTTCTGCTGTCCGGCCCGGCAGCTGCTCAGCCACCCAAGCTGCTTCTCTCTGCCCCCCCCCCCCCCCCCCAGCCTCAGAGCGGTGGCATTACACGCCTCCGTGCAAGGAGCGTCGCAAGTGGATGCTCCTGACCCCTCCTTCATAACATTTGTGCCCTCCCCGCAACTTTACCCCGGGCCAGACTCCCCAAAGGCTGTGAAAGGAGCCCCTCCCACCCACCCCGGGAAATACGGTATTTAAAAACATAAACACAAAATGTACTTACCACATCGTTGGTACACGACAAACCACAGTTGAAAACCCCCCCAAGAAATTTGCGCTGCGCATGCGCAGTAGACTGATGCGCATGCGCAGTGCTGCAAAGGCAGAATTTCTGCTGCCTTCAGCCCCGCTTGAAAGTGACGGCTTCAGGCAGCGCTGACGGCACGTGGGCTGCACAGAGCTTCCCCTGTTACAAGCGCTGCGGATGAAAGGCTCTGAGAATTATGCCTACCTAAGAGATCTGACTCTTACATAGGCATAATTCTCCCATGCCTTTATTATTTATATTTAGTTATTACTATGTTATAATTTTAGTCGGGGTAGGCAGTGCCTACCTTGCCTACCCTGACGGCACGTGCCTGCCCCCATCACTTTTGGCTCTGCAGATAGCTGTCCATTCTGGCTCTCTAATGGTCCAATTTTATCCCTCGTTATCCTTTTGCTATTAATATAGCTGTAGAAACCCTTTGGATTTACTTTCACCTTTCTTGCCAAAGCAACCTCATATCTTCTTTTAGCCTTTCTAATTTCTTTCTTAAGATTCTTTTTACTTTCTTTATACTCTAGTACCTCATTTACTCTATGCCTCCTATAAATATTGTAGATATCTCTCTTTTTTCGAAACAAGTGTCCAAATTCCCTTGAAAACCATGGCTCTTTCCAATTTTTACTATTTCCTCTCAACCGAACAGGGACATAAAGATTCTGTACTCTAACAATTTCCCCTTCAAATATCCTCCATTTCTCTTCTACATCCTTCCCATAAAACAAATGTCCCAATTCTCTCCTTTTAAATCCTTACGCATTCCCACAGTTAGCCTATCTCCAATCAAAAATCTCAACCCTAGGTCCAGTTCTGACTCTCTCCATAATTATATGAAACTAATGGTATTGTGATCACTGGTCCCGAAGTGCTCACCAACGCATACCTCCGTCCCCTGACCTGCCTCATTTCCTAACAGGAGGCCCAGCACTGCCCCTTCTCTGGTCGATACCTCTATGTATTGCTGCAAAAAACTACCCTGCACACTTTTTACAAACTCCAAACCATCCAGCCAGTTTACAGAATGTTTTTCCCAGTCTATTTTTGGAAAATTGAAATCTCCCACAGTCACTACCTTGTGCTTACTACTAAGCATAGACTATTTTCTAAATGGGGTGAGAATCCAGAAATCAGAGATGCAAATGGATTTGGGAATGCTGGTGCAGGATTCCCAAAAAGTTAATCTTCAAGTCGAATTGCTAGTAAAGAAAGCAAACTCAATGCTAGCATTTATTTCAAGAGGCTTGTATACAAAATAGGGATGTAACGTTGAGGCTCTATAAGGTGCTGGTAAGGCTGCATTTGGAATATTGTGAGCACTTTTAGGCACCATATCTGACGAAGGATGTACTGGCTCTGGAGAAGGTCCAGAGGAGGTTTACAAGAATGTTCCTAGGAATTAGTAGGTTAACCTATGATGAGTGTTTGTCAGCACTAGGCCTATACTTGCTGGAGTTTAGAAGAATGGGGGGGGGGGGGGGGGGGCACCATTGAAATCAACAGAATAGTGAAAGGCTTGGATAGAGTGGATGTGGAGAGGATGCTTCAGAAGGCTGTAGAGGCCAAGTCAGTGGATATTTTAAAGGCAGAGATAGATTCTTCATTAGCACAGGTGCTAATAGTAGACCGTTGGAAGTAGACATTTCCAGCTGAGGCAAATAGGACACCGCTGCCCACCTTTTTGCAGACTGTGGATTTGCTAAGAATGCAATGTGAAATGATGCAAGGGTTCGTCCTTAGCACCCGCATAAGAAAGGACTTTCTGATTAAATGGCTGTTCCCAGAATAACACTCAGAGATGGATGCCAAATGCCGCTGGACAACCATAAATTTGTTGAAAGATGCTTTTTGACCTGCCTGAAAATGATTGGTCTTCCAACGCAGCGAGATATCCGTTAAGGAACGCTGCCTTAGGCTCATGCCAGGCTGCAAGACATGCTTGGCAGATGTACAGAAGATCCATGACCAGAGGGCACCGGGTCAATGGCTGCCTTGCCGGCAGTCTGTTCGTTTTTTCATTATTTTTGTTATTTTTCAGTTTGTTAAAAGTTTGTTTTAATGTTCTTTGGTTTGTTTTTTGTGGGGGAGGGGGGAGGGGATTGGGAGAAACTTTTTTCAAGTTCTTACCTTGCCGGAGATGTGATTAATTTTCGGATCACATTCTCCAGCGCGCTCTGCGCCCTTCCATCGATGGAGCTGGAAGCCTCCTCGGACTGACTTTGAGCCTTATCGCGGGGTGTGGACTTAACATCGGAGCTTATTCCTTGCGTGGGATCGCTCCCGCGGCGACCACCGCGGACTTACCATCAAGCTCACAATCAGGAGAGGCCGAGTCTGGAAGCTCCAACGTCGCGGAAGGTTCGACCAGCCTCGACGCGAGGTTCGATCGCCCGGCGCGGGGAATCTGACATCCCCCGATGCGGGAGCTGATCGCCTCGACCCGGAGGGCCAAAACGCCACGGGCTACGTATGTCAAGATCGTCCCGTCAACGGGGGCTTGAGGCCCCCGACCGAGGAAGAACTAAGGGAAGATGACTTGAACTTCATTTCGCCTTCCATCACAGTGAGGAATGTGTCGGAGGTGGATGTTCATGTTAAAATGTGTTTTTGAGTGATCTGTTGCTTTTAATTGTATGACTGACCTGGCAAATGAAATTCCTCGTATGTTGCAAAACATACTTGGCGAATAAAGTGTGATTCTGATTCTGGACCAATACTTGTTTAAAATATTCAATCGGTAAATCAATGAAGCTGCATTGAGGTCAATAGCACCTATTCTTGACATAGGATCATTACCTGTGAGTGCAGACTGATTGTCTGATCCAACTAATTTTGTGGAAAAGGGATTCTATGTTAGTCCAGAGTCAGCTTGTCTATTTTTCACGTAAATTCTAGCTCACTGTTTTGAGCAGTGCTTGGCCACACTACTGAAACTAGAATATTTTGTGCAGGTTGAGCTTGCTTCATTGCAAAGTTTTATTTGCAATGGCGCAAGTGCGGTAGGCCTGTTGAATGTCAGTACTACATTGATTCCTGGAGTGTGCAGGTGATAATTTGAGGAGTTAAGCAGACTGATCTATACACGAGTTTAAACAGCAGAGGTGATCGTATTGCAACATTAAAATCACAGAGATGATGTTTCCTCTGGCTCAGGTATTGAGAACCTGGGGTCATGCTCTCAGGTTGTTGCCTCCTCAGGATAGAGCTGAGGAGATATTTCTTAATCCAAGCGACATGTTTTTTGTATATTTCTTCCTATGATCAGAGTAGGCACAGTCATGTGTGCATTACAGAGATTGACAGATTTTTAGATATTAACGGAATCAAGGGACATAGATTAGTACAGAAAAGTAGCGCTGAGGCAAAAGATCAGACATGTTCTTATTGAAAGAATGAGTATATATAATGGACAAACTGGCCAACTTCTGTTGCTGTGTCTGATGTTGAATTGCATCTTAAAATCAGCATTGCTCATTATCTTTTTTGAGATCTTGAGTGGAATGATCATTTTCATATACTAAGACCTGCTATAAGCAGCTGTATATAATGTAACTTAAATGCATCGGTACAAAACAACACTAAGAAAAGAGAATCTGAAAATGTGCTCATCCATCAAACTTATTTTCCCTTAGGTTCGTGTAGATGGATTTAATTACACTGGTATGGGAAATTCTACCAGCAAGAAGGATGCCCAGACAAATGCTGCCAGAGACTTTGTCAATTACCTGGTTCGAACTGGCGAGATGAAAGCAGATGAGGTTCCCAGCTTGAAGGCTAGTGCACTTATAGTTTTGATCAATGTTTCTCCTACTCCCCTTTCCATATTAGAATTTGTGTTGATTAAGAGCGAAACAGATATTTAATTATTTGATATTTTCCACGTTTGCTTTTGAGGCAATTCAGTGTGGAGTCTAACAATAGTTAGAATATCGGCACTGTAAGGAGAAACACATTTTAAATTTCTTTCAGTCTTTGGAATACTTCCATCTGTTAGTACTTTTCTTCAACTTTAACATTTAGGTGGATGTTTCATGCTTGCTGTTCGTTACCTGAACTTAATGCATAAAACAACTAAATCAGTACTGTTTGATGAATATTTATGTTAGGTTATTTAATTTTGATAGGGAATTGAACCTAATGCTGTTGATAACAGTGAAATTGGTGTGCCAGGGGAATTGCCACCCAGTGTTGCATGTCCTCCTCATATAGCTACAAAGCAGGCTGATGGTGAGTATTTCTGTCTTTTTTAGTGTAATTTGGCAGTTTCAGGCCTTTGATAACATCCATCAGTTATTCCCGTTTATGTGACTGCAAAATACACAAAAATCAGACTCAACTAAAAATCAGGCTAACGCTAGATGTACAATTGTACTTTTAGTTTAGGTTATTACTGTCACGTACCAAGATACAGTGAAAAGCTTCCATTTACATGTTGTCCAGTCAAAGAAAAGACCATGATTACAATCAAACCGTCCATAGTGCACAGATTAAGGATAAAGGGTACAACATTTAGTGCAAGATAAAGTCAGATAAAAGATGGGTCAAAGGTCTTCAATGAGGCAGAGGGGAGGTTGGGATCCATCCTAGCTGATGATGAGAGGACTGTTCACTTGCATGATAACTGCTGGGAAGAAACAGTCCCTGAATCTCGACATTTCTGCATTTTGAAATTTCTGTACCTCTTGCCGGATGGGAGAGGGGTGAAGAGGGAGTGACTGCGGTGAGACTGGTCCTTAATTATGCTGGTGGCCTTGCCGAGGCAGCGTGAAGTGTGTGTTTTTTTTAAATTTAAGAGATATCTTGACAGGTACTTGAATGAGCAGGGTATAGAGGCATATAACACTTGTGCAAACACTTATGATTAGTATACAGGCATAATGATCAGCAAATATGCAGTGGGGTTGCAAAGGGCTGTTTCTATGATGTACAACACTCGCAATAATGTGAAAGAATGTAACAATGTTGGTTTATTCAATATTGCTTAAAATGACTTGATGTAGATCCTAGAGGCAAGGAAGGAGGATTTGGAGGTTATTGGGAACGTGGAGCCAATCTAAAGGAGTATTATGATAAGCGGGATGAACAAGAAGCCCAAGCAGTAAGTGATTGTGTTGTTCTTGTGAAATAATAAGGTAATGTGAAGGACTTTGATAGCTTCATAACCACAGTTTGATTATTTTTTCGCCAAACCCAAGACCAGCTGTTTGCCTTTTAGTTTTCAGATTGAAACAAATCCTACTGCAACAATAAAGATTAATCACCTGAAAAGCGGGCACCTTTATTGAAATCATAGATTCAGAAATTTATTTGGGTTTATTTGTTACATAGGTCCATAACTGCATGTTAATAAAACATTTAGTGATTAGTTAATAAATATACTGTATTTCCCGGCAATGAAGACACTTTTTTTTTACCCTAAATTAAGGCCTGAAAATGTACTTGCGTCTTGGAGGCCGAAGGTTAGATTGTTAGCCAAGAAAGATAGACTTGGCTAGCCCTCAGTACAGCGGCTGTAAAACGATAGCACCGCTGGGGGGGGGGGGGGGGGGGGGTTCCTTCCACAGCTTGTGGCGAGTCTGGTCCGGTCAGCACAGCTGGGCCGCCAGGTGTAAAGTTGCGGGGAGGGCAGGAGCGTTGAGAAGGAGGGGGTTGGGGATCATGCCAGTAATTCACTCAGTAGCTCGGGTGGCTGCGAGCGGCTGCCGGGACTGGACAGCGGAACTGCAGCTATACCCGGGGCTCGCAGGCGACCTGGGAACTGCACCTCATCCTGGGCCTTGCAGGCGATCTGGGGGCGGCTACAGCCAGTCCAGGGGCTTGCAAGCGACATGGGAACTGCAGCTAGTCCCGGGGACGCGAGGGACCTGGGAACTGCAGCCAGTCCCGGGAACACGAGGGACCTGGGGACTGCAGCCAGTCCCGGGACACACAGGCGATCTGGAAACAGCCAAAAACAAATTGAATACATGTGAAAACTAAATTATTAGTATGTATTATTATTAATAATTTATGTATTACTAATATGTATTATTACTAATAGCTAACTTAGTTAGTATGTATTATTACCTTCATTTATTAACTATGGCGATAGATGTGGCCCGCCATCCGCTCACGAACATGGGTCCTGGCCCCTGTGCACAAAAGGTTGCCGACCAATGGATTAAACCAAGCCCTTGGTCCAGTCCTGCCAGCCTTTTTTCGAAATTTAGCGACTCAAAGTGGGTGCGCGTCTTCGACGCAGGTGCGTCTTCATTGCCGGGAAATACGGTACTTTGTTATGTGGCATTGGGATTTAGTCTCAGAATTATAGTAGGTAGAAGGTAATAAAGCTACAATGGATTTCTATGTTACAGGGTTAGCACCAACCAAGATTTTTACTTCCAAACATGGTTATTTACAATGGTGCAAAGATAAGTTTAGACTGGACTAGGAATGACCCTACACAAATCAAAGCATGGACCAACTTAATCTGATGCTTTCTCCAGCTAAGATAGCTTGCATCAGCCAATTCAGTTCATCCAAACCAAGAATTAATACCACACTACATTTGTCATACCATTTATCCATCCAACCAGTATAATGATTAGGTAGACACAAAATGCTGGAGTAACTCAGCGGGATAGGCAGCATCTCTAGAGAGAAGGAATGGGTGACGTTTCGGGTCGAGATCCTTCTTCAGATTGATGTCAGGGGCGTGGGCGGGAGAGAGATAGAATGTAGGCAGAGACAGTAAGACTGATGGGAGAACTGGGAAGGGGGAGGTGATGGAGAGGGAAAGCATGGGCTAATTGATGTTAGAGAAGCCAATGTTCATACCACTGGGGTGTAAATTACCCAAGTGAAATAGGTGCTGTTCCTCCAATTTGCGCTGGGCCTCACTCTGACAATGGAGGAGGCTTAGGACAGAAAGGTCAGATTGGGAATGGGAGAGGGAGTTGAAGTGCTGAGCAACCGGGAGATCAGGTAGGTTAAGACTGACTGAGCTGAGTTGTTGAGCAAAACAATCGCCGAGCCTGTGCTTGGTCTCGCCGATGTAGAGAAGTTGACACCTGGAACAGCAGATACAGTGTGCCCCGACTGATAGAACGCGTTTGGTCGCTGTGAGGCTCCCTCCCCTCTCACCTGTGTGGCTTATAAGATGGAGTACGTCGGGGGAGGGGCGGAAACCAGATGAAAGTGCTGTCGCCAGGGGCTACAACATGCGTTGCAACATCAGCTGTGTGAACGGATTAAGAAGGGCTCGCCGTTGCAGACCAATGGCACTGGTGCCTGGTTTTAAAGTGAAACGACGCAAAATGCTGGATGAATCAGCCTGAGGAAGGGCCCCGAAGTCACCTATCTGTGTTCTCCAGAGATCTTCATCTTCTTACGTATGGCGTGCACCGCCTAAAGTTGTAGGACGACTTGTTCTATTTGACCTTGTTTGATTGTGCATTCGATTGCATTCGTTGAAACAGGGCGGACCACGTGAAGGTTGCAATCTTCCACCCCTCCAGAGATAATGACCCCCTGATTTACTCTAACACATTGTTTCCTTTCGATGAAGAAGGACCCACCTGGTCCACCTTGTGGGCCGGGAGTGGGATCGGAAACTGGGGCTCTAAATGGCCGGGTAGACCATTCCAATCACCTTCACTTTATATTTTATATTTGTTTTATTTAAGTTTCTGACACTCCATGGTGCTTTAGAGACACGAGAGGGGTGTAATTTGCGGGTTAGAGGCATATTGTTCTTTCATTATCATATGACCTCTGTTAGTCCAGAAAATCTGATCATCCAGGAAGGTTCCGGAGCCAAGGGTTCCGGAAAATCCAGGTGTTCAACCTGTACAGGTGTTCAACCTGTACTAATAAAAAGTTATCAGATAATTTTTCTCCCTTTATTGATGTTGCCTGATCAAATATCTACTTCTAATATCTTTGTTTTTAAATTTTACTTTATTTCTGTATATGTCTCTTAAACAATAACTTTTTTTTCCAGACTCTGGAGTCTGAAGGGTTGGATCTGAATGCTGGTCTTCATGGCAACTGGACACTTGAAAATTCCAAAGCTCAGCTCAATCAATTCTTCCAAAAAGAGAAGATTCAAGCTGACTATAAATATGCTCAAGTGGGACCTGATCACAACAGGTTTGACATATTTTGGTTGGGGAGTAATCAATTTGAGGAATTCTGCATTAATTCTGTTCAAGGTTTTCATTTCATGCGATCCTATTAATCCCTACTTCAGAAATACGATTAGATTTCTGCGATAGATATATTATGTTGAAGATAGACACAAAATGCTGAAGTAACTCAGTGGGACAAGCAGCAACTCTGCAGAGATGGAATAGGTGACGTTTTCGGATCAAGACCCTTCTTCAGACTGAAAGTCACGGGATAGGGAAACGAGAGAGATATATGAAGATGTAGTGGGGTATGGAACAAATGAATGAAATTTATGCAAAAAAGTATCAATGATAAAGGAAACTAGTCATTGTTAGCTGTAGCTAGGTGAGAATGAAATGCTGGTGTGACTTGGGTGGGGAGAGAGAATGCAGGGGTTAATTAAAGTTAAATAAATCAATATTCATATCCCTGGGTTATTTTCTTTATCATTGTTACATTTTTGTGTATCTTTCATTCATTCTCTATCTCTCTACATCATCGTCAATATCTCTCGTTTCCCTTTCTCGGGACTTTCAGTCTGAAGAAGGGCCTGGACCCGAAACATCACCCATTCCTTCAATCCAGAGATGCTCCCTGTCCCGCTGAGTTACTCCAGCATTTTGTAATCATCTACAGTTCAAAGGTTTCAAAGGTCTTTTATTGTCATGTGTACCAGTCAAGGTACAGTGATATTCGAATTACCATACAGCCATACTGAAAAGAGCAACAAGACACACAACTACATAAACAGCCACCACAGCGGATTCCCCACATTTCTCACTGTAATGGAAGGCAATAAAGTCTAATCTGCTTCCCTCTTTATTCTCCCGCGGTCGGGGCAGTCGTATCATACGTCGTGGCGATCAAAGCTCCCACAGCCAGTGATCGTAGCACCCGCGTCGGGCGGTCGAAGCTCCTGTGGCTTGGAGCTCTCGAAGTCGTTCTCTAACCAGGGACCAAGAGCTCCACGATGTTAAAGACCGCAGGCCCTCATGGTTGGGGCACCCGAAGTCGATCCCTGGCAAAGGGATCGACAGCTCCACGATGTTCAGTCCTGTAGGCTCACAAAGTCTGGCTCCAGCAAGAGGCCGCCAGGTCCATGATGTTAGGCTGCAGTTTGGACGGAGATACGATACGGACAAAAATTGCCTCTCCGTCGAGGTAAGAGATTTTAAAAAGTTTCCCGCAACCCACCCCCCACATAAAACAAGCTAAAGAGCACTAAAACATGCCTTTAACACATACTATAAAACAACAAAGAAGGAAAGGACAGACATCTGTTGGCGAGGCAGTCATTGCTGACACCACCCGGTTTAAACCAGCATCTGCAATTCCTTTGTACACAGATATATATATATATTGTTATTTCAACCAGTCCACATTGAAGAAGGTGATAGGTATATTGCTTTGTTTGAAGTGGAAATAACGTGTAATGGAATCCAGAGAAAATAATAAGTAAAGTAAGCTAGCTCAGGGGAACGATTGGATCAATACACTTTTTTTTAATGTAAAATTTTTAATAATGGTCATGCTTGGTTTATTCTAGCATATTCACCTTTGATTTGAGGAGCAGGGTGACATTCTACTCCGGAGATTTATTTTTTCTTGGCTAATAACATTGCAATATTACAAGAGTGCTACATAGCTTTTGGGTGAACTATTGTCCAAGATATGAAGTGTTTTTTAAGACGGGTGTAAAATATTCTGACCTATATTCCTCAGCTAACATAAGAGCATAGCATAAACAAGAGAAGCAGAGAAGGGTATACGGCTGCTACTTTACTTTAGTTTATAGATACAGCCCGGAAATGGGCCCTTTGACCCACTGGGTCCGTGCGGACTAGCGATCCCTGCATATTAACACTATCCTACACTTGGGACAATTTTTACATTAACCAAGCCAATTAACCTACAAACCTGTACATCTTTGGAGTGTGGGAGGAAACCGAAGATCTCGGAGGAACCCACGCAGGTGAAGAACGTACAAACTCAGTGCAGACAGCAACATAGTCGGGATTGAACCGAGGTGTCCGGCGCTGCATTCGCTGTAAGGCAGCAACTCTACCGCTGCGCCATCGTGACCGCCTTGTGCCCGTTGCCATCAGTTTAACCTCTTCTTACATTGGTACAATTTTTCTCCAATCTCAGAAATCAACTGTTCTATTACCTCTAAATGTAACTATCCTTCCAGACCTGTGCATGATATTTTGATTGTCGTCTAAGCAGGTCCCTGATTGCATTATGGCTTCTTTATTCTTGCATGTAATCCTCTTGTAGTAAAGGCCAAAATACATGTGACCCCCTAATTGATATTGTCTGTATGTTGATTTTCTCTGATCACCCCACAGCTCTCAATCTTACTGTTTGTTAAGTACTCTGATTTTCCAGTTTTTCCATTTCCATTTCATTTGCTGCATTATTTCCCATGAGTTCAGCCTGCTTTTATCTCTTTGAAGCCGCTCTGGATCCTCTGCACAATCCACACTATCATGTGATGTTTTATCAGCAAACTGTGAAAGGCTAGCACCCCTCAGCACAAATCTGCACCACCTCAACCCAAATAGGACTGTTGGGATTGTTGTTTGATTGTTGTCAAACATTATTTCTCTTTTCTTCCTTCAACCGTATCCAATTATTTTGTTTTTATATGCTGTTAATCCCACTTAATAACGGATTCTAGCAATTTCTCAATGATTGATATCATTAAGTGGTAGTAGTTTTGCTTTGTCTCACTCCTTTCTTAATTGGTAGAATTACATTTGTGATTTTTCAATCTATGAAACTGTCCAATACGCTGCAGAATTGTGAAAGATGACATTTACCAGAATAATTACTACCGCCTTTTTGAATGCCAGCCTCTGCGTTGTGGTAATATATCTGCTCTTCGCTTCTTTAATTTCTCTGGTGTTTTCTATTTTAACTAATCTTAATTTCTTTAACTTCCTCGTTCAACCCAACTTGCTCCCTCCCTCCCCAAAGGTATTCTGTGTTTTCTTCCATAACCAAAGCATTGGTTTAATTTCTGCCATTTTCTTTTTCTCCATTGTAATTTCTTGTATCTCAGTCTGTAAGAGGCTTGATTTACTTCTAATTTATTTTCATATCTACAGAACCATTTGCAGTCCTTTTTGCTCAATTATTTTTGTGGTATGCTATATTTTTCTTTATCAATTTCTTGGCTTTTCTTTGCTGACATCTAAAGTATTTTGTTCTGCTTTTTTTAAACAACATTTTTAGCTTTTTCCTTTGATATTTACTTGACACGTTTTGTTGGATAGCTTGAACATACTTCATGTTAGGTGCCTTAAATATATTTACCAAATGTATTTAATTTGTTAAATATTACTTTCTCATTTACTGTAATAGATATATAATTTAATATATTTTCCTGATTGATCACACCCAATTCATACTTGACACCTTCATCGTTTGGTTTGTTTATATTTAAAATCTTGGAACTTAGTATCTCAAAAGTAGAACAGATCGTGTTATAAACAGTGCGCCACTTAAGAGCTGGGATAAACTGTTAAAAGGAAAATGCATCTCATTAAATTTCAAACTGTTCTTGTATTTCTTAATTATCAACTTTTGACACTTGGTTACTTTATGCCCGCGACTGATTTGTCTGATGCAGGTTTTCTAGATAGCAAAAACACCATATAATATATTTGAGAGCAGAATCTAAATATTTCTGTATTTTACCCATTTGACTTGAACTTTGCATTGACAGAGATGAAAATATGAGTGAATCTGCTTCCAGACAATCCCAATGCCACTTAGATAATGTTATGTCAAGTGCAGAAATACTTACTTTTTTTTCTGACCATTTGACCACTGTCATGTCATGCAGTGGTTTATAATGGTCATCAAGAAGAAGAATGCCAAGGAAGATGGTAGCATAAGAGACCAAAACAAATAATATTATTGAACAATAGCGAATGTAAGTTTGATATATGTAAAATTCATAATGCTAAATGAATGTAAATAGAATAGAAATTTTAATTTTCTTCATTTGAAGAGATATGTAAACCTGAGCAACTATTCTATGTTGATTTGTATTATTTAGGTTACATAATTTACTTAGATTATTTTGACCTAAATTCTGTATTTGGATTATGGCAGATACCTTTGACGTTCAGCTATCACAAAGCCCCATCTCCCACACTTTCTTTACCCCCCCATTAACTTCCTTGAATTTACATTGACTCTAAAATGTATCTGGTTTAGCTATGAAAATACTTTGGCTACAAGAGCAGGTCAGAGGCTGGGGGCTTCTGAGTTTTCTGCTAACTCATGTAGGTTTCTCTCGAACAGACACATGAGACCACGAGACTAGCTTTGAATGCCAAGTTGGGCCGAAGAGTCTGTTTCCACGATGTGTACCTTGATGACTCTTAGTCACTTACTTTAGCTTGACTTAAGTTGGCTTCGGGTCTAAATCTTGGAAAAACCCAATCCAGAAGCACTGATGGAGTATTTCCTCCAAAGATTAAAATCAGAAAGTGTGACGACGGCATGGTGGCACAGCTGTAGTGTTGCTGCCTTACAGCACCAGAGACCCTGGTTCGATCCTGACCAAGGGTGCTGTTCGTATGGAGTTTGTACGTTCTCTCCATGACCGTGTGGTTTTCTCGTGGTACTCTGGTTTCCTCCCAAACACCGAAGTTGTACAGGTTTGTGGGTTTATTGGTTTCTGTGAATTGTTGCTACTGTAGGATTGTGCTAGTATATCGGGATTGTTGGTTGGCACAGACATGTTGGGTCGAAGGGCCTGTTTCTGTTAAAATCTAAAATATAGAATTAAAACAAAATACTGGAAAATTTGAAATAAAAGTAGAAAATACTTCTAGCAATCAACAGCATAGGCAGCATATTTGGAAAAGTCAACATTTTAGGTCATAATTCTGATGAAGAATCTTCTGTCCTGCTCGGTGTTTCCAGCATTTTTTGTTTTTATTACCTTCATTAGAAGGACTGCAGCTGTTTAAGAAGATGTCTAACCACTTTCTGAAAGCAGTAAGGCATGAATAATAAATGCTAGCCTTGCTATCAATGCCATCATTGTATTTCATAGCTATTGTCTTTTAACTGGTTTTGAATACTTCAATATGAAAGCAGAAGAATTGATTAATTTGACTGATAGTCAATTCTAATAGTTTTTTCAGAGTATAATTCTCCAAATAAAATAGGCAAAGTGCTGGAGTAACTCAGCAGGTCAGGCAGCATCTCCAGAGAACTTGGTTAGGTGATATTGTGGGTCGAGATCGACCTGAAATGTCGCCCTTCCATGTTCTCAAGAGATGCTGCCTAACTCGCTGAGTTATGGGTAGAGCTGCGAAACACTAAGGGGCAGAAAACGCTAGTGGGAGTTGTGTACAGGCCACCTAACAGTAGTAGTGGAGTTGGGGATGGCATCAAACATGAAATTAGAAATACGTGCAACAAGGGTAAAACAGTTATAATGGGTGACTTCAATCTACATATAGATTGGGTGAATCAAATTGGCAGGGGTGCTGAGGAAGAGGATTTCTTGGAATGTATGCAGGATAGTTTTCTAAACCAACATGTAGAGGAACCAATGAGAGAGCAGGCTATTCTAGAATGGGTACTGAGTAATGAGGAAGGGTTAGTTAGCAGTCTTGTTGTGCGTGGCTCCTTGGGCAAGAGTGACCATAATATGGTTGAGTTCTTCATTAGGATGGAGAGTGACATTGTTAATTCAGAAACAAGGGTTCTGAACTTAAAGAAAGGTAACTTTGAGGATATGAGACATGAATTGACCAAGATAGACTGTCAAGTGATTTTTAAAGGGTTGACGGTGGGTATGCAATGGAAGGCATTTAAAGACTGCATGGATGAACTACAACAATTGTTCATCCCAGTTTGGCAAAAGAATAAATCAGGGAAGGTAGTGCATCCATGGATAAGAAGGGAAATCATGGATAGTATCAAAACTAAAGATGAAGCATACAAATTAGCCAGAAAAAACAGCCTACCAGAGGACTGGGAGAAATTCAGAGTCCAGCAGAGTGGGGCAAAGTGCTTAATTAGGAAAGGGAAAATAGATTATGAAAGAAAACTGGCATGGAACATAAAAACGCACTGCAAAAGTTCTTATAGATATGTGAAGAGAAAAAGGTTAGTTAAAACAAATGTAGATCCCTTGCAGTCATCTGGTGAATTGATCATGGGGAACAAGGACATGGCAGACCAATTGAATAACTACTTTGGTTCTGTCTTCACAAAAGAAGACATAAATTATCTGCCGGAAATAGCAGGGGACCGGGGGTCAAATGAGATGGAGGAACAGAGTGAAATCCAGGTTAGCCGGGAAGTGGTGTTAGGTAAATTGAATGGATTAAAGGCCGATAAATCCCCAGGGCCAGATAGGCTGCATCCCAGAATACTTAAGGAAGTAGCCCCAGAAATTATCACTAATGCCCCAGCATTAGTGATAATTTTTCAAAACTCTTTAGATTCTGGAGTAGTTCCTGAGGATTGGAGGGTAGCTAATGTAATCCCATTTTTTTAAACGGGAGGGAGAGAGAAAACGGGGAATTACAGACCAATTAGTCTAACACCGGTAGTGGGGGAACTGCTAGAGTCAGTTATTAAAGATGGAATAGCAGCACATTTGGAAAGCGGTGAAACATTGGATTTATGAAAGGTAAATCATACCTGACGAATCTTATAGAATTTTTTGAGGATGTAACTAGTAGTGTGGATAAGGGAGAACCTGTGGATGTGTTATATCTGGAGGCTTTCGATAAGGTCCCCACATAAGAGATTAGCATACAAACTTAAAGCACAAAATATTGGGGGATCAGTATTGATGTGGATAGAGAACTGGCTGGCAGACAGGAAGCAAGGAGTAGGAGTAAACGGGTAATTTTTAGAATGGCAGGCAGTGACTAGTGGGGCACCGCAAGGCTCAGTGCTGGGACCCCAGATATTTACAATATAAATGATCTGGATGAGGGAATTTAATGCAACATCTCCAAGTTTGCGGATGACACGAAGCTGGGGGGCAGTGTTAGCTGTGAGGAGGATGCTAGGTGACTTGGATAGGTTGGGTGAGTGGGAAATGCATGGCAGATGCTGTATAATATGGATAAATGTGAGGTTATCCACTTTGGCGGCAAAAACAGGAGGGTAGATTATTATCTGAATGGTGGCCGATTAGGAAAAGGGGAGATGCAACGAGACCTGGGTGTCATGGTACACCAGTTATTGAAAGTAGGCATGCAGGTGCAGCAGGCTGTGAAGAAAGCGAATGGTATGTTGGCATTCATAGCAAAAGGATTTGAGTACAAGAGCAGGGAGGTTCTACTGCAGTTGTACAGGGTCTTGGTGAGGCCACACCTGGAGTATTGCGTACAGTTTTGGTCTCCTAATCTGAGGAAAGACATTCTTGCCATAGAGGGAGTTCAGAGAAGGTTCACCAGACTGATTCCTGGGATGGCAGGACTTCCATATAAAGAAAGACTGGATAGACTCGGCTTGTACTCGCTGGAATTTAGGAGATTGAGGGGAGATCTTATAGAGGCTTACAAAATTCATAAGGGGTTGGACAGGCTAGATGCAGGAAGATTGCTCCCGATGTTGGGGAACTCCAGAACAAGGGGTCACAGTTTACGGATAAGGGGGATGTCTTTTAGGACCGAGATGAGAAGATCATTTTTCTCATCACACAGAGAGTGGCGAGTCTGAGGAATTCTCTGCCACCAAAGGTAGTTGAGGCCAGTTCATTGGCTATATTTAAGAGGGAGCTAGATGTGGCCCTTGTGGCTAAAGGGATCAGGGGGTATGGAGAGAAGGCAGGTACAGGATACTGAGTTGGATGATCAGCCATGATCATATTGAATGGCGGTGGAAGCTCGAAGGGCCGAATGGCCTACTCCTGCACCTATTTTCTATGATTCTATGAACCCACTGAGTTCCTCCAGCACTTTGTGTCTTTTTTTGAAAACCAACATCTGTAATTCCTTGTGTCTATAATTCTCCTATCATTTTATACCATAGGAGAAAAAAAGGAATGTATTGTATACTGATCTGTGAAAAGGCCAGTATGAGCAGGTCTTTTAAAACTTGAATGACAAAAATGTGACTGGTTACACATGAAACTTTCTGTTTGGTTGAAAATCAAATTATTCTGTATGTCATGGTTATGGTACCAGTATGTTTCTCAGCCAGCCTGCCTTGCTACACACAGCTTTCTAGGGGGTAATAACCTGGTACCCCTATGAATGCTAAGAGCACTTCTATGTTGTAGTAGACATCTGCAAATTGGGGATGAAAATCAGAAAATTTCACTCAACTCTTGCGTCATTATACTGCAGCTGGGTGATTCTCATTGGGAGGGGGGTGACTTTCTTGAGTCACACAGCAGAGATCTGTTGACAAATCCTCAAAGTTGAATCTTATGTTTAGAGGTTACAAATGTTTGCAATTCTGCTCTAGTTCTTTGTGTTTTGCTGCTGCTTGATCTGATGATATCTGCCAGCATTTTGTATTTTGCTCACAATTGCAGCATCTGCAGTTCCAGGTGTGCCGATATTACTGCTCCATTACCAAATCTCCATAAAGAATGCTCACTTTGAAGATGTTCTGCTCGCTCTGACTGGAGTTCAGTGAAAACCCTCTTATTGCTTCTCCTCTGATTTCTGCTGCTGTCCCACTGTTCACTTGCCACGGTTTGTCCTATTCCCACCAATCCCCTGTCCTGAAGAAGGATCCCAACCTGTCCATTCCCTCCACAGATGCCACTTATCCTGCTGAGCCCCTCAAGTACTTTGTGTTTTGCTCACGATTCCAACATTGACAGTTACTTGTGTCTTCAGATTATAAACTTTGTTGGTGCAAAATATTCAACATCACATTTAGTATGTTGGTGTAAGGAGAAAAATACTGCAGTTGTTAGAAATCTGAAGAAAAAAAAATACTGGAACAATTTAGACTCAAATTGATGACCATTGAACAGATGCTGAAAAATTAGACAAACAAAATTTAAGGGAGAGGCGGAGAGAACAAAAGTGTAAGGCATAAGAAATTAAATGCTAGGAAGGGAAATATTGTAAGCAACAGCAGAGTGATAATGAGACAAAGAAAGAAACAAAGGTATGGAGAAGATGTATTTTGGAAACAAGGATCAATATCTGCAGTTGCTAAGGGAGATTACTGCTAGAAAATGAAATTGCCCCAAATAGCTGCAATTGTTAAATTCGTCATTGAATCTGCAAAGTTCTGATGTCATTGTAAAATGGTGCCAGGTTAACAAAGCATAGAAAGAGGAGATTGTATGAATATGAACAAAAAAAGGGAAAATGGCAACAAATTTGATGATTCCTTATTCAGACCAAAAGTACAAAGTAGTTTTACAGCTTTTAGTGTCTTGGAAAATAGACAGAGAAAGGGGGTCTGTTAGGACTTTAACATTGCTTCAAATAATGGCACAGCTTGGCCCCATTGCTGGTTGCGAATGTCTTTTTTCAGTTCACATGGATGACCTGAGCTTCTATTTGTCTATCCTTCATATTCCCATTTTCTGTCCTTGGCCTCCTATGCTGTTCCAATGAAGCTCAGGATAAGCCTGAGGAACACTATTAACTTCTGATTCAAATTGCTGGAGTAACTACATCTCTGACCATGGATCGGTGACTTTTCAGGTCAGGACCCTTCTTCAAACTGATTTGATGGAGGGGGGAAGAAAGCTGGACGAGAGAAGGGGCAGGACAAAGTCACGCAGGTGGATACAGGTGAATGGGGGGAGGGGACGTTGATAAGCAGATGGTTGGACAAAGATGAAAATATAGAAGGTATGAGAAAAGGATTGAAGAGTTGCAAATTATGAAGCTAGAGGGAGAAATGTAGGTGGCAAGGGAGAAAAATGTGTAAGTCCCGGTGGGGCGCAGAGGAGCGAGGAGAATGGTTTAGTAGTTATCTAAAATTGGAGAATTCAATGAGTTGGGTTGTAAGATACCCAAGTGGAATATGAGATGCTGTTCCTCCAATTTGCATGTGGCCTAACTCTGGCAGTGGAAGCGGTCCAGGACAGAAAGGTCAGTATGGGAATGGTAACCTTACTGTCCTGGGCTGACTCCATTGCTCGAGTGAGGCCACATGGAAACAACAGGCACAGCATCTCATATTCCGCTTGAGTAGCATAACCCAAGAGTATAAACATTGGATTCTCAAATTTGGGGTAACCACCCACCTCACCCTATTTCCCCCCTCTCCCTTGTGTCCCACCTGGACCTGCTCCTATTTCACCCCTTCACTGACATTCCTTCCTCTAGCTTCACAATTTGCTATTCTGCAATCCTTTAGTCTCATACCTCTTGTCTTTTCATCTCTGGCAATGGATCTAACCATCTACCTATTTTTAAAAAAAATGTTTCCGCTCATTACTTGCCAGGCTTTGTTCTGCCCCTCCCTCTTCCAGCTTTCTAACTCCCCCATCCCCACAATTAGTCTGAAGAAGGGTCCCAACCTGAAACACTACTTATCCATGACTCCAGAGATGCTGCTTGGCCTGCTGAGTTATTACATTTGCATTTGATTTCAAGTTATTTTTAGTACCCCACTTATTTCCCCTTTAAACAGCTTGTCCATTCTTATTTTACCTTGCGTTATTGACTAATATTCAATAATCTCCTGTCTCTCAGCCTAACATTTTTTTTCTTCTCACCCCATTCCACTTTGCTGCAATTTAAAACCTATACTTTTCTACTTCCAACAGGTCATAGATTCAAAATGTTAATTGCCTCTCTTTTCACAGGTGATCCCTGACCTGCTGAGTATTGCCGATATTTTCTATCTTAATATCACTATAAATTAATTGTAATAACCCATTGGGGTGAATGTACAGTCATGTTTTTATTTAATTACTGTATTCACTAATTTCCAAAATTACAGTCTATCTTGTGGCAGATATTTTGACTGCTGTAATGAATAAAATGTTGATATAAATTTTCTGAATTAAAGTGACAAATCTGTCCATCCCTTATTTAATTTCTCATGGGAGTGCGGTGACACCAGAAATCTCTCTTGCAAACATGTGACGTTGCTTAGGCCGCACTAAGCTGTCACATGGAATCCTTCCATTGTAGGATAATGGTCAAAGCAATCATACACAGCTATTGATTTCTGGTGTCACTTTTCCTGTAGGTATTCTAGGGGACCTAGGGCTGATGGAGATTGGAACTTTATTGAGCTTGGCAGAGAAACATACTGGCATCCAAGAATGGTGGATATTGGGCCTATAAACAGGCTTCTCTGAATCGTGAAGGTGCTGTGCTTGATCTCAGTTGACCAAATATAGGATCAGAAGTGAGTTGCACAGATAAAAAGAAGCATGTAAAGTAAAGTAACAAAGGAAAACTGTGGATACAAGAACTTGTTTCCAGGCCAGAATGGTAAATTGAAAATTAACCTTTCGGTCATGTCATTTGATATATTCGAAAATGCATACCGGTAACTTGTGTATTGATGCATATGTTTAAGGCATCAGAGCATTTGAATAATAAGATTCCTAAATTGGATTGTCTGAAAAGCAAACTAGTTCCAGCTCAACAGTTTTCTATTTAAATACTAATGTGTAGTTGAAATTAATCATTTATGAAATGCTATTTCCAATGTTAAAGGCCCTCTTATTTCGTATTAAACGCATGAATGTTTTCGTTATATATGACCTGTTGATATTTTGTTCAAAGTTACAGGTTGTAGTCGATTAAATGAAGAAATTCCTTGTGCAGCTTAAAACCTGCATGCCAATCACAATTTTATTTTTGTCTGTGCATGTTTTACAGATTGTCCCTATAATTAAAATCTCTCTTGACTCATTATGTAGTTTAGTGGGCAATTGCCTCCAAATCGTTATGCAGAATTATAAAATTGTGTGTAAATAAAAAATTGGGCTCCAGTATTAAGAACACACTGTTCTTCCTAAAACTGGGAAATTCGATGCTTTCGATTTAGCATTGTTTTATTCATTGCATCAGTCATCTATTTTGTTTCCGATGCAGGTACAAAGTGGATTCTCAAATGTTTATAGTTTATTAAATCCTTTATATCTGAATGTTCCCACCCAAATTTTCTGTTTAGAATGGCCAAACTGTGGATTATGGAAACTGCAATATTCAACAAGATCAAACTGCACATGGGAGGTTTAAAATTAAGTTGTAGGTGATGGATACCCTGCTGTTTTTGGCAAAAAAATGTATTGACGTAAACCCAGAAATTAACCATAAACTCTCAGAATTCTGGTGTTTTGATTGATTTTCTATTACAATTTGGTATTTTTGCAGTAAACGGCTGCATACTGAGTATTTGGCTATAATTCGGCTTTGTTATACTCATCCCCCTCGAGGTGTGCAGGTGTTTGTAACTGAGGCTCCCCTGGATATCCTCCCATCTCCCATGTTTCAAATTAGAAAGTCACCTTGTGGGAAATTATAAGTATAAACATTCCATCTTTAATTACTATCTAGTGTCACATGTGCCATCAATAACGCATTGTTCCAAATGCTTCTATCACTTTGTTAAAATTGGTTGTGCTTGTTTTGGAAATGCTTTGCGTATTGATCTGGTTTATTTCGAAACTCATCAAAAGGTAGAATATATTGTATGTTTGAAACTTACCGTGAATTTAGTGACCACTGCTACAAAATGAGCAGTCTTGCATTCCTTCTTAAATCATAAATTAAAAAAAATATTTCTAACAGTTTCTTTAATCAAATGTCGTGTGCTTTTCTGGAATTTATTTTACAATTTGGTGTAATCATGAATGTAGAAGTGCTAAAATTATGGAGCTAATTTGATGTTATGCATGTCATTGCAGGAGTTTTATTGCAGAGATGTCTATTCACGTGAGACAGCTGGGAAGAAGTAAGTAGCGACTTAAATTTTGACGTGAACAGCTGTTCAATAAGGATTGTATGGAAGCTGTTAAAATGATTGATGATCAAAACTTGACTGCTTATAAAAGTTTCTCAAGGACTTTAACGTAGCGTATGAATTAACAAATTAAGTATACTGAGAATAAAACTGGGAGAATATTTCTGCAGGATAGCACAGAATTTTTAACTTTAGTGAAGATTGTAGTTGTGGAGGTGAATTGAATTAAAATAAATAAAAGCAGACAATTTATGTTTTATTAATTTTCGATAAAGACATTTTGCAAAAATTAATAAACACCATGTTCCTGTCAGTCACATTGTCTTTTATTGTTTGTACGTTGGTAAGTGCTGAGCTATTTAAATGGCAACTCTCTCTTAATGAATTTAAAATGAGAAAATACCTACCAGAGTAAATGGAAAAAAGAAAATGTGCTTTTAGGCAACAGTAACTTGAAGGTAAGATTCTTGTTGGATGGAGGTTTTGTACTCATGATTTATAGTATTCGGTGGGATTTTGTGTTTTATGATGGAATTTTGGACAGTGTCTCATTTTGAATGTGAGTGTAGGTTTATTTGTCCCACAGTTGCTGCATAGTGCAATAAAGATATCATAAATCACATTCTGCTGTTTAGAAGGAATAGCCACATGGGTGATCATGCAATATGGCATGTTTATACCAGCAAATGAAACAGAAGAACATAATAATCAAAGGAATAGGAAGTATTCTGCTCCACGTGCAGAAACATGTACCTCCCAGTTTTGGCCATCACCCAGAGAATTGTGAATTTGTGGTATTCTCTGCCACAGAAGGCAGTAGAGGTCAATTCACTGGATTACTTTAAAAGAGTTAGATGGAGCTCTAGGGGCTAGCGGAATTAGGGGATATGGGGTTAGGTCGGCACTGGTTACTGATTGTGGATAATCAGCCATGATCACAATGAATGGCAGTGCTGGCTCTAAGGGCCAACAAATAGCCTCCTCCTGTACCTATTTTCTATGTTTCTATCCACTTCAGAAATAGTTTAGCATTGTTTTATCCTTGGGTTTATGGACCAGGCAGATTCCCATCAATATGTACTTGGTATTAAAGGATGTACTTGGTATTTATTCTCGTTTTACTTTCCTTTGTACATATCTTTGAATAATATGTTGTACATCTAGAAACATAAAGCCCCTGTCCCACTTTCACAACCTATTTGGCGAACTCTGCCCTCAATTGCCCTTGACTAATACTCGCAGCATGGTCGCCACAAGGTCGTAGGAGGTCTTCGTAATTCTTCCTCATTCTCGTGAGTGGTCTCGAGGTACTCGTGGCCTCAAGTAGGTTGCGGCGTTTTTTCCAGTCTGATAAAAAATGTCCACGAGTAAAAAAAAAAGGTCAGCATGGAAAAAATTGATACTTTTTACTCCGTAGGTAGTTCGTGGTGGTAGCCCTAGGTAGTCGTAGGTTGGTAACTGGCCCGAGAAAAAAAATGCAAACTTGACATCTTTTTATCATGTGATCATTCTCCACTCGTAGCCATAGTTGGTCTTAGGTGTGGAAGACTGAGGTCGTAGACATGTTCGGAGGAGGTCTTTTACTTCGGCGAGTCAACACGACCTTGGCATTATTTTCAACTCGTCTAGGGTCTTCTAAACTCGTGGATTAGGTCGTCCAAGTGGGACAGGCCTTTAGGATTGCAAAGAATGCCAAGCTTTCATTCAGTTACAGTGAACCCTCATTATTACAGACTTTTTAAAATGGATTTGGTTGTAGTGTGCTGTCTCTTTAAGAACACAGGCTGCTTGCTACACTGTGGAGGCTATTGAAATTGTCAAGGAATTGCTTCAATGGGCATTTAACTGTTATACAATGTTACAATAGTCAGTAGTAAGTAAGTAATTTTTATTTATACAGCACTTTTAAATCAAATCACGTTGAAGCCAAAGTGCTTTACAGAGGAAAAAAAACTTAATTACCATACATACCTATAAAAAAGAACAAAAGGACACAATCCCCTTTAGGATTCAACATGAACTTCCCCTAACAGCAGAATCAACACTTTTCACTGTGAGGGAAGGCACCAAAAAGTCCAGTCCTCCTGCTCCTCCTAGACCACCCGAGGTCGGGGTCTATTTGAGGGCTCCGCAGCCAGTCGCCGCAACGGTGGCCCGATGTTATCGGCCCTCCTGCCGGGAAGATGGAACACCGGCATCAGGTGAACAGTCCACAGCGGCTTGGAAATGTCTGGGGCGGCCGCTTCCTCCCCGGAGACAACGGCACCTGAAGTCCTCAGGCCGCGCTGGTTGGAGCTCCGACTCTGGCGATCTCGTATCCCAGGCTCCGCGGTGTTTTAAATCCAGTGCCGCCCACGGCTGGACGACCGCAGCCACAGCTCTGTGATGTTGGGAGTCGGCAGCCACAGCACTCTGGAGCTTACCGCACGGCGACCTGGGTAGGGCATCGCCCCTTCCGTGATGGTGTCCCAGCGCTTTGCCGCCGCCAAAGCTGTAGTCCCGGCTGGTCCCGGCAGGAAACGCCGCTCCAGCCCCGACGGTAGGCCGCACGGAGAGGCTGAAGATGCGATTCGGAGGAAATCCGCAGAAATAAAGTTTCCCCCTTCCCCTCCCCCCACCCACCACATAAAAAAAAAAGACCTACAACAAACAGGACTAAAAATAAAAAAGGGCGAACGGATGGACTGCAGGCAGAGCAGTCATACACAACGGCACCCCACTTCTGCAGTCCACCATCTACAATAGACAATAGGTGCAGGAGTAGGCCATTTGGCCCTTCGTGCCAGCACCGCCATTCAATGTGATCATGGCTGATCATCCCCAATCAGTACCCCTTCCTGCCTGCGCCTCATATCCCCTGAAATAGTGGACTATTTTTAAGAGCCCTATCTAGCTCTCTCTTGAAAGCATCCAGAGAACCTGCCTCCACCGCCCTTACAAACAGCACAAAGGGCCTGTCCCAATACCCAAGAGCTCTCCCGAGTTAAAAAACCCAAAAAAACTCATGGTAAGTACGTAGAATGTATGTACCGGGCACGTCGGAGCTCGGGACGTCTCTTAGCAGCTTGTAACACTAACGGCAGGTACTCGGGAAACGCGGCAAGCTCGTGACGTTTTTTCAACGTGTTGAAAAATGTCCACGAGAGCCCCGAGTACCTACGAGCGGCTATTACTGTAATTCTCTGAGTTTGAATCGGGGGAAACTCGGGACAACTCTTGAATTATCTCGTACAGTGGGACAGGCCCTTTAAATATTTTTAGCAGTAACAAAATAAATTTTGAGCTAATAAAAATAACTTTTCATTTGAAAACAGCTCGTTGTTTCACAGAGTGACTGCTGGGTGGTTGGAATAAATACCGTACCTATTTACTGTGGACAATCGGCATTAAAGGACATAATTACCTTCCCCCCCCCCATGAGCCGTTTACTGTTTTTTTTTCTATTTAGAACGTGCTTACTAATTACATTGCATCATTGTAATCATTTCCCATAATAAACTGATAATGCCAGTGAAATATCCTGACTGGGCAATCCTAGTTAGCAAAACTGCATACATTGAAATTGGTATTGTCTTCAGTCGGCTGGATAATTTGGATTATTGATTGTGATTTTGTAAAGCACGGTGTAGGTCACAATTTAAAGTGAATTGGTTTGGAATTAAATGGATAGCATACAATATTTCAGAAGGCAACTGCCATGAAAATTCATGTTGCATTATTTTTCCGTGGTTGAAAAGTAAGTTCCAGTTTAATTTCTGAGAGCATTTTTTGAAGAGATTTGAGGATTAGCACTCGAGTATATCTGAAATTGCAAAATATCAGAAAATTAGGTACAGTGATAGTGTAACTTCACAAGTGATAATCTCAGAGCACCTTATTGCCTGACCTGATTTTTATCTGTCTTTTATTGAGTTAGCAGATTGGAAAGTCTGAAAAAATAAAAGTGCTGATCAATAAATAAGCAAGCCATGCTGACGTATGAATTTAAACTTTCTGTCATCCTCTCCCTCAAGAAATCACAGCCCGTGAACATGGTTCAAACAAGAAGCTGGCTGCACAATCATGTGCACTGTCATTGGTCCGACAGCTCTACCATCTAGGAGTGTTTGAAGCTTTCACTGGACATACAAAAAAGAAAGAGACTGAAAAAGTATGTAACTTAATGACTCACAGAATACTTATTTATGGATGTTACATTGAAAATTACAGCAGTTAATGCCCAACCAGGATCACTTGGGTTCTAGCTCCATGCAAAATTAAAGTTCTTGCAAAATGCACAGTAATGCCAACTACTTCAAGGATGGTTTTGTGTCATACTTTGCTTTTTATCTAACTCCAGCATGTAACCTTTGTTTTGCATGAAAGTGTACTTATTTATGATACCATAATCACGGGCAAACAAATTTAAATTTTGAATTGTTTATTCTTCAGTTGGAACCATACGAGGTGAATATTGCAGGGGAGTTGGAACGCCAGCTTGAATCTGTTGTCAATGAGCTGGGATTGCAGTTGGCCCCACCAGTAAGTATATGTAATTGAGTAAGAAAACATCTTGAGAATCTATTCCAATTTGATTAAAAATTAGATTAAAATGTTACATCATTGTTTATCAACTCTCCCACCACATCAATCATCTCGAATCCTATGTATCCAATTTCTGATCGTCCTTGCTTTCTCCCTCCCCTTCCCAGATCTCCCACAGCGTAATGTATCCTCCTCTTCCTTTCTTCCTGCCCCACCCCCACATCAGTCTGAAGAAGGGTCTCACTTATTCCTTCGCTCCATAGTTGCTGCCTCTCCCGCTGAGTTTCTCCTGCATTTTTGTCTACCGTTGATTTTTCCAGCATCTGCAGTTCTTTCTTAAGGGCCTGTCCCACTAGCGCGCGATTAGACGCGACAAGCGCGACCTACCGTGGTCGCTTTAGTCGCTCGGCCTCGCGTGACCCTGTCCCACTGCGATCGCCGGAGTCTCGTCGAGTTGTGTGTAGCTGGTGTCGACATCGCGCGTAGTGTCCAAAAACCGACACTGCTCAAAAAATTACGCGCGGCAAAATCCTGTCGCGCAGAACGTGATTAACGTGATGACGTTTTGACGTTGTGCGTCTTCAGCGTGGCGTTGCGTGATGACGTCACTGCCCGACGTCGTGCAACGCGCATGCTCATGCGCATCGTCACGTGATGAAAAATAACGTCCTTCCTTCGGACGTCGCGCGTGTAATCGCGCGCTAGTGGGACAGGCCCTTCACTCGCACCGGGATCGCCTGACCCCCACGCGACCCCCGCGTCCGAATTTGTCGCGCTTGTCGCGTCTAATCGCGCGCTAGTGGGACAGGCCCTTTAAAGATTTAAGAGATTTGATGCCTTTACTTCCTCATCTTTTGCAGAGGTATTTCCCACAAGAGAAGCTGGCATAGAGGAACTGTCCCAAAGCAATAATTTTGATAGTTCACATGATTAATTTGTTTATTGGTGTGTTCACAGGCTAATTGTCATTATTGACTTGCAATTATTTTATTCCGTAGCCCGAAGACCCAGAAATTCCAGTTTCACTGACGATTGGAAAGCTTGCCCATTTTGAACCATCGATGCGACAAAGCTTTGCAGGAGTTGTACCGTGGTCACCTCCTCAAGTGAACTGGAATCCTTGGACCAGCAGCAACATAGATGAAGGACCTCTTGCATATGTAAGTGCAATACATGCTCTGTATAAATCCACAATTTCCAATGAAGGTCTTCATTATATGTTATCTTTTGCTTGAAGTGTACACCAATGGATATCATGATCTTGTAGGTTGAGGTGTAATTGAGGTGTAATTTCGTACTCTAACTGGCATACATCTTTAATTGAGGTGTTCAATCACAAGCCTAGGGGTTTAATTATGAATATGTGGCTTGACTATTCCAATCAAATATGGCATTCTTGGCACAGATTATATTGAAGAGGGCAGTGTAATGTAAATGTAACAAAATTTAGATCCATTTTAGAAATACTGACTATTCATTCCCCATTTCAGTACAGATGCCAGTTTCACACTAGGTTCTAAATTTCAGGTTTGAAGCATTTCATCAGATGGTTTTTAACATTTGGATTTGTAAACTTGAAATTGTTATCATAAAGTCAAAGTCTGTTCTAATTAAATATATCAACATCATCTGTTAAAATGGTGAAGATGGTTTGTTGTACAATCAAGGGTCCCCAAATCAAAGCCACTGCTAAAATATCCATTATCGTTTGGTCACTCCAGCTATTTCTAATATTTGCTATCATTGTTTCACTGAGAATCAATTTTACTATAATTGAATTGTTTACGAAGACAAGCTGCTAATTGTAATCATCCTTCATTCAACTCTCAAATCCAACAAGGAGCGACTCAAAAACATTGCCTACTTATTTAAAATGTCAATGGTACACGATTTCCTCAGCATTACAGCTGCATGAATTTTTGATTTCATCTGATCTTATGAGTGAAAGATTGCTTTGCAAATGTTTTTTTCTATTTGTTATTTAACAGACGCAGCCAGATGTTCTTGTATAACATGGTTATCCTTTTTATAGGCAACGCCTGAGCAAATCAGTCTGGATTTGAAGGATGAGCTACATTTTCAGATGCAGAATGATACCAATCTTCAAAATGTATGTAACTATATATTTTTAATGGACACCTTGCATTATTCAGTTAGTAATTTTAAATACCAGTTATTAAATTGCATGCCAGTTTTCAATGTGCCTGTTATAACATGTTGATATTTTGTGTTAATTGAGGACTCTTAGATTTGATTCAGAGTTTGAGCTCAAGTCTCTGATATTGTTTGTCTAGTTTTGAGCTAATAATTTTAAGTTGGGAGGAGTGGTTCAGTATTGTCAGAACAGCGTCATTTTAGGAAATCTATTACTTTCTCCACATACTTGATATTGTTTCCAGGTTAAACACATTTACCTCACTTCATTATCAGTAAATTTGAATTCTGTTCAGTTTTGTCCACATGTTTCTGTTGTTTGATTTCAGTGAGCCCTTTTTTGACATGCCTGAACTACCTGATTCATTGAAATATATCTAATAATTCATCTTGAATCTTGAGCAAAACACAAAGTGCTGGAGGAACTCAGCAGGTCAGGCAGCATGTGTGGAGGGAATCAACAGACGACCTTTCTGGTAGGGGCTCTTCTCAGACTGATGGTTTAGGTTTGTTTAGAGATATGGGAGAGAAATCGCTAGATGAGAGTGTGGGAGAGAAAGCTGGGGTGGGGTAAGACTGGCAAGTGATTGGTGGATACGATGAGGGGGGTGGGATAATTGGCAAATGGGTGAAGATAGTGACCAGTCTAGAGGTGAAAAAGAAACAAAAGGGTGTCAGATATGGAAAGAAGAGGATGAATGAATTCAAAGCTGGAGGGAGTGATAGGGGATACATAGGATTCGAGAGGACAATGGGAAAGGGGTGAAGGAGCAAAATGATTGATGTGGTGGGAGAGTTGGGTGCATAGTGATGTGGAGGACAGGTGAAAGTGATGAGAGGTTAAGGGAGTATTAGGGGAAAGATAGATCAGCCATGATTGAATGGTGGAGTAGGCTTGATGGGCTGAATGGCCTAATTGTGCGATGGAGTGGATTCTGCGGATGTAGCATATTTGAATTTTAAAGTGCCACTTAAAAGTTTGTTTCATAGCACAAAGGTTGCTGAGGTTGTGGGTAATCTACTGGCAGAGAGGCTGAAATAGGAAATTAGTTAATGAAGAAGAATTGAAATTAATGGACATTTTTCAGTGTCATTTATTTGGTGCCACAGTAGTGTGATCCATATTGGACTCTCGTATGTTCACAATTTACATAAATTGCTTAACTGAAAAGGCAAAATGTTGCATATCTAAGTTTGTACTGATGTTGATGGAGGATTATGTGGGACTGTGACCTGTGAGGCATGAGCACAAGGGCAGGTTTGTCAAATGATTAAGAAGGTGGTAGCATGATGTGGGAAATATATTTTATGGTGATAAATTGGTAAACATCTGTATGTATAGGTGCAGGAAGGAGGTATGGAGGTACAACATGCAGTTGGGGAGATGCCAAAAACTAAATAAGCAATTCCTGCTAATTTGTATCTGGCACTGGTGAGACCACACTTTGCACAATATTGATCCAGTATGTGAGTTAGTGGCAGTAATCTACAAGATTAAATAATCAAGTTCGGTATTCTGAAAAACGCAAGGAATGGTGGGATTTGTCAAAGGTCACAGCAGCACAGTTGCGATAAGCATTCTCTGCAACTGTGCTGCTGCACGTATACAGAAATGCGTTTCATCTGTAGTCAGGATCGAACCCGGGTCTCCAGCGCTGCAAGTGCTGTTGAATTGTTACTGGACCGTCCCCGTCCCCTCCAGAGCGTCCTATCCCTGTCGAGAGGCGGCTGGAGATGTTCGGGATGACCCTGGACTGACGGGACATGGGCGCACTGCAGTCGTGGCCCCGGCTTACAGCCAGCGCGGAGAAGAAGCACTAACTCCAGCTCAACTCTTCCTGTCCCGCCGGGTTAACCGACAGCCCTGGACTGACGGGACACTGGCCCGTTGCAGTGGCGGCCCAGGCTTACAGCCAGTGCGGAGAAGAAGCTCTACCTCCACTACTCCGGGCTAGTGTCTTGTCGGTTAACCCGGCGGGACAGGCACAGTTGAGCTGCAGCTAGTGCTTCTCCGCGCTGGCTGTAAGCCTGGGCCGCCACTGCAACGGGCCAGTGTCCCGTCAGTCCAGGACTGGCACAGTGAGCTGGAGTTAAAGCTTCTTCTCCGCGCTGGCTATAACAGAGCTGTCAAGTTGTACGGATTTTCTGTATTTTGTACGGAGATGCGATCAGAATACAGATGTACGAATTTGCTTTTTAAAATACGTTTTTTTTTAAAAATCAGCCCGCCTTCCTATTTCATCTTGTTACTTAAAAAATGCATGGATATAATACTGTAACTTAAAAAAATTATATCAGATTAAATCTATTAGTATTTTAAATTTCAACATCTGGATTGTTATTTTTGTAAGCTTCGATCTGCCTATCCTGCTCCAGGTTTAAACAGTGCTGTCAGTTTAACGCGTGGGAATTTTAAATGTTATGGGTTCTAAAAATAGCGCTCCCTGCTGGACTTTTCACACATCGCTGTGGGTCACAGACTGTTAGCAGAGGGAGAGAGGAAGGGGAGTGGGAGGGAGGGAATAAGAGAGGGAGGGAGAAAAAAGGAAGGAGAGAGGGAGGGGGAGGAAAAGAGAGGGGGGGAGAGAAAAAGGGGGAGGGTGAGAGGGAGGGAAGGAGGGAGAGAGGACGAGGCTTCCAAAATGGCTTCTACATCAGCATCTGGTGCTAAAAGCAGGAAGCAGCCGTTCAAACAGCAGTATACAAAGAAATGGTAATGAATGCACTAAGAAAGGTACGTAGAAGGTGCGTCAATTGGTAGCAAAGTTATACATTCTTGTACTCTTCCAAGGCTATGACCGCACATTTAAAAAAAAACAAAAAACTTTTTTCAGCAAAATGGCACCGCGTAAAAATACTGATTTCCTCAGCAAAATACTGATTTTCAGGTGCTAGAATACTGAAATGCTCTGACAAAACTTGACAGCTCTGCTGTAAGCCTCGGCCGCCACCCGGACAGGGATGGGACACTCGGGAGGGGATGGGGGTGGTCTAGTAGCAATTCAACAGCGCTTGCAGCGTCGGAGACGCGGGTTCGATCCTACCTACGGATGAAATGCAGGTCTGTATTCATGCAGCAGCACAGCTGCCGAGAATGTTTATCGCGAGTGACCTATGACCTGGCCATGCCCGGTCGGAATACCAAATTCGCTTATTGTGGGGTGAGGATTACCCTGTGAGGAGATATTGAATTAGACGCACCGATTCATGTTAAAATTTAGAGAAATGAGTAATATCCTTGAAGTAAACAAAATCTTATGAGGGATTGGACCAATTTACCAATGGCTCTGTTTTTGAGTAAAAATCTCATTGAGGCTACATACCTCCCATTTACTCTGAAAACTCCCCTGACTTCACAATCTGGCAACACCTTTGTTTTCTGCAATCTTTGTGCATCCTGAATTTAATCATTGTGTCATTGTCAATCTTGCCTTGATTTGGGACTTAAACTAAAGCTCTAATGTCCCTTTCTCCTTTTAAATTGCTCCTTAAATTCTAGCTTTTTGTTTACTAAACTTTTATCAATCTTAGTATTTCTTTATGTAGCTAGTTGTTAATATTTTATTTAAGAAGGAACTGCAGATGCTGGAAAATCAAGGGAACACATAAATGCTGGAGAAACTTCACCTGCTGAGTTTCTCCAGCATTTTTGTTTACCTGTGAATATTTTACCTTGTTTTCATATTTCCAATTTGATATACAAATGTAAGTTATTTTTATTTGTAACACTAGAAATTTGGAATAATTTGGATGTATTGAACCCACTAATTGATTATTTTTAAACGTGCAATAGTTTTCTACCTGACAATTGAATTTTGTGTCATCCACAGATAATGAGTGAAAGAAATCAACTGCCGGTCAAAAATTTTGAAGAAGCAATTCTTGAAGCAGTCAATTGTAGTTCAGTAATCATTATTCGAGGGCAAACCGGATGTGGTAAAACTACTCAGGTCCCTCAATACATTCTGGATGATTATATCAAGAAAGGAAAAGGTTCCGAATGTAACATTGTAGTCACACAGGTGCGTGAGAAATACTTGCGGAAGACAGGCCACTAATGTACTATTTTAATGTACAAGTTAGTCTTTGTGCTTGTCCACTTAATATGCTTCGACTCCATCTCAATAGACAATAGGTGCAGGAGTAGGCCTTTCGAGCCAGCACCGCCGTTCACTGTGATCATGGTTGATCTCCAAAGAAATGGATTTGTTCACTTGGTTTTAGATAAACCTGCAGTGGACAAGTTATTGCAGTTGGATACATAACAAAGTTATAGGGCCTGTCATGATAGGTTGCATCAGTTATAGGATACAGGTTGCATCAGTTATAGGATACAGAATGTTCCTGAGCATGGGCTATTGATGTCATCTTTCTGAAACTGAACCAGAATGTTCATAATCCTGAACTGAGATTTGAATTTTGTACCCATGTTATCACAATCTTAACAATGCTTATTTCTACCCCGTCTCAGCTTGACTGCTGCTAAAAATCGCCTCCATGTTGCCTCTAGACCTGACAATTCCAATAGATTGTTTACTAGTGTTGCTTTATTTACTAAATCTGAAGCCATTCTAAACTACTACCACTACACTATTGTTCCCCCAGGCACGAGTCAAATCATCACATTTGTGTTTGTTTACCCACACTGCCTCCTAGCTTAGCAGCACATCGGATTTTTAAATTATTTTCCTCGTCAAATTATTTCCTTTCCTGCCCATTCCTATTTCTTAAACATTCTTAAACCTTATTACTCTTTAAGACGTCCACCTTCCTTTGGCTTTGGCCTTTTGAACACGCTCAAATTTAATTGCTCCAACATTGAGCGCTGTACCTACAACTCCCAAAGCCCTGACGTCTGAAATTGAATCCTAAACCTCTCCTTTTAAAGATCACTTTTAACAATCATAAAAATCAATTTTCTTGATTCAGCATCAGTTCCTTTGGTACATAATATTCCGGCAAAGTGTCTTGGGATCAATTTGTACTACTAATAATGTTTTAAATACAAGCTTTTTTCCACAACTCACAGTTCATATAGGTTTGGGTAAGTTTGTTTGTGCAGTCAATTTTTTGTGTGTATTTAGAAACTGTGATGGAGTTTCTCAATAATTTAGAAGATTTAGAGAAGTTCTTGAAATATCTGGGAATCACAAAATTATATTTTTCTCTTTTCTCACCCATCTCAGAAAATGTTTCCAAATAACTGTAGATTAGCCCTTATTAATTCATGCTATTTATAACCTTCACCACACATATGTGCATGCCACCCTTCACATGGTATAACGGTACTACACAAAGACTCTCTCTCTCTCACTCTCACTCTCACTCTCACTCTCACTCTCACTCTCACTCTCACTCTCCTGTAAGAAGACATACAGATGCTTTGTATGGTAAAGCCTTAGTACTGGAAGTTATGTACATCACGGTTTCACTGTTACATTTTTTTTTTTCCTTTTCCAGCCTCGACGTATTAGTGCTGTGTCAGTTGCAGAGCGTGTTGGTTGTGAACGAGGAGAAGAGCTCGGCAAGAGCTGTGGTTACAGTGTTCGATTTGAATCCATATTGCCAAGGCCACATGGCAGCATAATGTTCTGTACTGTAGGTTGGTATTTGCATGACAGTTATGTTACAGTAACATTCACCATTGTCAATCCTTATAGACTATGTCACGTTAATGTTTATTTTTTATGATTGGAAAGCCTTGTGCAAGATACAGATATATAGGGAAAGTTAGAATGGCTCACGGTGGGAAAGTTTTAATTTTGTAAGCAAATTGTATTGAAGCTTAGCTTTATTTTGGATTGTCCCAAACCACAATGTCCAAGTCGTTGTCTTACTGAACTAAAATGAGACATTGGTTATCCAGGCAAGAGCTGAGAAGAAATCTCTTCTTTTAAGGGCAGTGCTTCCACAGAATTCTTCAACTCTTCTTCTTGCGTTTGAGGCGGCAGAAGTCTGCAGCAGGGTGATGCAACTACGAAGGCTATAGAGGCTTGATTATTGAGTAAATCCAAAACTGCCATTGAAAGATTTTTTAAATAGGTGAATTAAAAGATGGAACTGATACAAAAAATGGAGCTCAGATCAGCTGTTGAATGGCAGAGAAAGTGTTGGGACCAGTTGACTGCTTTTTCTTTGGTTGATTTTTCTCTGAATTCAATTCTGTTTGCAACATTTGTGACAATCTAGTCATTAATAGCTTCTGTGGTCTGGAACTTTCTTCCTTTGCTATCTTTCACACTGCCAACACTGGCAAGTGTCTACGATGATGACACAAGGAACTGCAGATGCTGGAATCTTCAGCAAAAATCAAATTGCTGGAGGAACTCGGTCACGGAACATCTGTAGAGAAAATGGACAGAAAACATCTCCGGAACACCGGCTGTCCCCTCCCAAACCAATGTGCACATATTTCTCCCACTACTACCTAAGCCACTCTGTCCTTTTTCCTTGTCCAAATGCTTATGTGCCATCTGTACCATATTTCCCCTCCCCCCCCCCCCCTCCTGTCCTCTTTCACTATAACCCTCCAGCTTGCATTTCATAATCATAAGAGGGAGCTAGATAGTGCTCTTAAAGATAGTGGAGTCAGGGGATATAAGGAGAAGGGAGGAACGGGGTACTGATTAGGGATAATCAGCCATGATCACATTGAATGGCGGTACTGGGTCAAAGGGCCGAATGGCCTACTCCTGCACCTATTGTCTATAATTATCATAATCATACTTTATTAGCCAAGTATGTTTTTCAACATACGAGGAAATTTAATTGCCATACAGTCATACCAATAAAAAGCAACACGACACACAAAATACATTTTAACTTAAACATCCACCACAGTGACTACTCCACATTCCTCACTGTGATGGAAGGCAAAGAAAGGAGGGAAAAAAAACCTTTTCCACTTCCTTATCTTTTTTGTCTATTTTCACCCCTAGCCTTTGTCACTTACTCCACTCATCTGCCAATCGCCCCTCTCATCTGTATCCACCTATCACTTGACACGTTTTACCCCACCCCGATGCCTCTTTTCCACCTTTCTTTTTTACTCCATGTGTGCAGAATAGTCCTGACCTGAAACGTTGTCTGTCCATTCCCGCCACAGATGAAGCCTGACCCATTGAGTTCCTCTAGACTTTTGTTTCTGGGAGAGTACTGGTTGTTGTGCCATTTGTCGGCAGTAACCGAGTACGGTATTATCATTGTATGAAGTTGAAACAAAGAACTGAAGATAATGGCTAATATACAAAAGGACACAAAGTACTGGAGTAACTCAGTGAGTTAGGCAGCATCTCTGGAGAACGTGGATAGTTAATGATCGGACCCTTCTTCAGTCTGATTCAATCTGCTGAGTTACTGCAGCAGTTTGTTTTGTTTCATCTTAAAACTAAGCGCTGATGCCGCTGGTCTGCACTAACAAGCCCATCCCCCTCAACTACCCAACTGGTTGCCCGAGGTGGCCCGCAGCACAGCCTCTGGCCGTCAGCTCCCCCCTTAGTCTACCGCCAATGACAAGGCACACCTGACCACCGCTAGGCCCCCTCCTCTTCTCTCCCAGCAGCCTCTGCCACCCTGCCTGCTCCTGCCCAACATAACTTTTCCAATAGTATGTCCATCAGAGATGCGGGGCTCTCTTTTCCAAAGTTATCTGTCTATCTCTTTCCTTTTTTAGGAATGCCAGTGTCATCTGAGTGATCTTCCAGTCCTCCAATACCACATATGCAACCAGAAAGAATTAAGAAATGTTAGAGCCTGTGCGATTTCCTCCCTTGCTTGTTTTAAATGCATATTTCTACACTTGGCAATTTATCCATGTTTAATTTTAGAGCCGTCAGTTGAACTGAATGGCACTGTTTCCCAACCTGTGAACTGAAGCCAATTCATCTTCAGTCCAGGAAGGAAGACTTGAAGAAATGTAAAAGTCCAACATTGAAGAGAAATTAGCACTATTGTCTTTCTGGTTAAAGGATTAGGTTGAAAGTTGCTGTTTTTTCACCGTGCAAATTTCAATGTGGTCAGTGAGCCTTTAGTGAGGTGGCATTGATGTGGGGTCAGATGTATATTATCACAGTTAATAACAGAGCTTGAGCAGTGTGCAGATAAGTAAAACTACACCGCCACATGGGTCAGGACCAAACCATGCAGCCTTCCCAAAGATAGACATCAATGTAATACTTTGTTCTTAGTAAATATGATGCATTTTATATTATTTTAGGTGTATTACTGAGGAAGTTAGAGGCTGGCCTTCGTGGCATAAGTCATGTAATTGTGGATGAAATTCATGAAAGAGATATTAATGTAAGTACACAAACTCTTTATGGGATGTCTTGGTAGTGGCTCTGTCTATTATTGATATTTTTTTTGTCTTTTTTGCCCCCCAGAGGCAGTGATTATTTTATTGCCTTGCAGCACCTTAAATTAATACTTTTTATTGACTAGGGAAGTGCGTGCTCCCATTGCCACTATTTTTGCTAATATCATTTGCCGGCATGTTCGTTTTTTTTGTTGCAGATATTCTGTTGATTTTACAAGCCACCAGTTAGCAATGTAGTGCATGTATTACTTTTAGAATCTATCCCTTTGCCTTTACAAACTTTGATGTGATAAAGGGCATGGTTGATATAATTTAACAGTATTGCCTCAATTGCCCCATTTCTTGATGTTTATCAATTATGTGCCATCTTGCATCCATAAATTTCCCCTCAGCCTGAAAAATACAGTTTCATGTTTATATGATATTTTTCCCTTGAACTTCGAAAGATTTATTACCAATGAATATATGCCAGATCATGATTTAGAGATCCTTGCTTATTTGTCAATCACCACAGTAATATGGTTAATGGTGGGTTGTTTTTTTACATCAACAAGATATTTTTGACAAAATGTAAAAGAACAAATTTTCTCTTTGGGACAATCTATGAGAAATAAGTGTGATGTTGAAATGCTTAAATCAATTTTCACTGCATACTTGTTTGGGATATATCTGTGGATTGAATTTCAAGTCTTGAACCTTGACCAAGGCTTGATTGTAGATACTTGCATACATAGTTTAAGATTTTCCCTACTTTACATTTCTCAATGAGTGTGCAAAATATCCTTTGAATATGAAGAGTTTGTTAACCCAGTTCCATCTTTGATTATTTTTCAAAGTTCAATAATCTTTGTGTTGTATTGAACAGTTCGATATTGTAAATAAAAATTATCCATAATTTTCTTTCAGACTGATTTTCTTCTTGTGGTTTTACGTGATGTTGTCCAAACATACCCTGATATCCATGTTATTCTCATGTCTGCCACCATTGACACAACCATGTTCAGAGAGTATTATTTTAACTGTCCAATAATTGAAGTGCATGGAAGAACATTCGCCGTTCAAGGTACAATTTTATCCTTTATAATGATTTGTGCATCTTTTAAAGCATGTTCTGTTTGTGCGTGAGCCACAAGAAACTGCAGATGCTGTGGTCTTGGTAAAATGCAAAGTGCTGGATTAACTGTGCAGGTCAGGCAGCATCTGCAAAGGGAAAGAATAGGTAATGTTTTGGGTCATCACAATGATTGTAGTAAGGGGGAGAAACCTGGAAAAAAGATGGGGTTGGACATAGCCTGACAAATGATAGGTGAGTGCAGATGAGGAGGGTTTGATTGGCAGATGAGTGGAGTAATTGACAAACACCAGACAAAAGAATGTCAGATCAGGAGAGAAAGGTAAAGCCAGCGGGAGGGTTATAGGTGGAAGAGATTGGAGGGAAAGAGGACGATAGTGTGGGAGAAAAGGGAATGCATCAGGGCAGGGTTGGGATGGGTTTTGGGGCATAGGAAAGGGTTCATGTTACGTAACATCTGAGAAGTAAATTTTCTTGGGTAGCCTCTGTCGTGGTTAAGAGACTCAGGGTTGGATAAGATGACACAGACACAAAGAATTCTTCAAGAAGACGAAAGCCTTTATTTGCAAACATTGGCTGGAATACTTGGAGACGCCAACCGCCTGTCCGTTCTCTAATTGCTCTCAGATCACAGAAAAAGACTGCTTTTTATTATAATTTTACAGCCATATCTTCTATCTTATCTTGCATGCTGTACTCCTCTCGCATCAGTCTATCTTTGATTCTAACATTCTCTGTCTCGCCACCATTAACTACCGATCTTGGTTCAGTCTTATTAAACTTATCTAGATTCTTCCATTTCCCCTCATATCTCTTCCTCTTTCGCCACCCTTAAATTTCAACTGTTACTCTAATCTCCCAGCTGTGTCGACTTCGCCACCCTTATTTCCCAGCTACAGCTGAAGGTTACACACCATATTATAATGTTACATACTAGTTTATAAGTTGAGTACAAAGATACAAATGTATTTATTAAGAATACAAAGATGCAAAAGTAGAAATAAGTAGCTTGTTTAGTGTCTTGTTTACTGGATAAATGATTTAATTAAGTGCTGCTAAATGACTAACAATCATGCGAGTTTGAGTAAAATAAGCTGATGTCTGATTACGTAAAATAGCTGACATCTGCTATTATATATACATGTATACTTCTATATAACTTCCATACCTCCAACCCAAATGGTACGAACATAGAATTCTCCAGTGTTAAGTAACATCTCCATTCCCTTCCCCCTCTCTCTTTCTTGTGTCCCAAATCCTTCTCCCTACTTTGGTGTATACCCATTTCTCCCACTATCTTGCTCTCTTTTCTCACTCTCTAGCCTATCTCCCCACGTCCCCTTCCACCTATATCCCTGCCTCTGGCTTTACATTTCACTCCTCTTCATCTGATACCCCTTTGTCTCCTTTTCATCTCGAGCCTTTGTCACTTACTCCATCTATGTGCCATTCAATCCTTCTCACATTTATCTATTTGGCAGGATTCGTTCCACCCTTGCCTCTTTACCATCTCTCCTTCCAACTACAATGTCTGGAAAGGGTCCTGGCCCACAATGTCACTTATCTTGGCCCACAATGTCACCTATCCATTCTCTCCACAAATGTTGCTCCAGCTCTTTGTGTTTTACTCCAGTGTGTGCATATTGTTTTAGTTAACAGAGAAAGTAATTTAGTTGAAAGAGAGCTTAATGAAAAAATGAGTTGATTTCTAAAACACCAATCATCAATCTAAGAAAAATCTAAAAGCTTTAATATTTTTCTCCCAAGGAGAATAATAACAAATGTGACTGACGTATTAGTATCTTATTTTAATGCTTCATGTGTGAAGATTTGCAAATAGTTGTGTAAAATAATTGTTTCTTAATTCAATCCCAATTGACTGACCCTTTATGTTAAGACTGACTGGGTTTTAGATGCATCCCTGTATTGATCATTCAAACAATTCAGTACATCTTAGTAGCATATGTATGATTGTTACTTCTGTCTGATTTGTGGGTTTGTCATGTTGAAATCAGCCTAAACTATTAACCCTCAGCTACAGATTTTTACCATTTGTAATCTGTGACCTGATTTTTTCGATTCCAAATTATGGCAGATTTGTGTTATTTCTTCCTTGATTAATTTTCTACTTCAAGTACTTTTGCTGATTATTCCAGAATATTTCTTAGAAGACGGTATCCAGATGACTCGTTTTATTCCTCCTCCGAGGGACAAGAAGAAAAAGGACCGAGATGAGGATGGTGGTGGTGATGATGAGGAGGTATAAATAAATCTGGAATGTCATTGATATTTAAACTATCAATATAAATCTCCACATTGTCCATTAAAACCAGCAATTGGTTAGAAGAAAGTAGAAGTTTTTTTTCATTTAAATTGAATCAAGTTTGTTGAATTATAATAATGTCTACATTGTTACAGGTTAACTGCAACAACATTTGTGGTGATGATTATGGGCCAGAAACCAAACGTGCTCTGTCGCAGATGAGCGAAAAGGAGACCCCATTTGAACTAATTGAAGCGTTGCTCAAGTATATTGAAACATTGAATGTAGATGGGGCAGTTCTTATTTTCTTGCCTGGGTGGAACTTGATTTTTGCCATGCAAAGACATCTGGAAGTTAATTCACACTTTGGTTTGTGCTTATCTTACTTTTTATGCAAGCTATTTTCTCCAATTTATTTACTGATCTGAATAATATTTTTATCCTCAGTCCAACTTTTATAACATGTGATTTGAGAGTAATTATTGTTTTCCTACTGTCCATAGTTTAAAAAAGGATATTAGCCGCATTCTTTTATTCATAACACATATAAAGGTGTGAAATATAAGTAGTTTTGTTGTATTTTATCTTCTGAAATTTCATAAACTTGATCAGTAAATACTAAGAATAACTATTATGACTATCCTGATTGATATCAATATAGTTGAGAATTGTGTTCAGCTGAGACATTTTGATATGCAACTTACTATGGAAATAATCCTTCTCATAAAAATTCTCTAATATACGATAACTAAGTAAAACAAAATTTAGAACATCAAATAAGTTTCCGAATCTTAAACTTGTTAATTATTAAATGCATATGTAAACTACAAAAAATAATGTTAATACTTAAAGAGAGTTACCTGACTTACTGAAGCATTTTGTCGAATACCATTTAAAGATAGAATATGTTTTTAATGAGAAATATTGAAGTATTTTATTGAAGCACTAAAACCTTTTTCTACTTAACAGGAAGTCACAAGTACAGAATTCTGCCATTACATTCGCAGATTCCAAGAGAGGAACAGCGCAGGGTGTTTGATCCTGTACCACCAGGAGTGAGAAAGGTTAGATACAGAAGTATATTTTTAATTTAGATCTGAATGTGAATTTACTATTATTATTATTAGTTCATAATATTGTATTTAGAGTACAACTACAATTTTTTTTTTTTTTAACGGAATTCAGGTGAGGGTGGAATGAGGGTTAAATGATGGGTTGTGGACCTATAGAAGGAATATAAAATGGGCTCTTCCATATTCAGCACTGAATTTTCAGAGTACCCAGATTAGATTGTACTGGCAAAAAACCTGCAAGGTAGATGAAGCTTTTTCAGTATCCTTGCAATAAATATTAAGCAGTGTGGAATTCTGTGAAACAAATCAAATATATGTGCAATGGTCTTTTTTAATTATTCTTCACCAGGTCATTTTGGCCACAAATATTGCAGAAACCAGTATTACCATCAATGATGTGGTTTATGTCATTGATTCATGCAAGTAAGTGAATATTTATTTTTTGTTTTTTAAGCAAAATATACATTTGTAAATATTTGAAGAAAATAAATTTGATGGAGTTCATATGTGCATACCAACAACTTTAATGTTTCAGAATCTCTCTAGAATCATAAAGATTCTTCCCTTCGAGCCAGGTTGTCCATGCAGACCAAGATGACTGTCTTGTTAGTCCCATTTGCCTGCTTTTGACCCCTGTTCTAAATCTTTCCTAAAGTGGTTTCTAGAAGAATCTTTTTAGAATCTTGTATGTATTTTGAAAAGAAGATATAACAAAAATAATCTGGACAGCAGCAGTCAATTGCTCTGTTCCTGTATTTGGATGAAAGATTGGCCAGATAACAACAAATATATGATTCCTTTCAAATACCTCATAGAAATATAATAAACCACATAAATAAGCCTTTCATCCACACGCCAGCTTTGCAATTCCATACGTTCAAGGCTGATATTTTTCATGTTCCACATTCCTGTACTAACCCTCTACCCCATGATTTCCTTAACATTTCTCAACATAATAGTTGTTCTGATACGTGGAGAAATCCAGACTCATTACCCTCTGGGTGAAGTGATTTTATTTTGCATGTGTCCTGAATGAATGATCCCTTATTTGTGAAGGGATGAACATATAAAGTATTGAACTAGATAGGAAGCAAAGTTTTTAAATAAGGGTGCAAAGAATTATTTGGATATTCTGGAGAACATTCTGGAAGAAAGTGTGGGCAGAGGGGGACAGTTTAAGAAAGCGAAAGTTTGCACGTTTAATACAACGGTCTTGGTATGCAGAGGTCAAGAAATATTCATTTGAACAGTTGAACCTCCTATTCCACATAGGTTAAGAACGGATTGGTATCCTCACACACTCATGTCAGAGTGCCACTATCACATCAGCTTCAACATGAATCCCTCTTTCAGTGGCCCCATAATGCAAGAGAAAATAAGCTTGCCATAATTTAGAACTAACTGCTGTGATCCTCTTGTGCTTTTAATAAAACAAAGTTCTTGTGTAGCATAGACATGTGATTTTTTTTGCTTGTAATTAGTGAAGAATTTATAAGCAGTTGATCAATGATTTGCCATTGGTTCAATTGATGGTTCATCTTTTGCATGCCTGAATTGTATTTCTAAGAGTTTTGAAATGATCTTGTGCATTAGACATACCCAAAGAAATACTCAGAAATCTAAGTTCATTAACAAGTTTAAATTGTTCATTCACGTGTTAACTGTATTTTATTTAAATGTATTTTTCAGGCAAAAAATGAAGCTTTTTACATCTCACAACAATATGACCAACTACGCCACAGTGTGGGCTTCCAAAACCAATTTGGAGCAGCGACGGGGTAGAGCAGGTCGTGTCCGACCTGGCTTCTGCTTCCATCTCTGCAGCAGGGCACGATTTGAGAGGTATGAATGAACTAATTGACCTTTAAAGTTTAAAATGAGCAGAAGTATTTATGTGAGCCTTGCATTATAGGTCACTAAACTTGTTTTCGAATAGATTTGAATTTGTTTTAAATTGGTTGAAATATGTTTACATTTGCAGAGGAAAGAAATGCTGGAGTAACTCAGTGTGTCAGGCAGCATTGCTGGAGAGCATGTCTAGTTGATGTTTTGGGTTGAGACCCTTCTTCAGACTGATTGCAGGATTGGGAGCAAAGATGAGCGGAGGGGCAGGACAAAGCATGGCAGGCTATACGTGAACAAAGACGAGGTGGGGGTTTGCTAGGCAGTTGGTTGGACAAAAGCCAGAGATGAACACACACAAGGTGTGAGACAAAAGGTTAGAGTTGCGAAATTGTGTAGCCGAAAGATTGGCGTGGTGCAAATTGTTCAGGAATGTAAATGGGAGGGGGGGAGGGGAGAGATCAATCAATCAATCAGATTTATTAATCACATACACATTAAAGTGCAGATAAATGAACTTGCCAGCAGCGGTACAGTAAAAAAGAACACACAATACACAATAAAAATTTAACATAAACATCCACCACAGCATTCTTCACTGTGGCAGGCACAAAGTACAGTCAGTTCTCCTCCATTTTTCCCCCGTGGTCGGGGCCATAAACCTCCGCCGTCGGCGCTGCGGGCGGCCAGATGTGCAGGCCCTCTCGTCTGAAGCATATGTCCCGAATCGGTGCTTCCATACCGGAGACCGCGGCTTCAAGATGACGTGAGCCTCAGGCCGGCAGTCGGAGCTCTTCTCCAGGGATCCCCGGCGAGCGATCCTGCTCCGGATGGTAAGTCAGTCGTAAGTCACCACCGCGCCTGGACATTTCGCAGTCCGCGGCTTCAAGATGTTGAAGGCTGCAGGCCGGTGCGTCGGAGCTCTTCTTCTCTGGGGATCCCCAACGAGGGATGCTGCACCCACGGCTCGAAGCTCCACAGACCGCGGCTTCAGATGTTGTAGGCCGTGGGCCAGCGATGGGAAATAGTCCACGCTGCGCCTGCTGCTGAAGCTCCTGGCCCGACTCCGGGAAGGGCCGCACCAATCCTTGGTGTTAGGTCGCGAAGGAGGCGACATGGAAAAAGTTGCCTCTCCGTGGAGGAGGCGACCAAAAGCAGTTTCCCCCGTACCCCCTCTCACCATCCCCCACACAAAACACACCGAGAGACATTAAAACACACATTTGGACATACTAAAAAAACAAGAAAAGTAGAAATAACTAACACGCTGCTGGCAGGGCAGCCGCCTCGCTGCGCCCCCACCAACAGATACGTGTAAGGTCAGCTGGGGCTCAGGAGATGAACCGTGTTTGGTAGTTAGCTAAAGTTGGATAACTCAATATTCATACCGTTGAGTTGTAAGCTACCCAACATCCCTCCCGTTTACTGTTCCTCCTGTTTGCATGTGACCTCACTCCGGCAATGAAGGAGGGTCAGGTCAGAATGGGAAGGGGAGTTGAAAGGTTAACAACATTTTCAGAATGAATTCTAAATTAATATGGAAAAATATGAATTTCTGGATTGTATTAGGTTCAGGTGGTGTTTCACTAACAGTCTAACTTTGTCTACTCTCAGACTTGAGACTCACATGACTCCTGAGATATTCCGCACACCTCTTCACGAAGTGGCTTTGAGCATCAAACTTCTTCGTCTGGGAGGAATTGGACCATTCTTGGCTAAAGCTATTGAACCCCCACCTTTGGATGCAGTTATTGAGGCAGAACACACTTTGCGAGGTGAATCCTAGTTACTTGATATAGAAGCTGCTTTATATATAAAACTAATGGTTACATGTAAAGAGTGAAACTACCTTGCTGTAAATTACTGCTAAATTGTATTTAAAAGTTGTGCAACTTTGAATGGGAAATACTAGAAAGAAATTAAGATTCATACATTTGTATTGTGAGATTCTGTTCCATTTAATCACTGGTAGATTGTTCAGTAATATTGAAACATTGAAAACCTAAATGTAAAGTACTGTTGGATTAACATCAGTACAGATTGAATTATACATTTATCGAAACTAGTGTTCATCATAACCCTAATTACTATTTTATTGCAATTAGAAATGGGGGCTGGCTCAATGGGAAGGATGAACCATCACTGTTAACTGAGGAGGTAATGAAAAAATGTGGAATCAAAACTGGAAAAAGTACTGGAGAATGTTCAAGGTGGAAAGGGAGTCGATGATATGAGGGTATTGCCAGGGCTCGAGGACATGAGCTATAGGGAGAGGTTGGGAAGGCCAGCACTCTATTTCTTACTGCCAAGAATGAGGGGTGATCTTCTAGAGGTGTACAAGATCATGAGAGGAATTAATCGGGTAGAGAGTCCCTCAGGTAGACACAAAATGCTGGAATAACTCAGCTGGTGAGGCAGTATCTCTGGAGAAAAGGAATGGGTGAGGTTTCGAATCGCGACCCTTCTTCAGACTGACGTCGGGAGGGGGGCGGGACAAAGGTCAAATGTAAACGGAGACATCAAGACTAGTGGGAGAACTGGGAAGGGGAGGGGTTGGAGAGAGAGAAAGCAAGGGCTATCTGAAGTTAGAGAAGTTAATGTTCACACCGCTGGGGTGTAAACTACCCAAGCGGTAGTCTCTTACCCACAGTAGGGGAATCGAGAACCAGAGGACATAGGTTTAAGGTGAAGGGGGAAAGATTTAACAGGAACCCGAGGGATAACTTTTTCCACACAAGGTGGGTGTATGGAATAAACTGCCAGAGGAGGTAGTTGAGGCAGGTACTATTGCAATGTTTAAGAAACATTTAGGCAGGTACATGGATAGGATAGGTTTAGGGGATATGGGCCAAATGCAGGCAGGTGGAACCTGTAGCCGGGACATGTTGGCTGGTGTGGGCAAGTTGGGCCGAAAGGCCTGTTTCCACGCTGCATGACTCGATGACTTTAATCTGAAAATGTTCCATTCATTCTAACTCAGATTTCTCTATGATTACCAGTATTCTGCTCATTTTCACGCACTTCACCTAATACTACGAGCTCTTGCCTCGTGCACCATGTTGCATCTTATCAAATGCCTTCTGAAAATTCTAAAACAGGGCATGCTGGTTTTCTTCTATTAACTTTGCTTGTTACATCCTCATTGAACTCTAGCACATTAGTCAAAGATAAAGTTCCCTTAGATAGATACAAAAAGCTGGAGTAACCCAGCGGGTCAGGTAGTATCTCTGGGGAGAAGGGATGGGTGACTTTTCAGGTTGAGACCCTTCTTAAAGATTTCTTCAGATGACCCTTCAGATGAATTTCCCTTGTTGACTTGTTATGATTATACTAACCTCTAAACGAATAGCTAGTTTCTTCCAGAATTCTACCACACCAGATAATATGCTAATAGGCGTAAAGTTTCTTCCTAGGTAATCCCATCACTGCTCCCCAATCCACTGATATGCTCCCAGAATTGGTGAGCTTTGAGCTTTTTCAACCTGTCCTTTCGTACTGTTTGTGTGGAGTTTGCACTGTAACTATGCGGGTTTCCTCTGGGTGCTCTTGTTTCCTCATACATCCCAAAGACATGTGGGATTGTATGTTAATTGGCCTCTTTAAATTACCCCCATTGTGTTGGAGTGGATGAGAAAGTGGGATAACAGAACTAGTGTGAACGGGTAATCAGTTGCCAGTGTGGACAGTGGGCTAAAGGACCTGTTTCTACACTGTATATCTAAACTAAACTATTTGAAACCAGCCCATCTACTGCTTCTCGTGTATGGCGTGCACAGCCTAAAGTTGTAGGACAACTTGTGCTATTTGATCTTATTTGATTGTGCTCGCCGGGTTGATTGCATTTGTAGAAACATGGCAGACTACGTGAAGGTTGCAATCTTCCACCCTACTGACTTGCTCTCTCTAACCCAAATGGCAACTTGATCAGTATAGACAAGGTGACTGTTTCCGTACTGTATAGCTATGACTGCACACCAAATGCAGTTAATATGTGTCTTTTTACAATACTGGAGAGATTTTGAGGAAAAAGATTATTATTCAGTTTTTTAACACCAATACACTGTTCTTAACAAAAATAATACAGTACAGTAAAGATCCCGTAACGGTCATTGTGCTTGGTGTCCATTGTCACAACGACCGTTATCGGGGTTGGTACCTCCGTAAGTTAAATCACGGAGGCTCCAAACCTCTAATGCTTTCCAAAAACCCAACAAGGTATCCTATGTTAGCAGTGATTTTGGGGTGTTAATTATTTTTTCTTATTTTCCAATCTAATATATCAAAAACATAGTGGTGTCAAAAACGCAACGACTGTTTACGATATATTTTCGGACTTTTTAAAAATCAATTAAAACAAAATTTTGGACATAAATTGGTTATCAAAACTAAGAAACTGAGCCAATCTTTAATTTGGCAACACACCCGCTTGTCGCTAACTTCATTCCTTCGTGTCAACTTCGGGAAGCTGCAACGACCGTTACGGAGACATTTTACTTACAAAAAAAGCAGCCCAAATCAAACGATCTGACGAATCATTGGCCATCGATAGCTCAAATTGAAAGCTCAAGGTAATGTACCATTTAGATTACACTGGTGAAAATGTTTGGTTTTTGCTAATAATGTAACATTCATTTTCTGGGACACCAAACCTTTGAGTGTCCACCGCAACGTATGTTTGTGTGTATGTTGTGTAATGCACGTTGCGGTGTTCCCTCAGATGGATGCAGTATTCTACTACATGATCAGGTGAATGAAGTAGAAACGGTGTTTGCAATTTTATTGTTCCATGTGGTATTCATAAACATGAAAAAGGAATAAGAAATACGTGCACTTACTGTGCCAACCAATATGCTGTCTTATTTTTTGTTGATACTATGTTAGTCATGAATCCAATAAAGTGCTTGTCAACTTTTTTTGAAGGAATTTGAAATTTGACCCCCTTTGTCACATCTGTGTGCACTGTTGTAAAAAGACGCACATGCATTTAATATATTGGATGTGATGCAGCTTAATACAAGTTTTTCTCTTTCTCAGAACTTGATGCTTTGGATACTAATGATGAACTGACTCCATTGGGCCGTATCTTGGCTCGTCTTCCTATTGAACCACGTCTAGGCAAAATGATGATTATGGGCTGCATCTTCCAGTAAGTTAACACCAAGATTACTTGGAAAGTATTGTATTCCTGAATCCAATGCACCAATCCAAGGCTGTCTCTGGTTTATGAAAGCCCAGCTTATGGGCACCTGTACATACGAAGGAGCTCCCTTTATTACAAAATGTAGTAGTTTTACAGATGTTAATTCCTATGAATAGCTGAGTTAGTTTCCTCTTTCCACTTTTACTATCTGTTTCTTGTCAGCCTTATGTGCTTTTGATTCATCACAATACTATGGAGGTATGATTACCATGCTGATTGATTTTGTGTTTATTTTCCGAGTTAAGAACAAAATCAACTTATGAACATAATTTTTGTAACCCGAGGATGATCTGTACTATTTGGATCCCAGGAATTGGAACTGTGGAACTGATGAGCGATTTATTGAAACAAACCTCCTCTTTAATAATAATCGGCTTATTTGTCCATAGATGACACATTTACCGTACTCTTGTTATATTTCACATTAAAGATATGCCAATGGAAACCTAAGTTTTGAGATGTTATCCACCATTTTTAAAAGAAAGGATAAACTCTTCCCCTGACATAAACTTTCTAAATGTAACAATGTTACAAAATGTTGAGATTTTACAAATCAAGTCTGCAATTTATCCTATCAGATAAAGCATAAAAAGAAGTTTAAGTTGACACCTAATTCACTTTCATATCTTCAGTATTAAAAAAGTTATACTCGGAAATTAGCATCTTGTTCCCTATTGCTTTTCCATTGACTTAACATGAAAGCTGTGATCAAGGATCAGTCGGAAATTAGCATCTTGTTCCCTATTGCTTTTCCATTGACAACACAAAAGCTGTGATCAAGGACAGTCAAAAGCCCATAACTTTCTTAAAAATTAAGAGAACTGAATGACATTTTCAGTTGTTATAGATTGAAGCATTCTGAAACAAATGTGAAACAATCTTACTAGGATGACCTGAAATTAAAGCATATAATTAGTTAGTTACCTAATTGTAGCTAATTACAAAATTCAATTACCAGATATAAACATCTATCCATTTCTTAAGAAAAGGTTAACATTTTTAAAAAGCCTAAGTGTCCAAATAACATTCACACAAGAATTCACAATATAACATGATTTTTAAATCTCATTGTCATTAATTTATAGGCCAAATGGAAGGAATTTAGTGTTTAATTCCCATAAATTAATGGCCATTTAAATCATCTTGCGAGTGGGTTTTTGTGGAACGCGATTGTTTGGACCGTTGTGGTCGCGGTGAATTTAAACTCCATATCGGCAGGAAAAATACTGCCGGTGCGAAACTAAGTCACCTTTTCGCAACGTGAAATTTTGATTAAAGGCATCCTAAGAAGCAAGTTTATATGAAAAAATAAATGGTGTACCTTGCCAATGACCCCTACGTGGGATCCGTCCCCTTGTCGGCGTTGACGGCATTAGAAGATGATTTAAATTTTACTCCTATTAAATTATCCAGCGCTAATCTTATTAAACTTATAAAACGGCAGTCGAAGCAATTTTTCTTCAGCAACTAAACAGCCTGTTCAAAATTGATTTGAATAGTCTGAAGAAAAATCGCATTTTAAACCCGCCCCCCCTCTCAAAGGCGCCAAAGTCGCGCACAGGGCCAGTGGCAGAACTGCAGCACCGCTGAAGGTAAGTTTTGTAACATACCTACTAAATGTCACTACAAAGCAGATTCTTATTGAATAATTTTTCAAAGTTGAACATTTATAAAACTCGAAACTTTAGGACAGATCCAACCTATATGAAGTCATGTTAGTTCTGACATATTGAAGTCTTTAATATATTTTGAGCACTTATTCCGTTTCTGTGTACACTGTTCCTACTGTTACAGAGTGGAAGCAATGAAGGATATCTTGGATTTCTGGCATTATTGTGTTGCGTTAATTTACCGTTCAACAGAATGGTGGTTATGTGTCTAACATGCCCAATGGTCATTTATCAAAGTATGTTGCTATTGTGAGATTGTCAGTCCAAAGAAAGTTTTAGACATACATATTTGATATAATAGCATAATATGCACTTTGATCCATATGTTCTCATTCAATAATTGTGAGTTATTGGTTCCTGAGAAAGTCAATATGTTTATACTCCAATATTCCTTTCATAATTGTAGGTAGGCAACTAAATGCTCCAAATGGACAAACATTAAACACAAATACGTTGTAAGGCTTTAATTATAAAATTCCAATGGAAAAATGAATCCCTAAATGGTGCAGGAAATGGTGGGATTATGTGGGAACATAAAAACTCTTTGAAGTGTTTTGTACACGATGAAGGAAGTTCAGGGATATTACTTTTAGATTCCTTAAATTTGATAAATGTGAGACTTAAATTACGATATGAATTCCTAATCGTCATCTTTGGTTGCAAAAAGAATTAGTTAGGTTTGGGTTTGGAGCACACGTTTTTAATTATTGCCTGTGGGTGGAAGGTTTGTCTTGGAGCTGAATTAAACTAATGTTATAGCTCCATAAACAGCCGTGTGTGGGAAATTTGTTCCCTTTTTGCTTTTCTGATTTTATTTGAATGTTCTTAGTTTGACAAATGTGTCAATCTGTATTAGAATTTATTTAGTTACGAATGAGGTTGGAAAGGTATTCCAGTCAATGAAAATTTAATAGTGAATTGTTTTTCTTTGTTGCAGTGTTGGCGATGCTGTGTGCACCATATCTGCTGCTACCTGTTTTCCAGAGCCTTTCATTAATGAAGGCAAACGCCTTGGCTATGTGCACAGGAATTTTTCAGGAACCAGATATTCAGATCACGTGGCTCTGCTGTCAGTTTTCCAGGCCTGGGACGATGCAAGGTATTCCAATGATGAATAGGGAGACTGATGATCAGCCGACTGCATTTCCATTATTGTTATTGGGCTGTTGTAATTCTGTGAAATATATTTAATTTGAGCATTTCTATTTTCCTCTTTCTAGAATGGGAGGAGAAGATGCAGAAATACGATTTTGTGAGCATAAAAGATTAAACATGGCTACTTTGAGGATGACATGGGAAGCTAAGGTTCAGTTGAAGGACATCCTCATCAATTCTGGCTTCCCTGAAGGTAAATTTATATCTTTTTTGATCATATCAAATCTAAGTTTAATGCCTATTACAAGTAGCTTGTCATTGTGATGTCAGGTAGAAAGGTCCATTTCAGTTGATGCATTGGTTTTTCTGGATTGTTTATGCATTGTAGTACGTTATCTTAGTGAAGACTTTTTTCAAGAAAAAGGAATAATAGAGCACAATAATATAATTTGTTCATTTAGTGGAAAAAAAATATCTCTTGCGTTTTGTAGACAATGGTCTTGATAGAGTGCATTGTGGATGAGCACTGGGGTAAAAGCCTTCAGTCTGTCAGAGAAGCAAATTATTACAGGAATTATGGAATCTTAAAAACTTAGGGCATAACAATTTGCAATATTAATTTCTGCCATCACTTTAAAAGAACTATTGAGGTAGCCACGCATTTTGTTTTCCTCTCATCAAAATTATATTTTTCCTTCAGATATATTTCAGCTTCTTTTTTGAAATGTGACGGTTAAATCTACTTTCACTGTTTGGCAAGGCTATCTTTGAAAGTATTAGACAGAACTCGCTCAAGTTGATTGGAACAGATTGTTTGAAGCAAAAGGGATGTCCAGAAAGGGGGATGTTTTAAAAAGTGTTCAGGACATGCATGCTCCTATTAGAATTAAGGGAAAGGCAGGTGAGCGTAAGGAAGCTTGGATGACGAGGGAAATTGAGGCTCTAGCAAGAGTAAGAAGAAGACATGGGGCAGGTATAAGTAGCGGGCATCAAATGTGTCCCTAGAGGAATTTTGGGAACTAAGGAGCAAGATAAAGGAAATCAAAAGGGCAAAAAGGGAACAGGAGATAGCTATGTGTGGTAACATTAAGGATAATCCCAAGAGATTTTATGAACATAAAGGGGAAAGAGTAACCAGAGAGAGAAATGGACCCCATTGGAATCAACATGGTCAACTCTGTGGAGCCACAGGAAATAGACAAGGTCCTCAGAGTATTTCTCCCCTGTTTTTACTGTGGAGATTGACATGAGGAAGCAGTCAATGGAATAGTCTTGAGAGCAGTCAGTTTTACGGTCGAGGAAGTGCTGTAGGTCCTGCGCTTATCAAAGTAGGCATATCACCCGGGCCTGATCGGATATATCCAAGGACACTGTGGAATGCTAGAGAGGAGATTGCAGAAACCCTGGCTGAGATTTATGAGTCATTATTAAATCCAGGTGAGGTGCCAGAAGACTGGAAGTTGACAAATGTTGTGCCTCTATATAGGAAGGGCTGCAGGGAAAAGCCAGGGAACCACAGGCCAGTGAGTATAACATCTGTGTTAAACTAGCATGGTTTTGTATGTGGGAGGTTGTGTTTCACACACCTGATTGAGTTTTTTTGAAGAGGAGAGCTGCAGATGTATATATGGATTTCAGCATGGTTCAACATGGTTCACATGGTAGGCTGCTCTGGAAGGTTAGATTGCATGGAAACAAGAGATGGTGAAGTGGATACCAAAATTGGCTTCATGGGAGGAAGCAGAGGATGATTGGGGAAAGATGTTTTTCCGACTGGAGACCTGTCACACAGAGTTCAATGCTGGGCCCCTTGTTGTTTGTCCTCTTTATCAGTGATTTGGATGAGAACGCACATGGCATAATTAACAAGTTTGCAGATGGTACTAAAGTGGGTGGTGTGGACAGTGAAGATGGTTGTCAAAAATCAATTGCAGCAGGTTCTTGATCAGTTGTGTAAGTGGGCCGAGGAATGGTTAAGAAGATTTACCAGGAAGTTGCCAGCACTTATTCCTTGGAACGCATGAGGATGAAGGGTAATCTAATAGAGGTGTACAAAATCATGCGAGGAATAAATTGGGTAGATGCAGTCATTTGCCCAGACTAAGGGAATCGAGAACCAGAAGGCACATGGAGGGAAGATTTAATGGGAATCTGAGGGGAAACCATTTTACACAAAGAGTGGAGGGTGTATCAAACAAGCTGCCGGAAGAGGTATGAAGAAGGGTCTCGACCCGAAACGTTGCCTATCTCCTTCGCTCCTTAGATGCTGCTGCACCCGCTGAGTTTCTCCAGCTTTTTGTGTAACCCCCCCTGCCGGAAGAGGTAGTTGAGGCAAGTACTGTTATAATGTTTAAAAACCATTTAGACCAGCACATGGAAAGGGTAGGTTTTGTGGGGTATGGGTCAAAAGCAGGCAGGTGGGACTAGTTTAGATGGTGCATGTTGGTCAGCATGGGCAAGTTGTGCCAAAGGATGTGTTTCCACACTGGATGACTGACTATTTCCTGTCTTGTATATACTCAATGAGTACTTCTTCTTGAGAAAACGGCAAAGGTTAACTACCTTCTAGCTGAAGATTATTTTTCATTTTGGTACTGAATGGCAGATCCTAGATATTGTGATATTGACCCTGGTTCATCTTATCTGCTTGTGTTCCTTGATTTGATAGGAATTGGAATAGAATAGATGTTTTTTAAATAAGTATGACTTCAATATTGATCAATGCTTTTTCCCTTTCCTTCTAAATAGATTGTCTGATGACTCAAGTGTTTAACAATACCGGACCAGATAATAACCTTGATCTGGTTATCACACTTCTTTGCTTTGGACTTTATCCAAATGTGTGCTACCACAAGGAAAAACGAAAAATATTAACAACAGAGGGTCGTAATGCACTTATCCACAAGTCTTCTGTCAATTGTCCATTCAGCAATCAGGATTCAAAATATCCTTCTCCTTTCTTTGTGTTTGGAGAAAAGGTGAGTAACACCAGCTACACACCTCTCCTTGTCCAGAGCAAGATGAATACCTGTTCTGCATCATTTTACATTCAAATGCTTTGTTGCCATATTCCCCTTGGTTCCCTTTGTAGAATACCGTATTTCCCAGCAATGAAGGCGCACCTGCGTCGTAGACTCACCCCCAATTTAAGTTGCTAAATTTTGAGAAAAGGATGGTGGGACAGGATCAAGGGTTTGGTTTAGTCCAGAGATCGGCAACATCACCTGCGTGCTCCGGGACGGGAATGGCTTCAGTCCCCAGATTCCTCACATACCCCCCCCCCCCCCCGGGACTAGCTGCAGTTGTCAGGTCACCTGCGAGCCCCAGGACTGGCTGTAGCGCAAAGATCGCCTGCCCTGACACACACACACACACACACACACACACACACACACACACACACACACACACACACACACACACACACACACACACACACAGACAGAGAGAGCGCGCGCCCTGGCATCATCCCCCCCCCCCCCCCCCCCCCCCCCGGTCTCAACGCACCTGCCCGCAACCCTACCCCTGGCGTGCCCCCCCCCCCCCTCCTTTTACAGCCACTTCCCAACAGCTGCCAGCAATGAGGGATAGCCAAATCTATATTTCTTAATGTTGCTCTACTGAGGGATAGCCAAATCTATATTTCTTGGCTACCAAACTAACCTTCGGCCTCCAAAAGACACAGAAATATTTTTGTGCCTTATTTTGGGGTAAAATATAGCATCTTCATTGCCGGGAGATACGCTATTTTAAACAAATTTGAAACCTAGTGGGAACTGCAATTCTTTTGAATTTGTTTTGCATGTTTACAATCTTTTGGTAAGTATGTAACGCTCACTTTGATGCGCATGTATTTGGGGCCCTTGAAGAGCATCATAGTGGATAAACCCCCTGGACTGATTGGATCTATCCCAGATTATTGACAGAGGCGTGATCCTGGATGATCTTTGTATCTTCTCTCGCTGTAGGTGAACTGGAGGACCGGAGAGATGCCTGTGGTTTTCTTTTTTTGGAAGAAGTAGAGAGAATCCAGGGAATTATGGGTTGGTGAGCCTCGTGCCAGTGTCAGGGAAGCTATTGGAAAGAATTCTATGGGATAGAATCTGCCTCAATTGGAAGAGAATGGGTTAATTAGGGACAGTCAGCATGGCGATGTGCATGGCAGGTGGCTTCTTATTAGGTTAAGTTTTTTGAGGAGGCAACATAAGTGATTGATGAGGGTAAGGCAGTGGATGGTGAGATTGTATGGATTTTAGTAACGCATTAGACCTAGCACGGACCCGTTGGGTCCCCCTCCCCAACGCAATATTCCAACACCTCACCCATTTACGAGGCGATGTTCAGTAAAAATGGCGATCTTAAAATTGCGGCCCACACTGCGCAGACGCGACTGCCGCGTTCAACTGCGCACGCGCACACGTGGTCCCCTTTGTGATGCTAGAGATCGCCGTTGGGACGCAAGTCAAAATGGCGATCTCAAAATGATGGCAGTGAAACTGCGCAGGGATGGCTGACGATGTTATAATGGCAGGTTGGAGGTTTGTGACCAATGGAATTCTGCAGGGATCTGTGCTGGGACCTGCTGTTGATGACATATGTAAATGACTTGGATGTAAACATAGATGGGTTGATTAGTATGTTTGCAGATGACATCACATTTGCTGGGGTTGTAGATTGTGAGGAAAATTGTCAAAAGTATGCAGCAGGAGTGGATCATCTGAGGGGGAGAAACGGCAGATAATGTTTAATCTGAGCAAATGTGAGGTGTTGCACTTTGTGTATTTTTTTCCTTTACATTTGATTTCCCAATGATAAAGCCGTTAACGGCATTGATATCCAGAGGAATCTTGGTGTCCAAATCCCATAACTCCCTGAAAATGGCAACACAAATGGATAAGATCAATAAAGAAGGCAGAAAATATGCTTCCCTTCATTGGACAGAGCATTGAATAAGAGAGTCAGAAAGTCATGATGTCGGTTTATAGTACTTTAAGCTGCATTTGGAACATTGCATGCTGTTCTGGTCACCCCATTACAGGAAGAATATGACGGCTTTGAAAAGGGTGGTTTACCAGAATGCTGTCTGAATTACAGAGTATTAGCAACTAGACAGGTGTCAGGGGTTATGGTGAGTGCCAGGAATGCTCTGTCAGGAGAGGTAATCAAGGCAGATATGATAATGGTATTTAAGAGATTTGGATAGGCACATGGATATGCATATAGATATGGAAGGATATGGATTACATGGAGGTAGATAAGGGTTGACCATGGCATTCCATAGGACCTTTTCCTGTGCTGTACTATTTTATGTTCTATGTTCATTGAGCCAACAGACAGAAATGTAATTATTATAGATTGCAACTTTTAAAATTGAGTAAAATCAAATAATTGGTTGCTGCACAAATTGAATCAAATTTAGAGTTTGGCCTATTTAAAATTGAGCATTTCCCAATTTGGTTCCAGTGCTATTGGTGTAAGATGATAAAGTTACAATAGATTCCTGATTTTTGCTGAATTACAGTCTTTAATGGAGGATGTTTAAACAATGGATGCACCCATGTAGTTTAATGCAAAATATCCCTCTTGAATGTTTTTTCCTTTGGTCTTTCTTGGAAGGCTGCATGCAACATGTTAAGCACAAGTTATTTCAAAATGACGAACCAGAGAATGTGAATAAAATTTGTTTTAGAATTGTACTTGCGAATTCTATTCTACCTCATAAAAGTTAGTGGACCTTGAAATTGGTTGCCTGGAAAGATTTGCATTCAGTATCAAATCTTAATCTGTTCACCAGATACAGTCATTGTAGGCAAACTGTTCAGTCCTACAATTATTATTTTTCTTTAAAAAAAATAAGATGTTGATAAATTGGCAGCTTGTCATATTACTTGGGTATTAGTGATTGGTTATTTCCTTTCTAGATCCGAACCCGTGCTGTATCTGCAAAGGCGATGACTTTAGTTAGTCCACTCCAGTTACTCTTTTATGGTTCAAAGAAGGTGACAGGAAATGGTGAAATTATTTTGATGGATGAATGGTAAGTATCTTTGATGTTTACAGTAATTTAATTTTTATCTCTGTAAAAGAAGAATGTTATATTGGTATTCAGTCAAACTTGGCCCTTCTACCCAACTCTTACATGCCGAGTTGGGATGTTGCATCTAAGCTAGTCTTAGTTACCTGTGTTTGGCCGATAGTCCAATAAACCTTGTATGTGTCCAAATATATTTTAAATGTTATTATAAAAGCTTCCTCAATTACCTCCTCTGGCAGCACGTTCCGTATACCCACCACATTCTGAGTGAAAACGTTGCCCCTTGGGTTCCTATTAAATCTTTCCCCTCATCTAAAACCTATGTCCATAATTTCCCTAATCTGGGTAAAAGACTCTGTGCATTCACCCTATCTATTCCCCCTCATGATATTATACACCTAAACGATTACACCTCAGCCTCCTGTACTCCAAGGAAAAAAATCCTAGCCTGTCCAACCTTTCCCTATAGATCCCAAGTCCTGGCAACATCCTTGTAAATGTTCTGCACTCTTTCCAGTTGAATGACATCCTTCCTAGAGCAGGGTGACTATAACTGAACACAATACTCCAAATGCAACCTGTTATTTATGGGAGTATTATGCAACAATGTTCATTTAATTTTAAAGTTATAAAGATGGCTGGCAAGTTCAGCATTTTTTGTGCATACCAATTGCTCTTGAGGTGATGGTGAGCTGCAAACCTCAATTGAGCAGTAAAGTTTATTCCACTATCTTTTTCCAGAAGGTTTGCAGCATTTTCTGCTTTTAGTGGTGATTTCCAGTTTTTATATTTTCTTCCAATATTGATAATTCAGCAAGATGACAATGACACTTGGTAGTGTTATAGTCAAAGAGTGTTAAAGACATACATGGCAATTCATAATTAAAAAAATGTGATATAGTCTTCAATGTTTCCTGAAAAATCTGGTGAATTATTGCTTGCTTGGGTTTTTTGTGTCTCAGAAAGGCAATACAGTAAATCCTCGTTATTACAGACCTCTTTATAATGGATTTCAGTTACAGCAGACGGACTTACCAACCATCATCACCAGGCCAGGCTGTTAATGCTACCCCTGACATGCACCTCCTCCCCGGCCGCATACAGGCTGGGCGGACGCCATCTACCGTCCTACACAGGTTCCTTGGTCGCTTCCAGACCGCACCTGCCACCACTGATCCTTACCTGCTCTGCAGCTGCCTGCGGGCCGTGACTAATGACTCCACCGATCCTTGCCTCTCCCCTGGTCGCCAGCAGGCCGGGGCCGTCAACTTACCTGGATTCCAGGCCCAGATCCAAACCGGGAGTCTGAAGAAGGCTCTCAACGCAAAACATCACCTTTAAAATGTTCTCCAGAGATGCTGCCTGACCTGCTGAGTTACTCCAGCACTTTGTATTAACTACCACCTGCAGTTCTTTATTTCCGCTTCATATATAAAGATCCAAATAATTAATTTCACTTTTTGGTTTTGAGTTGTTCCCAGTCCTGTGTGAGATAAATGAGTGCAACATCCACTGTCTGTCACTGTCTGTCACAGTTAAGACAAATGGAAGTTTCAAAAAATGATACCCAAAGAAACTTGAGATCTGGAAATATTATAATTTAGCTATGTAATATGCCGTATTTTGTTAATTAAAATAATTGAGCTATTACCCGTTGCGGTGTGAAAGGCCACTCGAGTCCTGAATCGGCTCTACGAGAGTTCTCTCCCATAGTTCTATAAATTTTTACCTTAACGTATTTACCCAGCTCGTCATTGAATACCATAATAGAATATGCTTCCACTATTTTCCCTTGCTGTGCATTCCTGACCCAAACCACTCATTACATAATAGCTGTTTTCATGCCACTTCTAGCTATTTTGCCCACAGTTTAATTGAAGCTTCTTGTGTTTTGACCCATTTAATGGGAACATAAATAATACCTTTGAAAAGATCCCCTCACAGCTTCCTCTGTTTCAAGGAGAACAACCCCAGCATTTCCAGTTTATGCTTGTAACTCATCCCCAGAATCATTCTGGTAAATCTTTCATGCATCCATTCTAAGACTTGTTCTTCTTTTAAAACGGTGCAGAATTGGACACAAAACTCAATTTGTGGCAAAGATTCATCTGATTTATTTGCTCCTGTTTTTGGGTCCCACAGGCTCATTTTACCATCTTCTCAGTGTCCTGTTTGCTCTTATTTACCTCTTACCTTTTTATGATTTATGCAAATCTCTTTATTCCTGTATCTCATTGTCGTAATATATTAAAAACTTGTATTGGTCATGCTGCCAATCCTGGGATTCATTTTAACAGTTTATTCCACTCTCATCCAAAACTGCAGTCTTCCACTAATGTGTTCCTGATTTTTTTTTTTTTAATTGCTATGGTCGTCAATTTTTTTGGCAAGCAAATTATGTGGAACTTTATCAAACAACCCTTTAAAAATCAATTTGCACCATATCAATTGCATTTCATGCTTATCCCTCTCTGTTACCTTGATTTGCCTCCATTGTACACTTAAGTCTTCTGCCTTTTAAAAAAAATTCAAGTTAGCCCCTTACTAATATGTTTCTATTCAGTTAATACTAGCTGCTTCTTCAAATGTTGACGTTTACCTCCGTATGCATTGAGATACTCACCTTAATAATGAGTAAAGATCTGGAGATACTAAAATGCAAATTATGGCGTAACATTTAACTTGCGACCTAATAAAACTTAAGTGCAGTATAGCCAATTTAGAAACAGTAAAGCAAATATTATATAATTTACAAAATAATACAAATTACTGGACTAATTCAGCAGATCAGGAAGTATCTCTGGAAGGTCTGAAGAAGAGTCTCGACCTGAAATGTCGCCTATCCATGTTTTCCAGAGATGCTGTCTGACCTGCTGAGTTACTTCAGCAATTTGTAACCTTTTGTGTATTAACCAGCATCTGCATTGTTTAATTCTACAGTTCTATAATGTTTTTTTATTAAGACATGTTCCCTGAAGAATCAATACATGTTGTTGTATGATTTTATTATTTGACTGTTGTGGATTCCTGGGTAACGTCTACCATGTTGACCCTTTCAATGTTGGTTGCATTAATGCTTATGGTAGTTTTTGCTTTGTAGGATAAAGTTGAAGATGCCACACTATGCTGGAGCTGCAATTGTTGCTTTGCGTGCAGGAATGGAGGCATTGGTTGTTGAAGTTGCTAAGGATCCTGAATTTGTACGACAACTGGACCCTGCACATGAACGACTGCTGAATGTGATCCGGCAGATTTCAAAACCTGGAGCAGCTGGCATTAATCTTATGGCAAACTCAAGGTGAACTGCATGTTAAGTTTTAGGAAACACTTTTAAGTGTGGTTCTTTGAAGTTCTTGTGGTCATGAATTAGAATGCATATTCTGATCAATGTGAATGCTAGTATTTCAATGCAAGAGTTTTACAGTCAAAAACTTTGTTTGCATTCTTCAGAATGTTTGCAAAGAGGGGCAGTCTTTACAATGTTTACCACCCCACGATTAACATATACGTGTTACCTCAAATGGGATAGTGCAATTACTTTTGCACCCCTACCTGCTGCCGCACCCACATAGTCTCACCACCTTGGAAGAAGCTTTACAGGCAGTTAACTACTGTTTTATTCATGTACTTCATAATTAACCTGGGCAATCAAGGGAGAATTAGTGTTGTGGTGAGGCTTGGGTGGTGTTACTTTGGTGGGGATTTTAATGTTTTTTCTATTATTTTCGTGGTAGAAGACGGGAGGGGAATAAAAAGGAAATATGGGACATGGGGGTGGGAGAGGTGAGCATGGGTGGGGAGGGAGCAGCAGGACTGGGGTAGTGGGGAGGAGGGAAACATGGGGGAAGGAGAGTGCAGTTAGGGGGATCATTACTTGAAATTGTAAAATTCAATGTTCATGCTGTTGATATGTAAGTATAGCAGAAGAGATAGGGGGTCGAGAAAGGGGAGAGCGGGTTTGTAGATAGTCCCAAGTGTATTAGAGGACAGTGTGGGAGTTCGTAGTAAAGTTGATTAAATCAATTAATTCTGCATGGAAGAAACATTTTTTTTTAAATCATTGCTTGTGATTTACTATGGAGAGTTTAAAGTTTAGGTTTATTATTGTCACCAATAGAGTGAAAAGCTTTGTATTTCAGTCAACTCGGATAGGAAGCTCCAATGCAGTCATCAATGTAATAGAGCAAATTGGGAATGGTACCAGGGTATATTTGGAACAAGGAATGTTCAGTATAACTAGCAACAAGGCTGTCATAACAGGGGCCCATGCGAGTGCCCTTTGCTGCTTCCTTAACTTGAAGAGAGAGGTTAATGGTGACAACAAAGTTCCTCCTGGCAGAGAAGAGTGTTTGTTGAGGAGACTTAATTGGTTCTCTGTTTGAGGTAGAACCAGAGGGCCCTAAAGCCTCCTTGATTGGGATGGAGGTGCAGAAGCATGTCCATGGTAAAGATGTGGCGATAGGGTCTTAGGAATAGGAAGTTGTTGAGGTGGCGAAGAGCATGCGAGGTATCTTGGATGTAGGTCAGGACGAGACATGGGTCAACAAGATAGAATCAAAGTATTTGGAGAAATGTGGTGGGGCATGGTCAGGCGGAAACAATCTTCCTTGTGGATTTTGGGAAGGAGATAGAAATGGACAGCAATTGGGGAGCAATAAACTGGGAGGCTGTGCAAGAGATCGCTGAAGGTGATAGAATTGGTGATGGTTGGGAGATTGTGGCCTGGTTCGTCAGTAGGGTCATGGTCAAGGGGGTAGATATGAGGATGTGCCTCTCGTCAATGAGATTGGTACAGAGTGAGTGGAGGACTGTGCATTGACAGGGATGAGATTGCAGTGGGTCTTTGCCCTTTTGAACAATCCTTCCATAAGGTAGGGTACCGGCCAAATTCACCACTACCCAATTGCGCACATTGTCTCTGAAACTGGTAAGCTGCACTGCTGATAACTTTATTCTACACACTGTATTTTTCCCTTTGCTCTACCTATTGTACTTGATTGAGTAACATGCAGCACTGTACCTCGGTACATGTAACAGCAATAAATCTAAACTTAAACCTCTCCAAAGTAAATAATGAGCGGTTATTTTTGTTTCATATTATTTCTTGTTTACACATATTTTTCTCTTTGCACTACCTTTTATTTGTGTGTTTATATTATTTATTTATTTGATAGTGCTTGTGTATAATCTGACTGGATAGCACACAAACAAAAGCTTTTCACTGTCTCTCAGTACACGTATAAATAATAAAACAATACCATTGTCAATGAGACTCCCCCCACACACCGTAACACATTAGTCAATATTACAAAAACAACACTGGAGAATGAAACCAATGCCAAGAGCCCGGAACAGTTAGACAGCACCACCACCTGCATTGTCACTATTGCACCCTAAAATATTTGTTTTAATTTGTGGTCAGCACATTCTAATTGCATGCAAATTAATCTCCTATCTACCATGAGCAATATGCAATCTGCCCAAACTATTATAACACTATATTCTGCATTCTTGTGTTTTTTTTGCTTTGCACTACCTTGTGTATGGCTTGATTTTTTGTACTCGTATGTAATATGATTTGGCTGAATAGCAAAATCACGTTTTTCACTGATTATTACTCTATGGCACTGCTGCACTTGACAATAACAAGCCAATACCAAATTTACCTTTTCACCTGTATATGCTTGATTTGTTTCACTTTCACATAGACTTCAGCCAACATTCTAGTTCTTCAGCATGTGTCTGTTGTGTGAAGGGAGGATTAAGCACAGCAGCTACGCATTCATCAAACACCCTTCTCTGAACGGTTTTTTGTATGAATGGCCTCTTAGGCAGACATTAATGTCTGCCTTTTATTCATTAATGTCTGTCTTTTGCTTTGCAACTATTAACGTCGATGGTTTTAGAACATGAAACAGAAATAAATGTAATAATTTATTTTAAGGGGAACATAACAGTGCAATTACAATTCATTTATTATATGTTTATAAGCAACATATATGCTTTTGTATTGAATATTAACAGGATTGAAAGCTTTACCTTGGAGAGAAAATAGAAAAGTATAAATTATTTACACACAAACTTTTTCTTGCTATTAATTTGACTAATGAAATATTTGTTGTTTTTACAGATTTGGTGATGGTCCTCGTCCTCCCAAGATGGCACGTTTTGACAGTCAAGGATATGGTGGAAGAGGAAGTGGTCGTGCTTCAGGTTATAGGGGAGGAGGCGGTTATGGAAGAGGAAATGGATATGGCAGTTCCCGTGGCTCTGGATATTTTGGAGGAGGGCGAGGTGGTGGGGGAAACTACCAAAGTGGTGGATATCGCAGCTACCAAAATAGTGGTGGTGGAGGATATGGTAGCTACCAAAGTAGAGGTGGAGGATATGGTGCCTATCAAGGTGGAAGTGGAGGCTACCAGAGTGGTGGTGATAATAATGATGGTATACGTGGTGGTGCAAGTGGACTTGGTGGCAACCGAGGTGGTGGATACAGTGGTAACCAGAGCAGTAACACCAGGGGTGGTGGTGGATACGGCAGTAACCAGACCAGCAGTGGTCGATATGGTGGGAACCAGGGTGGCAGCGGATATGGTGGGAACCAGGGTGGCAGCGGATATGGTGGGAACCAGGGTGGTGATAGTTTGACTGAATACAGGGGTGGTGGTGCATATGGTGGGAACCAGGGTGGCAGCGGATATGGTGGGAACCAGGGTGGCAGTGGATATGGTGGGAACCAGAGTGGCAGTGGATATGGTGGGAACCAGGGTGTCAGTGGATACGGTGGGAGCCAAGGTGCTGGTGGTGGGTATGGTAGTAACTGGGGTGGTGATGGATATGGTGATAACCGAGGTGGTGGAGGATACAGTGGTAACCGGGGTGGTGGAGGGTATGGAGGAGGATATGAAAACTGAGGTATCATTTAGAAAAATACAGATGACCAAAAGTTGCATTTGTGCACAATTTATATGCATTGATAGTAACACAGCTTTGTATTTAATTGTTTTAAGTAAAACAACAGTGCATGCACATTGCAAATGTAATCAGTTTCAGTTTGTTTTAATGCAAATGTTTTCTACATGGTCTGCATTTTAAGGTGCAATCGTACAGGGAGGGCATATACTTATGACACATCTAAATACCAACTTAAAATTTCCAAGCACATTAACGTTTATATAGTGAATAGCTAGTTTTGAATGTCTTCATATTTTAATTGTATTGCAGAAGAAATAAAAACTGGAAGGATTTGTATTTGCGTAATGAAGTAATACATTAAAAGCATCAATGAGAAATATCAAAATGAACACAAACTCTTTCATGGCTGTTTTTACATTAATTCAATCGAGGAGTATGTTGCTCCATGGCAGGAATTCAGAGGCGAGGCATTGTTGTATGGCCTGTTAATGATAATTTTTTACATTATTTTAAAATTAATTGAGTTTTGTAAACTCTAGATTGCAGTGTCCTTCACTTTGCTGTGAAGAGTCCTGCACCAGTGAGCCAAGGGAATATGGTAAGGGAGAGACCCAGGCCTTCTAGTACTTGGAGATCAAATGATTGCTGATCATTGCTTTGCCGAGCAAATGGTAATAATATGTATCCAAGGAAGGTTCAGTTGAAGACAAAGCACACTTTTTTGAACTTGTGGTAGAGAACCATTCATTTTATTTTTCCCATAGAATGGGTGAGTTGTTGAAAAAAGTGCTGAAGCAGTCAATTTTACTGTTTTATTTGCAGCATCAGAATTTATTATGGTAGATACAATGAACAGTGTTCTGTTTTGAGAAGCATAGACTGAGGGATGTTTTTATTCCAGTAATGATAAAAACAAATAGCCTGTATATATGGATTTCCAAAGTCTGCAGCTTTTATCTTTAACCTTTTAAATTATTTTCTGTACAGATCATGATGCTTTTAATGATCTCTGCATGAAAATTTAAAGTCCAAGCAACTGATTTCAGCCTTTCACCATTTAGAAAATACACTAGTCTTCTAGAGCATGAAACATTCAGCTAAAACGTTTGTTTGCTCCAATTTTGCCCAGGCACTTACCATTTATTTCCTTCTGATGTTATGCTTCTAACTATAATCTTACCAAACTGCCAAACTTCATATCTTGGCAAATTTAATAGGGTAGAAAGCAACATGTCAATCATCGGAGATAGACCTAAAATGGTAGACGTTCACCCATACCTTCTTTCCAGAGATGCTGTCTGACCCACTGAGTTACACCACCATTTTGTCTTTTTTCAGTGTAAACCAGCAATTGCAATTCCTTCCTAAACATGTCAATCACACTGTTTTACCTACAAACTTTCAAGGTACCCATGTTATCCATATGTATAAATTCTATAATTGAACACTATGAATGTTAACTGGTTTATAATTCCATGGTTTACCTCTCTCATCATTCTTAAACATCAGAGTGGCAGAGTTGTCATTTAATGATAGATCTTTGTTCCTATTCAATTTTAATTTGGGCATCAACTACATATATGTCAGACATTATTGTGGTTCTTGATTGTTTTCAAGTTGGTGAACAAGAGTTAAATAAATCTCCAGAAAGCATGAAATTAGCACATTATCTTTCTGCTACCAACAATTGAATTTGGGGTGAATTCATTAATTTGGAATAAAAATATATTCTGCAGGCTGAGTAATGACTGCACTGATGGGGTTTGGTTGAATGTTAACATGATGGGAATCAGCAAACCAGTATCAGTCAGTGAGGGTAGAATAATAGATGAATTGGAGTTTTTGTGGGACATAATAAGTAAGGTTAGTGAATTATTAGAGGATGGTGCTTAGTGTCCAAGACAAACGGTGAAGCTATTGAATTGTAGAGGTAGTGATGGGTAAAAGTAGAACAGAAATAATATTATGACTTTTGAAACTGAAATATTTATAAATGCACAATGTTTGGGTAATTCTCTCCTGATTCAATAAAATAAGCAGATAAGTAGTTTGTCTTCTCTAATTTCGGATTCCATGGAAGTTCTTATTTCACTGAATTGACCAACAAGATGGTGGAAATGAAGTCTTCAGCTAACTGGGCATTATTATGTCATATCAGCACCTTGATTTGTGAAGAACCAATTTAGTGGTTAATTGTTTCTTTTTGGAATATTCAGCCAAGAGTAGGGACCACAGCCTAGTGCTTGCTAGAGGAATAGAGAAACATGTTATTTTAATTGAGACTCTACACCAAATTTTATTTGCCATTTTTATATCATGTATGTGTGATGATATTACAGAAACAATCATTGTGTAAATTCAAAAATCAATACACCATTTTCCAGTTTGTCTGTAAAAGCCACTGAAACTTTAAATGTTGAAAGTAGTCAAACAATTCTTCTTTTGATGCAGATTTATTTTGTTTTGAAGTTTAAGGCTTTCAAATCAATCTGCACAAAGCTTGTAATTCTGCAGAGGATTTACACCCATACATATGCCTTGTTCATAATGCAATGTCAATAGACACTGCAAAATTAAACGTCATTTAATGAAATACATACATACTCCATTACACCCTTAAATACAATTACAACCCGTAGTGAAAAGTACATTATTTCATTTTGTAGATCTGAGTGCTATTAGATGTTAGGCTTGAAAGACTATTAAGCTCCATGGGCCTTACAGGGGTGGTTCCATCTTCTAAGAACTTGTGTCTGTGTGCACAAACGCTCCCAGACATTTGATGCTTTTCTGAAAATCAGCACCATTTCAATGACATTTGGAATTTGTCATAAGCTTACTCTATGTTCAACTTTCCTGTTTCTAAATATAAACAGTCAATCCAACATAAGTGTGGAAAGATCATGAACTCTGGGGGAGGGTTGTTCCCAAGTCTTTAATCAGCTTTTAATTGAGAATTTAAAAAAACCTGGCAGCAGGCTGAAAACTTTTTTAAAAAGTTTTAAAACAGATTAACTCTTATTGCCCAATATGTTGATGGAGAAGCTAGCTTAAATAGTTTAATATACAGAACGTATGAACCGTTTTTAATTTTTGTTTTTGAGTTTAAATGTGAGGTTTACTGCTTTCTTAAATGATGTATTCATTACAAATAAAAAATATTGAACAAATTTTGTTAACAGTTAATTACGGATCTGTTTTTGACTCAAGACTAATTCAACCATTTCTAATTTGCAGTATTTCCAATCAGAGTAATTAACAAACAATTACACCTATTTCTCCCATTGAATTGTTTTCAAACTTATTATTGTTCATTTCAAGACTCATATTCTGCATTGCTTTGACAAGATCATCCCTCTTATCACCTCCTGCAGCACATTCCAATACATTCTCATCTGCATCATGACAATATCTATCATCTGGCTGAATTATGGTAACACCGTAGCCATTGTTGGAATGAACATAATTGTTATGGAGCTTCAGTTTTGGTGGTGGCAGAACCTAAAGGAATAAAAAGCAGTTTTCATACAATGAAATATCAGGTCCTGTCTCAACAATTCTTCAATCACATTCATTACCTTTGTAAAAACCTTCCCTAGAAGACAAACAAACAACATGCCATTGTATATATCCACTATCAGGGTAAACTATCCTGAAAGACATTGTAGATACGTTATCAAAGAATGACTCACTCGGTAGGAGAAATTGGACACGGAATTTGGCTGCTTGTTTAGCCAACAATGGACGCTAATATGCTTCCAATTTAGTGTCGTACGTGTGCTTGCTTTTTTGGGAATCAAGTGAGCTGCTGTAATGGAAGATCACTCATGTTTGACAGGATAATCCCTTTAAAACAATTACCATATTATCTACATGGGAAAATCGGTTTCAGATTGGCACTGATTAGATGACTCCTGCACCATTTCCTGTTCTTCCTGTTGCTTTCTTTGCTCCTGTTAAATTGTAGTGTGACCACTTTCCTATCTGTGCTATCCACACATGGCTCCAGCTGACATTCCAGCTCCTAAACATAGAGTTCAGCTGATATGAGTTCACTGCCTGCATCTGATTATCTGGAACACAGAAGTGACTATCACCTGCCAAACAGTGTACGCTGTGCAATCCACTTAGTTGTGCTACCTCACCCTCCAAATGTCCGAAAAGACTTACCACCCACCCACCCACCTGGCAGATATTGTGTGAAATCTGCACTTCGGCCAGAAAGAATTACAATCACTGGACTCTGTTTTGTATATGATTTTACACAGCATATCAATTTCTGAGATCCAAACACCAATAATGCAAAAACTTTGCAGAAGACCACTCTGTCACCAATCTCTTTACAGACCAAAAGATACCTACAATGTAACAATGAGTAGAGGAGATAAAATTTGGGGATAGGGCCAGTGTATGCCTGGAACAGGGATTGTTCGCCGTACCCCACAAAGAGGCATGCATAGCTGGGGCCCATGCGAGTGCCCATGACTATACCTTTGATTTGGAGATTTCACATTTCAGTTACTGAAGTAGTGATTCTGTTGCCCGGATCACTCCAAAGAGACATGCAGTATTCAGCACAGTGGGTCTCAAGACTCAAGATGATATGACAGCACACAACTTGAAATCATAGCCAATTAGTTCTTGCCAACAGATCTAGGGAAACGCTAGAGCAGGAAGAAGAGGATGATGCAATATATGGAGGCAGGCTTCTGGCTGGGCTGTTGAGCCCAACCACAATAACATTAAGCATTGATTTGTCAACTGAGTATAACCTAACCCTAAATTTATAGTCTGCATTGTATGATCCAATTGATCACATTGGCAAAATAAGAGCCATTGACATATCAATATTTCAAATCAAATCTATGAATCAAATAACATTAAAAGTTATATTGTATCTGTCTTTCATGCCTTTGTTGGCCTGACTGCCCAAATACAGGCAGTAAATGACCTTAAGCAATTCTGTGCCTAACATATCTGGCTTCTGGCACCAGGTTCTCAATCCAGCACCACTCTTGGCAAAATGGCAGAAGGCTGTACTTTTTTTGAATGAGCTCTGAACTACCATAGCAAAGCATTGGTGCGTTTCTGATTTGGCATCTGAGATGTTGGCTGTAAGACATGGCAGAATGACTGGCCTGCATGTTTGCTGATGGAGTAGGCAACAACTTTCACGCTGAGAATAAATTCAAACCTAACCACAAAGGATTTAATGAAGGATTTTTTCATGCTCCCTAAAATTAAACAGATACTTCCCAATATTCTTGCCAAAATACCAGGAAATTCATAGTGCACACACATCAGCTGCAGCAGTAGAGTGTTCAACTTCCTACACGCAAGGGGGACAATTTATAGAGGCTAATTAACCTATAAACCCACGCATTTTGGGAATGTGGGAGGAAACCCACATGGTCACAGGAAGAACATGCAAACTCCACACAGACTGTCCAATAGCATGCTAAGCTAAATTTTACATGATGCAAAATGTCTGCATCTGTGTTTGTGTTTGAAAATGATGTGGGTCTCTTCCTAGCCTTCCGCAATTCTTAGGCTTGGTGATCGTATGACTTGACCTGTGAATTAGAGGCTGGAGTTGAACACAGCAGCCTAGTTTTATAGGCAGCTGTCCTGTGATGCAGTGTTTGCCCGTTAATTTGCTGAAAAGAGCTTAAATGCTTATAATCTTTACGGAGGCTAAAGGAGTTAAAATTAGGCCTGGTGAGATGAAAATATGAAGGTATGCGCAAAGTTAATTTGAGATGAGTTGGTAGGTGTGTGATGCAGAGATGATGCTTGACCTGGAGTTCCTCCAACAATTTGTTATTTCCCCAGGATTTTGCTAATTGGGATACTATCCAAAGATTATGATGGCTACTTGGCAACAGCAACACCTTCATGAAAGTGGGGTAAATAATGGAACACTGTGCAAGAAATCTAAATTCAACCTTGTTAATGTATTACCACGGTGTAAAATATATTTTAATTGTTTATAACTGAAGGCTCAGTTCATAACTCATATTTAGGTAAATTATTTAACAAAAACAGCAGCCTCTGCGTCATAAAATATCATTTAATTACATGTCAACAGCTAATGTTTACAGTCATTTCTCCAGAATTAAATTACTCTTGTGAAATATTAAAGTATTAAAAGGAATTAATGTAAAATATATTAGTCATACCTTCAGTTTAATTCCACCTAACATGCTCTTGAGGACATCAGAACTTTTAATATTACTGCATTTGTGTATATCATTTCCTTCTAAAGAAGCAACACTTCCTGGATATAGCTCAACACCTGGTCCCTGTTAAAAATAAAGTTTTTAAGTTTAACTTAACAGCAACAACACCTGGACAGCAACAACACCTACATCAGGCTGCTGTTTATTGACATCAGCTCCCCCTTTAACACTGTCATAGCCGCTAGCTTGATCACCAAACTCAGCGGTCTTGGCATCTCCACCTCCCTCTGCAATTGGACACTGGATTTCCTCACTAACAGACCACAGTCTGTTAGGGTCAACAACCTCACCTCCTCCACTATAACACTGAACACCGGCGTGCCACAGGGCTGTGTGCTCAGCCCTCTCCTCTACTCCCTCTTCACCCATGACTTCATCCCTGAGTATGGCTCCAACGCCATCATAATATTTGCCGACGTCACCACGGCGGTAGGACTGATCAGCGACAACGACGAGTCGGCCTACAGGGAGGAGGTCCAGCACCTGACTACCTGGTGTGCCAACAATAACCCCGTCCTCAACTCCCAGAAGACAAAGGAAATCATTGTTGACTTTAGGAAGAACAGAGGGGGCAGACACACCCCCATCCATATAAACGGGACGGAGGTGGAGCGGGTCTCCAACTACAAATTCCTCGGGGTACACATCTTGGAGGATCTGTCCTGGTCCCTCAACACCTCCAAGCTGATCAAAAAGGCGCAGCAACGCCTTTACTTTCTGAGGAGGCTCAAAAAAGCCCACCTGTCCCCCCAGATCCTGACCAACCTTTACCGCTGTACCATCCTGACCACCTGCTTTCTGGTATGGTACAGCAGTTGCACCGTGGCAGATAGGAAGGCACTACAACGGGTGGTGAAAACCGCCCAGTACATCATCAGTGCCCTGCTCCCTGCCATGGATGCCCTCCACCGAAAACGGTGTCTGAAACGGGCCGGGAAGATAATCAAGGACCCCTCACACCCTAACCATGGACTGTTTGCCCTCCTACCATCGGGGAGGCGGTACAGGAGCCTCAGGTCCTGCACTAGTAGGATGAGGAACAGCTTCTACAATAACATCATCACACTGCTGAACTCGGAGTCCCGCCGATAGATTTCTCCAGTCTCTTCGTCCACATTGTTTGCATTCTGCATTTATTTTCTATATTGCTATCACTACCAACTGACGCTAAACTGCATTTCGTTGTACCTATACTTGTATTTGTGCAATGACATTAAAGTTGAATTGAATTAAATAACATTCAGCAAGTATCTAATATTTATGTGGTTACTGAAGCCTATGGATAATGAAATTATCAATGCCTATGCAAAATTGAATTACATTTAGATCAGTGCCATCAGGGTAGGCAAGGTAGGCACTGCCTACCCTGATTAACATTATAACATAGTAATAACTAAATATAAATAATAAAGGCATGGGAGAATTATGCCTATGTAAAAGACCGATCTCTCAGGTAGGCATAATTCTCCGTGCTTTTCATCTGCAGCGCTTGTAACACGGGAAGCTCTGTGCAGCCCACGTGCCGTCAGCGCTGCCTGAAGCCGTCAGTTTCATGCTGGCTGAAGGCAGCAGAAATTCTGCCTTTGCAGCACTGCGCATGCACATCAGTCTACTGCGCGTGCGCAGCGCAAGTATCTTGGCGGGGTTTTCAACTATGGTTTGGCGTGTACCAATGATGGTAAGTACATTTTGTTTTTATGTTTTTAAATACCGTATTTCCCGGGGTGTGGGGGTGGTGGGAAGCGCTCCTTTCACAGCGTTTGGGGAGTCTGGCCCAGGGTAAAGTTGCGGGGAGGGCACAAATGTTAGGAATGAGGGGTCGGGGGCATCCACTTGCGACGCTCCTTGCACAGAGGCATGGACTGCCACCGCTCTGAGGCCGGGGGGAGGGGGGAGGGGGAAGAGAGAGAAGTATCTCGGGTGGCTGAGCGGCCGCCAGGCCGGACAGCGGAACCAGCCGCCACCTTAGCTCCTTCTGCCAGTCCCCGCTCACCTCTGGCAGCTCTCCGTCTAAAAACCTCTCTCCTGCTGCTTGCTGGCCTCACTCATGTCCTTAAATTCCGACAGCGCAATTGAGGTTACTCGGCTGTGGGAATTTAAGGATTTGCAGGAAGCCGCTGACATGAGCGAAGTCGGCGAACGGCAGATGTTCCGACGGAGAGCACTGCCAAAGGTAAGCGGGCAGGCAGAAGGCGCTGAAGTGGCGGCCAGTTCTGCTGTCGGGTCCCGGTGGCCGCTCGTAGCTCCCGAGCTGCTTCTATCCCCAGCTACAGTGTGCAGCTTCGCGCCCGGAGAGCTGCGGTAGCGGTGAGTGAGTGAGTTACTGGCAGTATCCCTGACACCCTCCTTCTCAACACTTGTGCCCTCCCCACAACTTTACCCCTAGCACAGACTCTACACACGCTGTGCAAGGAACTGTTCCCCCAATTGGTCTAGGACTAGGAAGCTTTGGGCAAATTTAAATGTCACTGCTTTTATTTATTTATTTATTTATTTATTTATTTATTTATTTATTTAACAGAGAGATCAATCTGCGCATGCACAGTTTAGTTTCTTTTTAAAGCGGACTGAGTGCCTACCCTGAGTAATTACTCACGGCACGTGCCTGATTTAGATGTAATGTTTTTTAAATTAATCAAACAAACCAATGAAATGTCAAAGATAAATTAGGGAAAAATGCAATCAATAAAAAAAATATCCATTTAATTTGTTCTCATGAATTGCGGGGCACTTAGTTGAAAAATGTTGTTTTAATATATTTACAGTGAATTAATAAAGAAATGGGAAAATCTGGGAATAATAGACGTGTCAAAATTCATTTTCAACTTATGGTTTTGGGAGACATATTACTTGATTAATTATATACCCATAATAGAAAGAACACAATCACCAATACTATGAAAATGTATCCCATCCATATTATCCCAGAAATAATTATCTTTATTCTTTAGAGAATGTCAAAATTAGAATGAGAACACTAATTAAATGAAGATTTACTAAGATTTTAAAAACAACTGAACAGATCACATCACGAATACTTGGATTAGTTTTCAGACATACTGCAACTGATTTATAACTCGCTTTTTTAAAACAAAATTTATATTGGTATTGTGTTACATGCTTAATTCAAGTCACATGAAAAAACAATGGGTTTAGACTAACCAAATCAAGATTACATGATACGCTTTAGTCACCATAGCACAAAATATTAATCTGCAATGATTATGGGGAAGATGGTTTCACCTTTTTGATTTTGATAATACATTGTTTCAAGCATCTTCAAAAAAAAAGTTACATTTATGAAAATCAAATGCACAACAATGTGTGTTTTCTGTCCCAAAAGAAATGCCACAAAGCCAACCTGCATGGTTTGCAATGGGTCCAAGCTAAAGTTCAATGCAGCTGATGCCTCATGTTGGGAATTGCAGGATTTAAACTCAGTAATGCTGAAGAAGAAACAATATATTTTCAAGTCAGGAACAGGTGATTTGGAAGAGAGCATGGTGGTTCCCATGCATTTCCATTTGAGGGTACAATATATTGGCTGTGAAATCAACAAAAAATCTTATCTGAACCCGTTATCGAGTAGTAAGTCTTTAATTCGTTTCTTCAAAGAAACATCTGATATATTTATTTGCATATAGATCATTTCCCAAACTTAGGGCAACAAACATACATTTGTCCTGACTTTAACAATGCAAAATCCTGTATCAAGTTACATTTTTTTCTTGTGGCAGTGAAGTATTTACGTACATAGCAGTTTCTATATTGTCACTTAAGTATACTAACCTGAGCTCCTGTCAATTCGCAGTTTTTCATGGTTAAGGCTGCTCCTGTGAGTACACAAACTCCAGTGCCTTCGCACTTCAAAAGACAGTCTTCAAGCATCATGTGACCTGATTCTACTACCACAATGCCATCAGTAGTTCCCCTCTGTACTAAAGTAAGGTGAATTAAGCTAATGTTTTGGGATTTAGATGCGACAAAATTGTCTTGTGTAGGATCTGATAAGATTACGATTTCTTCACGGTTTCCAGCGCCTGTCAGTGAAACAAACATTTTTGCCCTGAATTTGTTTTAACAATTTATTTAATTTAGTCACCTTTGATTAGGACAACATTCGAATTCTGCCTTATAAATACATTCTATCAATTTCAATCTCACTACTGTTGCAAATTTCTAAAAAAATAATTCCCATCAGTTGATACAGATTTGTTTAATTCTCTCTCGATCATGGAGCCTTAATTGGGTGCTTTGGAAAGCCAGATGTAATTATATAATTCCAAGTGTTACTCAAACAATACATTAATTAAATATCAATAATATTTGGAAATGTAATAATATTTATTTCTACATGTGTGAAAAACTGACCACTTTATTCAGAAAGTTAAACAGGCATATCTGAGAAACATCAACATTTAAGCAAATAAAGGAAAGTCTAATTCTACAACTTAACTCAATTGTTTTTGATCATGTCAGAATTGGCTGGTCTTGCTGCAGTCAACCATCTGTAAAATTGGCTTTTTTTCTTTCTCACTGGTTATGTCATACAGCTCTGCTTTTGTGTTCCTGTGTGTTTTAACTGCCCTCAGTTGAATGCTTTTACAATCTTCTGTTCATGTTTTGTCCCTAATTTCTGTCATTAACCGATCAACCAGATTACTTAATCTGTGCCTTAATCTCACGATAGGCTCATCCTATCAGAGATATTAATTGTTCTAGCTATTCCTTTTCCATCCTATCTGAAACTTAAACTTAAGTTATTTTTTTGATTTCCTATTTCTGACTAAGCATCTTCCTGATGATGGCTTGGAACTCATGCTTCCAAACATGTAAACTCAGAGAAGACTGTCATCAAACATAGTCACAGTCCAGATGCTTTTTATAATCCTTCATATTATAATACAACACTTTAGCACTGAAAAAAATGCTACACGGGTGAAGTTTATCTTGAGAACAAAGGGATAACTGTTCAACCTATTGGGCTGCTCCCCAGAATCACGGACATCCATCCTAACTTCGCTTGTTGAGCTGCAGTATGCAGAATTTAATGCTACATTGCTGTTCAAAATGTAGTGTCTATATAAGGAAGCCTAAATTCAGAGTGAATGATTACCTTCCTGTGTATCGACTCATCCTAATAAAGCTGATGTTAATGGAAATCAGGAATTAAACTCACCAATGTTTGGAATCATTCCGTATTGGAAATGTTATTTGTAGAAGTTGATTAGCCACTAAATTTGCAAAAACCTTTCCCATCGTTTTAAAGGCACGTTAGGAATACGATGGAGAACGTTCTACCAATCAGGATGAATGTAACTCCAACAATGCTCAAGTAACTCAATATCTTCCAGGACAAAGCAGCCCTTTTGATTGCCAGCTTAGGTAGTATCCTAAGGGCCTGTCCCACTTGGGTACGCAAAGATTTTGTGAATCCCAAAAGCCTGGTGCACTGCGTGTCACTGCCTATGCCACCACGTCTCACCACGCGCATGTGCGCTTAATGCACGCCATGCGCTTGACGCGTAAATGATGCGCAAATAATGCCCACGTGGGTCAGGCCCTTTAATCTTTCACTCCATCTGTCAGTGGCAGAGTCAGGTAGGCATTACCTACAAAATACACTACTAGAATTTGTCAAGGAACCTTACAAAGCTATAACTTCTACCACTATCTTCCAAAATGTTAGAGGAAAAAACCTGCTTATTTTCTATAGTTGTTCGAGGTATTTTAATGATCTATCCTGGTTAAATGTCAATTTCGGACCTCCATTGTTTCTAGGGTAAGGCCGCTGTCACACGCCAAAGCTGTTTAGAGCCATGTGTGGCAGTTGTGGCATAGTGGCCAAGAAGCTTAATAGGGGCTTGACAACAACATCCCCGCTCCTGACCACCTCATACTGAAACAAAATATTGATATTTACACATCCATTTGCTGAGGTATGAGCAACCAAATAAAGGTACATCGATGCTATAAAATTATTTATGTGAAAATAAGAATTTATATATAAATGCAAAATCCAATAATATTTCTATACCGCCCACTTAAATAATTCAAAATCCGTGTTTGGATTTGCACCTCCTAAATTATGAAATCATCTTAATACATTGTAATAAAAATTATACATTAAAAAAAGCGGTGATTATCCCGCAATTTATTTTCACAATAGTGTTTCCCTTTGATTAGAGAAGATAGCAGGTCTCTCAATAATCAAATGAAACTACAAAATGAAAGAAACAATGAGGAATCACGTTGAAAGGGCAAATACACCATACTTAACATTCATCAACCTCCAGATGTAATTAACATATCAAAATGGTGATATTTTTGAGTACATTAATTATTTCATCATATACCTTTTATGATGATATCATCTGTTAGCATTCCAAAACCTGAAGCATGATACTCTCCTGGAAAAATTACTACCGTGTCACCACTGAAACAATTATCCAAGGATGCGTCCAAGTTATCATGTTGTTGAATCAGCGTATGAGCAGAGAAATCCTTAACCTGCAGAAAACATTTGCAACAGTGAACCAAATAAACACTTGTAAATGTTAAAAGATGAAATGTGTGGCTTTCTGATTGCCATATGATTAATTACTTAATGTTTCTTTCAAGATACAAGATACATTCATTTGTCACATGTACCAATTGGTACAGTGAAATGTGTTGTTACCATACAGCCATACGAATAATAAAGAGCATAGAACACGATAGACTTTAACACAGACATCCCCACACAGCGGAATCAAAATTTCCCACTGTGAGGGAAGGCTCCAAAATTCAGTCATCCTCCTCCGTTGTTCACCCATGGTCGGTGGGCTCCCGAACCCCTCGCAGTCGCCGCCACGGGCGGCCCGATGTTCAGGCCCTCTCGCCGGGATGATGGAAATCCGATGTCGGAACGGGAGAACCACTAAACGGCGATCCAGGTAGGCATTGCCCACTCTGCAGTGAATCCAGTGCTGGGGGGGGGGGGGGGGGGGGGCAGACGAGGATGCGACTTGGAGAATAGTTGCATCGTCGCCAGGAAGTGACTGGGAAACAGTTTCCCCCTTACCCTACACCCCCTCCCCACATAGATAAACTAAAGAAACCTCCAAACACATTTTAAAACACTAAAAATTAAAAAAAGATAGAAAAACAGACTGACTGTAGGCAGAGGCTGCCATCAATGCGGCGCACTTAGTGTCACACCTGATCATCAAAGTTGAGCAGGTGAGGAAGGAGCTGAGCAGACTCCGCCCAGGAAAAGCCATGGGTCCCGATGGTGTTAGCCCTAGGGTAGTCAAGGCGTGTGTCTGCCAGTTGTGAGGAGTACTCCAGCATTTCTTGAACCTGAGCCTGGAGAGGGTTCCTGCCTGGTTCCTGTACCAAAGAGGACACGTCCAAGCTCCTCCAATGACTATAAACCAGTGGCGCAGACTTCACACATCATGAAGTTCCTGGAGAGGCTGGTGCTCACTCACCTATGACCCCTGGTTAAACCCTACCTGGACCCCCCGCCGTTCATTGTCATGTGCAGGGGGGGGACTTTCTGGAGCGCTAGTATGGGTATTGTGGGCTGAAGGGACTGGTTTCCAGAGGGCTTGCATGGACATTGTGGGCCAAATGAATTCTTGGGGTGACAGCTCAGTCACTCAAGCCTGATGTGATGGCAGCTCACTCACGGCTGGTGGGCGAGTAGTTGACTCACGGCTATTTTTAAAAATTCCATTTCAAGCAGGGTGCAATGTCACCAAATTGAAATGCAGTTTCCTACCATTCCAAGCAGGGTGCAAGGCCACCAAATTTAAGTGCAGTTTCTTACCACTTCAAGCAGGGTGCAAGGCCACCAAATTCAATTGCAGTTTCATACCACTTCAAGCAGGGTGCAAGGCCACCGAATTCAGGTGCAGTTTCATACCACTTCAAGCAAGGTGTAAGGCCACCGAATTTGAGTGCAATTTCCTACCACTTCAAGTAGGGCGCAAGGCCACCGAATTCAGGTGCTGTTTCCGAACACTTCAAGCAGGATGCAAGGCCACCGAATTCAAGTGCAGTTTCATACCACTTCAAGCAGGGTTCAGGGCCACCAAACTCGTGCAATTTCCTACAACTTTAAGCACGGTGCAGGGCCACCAAACTCAAGTGCAGTTTCATGCCAATTCAAGCAAGGTGCAGGGCCACCAAATGCTACTGCTGTTTAATGCCACTTCAAGCAGGGTGCAAGGCCACCCAAAACACCACATAAACAGCACACTCCCAGTTCAGTATACATTCAGTATGTTCAGTCGATTCACAGCTCAAACAGTCGCGACCTCTCCCTCCCCCATCTTGCAGAGACTGAGCCATACCCACATTTCCGGGTTTTATAATCCCTCCCCCCTCCCACCGGAAGGGGCATAGCTTTCATGGTGTGATTGACAGGAGAGAGATTATCAACATTTTTTAAACACTAATAACACATTTATTTTTAATTGATGGGAAGAATCCTCTGCACCTGATGAGCGGAGGGGGATTGAGTAAGATGGCCAAAAATCACAGCCGTAAGTGGTAGCGTTTTATCTAAAATTAATATACAGTGCAAACAGGATGTTGTCAAGTTACCACCATCAACAACCATTTGCAGTGCAGCATTTCAAAGCAGTTACCACCACCAACAATCATTTGTAGTGCAGCATTTCGAAGCAGTTACCACCACTGCTAAGATGGCCAAAAATCACAGCCGTAAGTGGCAGCGTTTTTTTTCAAAAATCATGAAACAGAAAAACAGGTTGTGGTCAAGATCTTTCTTTTAGTAATATAGATTTGGATGAGCAAGGCATGATTAGTAAGTTTGCAGTTAACAGTAAAATAGGTGATATCGTAAACACTAAGATGGTTGTCAAGAGTGAGAAATTACCAATAGCTTTTCTCTGTACTTCGGTACACGTGACAATAAACTAAACTAGAAATAACTAACACTTAAGGGCACAGCTATAAGGTGTGAAGGGAAAATTTTAATGGAGATGTGGGGCAAGTTTTTTACAGAGTGCAGCGGAGGCCTGGAACGCATTGCCAAAGCTAGTGGTGGAGGCAGATACGATAGTGGCGTTTGAGAGGCTTTCAGATAGGCACATGGAAGTGCAGAGAATAGAGGGATAGGGATCATGTACAGGCAGATGAGAATGTTTAACTAGGCATCATGTTCAGCATGAAAATTATTATCTGAAGGCCCATTCCAGTGCTGTACTATGTTCTTCCTTTCCGCCATGCTGTTTTGTCTTCATTGAAATAATAATGTTCCACGTGTTATGAGGATTCATTATACTTATTCAGAGCAAACTCCGAGATGAATTAAAAATCAAGATAAGCTATAAGCGTAATGCTAAGCTAGATTTAATTAATACAAGTGAAAATGATGGGCATCAGCCATTCATTAAGTCTTGCCGAATTGATAGTGAAAATTATTCATAGCAATGCAGATGAAATAGAATGCAATCCTGGAAATGCATCGTGTTACGAAGTTCAGTGATGTTCTAATAGATTTTATGTGAATCGCAAATGGGTTAACTGTGTGTTTAGAAGATCAGAATCAATAGCATGTGATTGCATTTGATCATATTTGAAAAAGCAACTTATGATAAATTATTTTCCTTTTTGTGTCAGAAACATTGATGATTAATGATGCACAATACCAGGCTGACATTCAACACTTGTAAGGGACAGACTGACAGATTTAAATAGCTGGTAATTGCAACAGGGTGAAATAACTCACCATGTCAGCTGTCATCATATTTGCCACAATATGAGTAACAACTTTTCCAGAAGGTCTTTGCCCTTTCCTGCGTCGTAGTATTCGTGGGAAGAAAGGTCCATGTGCTCTGAAAGGAACATTAAGCAAATTAAACTGCTTTAACTCCATAGCATTAAATATCTACACCAGTATTTTTTTACCCAAAGTTACATTACCTTGTTATGTAAAATATTTCTTTATGTGAATGAAAATAGGTAGGTGTGAAGAGTAGCTTGAAGATTCTGGGTGGAAGATGAGGGTAGTAGCTGTGAGGGGGGGAACAGATTGCTTTGGAAGTGGTCGAGTTTGATAGGGAATTTGGATCTCCTACAATGGGTTAGTGCAAGGAGAAGTTGAGTGGGAAGTTCATGATTATTTAGACTTTAGTTAGTTTAGACTTTAGAGACCACGGCGCCGGAACAGGCCCTTCGGCCCATCGGGTCCATGCTGTTCAGCGATCACCACATGCACTTATACTATCCTACACACTAGGGACAATTTTACTAAAGCCAATTAACCTAAAAATCTACTTCTTTGGAGTGTGGTAGGAAACCTGAGCACTCGGAGAAAACCCATGCGGTCACAGGGAGGACGTACAAACTCTGCACAGACAGCGCCGATAGTCAGTCTCCCTGTAACCGCATGGGTTTTCTTTGAATGCTCCAGTTTCCTCCCCCACTCCATAAAGTAGATTTTTTGAAGAAATCTCCTTTTGAAGAAATCTGCCTTGGTATGAGAATTAGGATTATTATGTCTTTTCAAATTTTAGTTAGCGACAAAGTCAATAAGCTTTTTTATTGCAATTGTCTTCACAGTACAGCAGAATCCATAAGCTAATTGTTTTATAGCCTTGTTAATCCTTAAAAAAGCCCTTCAGCCCAACTTTCCCACGCTGACCAAGATACTCCCTACACTAGTCCCCACCTGCCTGCGTTTGGCTCATATTCTTCTACATCTTTCCTATCCATGTACTTGTCCAAATCTCTCTTGACTGTCGTGATAGTACCTACCTCAACTACCTCCACTGGCAGCTCGTTTCATATACCCACCCATCCTTTGTATGAAAAAGTAGTCTCTCAGGTTCTTATTAAATAGTCCCCCTCTCCTTAAACCTACATCCTCTGGTTTTTGATTCACCTACTCTGTGCAAAAGGTTCTATGCATTTACCCTATCTCCCTCATGATTTTATACACCTCAAAAAGATCACCCTTCATCCTCCTGTGCTCTAAGGAATAAAGTCCTAGCCTGCTCAATCTCTCCCTATAGCACAGGCCTTTGAGTCCTGGCAACATCCTTGTAAATCTTCTCTGCACACTTTCCAACTTAACAACATCTTTCCTATAACAGGGTGATCCAATAGTAGCATAGTAACAATATTCATACATTGGTTGTTCAGAGGTTCTGTTAAAAAAAATCTTTAAAATAACTGTGGGTCCACAGATATATTATGTGGTGTTTGCATTAGCAATTAACTCAATATTACTGAGAAGGGAAATAAAATCAGATGATAGAATAATCATTAAGATATTGGGGTCAACATTAATCTGTAACAAAAAATGATGACAGATGGAGACACAAGAAACTTACAACACCCTTTTCTCCCCCAGACTCATCTGCCAATCAACCTCTCCTCACCTGGATCCACCTATCACTTGCTAGGTCTTATCCCACACCTGCCTTACCTCATTATTTCAGATATGTCCCCTCTACTCCATCAGTCTGAAGAACGGTCCCGACCCAAAAAGTTTGTAATTTCCTTCCACAGGTGCTTCCTGACTGCTGAGTTCTTCCAGGACTTTGTTTTTTTGCAGATGAGAAATGGACGTGATTAATTACATTTTCAAAAAAGGGACTGAATCAATTTCCAAAATGTGTGGTTGCTTTGCACAGTTAAAGCAAACAGCAAGCACAAAACTAGTGGTTTGCCGTTTAAGAGTTATCAATTTGACCATTACTCCAAGTTCTTAATGCCTGTGGAATCTTGAAGAAGACTTTTATTTTCACTGTTGAAGCAATGTATTCAAGGTACAGGAAGAAAAGACCCAATAAGTCCCCAAATTTTTCAGATACAACTGTAAAAATTACTGGTGCAGTAAAAGAGAAATGTGGCATGTTTTCACACTAAACTAAACCAAACAAAACAGGCAAACATGCATGGCAAAAGTTGGCCATGTGATCATAATATGCAATATGTCCAGGATCAATCTGCAGTATATAAATAAATGGAATTAATTCTCTGACATTCCAAGGTTTTATTTTCCTTCACATTATTCCTGTTTGTTGCATTGTTCCACATGACTCTAGTTTTGCACTAGCAGCACCAATATTTTTTTTCCCCGTGTAATTATTCCTTTGGCCAAATGGGAGAATTATAAGATTTCTATTTATATTCACATGCAGGACTTTATGGCTGTTTCCATAATGTTAGGGTTCCAAATCTAGAGGTCTCAGTATTGAATTAACCCTGCAACCAAGCATTAATAGGCCACTGAGATGGAACATTCAAACACTCCCAAATGAAGGAAGACATTTCTTCTCACTTCAGTCCCTGATGTAGGATTTATGACAGGTTCTCGAATCTCCATTTCAGGGAAAAGTATAATTAATCATCTACATGTTATAATGATGGCATCGGATGACTCTAGTGAAACAAACAAGAATCTTATTGTCCAGTCTGGATTCAGAGGAGATAATACAAGCTGAGTGCACGGTATAGTTACATGTTCAAGCAGCCACACTTTATCTTACTAATCATTGCAAATAGTGAGAAAGTGCAGAATTCATAGAAATACAAACATTACGGCAGTTTCTAGAAAAGCAAGAATGTTTACATCAAATAACAGTTGCATGCTATATGACTGAATTCATGATGTGACAACTTTGTTTCAAAGAGCCTGCTTGGTAATTTATGAACAGTCAACAACACCTTGAATATGCTGGAGTTCTGCAACCTGTGTAAAACTATGAGTCTAAACCAGCTGTTTAGGGATATTCTTGGAAGAGCAATGAATGATACATCAATCGTTAATTTATTTAAAGTATGAACTTTAGAATAACTGAGGTTATCGATTTCTCATAAGGAAGACCACATTGATCCAGATTTAAAGAGGTTGAAGGGTATTGATGGCACTGCTTTCCTATAGAATTAAATCCTTTGTTGACAGAGACCCCTGGCATGTTGGTCTGGATCTGTTGCATTTTATTGAAAAGTTAGGACTTTTCCAAACTTGCCTCCAATCAATATGCAAAACTGCAAGAAAATGATTACAAACTCACCAGAAAGTGACACCATAAAATAGTTGAGCTTTCAAATAAATAATGTTTAAGATAAGTTTAAACAGAAGATATATTTTAAGAAGAAAGTACCTGCTCCTGACTTGAATAAGCTTAGGTGCTTTATGAATTTCAGAGATATATATTTTAGCTAATTGGGATTATAATACCTGAATAATAAGGACACTTGCAAGGTATCAGTAAAATGTGAGGCAGGTACAGGATTTATATTGACTGCTTGCTTTCAAGCTTGAGTTTGAGAGTAAATATGTCAACCAAGAAAATAAAGTTGTCTTTGCAGAAACAAAATAATAAAATAATTAAAACAAACATCAAAAACAACATTGAACTAACTGTTGAACCAGAATTAATAACAAAAATCAATGATAACAATGATTTCTAGGATAGTTTGTTCGCTCGTGTGTCAGACGATGTAGCTTCTAGGATAGTCAGAGAAAATCAATGGAGAATTTTCACGTTGCCATTATGTAATCTATAAAATCTATTAAGTTGGTCAAATGTGTGCCAGTGCAGTTCTGTACATTGGTCTCCTAAATCCATTACTCAACCGAGAATCTACTGTCGTTCCTCTTTTTCCATATAACAATTACAGCACGGAAACAGGCCATCTCAGCCCTTCAAGTCTGTGCCGAACAACTTTTTTCCCTTAGTCCCTGCCTGCACTCATACCATAACCCTCCATACCCTTCTCATCCATATGCCTATCCAATTTATTTTTAAATGATACCAACGAACCTGCCGCCACCACTTCCACTGGAAGCTCATTCCACACCGCTACCACTCAGAAAGAAGTTCCCCCTCATGTTACCCCTAAACTTCTGTCCCTTAATTCTAAAGTCATGTCCTCTTGTTTGAATCTTCCCTATTCTCAAAGGGAAAAGCTTGTCCACATCAACTCTGTCTATCCCTCTCATCATTTTAAAGACCTCTATCAAGTCCCCCCTTAACCTTCTGCGCTCCAGAGAATAAAGACCTAACTTATTCAACCTATCTCTGTAACTTAGCTGTTGAAACCCAGGCAACATTCTAGTAAATCTCCTCTGTACCCTCTCTATTTTGTTGACATCCTTCCTATAATTGGGCGACCAAAATTGTACACCATACTCCAGATTTGGTCTCACCAATGCCTTGTACAATTTTAACATTACATCCCAGCTTCTATACTCAATGCTCTGATTTATAAAGGCTAGCATACCAAAAGCTTTATTTACCACCCTATCTATATGAGATTCCACCTTCAAGGAACTATGCACGGTTATTCCGAGATCCCTCTGTTCAACTGTATTCTTCAATTCCCTACCATTTACCATGTACGTCCTATTTTGATTTGCCAAGGTGTAGCACCTCACATTTATCAGCATTAAAGTCCATCTGCCATCTTTCAGCCCATTTTTCCAACTGGCCTAAATCACTCTGTAGACTTTGGAAATCCTCTTCATTATCCACAACGCCCCCTATCTTGGTATCATCTGCATACTTACTAATCCAATTTACCACCCCTTCATCCAGATCATTGATGTACATGACAAATAACAAAGGACCCAACACAGATCCCTGAGGCACCCCACTAGTCACCTGCCTCCAACCCGACGAGCAGCCATCCACCATTACCCTCTGGCTTCTCCCATTCAGCCACTATTGAATCCATCTTGCTATTCCTGCATTTATACCCAACAGTTGAACCTTCTTAACCAACCTTCCATGAGGAACCTTGTCAAAGGCCTTACTAAAGTCCATATAGACAACATCCACTGCTTTACCCTCGTCAATTTCCCTAGTAACCTCTTCAAAAAATTCAAGAAGATAGTCAAACATGACCTTCCAGGCTTAAATCCATGTTGACTGTTCCTAATTAGACCCTGTTTATCCAGATGCTTATATATATTATCTCTAAGTATCTTTTCCATTAATTTGCCCACCACTGGAGTCAAACTAACCGATCTATACTTGCTAGGTTTACTCTTAGAACCCTTTTTAAACAATGGAACAACATGCGCAGTACGCCAATCCTCGGGGACTATTCCCGTTTCTAATGACATTTGAAATATTTCTGTCATAGCCCCGGCTATTTCTACACTAACTTCCCTCAATGTCCTAGGGAATATCCTGTCAGGACCTGGAGACTTATCCACTTTTATATTTTTCAAAAGTGTCAGTGCTTCTTTTACTTTGAAACTCATGGTATCCATAGCTACTCTACTAGTTTCCCTTACCTCACATAATTCAATATCCTTCTCCTTGGTGAATACCGAAGAAAATAATTTGTTCAATATCTCCCCCATCTCTTTTGGCTCTGCAGATAGCTGTCCACTCGGTCTCTCCAATGGACTAATTTTATCCCTTGTTATCCTTTTGCTATTAATATAGCTGTAGAAACCCTTTGGATTTACTTTCACCTTACTTGCCAAAGCAACCTCATATCTTCTTTTAACTTTTCTAATTTCTTTCTTAAGATTCTTTTTACATTCCTTATACTTCTCAAGCACCTTGTTTACTTCATGCTGCCTATAATTATTGTAGATCTCCCTCTTATTCCGAACAAGATGTCCAATTTCCCTTGAAAACCAGGGCTCTTTCCAATTTTTACTGGTTCCTTTCAACCGAACAGGAACATAAAGATTCTGTACTCTTAAAATTTCCCCTCTAAATGTCCTTCATTTCTCTTCTACATCTTTCCTATAAAACAAAATGTCCCAGTTCACTCCTTTTAAATCATCTCGCATCTCGTTAAAATTAGCCTTTCTCCAATCAAAAATCTCAACCCTAGGCCCAGTTCTGTCCTTCTCCATAATTATATTGAAACTAATGGTATTGTGATCACTGGACCCGAAGTGCTCCCCAACGCATACCTCCGCCACCCGTCCCGTCTCATTTCCTAACAGGAGGTCCAGCACTACCCCTCCTCTAGTAGGCACCTCTATGTAATGCTGCAAAAAACTATCCTGCACACATTTTACAAACTCCAAACCATCCAGCCCATTTACAGAATGTGTTTCCCAGTCTATGTGTGGAAAGTTGAAATCTCCCACAATCACTACCTTGTGCTTACTACTAATATCTGCTATCTCTTTACATATTTGCTCTTCCAATTTTCGTTCCCCATTTGGCGGTCTATAATATACCCCTATAAGTGTTGCTACACCTTTCCCACTTCTCAGTTCCACCCAAATAGCCTCCCTAGATGAGCCCTCCAATCTATTCTGCCAAAGCACTGCTGTAATATCTTCCCTGACTAGCAATGCAACACCTCCACCTCTTGCCCCTCCAATTCTATCACAGCTGAAGCAACAAAATCCTGGAATATTTAGTTTCCAATCACAGCCCTCCTGCAACCATGTTTCACTGATCGCCACAACATCATACTTCCAGGTGTCTATCCAGACTCTAAGCTCATCCACCTTTCTTACAATGCTCCTAGCATTAAAATATGCACATTTAAGAAACCCCCCATCTCTTATTCTCTGTTTATTTCCTTTTCTTCATTCTCCTCGTGTCCAAGTGCTTCCCTTTTCTGTTTCCTGCCTCCCATTCTGTCTACTAGCTTTTGCTATTTGCATCCCTCGCCCCAACCATTCTAGTTTAAAGTCTCCCCAGTGGCCTTTGCAAATTTCCCCGCCAGGATATTGGTCCCCCTCGGGTTCAAGTGCAACCCATCCTTTCTGTACAGGTCCCACCTACCCCAAAAGAAGTCCTAATGATCCAGAAACTTGAATCCCTGCCCTCTGCACCAGTCTTTCAGCCAAGCATTTATCCTCCACCTTGCTCCATTTCTACCCTCACTGTCGCGTGGCACAGGCCGTAATCCTGAGATTGTTACCTTTTTGGTCCTTTTCCTCAACTCTCCTCCCAAGTCCTTAAATCCTCCCTTCAGGACCTCTTCCCTTTTTTTACCTATGTCATTGGTACCTATATGTACCACGACCTCAGGCTCCTCTCCCTCTGATTTGAGGATATCTTGGACACGTTGAGACACGTCCGAGACCTTGGCACCAGGGAGGCAGACCACCATCCTGGTCTCCCGACTGCGTCCACAGAAACGCCTATCCGACCCCCTAACAATAGAGTCCCCAATTACTATTGCCCTCCTCTTTTTTTCCCTACCTTTTGGAGCAACAGGGCCGGTCTCTGTGCTGAAGGCCCATCCGCTGTCGCTACCCCCGGGTAGGCTATCACCCCCATCCGTACTCAAACAGGAGTACTTATTTGCCAGGTGTACTGACATTGGAGTACTCACTCGTTCATGCCTCTGCCCCTTGCCCTGCAAATGATTACCAAATTTCTTTTAAAGTAATTTATATACCCTAATACAATAATTGTGCAGTGAGCAGGGGAACAATTATTGTAAAATAGGAGTAACAAAATACAAAGTAAGTTTTCAACATATGATTTAGCATTAAAATGTTACATATTGACGATTTATTTAGATGTTACTACCTAAGACGCAAATCTTCCCAGATTTTTAATAATCCGCAAATCATTAGGATCTCATAGTATTTTTTCCAACATTCCACAGCTTCAGCTGCTGATGGGTCTTCTCTTATATTGCTCTGGTACTCAATCAGCTCTACACGTTTGTTCCTATATTTTTCCAGCGTTCTTTTAAATCTTTGTCCTACAGGGCCTGGTATTGTACCGTCTTGAATATCATAAAATCTAAAAATGGTTAACAAAGATCAATTGGTGAATATATGCAAACAAAAAAATAAAATAACACAGCAGTTTAACAGCAGCTTGGTAAATCTTGGTAAAGCAGCTTGGTAAATCTGCTTGCCACCATATGGTCACTAACAATTACAATTATTCCCCATCTGGTAGCATTTTAAAATAAATCAGATCTAAATTACAGTTCAATGGATAATTTATCCCAGTACCTAACTTCAAATTATGAAATAGCTTATACAGTTGTTACATTAAAAAATAAAATTCAGCATAACTGCAATTTTGTACATGAACTTGATTGGTACCAGAATATACCGTAATTTTGCAAGAAGCACACTGAGTTTTTATATTGTTGGTAACATTTTCAAACGAGGATTTTTACAACTGTGTTACATGTTAGGTAAATGCAGCTGGGAACTGCTTGCATGTAAGTCTACTTGAGATCAGTGGGAGCGATTCAAACAGGGAGAGTTCAGGGCTAATGTATTCGTGCAAGGACAAAATTAAGGCCAATAAGTATAACAAAGACACAAGGAACTGTAGGTGCTATAATCTTGAGCAAAACTCAAAGTATTGGAGGAACTCAGCAGGCCAGCCAGCATCTGTGGAGGGAATGGACAGGCAGAATTTTGGGCCGGGATCTTTCTTCATCTGTTGCTCCTCCGAAACGTTGCCTGTCTATTTCCACTACAAATGCTGCCTGACTCGCTGAATTCCTCCACCACTTAATTTATTACCTAATCCAGGAGGATGAAATCAGTATTTTGCTCCCTTTGTGTCTCTTTAAATGTACAAATGTATTGTCAGTACAGATTCTTATTATCATCCAAATGGTGGTCTATTATGAAACAGTAGCAAAAAATATCACAACGACTCAGCAAATATCACAACGACTCTGATCTGTTGTGATATTTTGTGTTTTTGTTTCAGATTTACGTAATAATCATAGAGCCATAACAGGATGGAAACAGGCCCTTTGGCTCAACTTGCCCACACTGCTCAACATTTCCCATCTGCACTAGTCCCACCTGCCTGCGTTTGACGCATATCCCTCTAAAGCTGCCCAATCCATGCAACATGTATCTATCTCTTATTGTTTCTTCACCATTGCAATAGTCTCTGCCTCAACTATTTTCTCTGGCAACTTGTTCCATCCACCCACTACCCTTTGTGTAAAAAAGCTACCTCTCAGATTCCTATTTTACTTCGGAGTCACGCGAGTGACTACATGAAGAAGCCCCGCCTGGCGCATGATTGGCCATTAAGTCGACACTGTCGGTAGGGAAAGAGCTGCAGAGCGCAGCTCCACCAACGGTAAGGAACAGCCCACAGGTAAGTGGATGAAATTACTTTCAGGGCATTTTTCAAACTCCGTGACGCTGGCGTGCAAAGCCAGGAGGAGTTTGAAAGTAAAAGGGAGAAAACTCTGAAAAAATCAGTGCGGGTTAAATGTGCGTCCCGGGTAGAAGCACAGCGATCGAGACGGCAGATTAGTGCATAGCCGGTTTCGATACCGGTGGCCGTTGAATTACCCTTTAGTGAGCCTTTAGTCGCTCCACAACAAGAAGCCACGGAAGAATCTCCAGTGGGGAGAAAAGTAAAGAAAGCCCGTGGTTTCAAATGATTATAATAATGAAAGTCCTCCAGGCAAGAAAGCCATGTGGCTGAAAATGGATTAAATGGAGAAATGCTCCAGATTATTATCAACCAAGGGTCTAAAGAACCCAGAATATTCCCAGGCAGGCCCTGAGGGGTTTCCATATCAAAAATATGGTGCCTTACCAATGTGGGAATATGAACCTCCAGAACCTCGGATTGGGCTGGAGGTAGTCTCCTTGAGCAAGTCTCAGGAGTACCAGGGCAGCAGGAGACTGACCCTGAAAGTGGTGATTTTGGTCACGAGCACCTACCACAGCACAAGAATATAAATCGAGGTGTACTTGATGTGGCACAAAGTGCTATACCTGAAGGAAGCGGTGAGGCCATGGAAGGTAACCTTGGCGGCCAACATTAATTGGTTTCTCACCAGCTTCAGGAGGCTGTTATGGTTGAAACAGCAGAATTATATGAAACACCTGTGAATTGTGCTTCACTAAGGGTGCCAACGGTGAATCCGACTATTTGGGCACCCATGTCTTCAATAGTGCAGGAAATATGATTCCAAAGAATTTCAAGCTTATTGCGGGTGGCATCACTCCTTTTGGGGAGCAAGTGGAAGGATGTACAATGACCAAAATGCAAAAAGATATGTTGGCATTGTTTTGTAACTCATACTTTGAGTCAATTGTATGAGAATAATCGCCATTCGGCCCATACTGCACCCTAGATTTGCAGGTCTGTGCAGATCAAGCAATATTCAAACTCCTGGGTATTTATTCAAAGAAAACTTTCCAAAATAAATCAAAGAAATTGATGAAGAGGCAAAGACTATCAACCTTATGAAACCTTTTATATTTGGTCAAAGAAGGTCTGGTTCAATGAGAAGGGGATTTGATTATGAAGCAGGAGTATGGTGAGGAGGTATTATTACCCATCACAGCCTAATGTAAACCCATATGTTGGGAAAAGGAGACCATCACATGCATTTGGAGGTACAAAAACTTCATTCTATCACAGAGGAATCTTTTGGTGAACCTCCGATTGGTGGTAGATTACAATTGTTTTATGATGAATGGTGCTGCATAACATCTGATCGGTTTATATTAGATACTGTGCCAGGATCTACAATAGAATTTGTAGAAGAAATTGATCCTCCTGTACAGAATAAACCTAATCGTATTTTGGTGTTTTCTGCACCTGAAAAATCTCAGATAAAAAAAGAGGTAAACATTTTATTTGAAAAAGGAGTAATTGAAAATACAGTTAATAATCCACAACAATTTGTGTCAAATATTTTCCCCAGGCAAAGAAAGATGGGGGTGGAAGAGTCATTCTGGACCTCACACACTTTAATACATTTGTCCAGTATAAGCATTTCAAAATGGATACCTTCAACAATGCAAGGCAGTTGTTATCAACAGGTTGTTACATGGTCTACTATAGAATTGAAAGATGGGTATTATTCAGTACCAATTCATCATCATTTTCGCAGGTATTTGAAGTTTAATTGGATGGGTCAGCTGGGGCAATATAAGGCATTACCTAATGGATAAGCTCAGCTTCTAGGCTGTTCATAAAATTGTTGAAACCAGTACTTGCACTGCTAAGGGCACAAAAACACATTGTCATGGCTTATCTTGATTGCATTTTAATTGTCAATGCTAATCAGGAATCAACTGAAAAATCAGTTTCAGCAACTATAAGCCTGTTGAAGGCTAGGTTTTCTGATCCATCCAACAAAATTTAAGCTACAGCCATCCCAAACAATTGACTATTTGGGGTTTGTGATTAATTCAGTTACTATGTCAGTAACTTTACCAATAGAGAAAGTTGTGTTGTTGCCTTGTTGACAAACCTTATCCCTCCATCCGAGAAGTAGCTAAGGCTATTGGTAATTAGTAGCAGCATTTCCTGCAGTCGAGTTGGTCCACTGCATTATCAAAACCTTGAAAGGGCAAAAACATAAGCACTAAAAGAACGCACAGGCCATTTTGATAGGCCCATGCAATTACCAACGGAAGCTTTATCCGAATTACAGTGGTGGATTGAGAATGTTCCACAAGCTGCTAAAAACATATTTGTTCAGCAACCAGCAGTGGTTTTGCAAACTGATGTAAGTGCTCTCGGATGGGGGGGCTACGGACAATGACACGAGCTGTGGTGGCAGATGGACTGTCCAAGAGGACTTATTTCTCCAAACATATGGTATTAATTATTTGGAGTTATTTGGAGTATTTTATGGGTTGAAAGCTTATTGTTCTACTATGAAGCATTTGCATGTCCAATTACAATTAGACGATCCACAGCTGTGGCATATATGAATCACATGGGTGGAGTAAGATCATTATCATGTGATTATCTGGTTAAACAGATGTGGCATTGGTGTATTTCTAAGAATATTTGGTTTTCAGCTATCTATCTCCCAGGGAGAGACAATATTGTGGCAGACAACAGATCACGAAAATGTAAAGACAATACAGTATGGATGTTAAATCCACAAGTTTTCAAAAACATTGTCAGTCGGTATGGATTACCAGACATTGTTCTGTTTGCGTCTAAATTAAATCACCAATTGCCCAAATGCGTCTCATGGGAACCTGACCTAGGAGCAGTAGCGGTGGATGTATTCCCTGCCATGTGGAACCGTGTCAAATGTTTGGCTGGGGACCAGGGCCGACCTTAAGCCGATTGGACCGATTTCTCCCAATTGGGCCATGTGCCTAAGGGGGGCCCCGCGCTAGAGTAATCCAAAGATCCGTTCCAGGATCTTTGGAGTAATCTACTCTCGGCTCGGGTAGATCTACCCCGGGTGGAGGGGGGGTGGAGAGAGAGTAGAGGGGTAGAGGGGGAAGGAAGGGGTAGAGGCGGTAAGGGGGATGTGAGGGGGAATCGAGAGGGGGAGGTCCCTCATGGTCCCAGGGCAGCACTCCCGACCCTCCAGTCGCTCTGATTCACGCACAGAGCCCCGGCTCCACCCATCTCTGTCCCCGGGGAGATGCTGTGAACAATACAGGGAGGGCCGGGCCGGGGTTTGGAGCAACGTTTACAAACCTCGGCCTCAGCTCGCATGCGTTCACCCGGACCCCGGCATCCGCTCCCGCCGCCGGCCCTCTCCCTCCCCTCTCCTCTTCCCTCCCTTCTTTCTCTCCTCCCTCTCTCTCTTTTCCCTTCCCTCCCTCCCTTCTTTCTCTACTTCCCTCACTCCCTTCTCTCCCACACACACACAAAACGCACAGACAACTAACAAACACACATCATGCACAGACAACCAAGAGCGGAACTCGCTATCAAAATATGGAGGGGACAGGGTGACACACCATTTTTTGGCGGCCACGCGTGCATGCGCACACTCATACACAAATGCGCGAGACTTCGGAGACTCAATCCAGCGCTAAATGCAGCACAACTCTGCCTGTCTCGCCGGGTTAATCTACAACCCTGACTGGACTGACGAGACACCAGTGCTGCTTCTCCACGCTAGCCATATTTCCCGCAAGTCCAGGCCGGTTAACCTGGTGGGACAGGCAGAGTGAGCTGGGTTTAGCGCTGCTTCTCTGCGCTGGCTGTGGGCCTGGGGGCACCGCGCCCGTCTGACTCCCGACGTCTCTGGTCACCCATGGGGGAGGGGCACTCGGGTGGGAACGGGACAGCGCTGGAGACCTGGCAGGGATCGATCCTGCCTGTGGATGAGGCACTGGTCTGTGCCACGTCTCCCTCCTCCAATCACCGCACTCTATCCTCAGTCCCACCTCCCCCCACTCCTCCCTCCTCTAATCATCGCGCTAAATCATCATGTCCCGCCCCATTGCCTGCTGACCGACATCTCTCTCCTCCAATCAGCGCCCTTGATCAGCAGTCCCACCTCCACTGTCTCGTGGAAAGCGGAGATTTTAAAATCTGGATTACAAAAACTTGGGGGGGGGGGATGTCCCCCACCTCTCAAAACATGGGGGGGGGGACGTGTCCCCTCTGGCCCTCCCCGTCTTTTCCGCCCCTGCAGACAACTAACATACACACATACATACACAACGAAGTTAGGATGTGGTAGAAGCCCAAAGGGTAGGATGGGGCTGAAGCCCAAAATTTAATGCCTGGACTGGTTTTTCGCCAATAGTTATTGGTTTGCCAGGATCTAGTTAATTAAATTTCAATTTTTTCATTTCACAGTCACTAAAACGTGGTATTGTAACTATGTACTTTTCAGAGGTGATCTACACATTTTGTTTCTTACTTGTAGGCTTACATGTATGCAAAATGTAGCTTAGATATGTTTGGTCCATTAACTCTTAGGCACTTTTTAAGCGCACATTTTGATTACTTTCCATTCTACCATAGAGACATAAAATCTATAATAGACTTTATTTGCATTTCTATGATTCTACAGACCTTGGCTGGGATCCTGGGGCTCACCAAAATTGTTCTCAATTGGGCCCGCACCTCCTAAGGCCGACCCTGCTGGAGTTCATATATACAACATCTACAGCTCTGCCCTCATCAACCTTTTTGGTCACATCTTCAAAAAATTCATTCAGATTAATGAAACAAGACCACCCACGTACAAACCATGCTGACTCTCCCTAATCAGTCCTTGTCCACCTCAATGCATGCACATCCTATCCCTCAGAATACTCTCTAGTAACTTTCCAACTACAGATGTTAAGCTCACTGGCCTATAGTTCCTAGCCTTTTCCCTGCAGCCCTTCTTGAATAGAGGTACAACATTTGCCACCCTTAAATCTTCCTACACATCTCCTATATTTAATGCTGACTCGTAAGTTTCAACTAGAGTTTCTGCAATTTCCTCTCTAATTTTCCAGTGCCCATATATCGGATCTCGCTTGGGAGATTTGGCTACCTTCATACGTGTCGAGACCTTCAACAACTCTTCGACTGCTCTCAAGACACTTCCATTGACTGCCCCAAGTTCCTCAGTCCTCTTCCATGGTAGAAACAGAGGAGAAATACTCATCGAGGACCTTGCCCATCTCATGTGGCTCCACACAAGGTTGACTGCGTTGATTCCTGAGGTGTTCCACTCTAGTTACCCTTTTTCCCTTTATGTACATAACATCTCCTGGGATTATTCTTAATGCTATCTGCCAGAATGTACTCATGTCCCTTTTTTGCCCTTCTGGTTTCCTCTTTTAGTTTGTTCCATAGTTCCCGAAACCCCTCCGGGGATACAGTTAATGCCAGCTGCCTATACTTGTTCCTTCTTCTTCTTACTCCTTCTTATTCTTGACCAAAGTTTAAATTTCCCACATCATCCAAGCTTCCTTACATTTGCCTGCCTTGCCCTTCATTCCAACAGGGGCATGCATGTCCTGAGCTTTTGTTAGCCCTCTTTTAAAAACATCCTGACATTCCTTTTTCTTCAATCTACTCCAATCAACTTGAGCAAGTCCCACTCTTATACCCTTAAAATTGTCTGTACCCCAATTTTGCATTATAACTTGTGTGTCTATCCACAACTATATTAAACCTAATCAAACATAATTTGCCTTTTTTTTGCTTCAAATGCAACTATGAATGTGCTTTGAACATACCTCCAAGCCTCTTCAGAATTAGAGCCTCATGTAAAGATGAATATATTCAGAGGCAGAAGTAATGCTGGCAGGTAAAATGGGATCAGTATTTGGACTCTCTCTGCCCACAGTGATTGGAATTCATAGATTATTTTAAAATCAATTCAATTTCTTAGTTCATTATCACGCACATTCAATATACCGCTGAATTTCAGTGCTCTCTAAATTTTCCATTGGTCTTTAGTTGTTACTGTTGGAAACAATTTTATGGAAACAACTTACAAACGTATGCGCTCCTCTATTAGTGCAGTGTAATTTTCACAGCCTTCCTCGTCATCCCAATCTCTCCATAGAAAATCATAAAAAAACCTGAAAAGTCATTAATAAATATATAATTGGAAAAAATGATGAACAGAAATTGAAGTAATTATTGATATAGCACATTTTTTATTTACCTAACATTTTCCAGAGCTTGAGCAATACTGCATACAACATGATCCTGATCATCTATTGGGTAAACTTCCAACAATGGAACACAGTGGTCCAACTCATCCAAAACTTCCTCAACAAGTTCTCTTGGTAGATTAGCGATATTCGAAGAATATGGTTCTATAACTGATACCTTAGCTCGCAGATGAGAAGATTGGCTCTGTCGTGGCCTACATGTAACCTACAAAGCATTAAATGCAACATTAAAAGTTATTGCCTAGAATGTGAAATTCAATTTCCATTAAAAAGCGCATGTTCTATATGTGAAAAGATTATCATCATACACTGAGAAAATCATTTAAGGCAACATCATTTAATTCTGCATGAACAGGTATTCTACGTTCCCTTGTATAACCCTTTGTTCATTGCATACTTTAATTTTATAACCTTTAAGTAACTTGAAGAGCTTGAAAAGGTAACGAGGTAAGAAAGTAGAACAGAAAATACAAAGTGACTGTCTTGTAGAAAATTAACCTTTCAAAGCATGTATATCAAAGGCAGACAGCCCAACATTCTTCCCTTTTCATTCATTAATTCAACTTTCACGATAATGACACCAAAATTATTGATACAAATATATCTATTGATGCTCCTGAACACATCAACAGTGATGCAACTTGGGGTCATTGGGTGTTTCGGGTCTTTCAACTTCAGACACCCTCGCCCAGGTGACCCAGCCATGGTTGATCAGACCACGACTTGTGTTTGAAGGCATTCGCCCCTCCCCATGGACCTTCTCTCCTGATCCAGAGCCCTTCTCTGCTGCCTCAGTGGTGTTCTTGATGGCTCTTCTCCTCGCCACTCCGTTGATGCCCAGTGCACTCAAGGTTTTGTAGAGCGTTTGCCCTGCAAAACCACTGCAGCCAACCTCGATGGGCATACATACACCTTGCATTCCAGCCCTGCTTACGGCAGTCTTTGACCAGCTATTCATACTTGGTCAAGTTTCTCTCGTGGGCCTCCTCCGGACGGTCCTCCCACGGCACTGTCTGTTCCAACAAGATGATATTTTTGGTCGCCTCTGAGACAAGGAGGATATCTGGCCTCAGGGTGGTCGTGGCAATGTGCTGTGGGAACTTCAGCTGTTTCACCAGGTCTACAGAAAGCAGCCAGTCCTGCGCCGTCGCCAGGATTCCTGACAGATTCCTGGCTGCTGTGGTTCTTGACAGCTGCACTCCGGCCTTCACGAAGGTGATCATCTGGGTGGTGGGGCATGCTCGTCTCAGCTGCTGATTCCCATGCTGATGGCTTCTGTAATGGGTTTAAGAACCTGTTGTGATGCCAGGTGTACTGGCCTTGCCCAAGAACCTTTGGGCAGCAGCTCAGTATATGTTCCAACGTCCCCCTGCATGAGCATTGCGGGCAATCTGGAGATTCCGCTTTGCCCCAGATGAAGAGGTTCGATGGGCTGGGCAGGACATCATACACTGCCTGGACCTGGAACTTGATGCGCTGTGGTTCAGCCTGCCTGAGCTCAGTCCATGTGACTTTTCGGTCCATGGCCTGCTCCCACCTTGTCCAGGCTCCTTGCTGTCTCAATCCAACTGCTCTGGTACACCTCTCCTCCTACACCACTGCCCTCACTTCCTCCTGGACCAGCCTGCGCCTCTCCTTCCCCTTGGACTTGTCAAACTGGGGAGTTGGGAAGATTCCCAGACCAGCTTTTCCCCGAGTCACTGCTCCCACCAGGACTATGTGGCATATCCGAGACTCCGCTTGCAGCACGGCTTCGCCAGCTCTCCACTTCCTCCCAGTTTTCACCTCCACCCCTGCCTGAGCCACCTTGGGGTCGCTGGAGTCTCTGTACAGCATCACCTCTCTGGCCCGAGTCACCTTAAACTCCTCCTCCAGGGACTTCAGGGGCAGCTGGAGCTTGGTGTTATTTCCGTACTGGGTGATGCTGCTAAGGCTCCTGGGCAGTCCCAGTCACCTCCTGAGAAAGCTCCTGACTTTCCTCTCCAATCTCTCGGCAATGGATATAGGGACTTTGTAGACAAGCAGTGGCCAGAGTATCCTTGACAGGATACCATGCTGGTAAATCCATGCCTTGAACTTACCGGGAAGCCCCAACCGGTGCATTGCTCTCAACCAACTCTCCAGCTCCTGACAGGTTGCCTGGACAGATGTTGTATCCTTCAGGCTGCTATTAAACACCTTGCCAAGACTCTTCACTGGTCTTTCGGAGACAATTGGGATTGGAGTTCCTTCAATGCTGAAGCGGAACCTGTCCATGACTTTGCCCTTCTTCAGCACCAGTCACCTAGCTTAAACCTCATCCTTGCCCATCCAATCAGTTTCCCCAACCCCTGCAGGATCCACTTGCCTCCTGGCACTGACTCAGTGGTGACAGTCAGGTCGTCCATGAAGGCTCTGATTGGTGGTTGGCGCACTCCTGACTTGGTCCGAGGGCCCCGGCATTCTGGCTCAGCAGACTTGACGATCATGTTCATCGTCAAGGCAAAAAGGATCACAGAGATGGTACAGCCTGTGATGATCCCAAACTCCAGTCTGCGCCACTGATGTTACTGACCCTGATGAGACTCTCATGCTGAACCAGTTGTAATAGCCCAGGATGAGATCTGCCACTTGGCCCGACACATGATGCTTGGCCATGACTGTCTGGATCAGCTTGTAGGCGTACAAGTCGTAGGCGTTGGCCAGGTCAAGCCAGAGCACTGTCAGGTTTCCCTTGTTCTCCCTGGCTTCTCTGATGAGCTGGGTCACCACTCCCGTGTGCTCTAGACACTCCAGCACTCCAGACAAACCTCCCTTTTGCACTGAGCTGTCGATGTAGCCATTGCTGGAGAGGAAGTTGGTCAGCCGCCTCGCCACTATGCTGAAGAAGATCGTGCCTTTAATGCTTAGCAAGGAGATGATCCTGAACTGATCGATCTTCTTGGAATCTTTTTCCTTTGGGATCCAGATTCCTTCAGCGAATCGCCACTGCTGCGCCACTTTCCTCCAGATGACTTTCAGGATCTTCCACAGCCGTTTCAGTAACAAGGGGCAGTTCTTGTAGACCCTGTAGGGGACTCTGTTCGGGCCAGGGGCTGAGCCAGATCTTGCCTCTTCATAATGTCCTGGACCTCTTTCAGGAGTGGCTCTCTACTATCAAACTCCCTGATGGGTGGAGGTGGTTTTATCAGGATGTTGCACTGGCCCAGTTCCTGCTGCCTGTTGGGGTCACTGTAGGTCATCTGGATGTGCCGGTCGATCTCCTCCTTAGAGCAAGTCAAACTCCCACTGCGCTTCTGCCCTAGCAGTTTGGTGAAGCCGAAGGGGTTGGCTATGAAGGATGCTCGCTTCCTGGCTCTTTCCTTCTGGCGTCTTCGGTGCCATTCAGCTCTACGGAGGGTCAGCAGCTTCTTCCTCAGGATGGTTCACAGCTTAGCTAAGGGGGGGCGTTACTCTTTGCTGGCCTCTTAATACTGCTTCTTGAAGGACTTCAGCTCCTGCCGGATCTTGTGGATCTTTGTTGCTCGTTGATTCAAGATGAAAGGTGTTCTGGTCGGCTTCTTCTCCACACCTTTCCACAGCTAGGCTGATGATGATTGTCGTCATCGTCCGCAGCCTTCGGTCCACGTCTCCCTTCGCAGTTGCTTCTAGCACCTTGTCGACGTCCTCGTCAAACTGATGCCAGACTGCCGTCTTGCAGGCCTGAGGCCATTGACTCGAACCTTCTCCGGAGAACTTTTCCGAGGGACTAGTTGTGCCACTTGGAGGCTTCGGGCCCTATGGGGTGATTCTGGGCTCCTCCGTCTCACCAGGTAAAATACCTGTGCGATGTGACACTCCCTGTCCCTCCAAACACTTCATCTGGGTCTGGTGAATCTTCAGGCCTTGGCTGTTCTTGCAAACCTTACAACATCTGCATTTGATACTCATAGTCGGTTGTCCATTGCCATTAGTCGTTAACCTTTGATCCGTCAAATTGAGGTGCTCATCCTCCCCCCTCTCGGGCACCCCGGGGGTATTTTTCCATGTATCTTTCTGTAGTGCGATTTGGGTCTCCTCCTCTCAGGATGCGGTTTGGGCTGCCAACCCACTGTCTCTCCAGTCGTCTCCACCCTATTCTTGATTGTCAACCAGTCTATTCTTGATCACCACTGGTTTCACCAGCACAATGATTGATACAAATACATCTATTGATGCTCCTGAACACATCAGTGACGTAACCTGGGGTCATTGGGTGTTTCGGGTCTTTCAACTTCAGACACCCTCGCCCAGCCGTGGTTGATCAGATCACGACGTGTTCAGGTGGCATTCGCTCTTCCCCATGGACCTTCTCTCCTGATCCAGAGCCATCTCGAGGGCTTCTCCGCTGCCTCTGTGGTGTTCTTGATTGTGTTCTCAAAATTATACTAAAACAGGTGGTAGTTTCTGAACTTATGTTTACCTCTGCAGCTGAATCCTTCATCAATGTTTATATTATTTTCATAATTTTAAATTCTAATTGTTTCTTGTGTGACTCTCACCCTTCGTAAACGTGAGCTCATCCAGTCTCTCCTATCAATATTGTAACTCATAAAATCATGCTGAATCATCACTCCTGTTTACATGTGCCCTGGTCTGCTTACTTCACAATTAATTAATTCTATCTCCATATTCATAACTCTCTACGGTATTGATTCGCCCTACTTCGATAATGCCACCTAATCCTCAAGGTGCTCTACATTCCCCCAACTCTGGATTCGTTTATTCATTGCCTCCTTCATTCCATCACCACAAACTGTTTCTTCAGCTATTTTTAAGGCTGAGGCTCTGGAAATTCTCTGGTCTTTCTGTGTTCTAATGGTTCCTCCTCTTTTAAAACTCACCTTAAAATGTGTCTCAACACTCCAGAATCATCTGGTCTAGTCTCTGTTTTGTCTTGGTTTGAATTTTTGATTTATTGTATTTCTGTGAAATATGGGAAGCTTTACCACATGAAGACACTACTTCAGCACATATTGTTGAGCTTCATTGTGAAAAGTATAACGTTCCCAAATGCAAAATAATGCAGATTGTAAAATAAACAGCACATGCAGGAAAACCTCAAACTGGTCAGCAGAATTTATGAAAACAGACACAAGTCAATGTTTTGGATCAATCACCTTTCATCGAAATGATCAACAGTGCTACATTGCAGATGGTCTCAAGTATTTATTTAATCTCAATGCATTTGGGATTGACTTGCCACATGTTTAGTTATAAACCAATATGTCTACCAAAAACATAACAAAATACATCCCAATTAATAGAACATAGAACAGTAAAGCACAGGAACACACCCTTTGGCCCACAATGTCTGTGCCCAAGCTAATTTCCTTTGCCTGCACATGATCAGAATCTTGAGGAAAACAAGTAATGCTGGCAGAACTTATCGGGTTAGATAGCATCTGTGGATGCCATTTTGGGTCAGGACCTTTATAATTCATTGCATTCATCCACCTACTTTTAAAATACCCATTTGCCAAGAAATTCTGGAAAGAGATGCAGTGGTCTTTGTCAATGTACATCTCCAACAACTGTGCTTCATAGTATTGTAGGTTGTTCCCAGAGACATGCAATAGGACAAATATCAACAGCTTCTGGAAGATCATTAAATAAAAAAGACACACTCGCATCACAAATGAGTTTTGAGGACATGAAGCTATCCATGACTAAATCTTGAACATTACATAATCAAAGATTACATGGTGAGATAAATAATAGTGTGATACTGCCACCACAAAAGCTCTATGTGTAAAAGAAAAATCTGTAAGCCCTCATACCATTGAACATTAAGGTGTTACAACCCATATAAAATAAATATTTAAATGACACAGTAGCACAGCTAGTAAACCTGTGCCTTAGAGAGCCAGAGATCTGGGTCAATCCTGACTTCAGGTGCTACCTGTGTTAAGTTTACACACTCCCTCTGATCGCCTGGGTTTCCTCTTTCCACATCCCAAAGATACATATGTTAATTGACCACTGTAAATTGTCCCTCATGTGTAGGTGAGTTATAGAATTTGGTAAGAGTTAATGTAAATTGGAGGAGAATAAAAATGGTGCCAACTGGAAATAAAAAAAGAATGGAAGAGGTACCTGTGATTGGGACTGATCAGAAGAATTTTCAACAAACAGTGAGAATTGTAGATGTAGTCATTATTAATTGCCAGTGATACATGGAACATTACAACTGACGATGGATAATAGTATTTCTTCTCCCTCTTTCTCAACAAACAGAACAATTTTAATGAGCTAGCTTTAGAACCTTCTGGAATTAAACAAATTATATAACCTACCTCAACTAAAATACCAACATATGGTATAGATCCTTCATCATACTTTACGAAGAAAAGCTCAGGATTTGTTTTCCATACTCCCAACCATGTGCTTTTGGCACGTAGCTTTTCAGTGAGGTACTTGCTCATAGCTTCATCTGCTTCTTCCGCCTTTGTAGAAATGACAAATGTATTATTTTTTAAATATTTTATTCCGGCTAAATTCTACTTAATATTAAATCAATGTTATACAGCACGGACACAGGCCTTTTAGCCTTTCTTATTCTTGCCAACTTAGGTATCTGCCAAAGCTTGTTCCATTTGCATGTGTTTTGTCAATTTCCCTCTCAACCTGCCCAGTCCACGTGCCTGTCCAAATGCCTTTTACACTTCATGGTTATATCAGTTAATCAGTTCCTCTGGCATGTTGTTCCATATACCTACCACATTCTGAAAACTTGCCCCTCAGATCCCCTTTAAATCTCTCCTCTCTAAATCTTTTCCCTCTCATCTGAAACCAATGCCTCTTGTTTTAGACCTGCAACTATAGACAACTTTCTTCACTGTCTACTATACCACCAATCATGGTGTCATCCACAAATTTACTAATCATGCCAACTGCATTCTCATGCAAATCATCTGTATGACAAACAACCAATTCCTGTGGCACACCACATGTCAAAGGTCTTCAATGTGAAAAATAACCCTCACTACCACCCTCTGACACTTAACACCAAGCCAATTTTGCTAGCTCGCGCTGTAATTTAACCTGCCAAACCAGCCTATCCCATGTCAAAGGCTTTGCTAAATTCTGTGTAGCCAAAGTCTACTGCCCTGTCCAGCAATTTCTTCCATTGGTTTCCACAAAGTCCTGGATACACCTGGTCAGACCCCAGAGGCATGCACATTTATATGTTTTAAGAACCCCAACGCCTCTTCCTTCAGAACGTTGAATGTTCAGGACATCACTGTTCTCTTCCGTGAACTGACTGTCCATGTCCTTTTCCAAGATACAGACAAGAAGCATTCATTTGAGCCCTACCCTATCTCCAATGGCTCCACACATATGCAACCAAACTTACTCTCTCCATAGCTACATTTTTATTTTTAATATATTCATAGAATCTTTTAGGATTCTTCTTTACCTTGTCTGGCAGAAATATCTCATATCCCATTCTTAATTTTCCTACATCTCTTACAATTCATAAGGAAGTTGCTTCATCCTCACTGCCTTTACATGACATATACCTCAATATTTCAATATCCATGATCAATTGGGTTTCCAAAATTTTGCCAGCATTGTCCATCACTCTAAATGGAACATGGTGATCAAACTTCCCCGATTTTACTTTTAAAAGCCCCCCACTTGCCAGATATGTCATTACCTGTTATCAGTCTCTCCCAATCAACCAGAGAGGTTGAGCACAAATAAACACAAAATCAAAAGAAATAAATAAAACCCGATAGACAGGAGACACAGGTATCATCCCACTTCTGACACCATGTAAATAAGCAATTCACATACTCTTGAAGCAATTCACATACTCACATCCCTTTAATGATAACACAGGGTATAACACACGTCAGCAAGCACCGGTTACATTCTTCCACTGAACTGTGCCCAGGGTGGGGAAAGCGTTATGATTGATGTTAACTAAGGCGGGGTTAATGGTACTGAGGTAGCTATATTATTGGTTGCATGCATAAACCATCTACATCCTTCCCCTTAGAAAATCAAAACAGATTGGAAGTCATGACAACAGAATTAAACATAATCGCCATAACGGACAGGTGGCCTACTAATCCGACCCGAGCGCGTACGTGTCTCTCCCCCTTCCACCGAAAGATCAGAAGAAACTGGAGGCCGCGAAGCAGCTGGGGAACCAGAGAGGGGCTGCGGGGTGGGAGAAGCAGAAGAGTCAGAACCGCGAACGAGCGGCAACAGGTGACCCGCGCAGAGGGGAGCAGGGCGCGCGAGGTGGGGACCGAGGCATGCAGGGAACACCAGCAGGGACGGCAGCTGTCAGTTGGTATGAGAGAGGCGGGGCATAGGGGCCCGGAGGCTGTGGCTTCGGTTCGTTCACCGCAAGCAGGTGTTGATGGCTTCGACGGTAGATAGTTCCTTCAAAGTCGACCAGGTACGAACGAGGTGCATCAGTCACCCGAACTATGGTAGCCAGACGGAAGTAACCACTGGCGGTTTGCAACCGAACAACCTGTCCAGGCAGCAGAGGATCGAGTGGTCTGCATGAACAATCGTGGGAACGCCGCTGGCTGTCATGTTTCTCCCGAATGCGCCTCTGCACGAAGGCAGGCTCCAGCACCCGTTGTTGCAGCTGGCGCTGAGCAATCGGGATAGTGGGTCTGGTCGTTCTGGATATCAGACGCTGAGCAGGGGACCCCATGGCCAGATCCCTGGAAACGTTCCTGAGGTTCAGGAGATCCAGATACAAATCAGAGTTAGACAGTCTCGCCTGTTCCATCAGAAGCTTGGCGCTGCGGACGGCCCGTTCGGCAAGGCCGTTGCTCTGTGGGTACTCTGGGCTGCTGGTGAAATGCACGAAGTTCCACTTGTCGGCAAAACCCTTGAACTCTCGGCTGGTGAACTGCCTTCCATTGTCAGTCTGCAACTGGACAGGAGACCCAAAGGTGGAGAAGTGTTTCCGCAGCTTACAGATAACCATCTCCGACGTGAGGGATGTCAGCAAATCCACCTCAAACCAGTTTGAGCACGAGTACGAGTCAACCAGGACAAGGTAGTGGTTACTACGCCACTCGAAGATGTCGGCAGCCAGCGAGGACCAGGCCAAGGCAGGTTGTTGCAGCAGGGGCTGTTGCTGCTGGTGTGGTGCAAGACTGTTGCACGTGGAGCAGGCAGAAACACGGACCCGGATATACTTGGCCATTCCAGGCCAGTAGAACTGGCACTGAGAGTGGGCGAGTGTTGCATCGACCCCGGTGTGTCGCTATGGGCTGCGTGATAGTAGAAATCAAACAGGGAGGACGGGACCACACGTTTATGTCTCTTGACGATAACGCCATTCTGTAACACCAGTTCATCGCGGACCAGGAAGAAAGGCTGTGTTTCAGTTGGCGCGCTGGAGCGCTTCGTGGGCCACCCCAATTTAATCACCACGGCAAGCCGCTGCAAAACTGGATCGGTAGCGGTGTGTTCGGCCAAGAGCTGTAACTGCTTGGTGGGAATAAAATCAACACCCAGCACTAGCAAGTCCTCGGTTTCGTAGGGGTGGCGAGCACAGGAGGTCCGCGGGGCGCGGGATAGGGTGTCCGCAATGTGCATCTCGGTGCCCTTCTTATAGACGATATCGAAGTCGAAACGCTGGAGCTGCAGCCTCATATGCTGCAGCCTGGCAGGGGCAGCATGAATAGGTTTGTTCAGAATTGTCACCATTGGCTGGTGGTCGGTTTCGACTGTGAATTTGCTGCCAAGCAGGAAGTCTCTGAACTTGGAGCAAGTGAACACTACCGCGAGCAGCTCCTTTTCAATCTGAGCATACCGCTGCTCGGTGTCAGTCATGGTGCGGGAGGCATAGGAGACAGGATGTAATGATCCATCGACAGACTGAAGGCAGGCCGTGCCCAGACCGAACTTGGAAGCGTCACAGGTGACGGTGATGGGGCGGCTCACGTTGAAGAACCTCAATGTCGGTGTGTTAATCAGTCTGGGCTTGAGACAGTCGAAAGCCTGCTGGTGCTGTGGGAGCCAGGCCCAGTCGATATCCTTTTTTGTCAGCTGCCGCAGGGGTGCACTCAGCTCGCTGAGATTTGATATAAACTTTCCAAGGTAATTCACCATGCCCAGGAAGCGTTGCAGACCTGGCACGTCGGTGGGGGCTACCATCTCGGAGATGGCAGCCGCCTTCAAAGGGTCGGGTTTTAGTCGTTAGAGGTGAAAACATGTCCAACACACGTGACTTCTGAGACACGAAACTGGCACTTCTTGGGGTTCAACTTCAGGTTGGCCTTTCGCGCCCGATCCAGGACGCGGCAGAGGTTCAGGTCGTGCTCAGCAATGTCCTTCCCATAGACCAGAATATCAGCCACGATGATGGCACATGACAGGTCTGAGAATATCTGCTCCATCGCTCGCTGGAACACCTCGCTAGCGGAATTGATGCCGAATGGCATTCGCAGAAACTTGAATCTGCCAAACGGTGTTGAAAAGATCGTCAGGTCAGAAGACGCTTTGTCCAATGGGATCTGCCAAAACGAGTTCCACCGGGGGGCAGAGGGGGGGGGGGGGCAGAAAGGGAGGGGGTAGAGGCAGCACCTGCCCAGGTCAGAGAGCAGCAGCCTCCCCAACCCCTCCCAACCCCTCCTCCTCTCCATTTCCCTCTACCCCCCTCTCTCCGACCCCCTCCCTTCACCCACCCCCACCACTCCCTTCCCCCCCCCCCCCCCCTCTCTCTTTCTCTGCCCCGGGGAGAGGGTAGAGAGACAATAGAGAATAGGTGCAGGAGTAGGCCATTCAGCTCCTCGAACCCGCACCGCCGCCATTCAATGTGATCATGGCTGATCATCCACAATCAGTACCCCGTTCCTGCCTTCTCCCCATATGCCCTGACTCAGCTATTTTTAAGAGTTCTATCTAGCTCTCTCTTGAAAGCATCCAGAGAACCTGCCTCCACCACCCTCTGAGGCAGAGAATTCCACAGACTCACCACTCTCTGTGAGAAAAAGTGTTTCCTCGTCTCCGTTCCAAATGGCTTACTCCTTATTCTTAAACTATGGCCCCTGGTTCTCGACTCCCCCAACATCGGGAACATGTTTCCTGCCTAGGCATGTCCAAGCCCTTAACAATCTTATATGTTTTGTCATACTCGTCGAAATCTATTATTATTCACAAAGGCATTCCATTTAAACCCAAAACTACCTTAACAGATAAGGACAGAAGATATTTGATAGTTACTGGGGAGATCCATGCTGCCCCAATTACCTTGGTAAAAATATATGCGCCCAACTTTGACAACCCGCACTTTTTCAATAAAATCTTGAATATAATTGCAGAATATAACTGCCAAATTGTCATAATCGGCGGAGACTTTAACTGTGTCTTAGACACTTACTTAGATCAATCCAATCAAAAACATAGAGGTATTACGAAATCCAAAACTAGCGAACTTCTAAACACATATATAAAAAACACAAACATATCAGATGTCTGGAGGATTGCAAATCCGACCGGCAGGGATTAATCGTTCTATTCTATGGTACACAAGACATATTCACGAATAGATTATTTCCTGGTGGATACAAAACTAATACCCCATACTTCTAAACCGAAATACCACACAAATACGATCTCAGATCACTCCCCAATAACTTTTTTTCTAAAAATGGAAGAAATGACTAAGAACAAATCGTTTTGGAGGTACAATCCTCAAATTTTAAAAGACCCGCAAGGGTGTACATATTTAAAAGAACAAATGGACCTGTTTTTCTAAATAAATGACACGCCAAACATATCACCTAAACTATTATGGGAATCTTTCAAAGCATTTATTCGAGACATGATAATTTCATATCAAGCTTTTCAAAATAAGAAAAATAAGAATGAACAAAGAAAGTTAGAAGACCAAATTAGACAACTGGACATAGAAAATGCTAAAGACCCCACTACGGATAAACATAATAGAATAATAATACTGAAATTTAAATTAAATAAATTATTATCAGAGAAAGTCATAAGATTATTACAAATTACAAGACAGGAACACTTTGAATTTGGGGATAAGACCCACAAACCTCTGGCATATCAGTTAAAAAAACGAGAAAAGGATTACACAATTTTAAAGATTAAATCAGACAAAGGGGAAATATTGACCTTGCCGAGTGATATTAATAAAATATTTGCCCAATTTTACGAGAAACTGTATACATCTAAAACAATAATGGACACCAACAAAGTGACAGAGTTCTTGGATAATTGTAACCTTCCTAAATTAGAGTTGCAGGAACAAGAGGAATTGGGAGCACAAATCTCAAATAAGAAAATAGAAGAAACAATAATCTCATTAAAAAATGGAAAAACACCAGGTCCCGGCGGATTTAGTAATGAATTCTATAAGAATTTTTATGACATATTTACTCCTCGCCTACAGAAAATGTATACTTAAGCCTTCAAAGAACAAATACTACCTGAAACACCAGCAGAATCCATGATCACACTAATACTTAAGAAAGATAAGGATGTGGAAGAACCTGGATCATACAGAAATATTAGCGAAAATACTAGCTAAAAGACTAAGTAAATATGCTAGTAAATTAATACATCCGGATCAAATGGGATTTATCCCTACGAGACAATCATTTAATAATTTGAGACATCTGCTCAATATAATGCATTCACACCAAACGGAAGATCAAAAACTATCAACCATATCGTTGGTTGCAGAGAAAGCATTCGATCAGGTCGAATGGGAATATATGGTCAGGGTATTGCAAGAATTTCAACTGGGAGAGAATTTTATTCTATGGATTAAATTACTATATAATAAGCCAATGGGCAGAATATTAACTAACAATGATTTATCTACAAAATTTCATTTGTCAAGGGGTAATAGACAAGGATGTTCATTATCACCGTTGTTATTTGCCCTCATAATTGAACCCCTAGCAGAAAGAATTAGAACTCATCCGAATATCCATGGATATAAAACAAAATATTCCAACAATAAAATATCACTATACGCTGACGATGTACTATTGTACATCACAAAACCTCATATTACTATACCAAATATTTTAAAATTAATAGAGGACCGGATCATTCACAGGATATAGAATAATTTGGAATAAAAGTGAAATCATGTCAATAAAACCAAAAGACTTTATGCATCTTTTACAGTTTTCTTTCTAAATAGCTACGGAAAAACTTAAATACTTGAGCATCGAAATTACTAGAAGATAACAAGATATGTTTGACGAAAATTATAACCCTCTACTTAAGAAACGATATAACTTGATTAAATTTTGGAAAACGCTTCTGATGTCCTTAATAGACCGAATAAATGCCATAAAAATGATTTTTCTACCACAAATTTTATACCCTTTCCAATCTATTCCAATATATTTACCCAAAAAGTTACAAAAAAAACTGGACTCAGATATCACAAATTTTATTTGGGATTATAAATCCCACTGAATACAAAGAGCTCATTTGAATAAACCCAAAGTAGTAGGGAGATTAGCACTCCCCAACGTTATGTATTACTACTAGAAACATAGAAACATAGAAATTAGGTGCAGGAGTAGGCCATTCGGCCCTTCGAGCCTGCACCGCCATTCAATATGATCATGGCTGATCATCCAACTGGTCTGTAAACATCAGAAACATGATCCAATTGCTGGATAACTCTCCCCAGCAACCGATTGGACGATTATGGAGAAAGGGGATTGCTTTCTTTATAATATTGGAGCAATCCTTCTCTCTCCAATATCGATTAATAATATAAATTACACCAATAATCTAATTATATACAGTACAATTAGAATTTGGAAAGAAATAAAACACAATTTAAAATTAAGAAATGTATCTCTCTTATCTTGGTTTTCCCTCATTTAAACCTTCAACTATAGATAAAGCATTTATACAATGGGAAAGAGCTGGAATTAAAATCTTTGGAGATGTGTATGAATTGGGAAAACTATTATCATTTAACAAATACAAGTAAAATACAATTTGGGAAACAATCAGTATTTTAAATATTTCCAAATCTGTGACTATCTGAAAAAATACGCACAAGATTATCACAATATGCTAAGGATATTGGGCCCAGACTTATTGGAAGAAATAATTAATACAAAGGCAGAATCAGCAAACCTAATATCATATTTTATATATATATATATATATATATATATATATATATATATATATATATATATATATATATATATATATAAAATATTATTCTAAATGCAGAAATACCAACAACAGATGGTATCAGGAGAGACTGGGAAAAAGAATTAAGTATAAAAATTCCCAAAGAAAGGTGGGAAGAATATTTATTCAATGTGCATAAATGTTCAATTAATGTAAGGCACACCTTAATACAATTTAAAATCTTACACAGTTTATACTATTCAAAAACTAAAATCATTAAACTTTTTCCCAACGTCTCACCTATATGTGATAAATGTCAATGTCAAGAAGCTAATATAGCACACTCATTTGTCTTTTGTACAAAAATTCAAACATTTTGGACTGAAATGTTTGAAATTTTCACAAAAATATTTAAAATAGAATTAATTCCAAAAGCAGACTGGGTTATCTTCGGGGTATCGGAAGGTAGCCCTGAATTAAATGTGTTTCAAAAGACTCTATTTGAATATGGCTTAATAACTGGAAAAAAGCTCATCTTAAAATTCTGGAAAAATTCTCCTATACCAACAGTTAATATGTGGATTTCAACTGTGTTCGAAACACTACACCTGGAAGATATGAGACTCCGACTAGCAGGAAAATCAGTCTGTTTCTATAAGACGTGATCTGCATTTATAAATCTATTACAAGGATAGAAGAATACCTCAAAAAAGAATACCTCAAAAAAGTACTGGTGTCGGGTCTTGGTAAAGGGGTAAGAAAAACTGTTGAGTTGGTAGATTCCTTTTGTGAGATGTTTATAATAAAGTAACTGGGTTTTCTTCTTTCTTTCTCTATCTTTCCCTTTTTCTTTTTTTTTTCCTCTCCAGGGTCTATCTCTTAATCTCCGGTCTCTAACTCTTCAAGGGTTTCCTTTCCCTTTGTCACGCTTTTGCACTTTCACATCTCTTTTTCACTTTTCTAATTTCTTTGCTGGTATTTCTCTCTCTTTTCTCTCTTTTTTAAAGCCTTAAAAAATTAAGGGGTACAATGACTGTATTACAAAATAAGGGATGTACACTGATGTAACTCACGGTACCTCTAATAAATAAAGATACTAAAAAAAAGACCAATCTTATATGTTTCAATGAGATCCCCTCTCATGCTTCTAAACTCCAGAGTGTACAAGCCCAGCTGCTCCATTCTCTCAGCATATGACAGTCCTGCCATCCCGGGAATTAACCTTGTAAACCTATGCAGCACTCCCTCAATAGCAAGAATGTTCTTCCTCAAATTAGGGGACCAAAATTGCACACAATACTCCAGGTGTGGTCTCACTAGGGCTCTGTACAACTGCAGAAGGACCTCTTTGCTCCTACATTCGATTCCTCTTCGAGAGGAAAGGAGTGGGGATAGAGGAAGCACCTACTCAGATCATAGAGCAGCAGACTCCCCACCAGGCGCCGAGCCCAAACTAGGTTGCGGCCAACGTGGACCCGAGCGAGACCCGGAGTGATCTGAGGATGGACAAAAGCAGTGGGGGTCAGCCGATCGTGGCTTCCGCGAGGGGTAGCCCACCCACCCGCGTGTCAGACGATCGGGCAGGGGAGGCGGAGAGGAGGTCGTTCCCCGTGTTGGCCAGAGACCACCAGTTGGGAAAAGGCGTCACGATTCCCCGAGTCCCTGCGATCGACGGAGGAATCGCAGGTCTCCATAGATGGCCTCTCCCAGAGGGAGTAATGGCCGCCACGATCAACTTCCCATCGCACTGTCCCGCAATTTCACCTGCGCGGAGATAACGGCCGCCGCCGCCGCAATGTTCTAGAACTTCAAGGAGCCCAGCGAAGCGCGCAGCACGACCTGAGCAGCAGTTTAAAAACGCTAAGTGACAAATTTAAATAAGTGAAAGTTAAGAAACCAAGAAATACAGAAGACAGAAAAGGGATGACGTCACTCGCAGCGCAAGCAAACGCAGGCAGGCAGATCCATTGTGACAGCTCGAGCAGAGGTAGGCACGCAGAGCTATTGTGATGTCATCAGCGAGACCATCTTGTTTATTTACCAAGTTATTTGAATTTTTTGAACATATTCATAAATAATTCGGGAAATAATGCATCAAATTTTCAGACATCATGGCGTAAATCTTTATCAGAATATGTAAAAGTGTCACCGTTAGCGTGTCATGTTTTCAAGGAGATATGAATCACAGACGAATGAACAAATACACAAAATACATCCACATCCAAGATCAGTTTTATAATTATAGAGATAATCAGGGTCTTGGAAGATGTAGTTCAATGCAGAGATTTTCCATATTTGGCACATTGTAGAACAAAAAGTGATAACTATTCAGAGAACTGTTCAGAGAAACGGTTGCCTAGTCTACACTTGGTCTCACCGATGTAAGGGAATATAAACATAAGATACGGTGGGTAACTGGAAAGATGTAATAGTGGTACCTGTAAGGGCTAAATTGAAAGCAATGGAAATCAGTACACAGCTATAATGAAGACAAAAATATAATCCATAGAGATCAAAACAAAATGTAATAAAGGAACAATCACATATTGAGTTGTTTACATAACAGATGAAAAGTGGATAAAGAAATATGCAGATAAATCAATGAAAAGAGAAAACGCAGAATAATAATGATGGGAGATTTCAAGGGCAAAATATTAACTGAACTGATGCAGTAAGGAATCAGGGAATGCAGTTTCAACATAATGTTTTGTACCTAAGATGTATAAATCCTAGTTAAGGAGAAATTACTATTGGATCTTCTAGCAATGGGGAATGAATTAGACCAGATAAAAACACAAAAGCAGATGGCTATCTAGGCAATGGTGACCATTAAAATATGTATTGAAACGGTTCATACATAACTGGAGGTCTTCATTGCAAGATTGTCCCCAAAAATGTAGTAAGAAATTCAGAAGAATCTTGTTTACCCAAAGAATGGTGAGGATAAAGAATGCACCCCTACAGATTGGTTGAAGTGAATCGGTATATTTATGATGTGGAGAAGAGTTTTTGTACCATGGGCAGAAAAGGTCATAATTATGATGTAAACCATGATGTAAATACATTGGAGAAATCATGATATTCATGGCTGAGAACAGAAGCTGGGAGAGAACATATATTTTGCATAACAACACATTCAGTTTATAATTAATGGTAGAAAAAAACCCCAATTAAGTACAGTAGAAAGTAGAGTCATGGAGTTATACAGCATTGAAACTGGCTCTTTGGCACAACACATCCATGCTGACCAAGAATCCCCATCGAAGCTTGTCATATTTGCCTGCATACCTGACCAAGTGCCTTTTAAATACTGTTATAATATCTGCCTCAACTTCCACCTCTGGAAGCTCGTTAAATATACCTACGACCCTCTGAATGAAAAGATTGCCCTTTAGGCTCCTATTAAATCCTGGGCCTCTCACTTTAAACCTACGTCCTCTAGCTTTTGATTTGCCTACCCTGGGTAAACACTCTTCATTCACCTCATAATTTTATACCCCTCTATAGGATCTTTTCAGCCTCCTGCACTCCAATGAATAAAGTCCTGGGCTGCCCAACCTCTCCTTATGGCTCATGCCCTTGAGTCCTGGCAATACCCTTTGAAATCTGCTCTGTAGGCTTTCCAGTTTAATAACAAGTAGATGTGGGAAAGTGCACGTTTTAAAAGAAAAAAACATTCTTATGAAACCTTACAAAGAGGCCTTGCTGAAGTCCATATGCCATGAACATAGACAGCAGGCTGCAACATGACAAGCATGCCTAACTACATGGGCCACCAGAATCAGCGGGAAGCCGCCATCAAACTGCACGAGTTTGCGTTGCTAGTCAAGTACGGCTGTCACGTCCACCTCCGGCTCTTCCTGTGCTCGCTCTACACCCCCATGTTTAGGTATGTTACAAAACTTACCTTGAGCAGCGCTGCAGTTCTGCCGCTCCCCGTGTGCGTGACTTTGGCGCCTTTCAGAGGGGGGCGGGCTTAAAGTGCCGTTTTTCCACAGGCAGGAAAAATCGATCCATGTCGGGCGATTTAGTTGCGGAAGAAAAATCGCTCCGACATTTCATTAATGAAGGTATTTTTAAATTACTCTAAATTATTTATTAACTAGAGTAATTTAAAAATCACCTTCAAAAGCCGTGAGCGCCGACAACCGGAAGGATTTTGCGTAGGGGAGAAAAAAAGGTAAATAGTTTATTTTTATATTAAAAGTTGTTTTTTCTGGAGGCTTTAATAACATTTTCATGTTGCGAAATGGGGTCCAAAAAAAATGTATGAACCAACAGTATTTTTCCTCCAGACTTCACCGCTAACCGCAACGTTCCAATCCACCGCATTCCACTAAAACCCACTCACTAGTTGATTTAAATGGCCATTAATTTACAGGCATTAAACACTAAATTGGCCATTTAGCCCAGAAATTCATGAAAATGAGATTTAAAAATTATGTTATATTGTGGATTATTGTGTGAATATTATTTCGACACTTAGGCAATTTAAAAAAAGTTTATCTTTTCTTAAGAAATGGATAGATGTTTAGATCTACTCATTGAATTTTGTAATTAGCTACAATTAGATAACTAACTAATTATATGCTTTAAGTTCAGGTCATCCACGTAAGATTGTTTCATATTGGTTTCAGAATGCTTCAATCTATAATAACTGAACATTTCATTGAGTTCTCTTAACTTTTAAGAAAGTTATGGGCTTTTAACTGTTCCAGATCACAGCTTTTTAGTTAAGTCAATTGAAAGGCAATGGGGAACAAGATGCTAATTTCCGAGTATGAAAATGGCCATAACTTTCTTAATACTGAAGATATGAAAGTGAATTAGGTGTCAAATTAAACTTCTTTTTATGCTTTATCTGATGGGATAAATTGCAGACTTTATTTTTTAAATCTCAAAATTATGTAACATTGCTAACATGTGCACAGATCAAATGTCCACCTCCATCCCTGCCTGTAGACCCCTGTGTGAGCAGGCACGCCAGCGCTGCGGCCCCATCATGATGCAGTTCAACTTTGGCTGGCCCAACTCCCTGGACTGCACCAAGCTACCCTCCAATGCCCTGTGCATGGAAGCCCCCTGAGAACGCCACTGGGGAGCCCCAGAAGGAGCAGGGCACCAAGTGAGATTGGGAATTCCTACAATATTCTACTATCGTATTGCTGTTCACTCTTTCCGTTACCAACTCAAAACATCAGTACGGTTGAAAAAGGTTCCATATGATAGGTTACTCTGAAAACTTAGATCGCATGGGATCCAGGGAGAGCTAGCTAAATGGATACAGAATTGGCTTGCTGGTAGAAACCATTGGTGGCAGTGAAAACTTGTATTTTGGACTGGAGACCTGTGATTAGTGGTGTCTCAGGGGTTAGTGATGAGCCCAAAGCTGTTTGTCATTTAAATCAACCATTTGGTTGAGAATGTGCAAGACATGATTAGTAAATCTGAAAATGACACTAAAACTATGGAATCATTTATAGTGAAGATCATTATAAAAAAAATAGCAGGATCTTGATCAACTGGACAAGGGGGCTGAAGAATGGAAAATGCAGTTTAATAGTAAGATTAAACAAGCTTACCTGTTTGAAGTTTGATCTTTATTTTATGAGGAGCTACGATGAGGGATTATGTGAAGACGCCCCCCCCAGGCGCATGCTCGGCATACTTCAAAGCAGCGGCGTGAAAAACACAGAACCAATAGCCGGAGTAAGATAGTAAGGCTCACACAAGACTAGAACTACCAGATGATCATTTAGATTATGAGGGTCGGGAGCGGAGGGCACATATTCCCTCATCGTAACTCCTCAAAAAATAAAGATCAAACTTCGAACAGATAAGTTCTCGTTTAATCTTACTATTTTACTTTGGAGTCACGTGAGTGACTACGTGAAGATTTCAAAGCTCTGTGATTTTCATGCCGTAAATCATTGCTTCAGTTTACACAGTAGTGAGTAAATAATATATATTGCTTGAAATTATGCAATAATATTTCAATAATAATAATAAAAAGAAAAGTAATAACCCCTCTATCACAGGCAAAGTAACAACAAATGATCTGCAACAAAGCAAACAATTTGAACAGAACCCAACACAGCATGTGCAACCCTGGCACTGTAACACCAGGTTTATCATAAAATCTAGAAACGTTTCTACTTTAAACCATCCTGCGGTCTCCAGAATTTGGTCGAGTGGCACGTCCTGCACCTTCGCCATGGACCTTGATACTGCCCTTGTGGAGTGAGATTTGAACACATCAGTGTCTACTCCAGTTAATCCAGAACCTGTTTATCCATCTAGAAATAGTTTGTACTGTCACTTTTTTATATGTTTCTTGTGGGTAATGAACATTGGTGTCTCACATTCTCGGAGACTCTTAATTCAATATATATTAAGTCAGCTGCTTAACCACACACAATGTTTAGTTGACAGAGTATGTCTTAAAGATTACATTGGTTCTAGCCTTTCTTGGATTGCTTTGCTTGCTTAGATCATTGACATAAAAACGTTATTTTATCTACAGACAACTGCATACAATCTAACCGCAACATTTGTAATGTTTGTACTCATTGTGCTGATATTAATGGCATGAGCATAACCACTTTAAATATTAACTTCTGAAAAGACAGTGACGTAATTGGAGTCCATTGCCGAAGCAATGTGAGAACTATACTGACATCCCAGATTTCTGTATATCTAGGTTTGGTAGGATTTTATTAAAATTCCTCTCATAAATCGGGATATTAACGGATGAGACCCGATAAATTGGCATTCTGAAAATTGTCCTAAATAGGAGGACAAAGCATTCCGAGCTCCATAATTGTAGTATAACTCAGGTGCAACATAGCAAGGAACTTCAATACATCCGATATGTTTGCAGTATGATAAAATATATCTGACTGTATATAAAAGATTTCCCATTCCTTATATTAAACATATATTGTTTCTTAGTGCTATCTCTCCAAGCTGCAGTTATGACATCCATGGTCCTATCCGACATTCCATCAGAACCTGCAGATTAACAATTAATACTGTTGTGTAATGGATGACTTCTGCTGTTACTGGATGTACCAACAATTACTGCACCTGGGATTTGTCATCAATGTCTGAATCATCATTCTGAGCACCAATGGGAACAATGGCTGTGTATTAATGGTCCCTAGATAAGGGACATATCAGATATCAACTGATAAGAACAGATACTACATTTGATCTGAGCCAAAAGGCCGAGATTGGTTCCAATACCAGTTTGGAACCACCAAACGCCTTCGGCGGAGACTTGCTCTATTTTGGTGACACATTGCCTAATCAGGCAAAATGGGGAAAACATAAAAGACTATACTTCCCCAATGTAGCGAGAATGCAAGTTCTTTATTGTAGAACAAACAGCTGTCAATGCATAAAACGCCCCCAATAACTCCAAATAATTAATACCATGTGTTTGGAGAATTAAATCATCTTGGACAGTCCAATGATCACCACAACTGGTGTCGCTGTCCTTGACTCCCCATCTGAGAGCACTCCCATCAGTCTGCAATACCACTGAAGACTGCTGAACAAGCACATTTTTACTTCTAGTAACTTGTGCAACATTGAAAATCCATCATTACAATTCAGCTCAACTTTTTTAGTTGGTAACTGCATGGACCTAATCAATGACCTGCACGCTTTTTATGCTTATACTCTGGTCTTTGCAGACTTTGATCATGCAGAGGTCCCAATTCGACAGCAGAAATGCTGCTATCACTTTACCAGTAACCGTAGCTACTTCTTGGATGGTGGGATAATGTTTTTACCAAGACAAGTACAGGCATTTGTAACATCCCCAACCTTAATTGTTGGTAAAGTTACTGACATATCAACTGTATTAATGACAAACCCCAAATAATCAATTGCTTGGGATGCCTGTAACTTACATGTTGTTTGGATGTACACAACCTTAGCCTTTCAATAGGCTTATGTTTGCTGAACCCAGTTCTTCAGCTGTCTCCCATTTACAATTAACATATCCTCTTGATAAGTCATTACAATGTGATTTTGAGCCCTCATTAACACCAGTGCTGGTTTCAATAATTGTGTGAGCAATCTGAGGGCTGAATTTAACCCATTAGGTAATTCCTTCCCATTCAATTAATTTAAGTACCTGAATAATAAGGCATCTTTTTTAGGTTAATAATAGCCATATAGCAGCCTTGTGATAACAACTTCGTTACAGTGTTGAAGTGTACTTTTTTAAATGCCTATACTGAACTATAAATTTAAGTTTGTGAGTCCCAGAATGACTCTGCAACCCCCATACTTGTGTCTGGGATATATTATCTCTACCTGACGAATTCCTGGTACATTCAAACACCAAGCCGATCAGATTTAATGCAGAATTAGAAAACAATTGTAATCTTACAACCAACCAGATGTTGTTTCCCAGAAATTCCATGTGTGATGGAATGATGTTTCTGTACTTCCGTAAATGAACCAGAAGATCCATTCTCTTAATATAGGGGTTCGTATTCAACCTGTTTGTTTTCTCAAAGCAGGGATGAGAAGTTTTATAAGACAAATATCCTTAATTGTTTGGGCAGTTTTTCATCAATCGTAAATCTGGTTATAACTTGCCCACACAATCCTGCATTTTTTGGGTATAATGCTAGCCAAATGGCAATTTTCATCATACAATTGGGTTTGAATATGCATTGCAGAGTAACGCAAGCATGTCTTTAAAGTATTGGACATTATCGACCCATGTATGTCTTCCCCAAATGCAGTGATGCCAACTGAATATCAGCTAGAGGACATGCTGGAACACATTTCCTGTCCTCGCATTGTTACACTCATGGGTGCCCAATTACTGAGTTACTGTGGGCACCCTGAGCGAGGCACAATAGACAGGTATTTTATATATTTTTTACTGTTTCAGTCATAACAGTTTCTTGGAGTAGGTGAGAAACCAAATAATGTTGGGCGCCAGGTTCATCCATAACCTCACCAGTCCATACCGATATAGCAAAACTTGGTGCTACATCGGGAACACCCGGAGCATTTCTATTGTGCTCTGGTGTACACACATAAGTAGGGACACCAGCTTCAGGGTCAGTTTCATTCTGCCCTGGTACTCCCGAGTCTTGCTCTAGGGAGACTTCATCCAGACCTATGCAAGGCACTAGTGAATGAGATTCTCATTCTTCTTGGGCACCATACTCAGTGTATGGAAACTCCTACGGAGCCTGCCTTAGAATCTCATGGGTCTTAGAACCCTTGATTAAAGTGTTTAGAGTTTTGAGCATTTTATCTTGCTCTAAGGACTTCATCCAGACCTATGCAAGGCATTGCTGAATGAGATTCTCATTCTTCATAGGCACCAAACTGAGTGTATGGAAACTCCTTCGGAGCCTGCCTTAGAATCTCATGGGTCTTTACAGCCCTTGACTGATTAGTGTTTGGAGCATTTTAACTTGCTCTAGGGACCTCATCCAGACCTAACCAAGGTACTGGAGAATCAGAATCCCATTTTCATAGGCACCATACTCAGCGTATGGAAACTCCTTCGGAGCCTGCCTTACAGAAAGACATAAATGGGTCTTAGAACCCTTGACTAAGTCAAGTGTGGAGCATTTTCTCTATTTCCAGCCTCCCCACATTCTTGTCCTCCCTTGGAGGAGAGTTAATTCTTTACTGTTTTGTATTTGTGCATAAACCATATATGTTTAAAATTGTAATTCTGACAGGCACATTCTGCTTGCAGAATATTTGTATTAACCTCAGTATCACACAGAGTTATATACATTTCCATAAAGAAAACTGCATCTGGTAACATATACTCAGAGCAGACTTTATTTTACAATTAGTGGGTATTTGGAGCCGGCATTTAGCGCAGCCGTTATCTCCAAACCCAATCTAAATAGCGGTAAATAGCAAGAGCCGGCTTTTAAAGCAGCCCTTATCTCCCGATTTGAACTAAATCGGAAACTGCGGTTCCAGCATGTTCTATTCAATTATCGCAGTTTAAAATACTTTCACTCTAGCTGGCTCCGTATTTCGAGCCAGAGTTACAGAGTTTTTTTAATTGTTTCAAAATACATCAGCATTCTAGCTGGCTCTGCAGACTTCCAGAGTTTAAAAACACTAGCAAGAAAGTTCAACAGTGACTTACCTGCGGGTTAAACTTACCGCTGGTGGGAGCTGCGCTCTCCACCCTGTCGGTGTCACTTGCGTCGACGTAATGCCGAGCATGCGCCTGGCGGGGCTTCTTCACATAGTCACTTACGTGACTCTGAAGTAAAATTCAAGTAATTGTAGGGTGTTGCATTTTGTGAAATAAAATCAGGACAGGATCTTCACACAGAATGGCAGTGTCTTGGAAAGTATTGCAGACCAGAGGGATCGAGGATTATGTACATAGTTCCCTGGAAGCGACATCACAGGTAGGTGACGAAGCCTTTGGCATACTGCCTTCGTCAGTCAGGGAATTAAGTAAAGACATTATGTTACAATTGTACAAAATGTTGGTGAGGTGTTACTTGAAGTGTTATGTTCTGTTTTGTTCACTCTACTGTAGGAAAGATACCATTAAGCTAGATGGATCACAGAGAAAATTTACAAGAATATCGCCAGGACCTGAGCTGCAGTGAAAGGTTGTGTAGTTTAGGTCTTTATTCCTTAGAGTGCAGGGGATTCTTACAGATCTCTTTTCAACCTCCTTACTCTCACTTATGCCCTTGAGTTGTGGATACCACCTCTGCCCAATGAGAATTAAAAATAACATTGTAGACTATGGGATTAAAATCAATATCTAAATTGGTGTATGACACCAAAATGGGGCGCAGATAGTGAATTCAAGCGAGACTGAAACAGTTTAGAGGAGGATATTAATATATTTGCAAATGGTCAATAACTGACAATGAAACTCATATCAGTTATATTGGAAAGCAGAATACACATATCATCTGAAAGGTGTGAATCTGTGGGACGAGGATCAAAGGAATCGTAGATGGAAAACACACCAAATACTAATAGTCAAAGGCGGTAAGTCATAAAAATAGCAAATGTTGGTAGTACCAAGGTTATTTCTGCAGCGATTTGAAAACAGGGAAGTTAAACTGGGAACAGTTAAAGAGCTGTTATCACAACAGGCCAAAATGTTTTTTCTTTGCAATTTTTATTCTTGTTCTAAATCTTGCTTACAGTAAAAAAAATTCCAAGTGTGGTATTTCTTTAGGGTAATTTAAAATGGAGACATGGCGAGTCACAGTAAATAGGCAAAGACATTTCCTGCCACCATGCCACCTGTATGAGCTAATGTAGAGTAAAATGGAGATTTTCTCAACGAATATCCACCCTGCCTTTGGCTAGGCTTATTTGTAAAGGAAGGTTAACTTGCTTGTTTTCTTCCTTCCGCCACCTCTCATTACATTAGCTTCATTTATGGATAACTCAGACCCTACCCAAATTGCTGTAATCACTGAACCTTGATGGCCAGCAAGGAATTGCAAACAGCATCATTTTGCTAGACTTCCACATTGACATAAGTAAACCAATATCTGAGCAAGGAAAATATCCTGCAGAAATCAAGAGCTCTATTACATTAATCCTATTCAGATTTATCAGATAAAAATATCAGATATCTTGGTTCATTGTCATCCCCTCCCCAATCTCTGCACATCTCAAATCCTGGATTTTCCACCGTCACTTTAATTGAATGTTTCATATATCTTGTTGTATTTAATGATTGTTGGCAGACCAATTTGCCTCCTGAGATAAATAAAGTTATATCGATCGTACAAGGGGAATGGGCTGCATCTGAACCCATGGGGACCAATATCCTTACAGAAAGATTTACTGGTGCAACTCAGGAGAGTTTAAACAAGAGTGGTAGGGGAGTGGGAACCAGAGTAGAAAGTCAGCAAATGGGGGGACTGATGTGGAAGCAGAAGTTAGGATCAGTAAGTCTCAAAGGAAGGACAGGTAAGGCAAGATTAAGGAATATGATGAAACTGATGCACTGAAGAATAAGCTTATTTCAATGCAAGGAGTGGTGAATCTGTGGAATTCTCTGCCACAGAAGGTAGTTGAGGCCAGTTCGTTGGCTATATTTAAGAGGGAGTTACATGTGGCCCTTGTGGCTAATGGGATCAGGGGGTATGGAGAGAAGGCAGGTACAGGATACTGAGTTGGATGACCAGCCATGATCATATTGAATGGCAGTGCAGGCTCGAAGGGCCAAATGGCCTACTCCTGCACCTATTTTCTATGTTTCTAAGGAGTATTGTGGGAAAAGCATATGAACTTAGAGCCTGATCAGTGTTTGGAACTGCGATGTTGCTGCCATTGCAAAGGTTTGGTTGGAAGAGGGAGATGACGGAGACTTGGCTCCAGGATGACCAAGGCTGGGAGCTGAACATCCAGGGATATTCAATATTCAGGAGGGATAGACGAAAAGGAAAAGGAGGTGGGGTAGCGTTGCTGGTGAGAGAGGAGATTAATGCAATAGAAAGGAAGGACATTAGCGTGGAGGATGTGGAATCGATATGGGTAGAGCTGCGAAACTCTAAGGGGCAGAAAACGCTAGTGGGAACTGTGTACAGGCCACCTAACAGTAGTATTGGAGTTGGGGATGGCATCAAACAAGAAATTAGAAATGCGTGCAACAAGGGTAACACGGTTATAATGGGTGACTTCAATCTGCATGTAGATTGGGTGAATCAAATTGGCAGGGGTGCTGAGGAAGAGGATTTCCTGGAATGTATGCGGGATAGTTTTCTCAACCAACATGTGGAGGAACCAACGAGAGAGCAGGCTATTCTAGACTGGGTATTGAGTAATGAGGAAGGGTTAGTTAGCAGTCTTGTTGTGCGTGGCCCCTTGGGCAAGAGTGACCATAATATGGTTGAGTTCTTCATTAGGATGGAGAGTGACAAAATTAAGTCAGAAACAAGGGTTCTGAACTTGAACAAAGGTAACTTTGAAGGTATGAGATGTGAATTGGCCAAGATAGACTGGCAGGTGATTCTTAAAGGGTTGACAGTGGATGTGCAATGGAAGGTATTTAAAGACTGCATGGATGAAGTACAAAAGTTGTTCATACCAGTTTGGCAAAAGAATAAATCGGGGAAGGTGGTGCATCCATGGATAACAAGGGAAATCAGGGATAGTATAAAAACAAAAGATGAGGCATACAAATTTGCCAGAAAAAGCAGCCTACCGGAGGACTGGGAGAAATTCAGAATCCAGCAGAGGAGGACAAAGGGCTTAATTAGGAAAGGGAAAATAGATTATGAAAGGAAACTGGCAGGGAACATAAAAACTGACTGCAAAAGTTTTTATAGATATGTAAAGAGAAAGAGACTAGTTAAAACAAATGTTGGTCCCTTGCAGTCAGAAACAGGTGAATTGATCATGGGGAACAAGGACATGGCAGACCAATTGAATAACTACTTTGGTTCTGTCTTCACTAAGGAAGACATAAATAATCTGCCGGAAATAGCAGTGGAACGGGGGTCAAATAAGATGGAGGAACTGAGTGAAATCCAGGTTAGCCGGGAGGTGGTGTTGGGTAAATTGAACGGATTGAAGGCCGATAAATCCCCAGGGCCAGATAGTCTGCATCCCAGAGTACTCAAGGAGGTAGCCACAGAAATAGTGGATGCATTAGTGATAATTTTTCAAAATTCCTTAGATTCTGGAGTAGTTCCTGAGGATTGGAGGGTAGCTAATGTAACCCCACTTTTTAAAAAAGGAGGGAGAGAGAAAGCGGGGAATTACAGACCAGTTAGTCTAACATCGGTAGTGGGGAAACTGCTAGAGTCAGTTATTAAAGATGGGATAGCAGCGCATTTGGAAAGTGGTGAAATCATTGGACAAAGTCAGCATGGATTTACGAAAGGTAAATCATGTCTGACAAATCTGATAGAATTTTTCGAGGATGTAACTAGTAGAGTGGATAAGGGAGAACCAGTGGATGTGTTATATCTAGACTTTCAGAAGGCTTTCGACAAGGTCCCGCATAAGAGATTAGCATACAAACTTAAAGCACACGGTATTGGGGGTTCAGTATTGATGTGGATAGAGAACTGGCTAGCAGACAGGAGGCAAAGGGTAGGAGTAAACGGGTCCTTTTCAGAATGGCAGGCAGTGACTAGTGGGGTGCCGCAAGGCTCAGTGCTGGGACCCCAGCTATTTACAATATATATTAATGATTTGGACGAGGGAATTCAATGCAACATCTCCAAATTTGCAGATGATACCAAGCTGGGGGGTATAGTTAGGTGTGAGGAGGATGCTTGGAGGCTGCAGGGTGATTTGGATAGGCTGAGTGAATGGGCAGATGCATGGCAGATGCAGTACAATGTGGATAAATGTGAGGTTATCCACTTTGGTGGCAAAAACATGAGGGTAGACTATTATCTGAATGGTGGCAGATTAGGTAAGGGGGAGATGCAACGAGACCTGGGTGTCATGGTACACCAGTCATTGAAAGTAGGCATGCAGGTGCAGCAGGCAGTGAAGAAAGCAAATGGTATGTTAGCATTCATAGCGAAAGGATTTGAGTATAGGAGCAGGGAGGTTCTACTGCAGTTGTACAGGGTTTTGGTGAGGCCACACCTGGAGTACTGCGTACAGTTTTGGTCTCCAAATCTGCGGAAAGACATCCTTGCCATAGAGGGGGTACAGAGAAGATTCACCAGACTGATTCCTGGGATGTCAGGACTTTCATATGAGGAAAGATTGGATAGACTCGGTTTGTACTCGATGGAATTTAGAAGATTGAGGGGGGATCTTATAGAAACCTACAAAATTCTTAAGGGGTTGGACAAGCTAGATGCTGGAAGATTGTTCCCGATGTTGGGGGAGTCCAGAACAAGAGGTCACAGTCTAAGGATAAGGGGGAATTCCTTTAGGACCGAAATGAGGAAAACATTCTTTACACAGAGAGTGGTGAGTCTCTGGAATTCTCTGCCACAGAAGGTAGTTGAGGCCAGTTCATTGGCTATATTTAAGAGGGCGTTAGATGTGGCACTTGTGGCTAAAGGGATCAGGGGGTATGGAGAGAAGGCAGGTACGGGATACTGAGTTGGATGATCAGCCATGATCACATTGAATGGCGGTGCAGGCTCGAAGGGCCGAATGGCCTACTCCTGCACCTATTTTCTATGTTTCTATGTTTCTATGACTGGTAATTCAATGTTCCAGAGTTTTCATATTTCAGATGCCACATTTGGAATATAGTGCCCAATTCTAGTTGCCTCATTGCAGGAAGGATGTGGAGGCTTTGGAGAAGGTGCATAAGAGGTTTACTAGGATGCTGGATAACAAGAACTGCAGATGCTGGTTTACATAAAAAGACACAATGTGCTGGAACCACTGAGCAGGTCTGAAGAAGGGTCCTGAGCCCAAACATCATCTTATCATGTTCTCCAGATATGCTGCCTGACCCACTGAGTTACTCCCGCACTTCGAGCCGTTTTAAAAACCTGAACGCTGCCTGGATTAGAGGGTATTAGCGAGAAGGAGGGATTGAACAAACTTGGATTGTTTTCTCTGGAGTGTTGGAGGCTGAGGAGACTTTTATGAGAGGTATTGATAGACTAGTGTTGGAACTTTTTACCCCGTTGGAAATGCCAAAGAGTAGAGGGCTTAACTTTAAGGTGACAGGGGCACAGTTTAACAGAGATGTGTGGGGTAAGGATTTTATTCAGTGGTATTTTCTCTTGTGGAACATTGTCATTGCCTGGCACTTTTGTGGCATGAATGTTACGCCACTTATAAATTATGTCCAATTGTTGTCCAGGTCTGCTGCACTCAACAGGCATGGGTTGCATCATTTGCTGAGGAATGGTGAATGGAACCGATTGCCACCCAGACATATATGCACCTCCTTTCCCTCCAGCGTTGCTTTACATGTCACTACCTTGCAAGAAGCTAAAATTTGATCGCAGTACAGGTTCATCCTGCTCTCTGGGGTGAATTTGACAGTTGACACGTAAACCGAGGGCAGAACGTGCGCTTCTTCCACCTCCTCCGATTCCGTCGGTCTGCGCTTCAGCTCCCGCTGTGCCGCTTTTACCGGCCGAGGAGATGAAGACAACGGGCGAACAGAACTGGCCCCACTGTTTTTTCCTGCACTTTTATCATCCAGCTCAACTTCTGCCGCCTGGCTCTGGCTGTTTTCGCAGGCGGTGTCCGGCTCAGTAGAGGCCGACGCCATGACCGCACCCGCCCGTTGCTCTGGGGCTGTGGCCAACTGCCCACGGGAGCGCGAGGAGGGGGGGGGGGGGGGGGGTGGGGGAAGGGAGGGGAGGTCACAATCGGCGCGAAAACCCCGACCCGGCCGCAGGTTAAACACACAGCGGGCAAACCTACGGCACGCTGGCACGAGACAATGGGCACGCGAGGCAGACACGCGACAGGCATTCTGTCATTTAAACCGGCGGGCGCCAAACACCCAACCCAACGGACCCAGCGCCGGCCTCCCCGGGCCCGGGCAGCGACGCACGGCAACAGGTGGGACTGGGAGCAATGTGTGCGTTAACCGCTACGTTCATAACAAAATCAAAATAAACTTTATTCAGGGTTTAAAAAACACGTACAGAACAAGAACTGTGCAAAATTCCTCCGCGGCTATACATACATTCGTTAGCATAAACTTTGGTGGCGTTCCCCAAAAAAACATAATTATACCCAGCGCCCTCATGTGTCCCCCCCCCCCCCCCCCCCGGGGGTGATATCCCTTCCCTTGTTTGAAAAGAAGAAGTTTAATTTGACACCTAATTCACTTTCATATCTTCAGTATAAAAAAAGTTATGCCCAATTTCATACTCAGAAATTAGCATCTTGTTCCCCATTGCCTTTCCATTGACTTAACACTAAAGTTGTGATCGAGGACAGTCAAAAGCCCATAACTTTCTTAAAAATGAAGAGAACTGAAAGAAATTTTCAGTTATTATAGATTGAAGCATTCTGAAACTAATATGAAACAATCTTACTTGGATGACCTGAAATTAAATCATATAATTAGTTAGTTACCCAATTGTAGCTAATTACAAAATTCAAATACTAGATCTAAACATCTATCCATTTCTTAAGAAAATATTAACTTTTTTTTAAAGCCTAAGTGTCCAAATAACATTCACACAATAATTCACAATATAACATGATTTTTAAATCTCATTGTTATGAATTTATAGGCCAAATTGAAAGAATTTAGTGTTCCTTTGTGGAAAAGTTATTTTCTCAAGCCTATAAAGCAATGGTCAGCATGGAACATCCTGCAGTCAGTGCTGGGAAAGGACTAGATAGATCCTGTGGCGAGGTTCCCTGAGCAGGGATTAATGGGCATTTTAAACAGCTTGCTAGTGGGATTTTCTGGAACGCTATGTATTGGAACGTTGCTGTTGCGGTGAATTTAAACCCAATATCAGCAGGAAAAATTCTGCCAGTTCACATGGGGACTAAATCACCGTTTCGCAACATGAAATATTTATTAAAGTCACCTAAACAAGCAGGTTTATATGAAAAAATAAACAGCTTTCACTTACCTGTCCCCTACGTAAAATCGGCCCCCATTGTCGGCGTTCATGGCATTAGGAGCTAATTTTTAGTTTACTGCAGAGCTGAAATAGTCGGTCGATTTAGTCAGTACGAATCTCCAGAAATAGCTCGCACTCCGACAAAATATAATTCCGGTGGCAAGGGGAAAACTGCATTTTAACCCCGCCCCCCCCCCTAAAGGCGCCAAAGTCGCGCACACGGCCAACGGCAGAACTGAAGCACCGCTAAAGGTAAGTTTTGTAACATACCTACCTCAACACATACTCCTGCTCCATACTTCAAAAAAACATTCCTTAAATAGAATCCCAAATTTCCTGGAATTTGATGGTATTTCCTGAAATTTTCTAAGACTTCCCCAACTGCGCATGAGCGACTGCCACCCCAACTACGCAAGTGCGGATACCGGGCTCACTCCACACGTGCGGGGAGACGGCGTCATTTTGCATCCCTACCGCGTCACCGGCTCCATTTTCAATTGTGACGCGGCTGACGGGCCTCCCCCAACTGCGCAGGCGCGGATGGTCGTAAATATACTTTTTTCCCCCCAAATCATCCTACGGGCTGGATTGGACCCCTTGGCGGGCCGGATGCAGAAATTTCCCGAAGTTATTTGATTTACCCGAAAACAACCAGAATTTCCCAAATTTCGGGTGATTTCCTTCAAAGTGAAAACACAACTGGAGTCTGCAACATTCACTGACAGGCATCTCACTCTGCTGGGAGATCAACAAGGTTGGGGCTGACCAAAGAGCGTCTTTCACCAAGTTGATGACCTTCCAGCAGCACTTGATGCTTGTCTCTGAATGCATCCCTGGGAACAGTCCATAAATCGGAGAGCCCTCTGTTGCAGAGCTGTTTGGGATAAACCATGTCAGGCAACCTTCGCCAGACTCTTTGCAAATCCACACGCTGCAAAGGGGTGGCCAACCGTCTCCTCTCCATTGCAGCACTCGCAAGGGCAGCTTGCGCTGCTAGTAAGATTTGGACAGTGCAGGAAGGATCTGACTGTGGGCCCCTCTCACCTCCAGCCAAGCAAGGTCTTGGTGCTTGTTGGTGAGTTTTGGCGATGAAATATTTCACCAGACGAGCTGGGAAGTCTGCTCAGGGAACCTCACCACAGGATCTATCTAGTCCTTTCCCAGCACTGACTGCAGGATGTTCCGTGCTGACCATTGCTTGATGGGCTTGAGAAAATAACTTTTCCACAAAGGACGGATGGTACTCCAATGCAAGCTGACTGGCACATTGCGCAGAAGCTGTGCTGCCAGGCCCATCTTTTGCAACACGGGGGACAGGTGGGAACCTCTGCTAGGAGTGACATTTAGTGCCCACGTGCTTTGGCTCTACACACAGCCTGATGCAGCTATACACAAAGGTGGACATCATGATGAGGGCGACATTGGGCATGCTTTTGCTTTCGTTGTCTGCTGACATACTTTGTGAGCTGTTAGACCACCTCCATCTTTGACCCCTAGATGAGCTGGAAGATGGCCCAGGTGATTGCTGTGGCATAGGAGCAGGGGTCCCACTGCACTTCACACCTGATGACCAAATGTTTCCACGTTTTCTGCTTCCATAGACCCAGTTTTCTTATGACCATGACCACCCGAACCAGATCCCCAGTGCTGTATTTTAAGCATTCAGGTTGTTTGTTGCCTTATTTGTTGCAGAAGCAATAACGACCTCCTACTTTTACTCCACCACTTTACACTTAGGGGCGGTCAAGAGCTATATGATTGCTTGAAGCCAGAGCAGTACCTTATATCTAACATGTACGGCTGTACGTCAGTATGGCTATTTTAGACCATCGAGTTCTCAAAAAGATTGCAACCCATTTCCATATTTTTGTTTAACAATATTCTTTCCCAATGGTTGCCTAGTTATACTTCTCTCTATTGACCCTCACACAGTTATCAGATTTCTGGATTGGACACGAAATTGGACTCAATGCTCCATTTATTTTTCTTATAATATTTTTCAGGTTCAGGATGTCTCTGGTATGGCCGGTATTTATTCCCCACCCCTAATTGCCCGTGAGATGTTGATGGTACGCAATCTTAGAGCACTGCAGTTTGCAGATAACACTAAAATAGTATGGTATCATAGACAGTGAAGATGGTTATCAAGAAATGGCAACAGAGTCTTGTACAGCTGGATAAATAGGCCGATGAATGGCAAATACGAGTTTGTCAGATACGTGTGAGTTGGTGCATTTTGGGAAGTCAAATTTGGGTAGTACTTTCACAGTGAACGGGGGCGTCCTGGGGAGTGAGGTAGAACAGAGGGAATAGAGTAACTAATAATGGTGCCCAAAATGTGGCACCTCTTGTGTACTGACTCTGTGGTTTACTTTCTTACACTCTTATACTTAGTATGATTGTGTGTAATGTATAGGACTTGTCACTGAACTCAATTCAAAAAAGAATTTCACTACACTTTGGTACACGTGACAATAAAGTACCATTGAACCAGAGGTGTGCAAGTACATAGTTCCCTGAAAATAAAGGTTAACAGGATGTTGAAGAAGGCTGTCACAAAAAGCTGGAGGAACCCAGCCATCCAGGCAGCATCTCTGAAGAAAAGGAATAGGTGTAGATTCGAGTTGAGACCCCTCTCCAGACTGTCGGGGAAAGTGAAACGAGAGATATAAATAGCACATAGAACAAATTAATGGAAGATATGCAAAAATCACCAATGATCAATCAAAGTTGGGGCCTATAATGGTCCATTGTTGATTGTGGGATAGGCGATAACAAGTTATACAGTGAAACTCAACAGGACGACAATGATAGCAGTACAACAATTAGGGTGGGAGAGAGAGAGAGGAAATGGAAGGGTTACTTGAAGTTAGAGAAATCAAGCATCACTGGGTTGTAAGCTGCCCAAGCAAAATATGAGGTACTGTTTCTCTAATTTGCATTTGACCTCACTGACAATGGAGGAGGTCCAGGACAGAAAGGTCAGTATGGAAATGGCAAGGGGAGTTAAACTGTTTGGCAACAGAGAGATCCTATAGGCCAAGGCATACTGAGCGAAGGTGTTCAGCGAAATGATCGCGCAGTCTGTGCTTGGTCTCACCAATATATAGGAGTCCACACCTGGAACAGCGGATACAGTAGATGAGGTTGGAGGGGGTGCAAGTGAACCTCTGCCGCACCTGTAAGGACTGTAGGAGTCCCTGGACAGAGTCGAGGGAGCAGGTATACAGGACAGGTGCTCCATCTCCTCTGGTTGCAGGAGAGGGTACCTGGGGAAGGGGTGGTTTGGGCGGGAAGGGATGTTAACCAGGGAGTTGCAGTGGGACGCTCTCTGCGGAAAGCAACAAGGGATGGAGATGGGAAAATGTGGCTAGTGGTGGGATCCCTTTGGAGGTGGTGAATATGTCAGAGGATTATGTGCTGTATGTGACGGCTGATGGGGTGAAAGGTAAGGACTAGAGGTCTCTGTCCCTGTTAGGACTGGGGGGATGGGGAGCAAAAGCGAAACTGCGAGGTACCCTAGAGATACATTTGAGGGCCTCATCTATGATAGAAGAGGGGAACCCTCTTTCCCTAACGAATGAGGACATCTCAGATGCCCTGGTATGGAACACCTAATCTTGGGCGCAGATGTGGTGTGGATGGAGGAATTAGGAGTAGGGGTTAGTCTTTCCAGGAGGCAGGGTGAGATGTAGTGTAGTCTAGATAGTTATGGGAGTCGGTTTATAATAGATGTCAGTTGATAGTCTATCTCCAGTGATGGAGATGGTGAGATCAAGAAAGGTGAGGGAGGTATTGGAGATGGTCCACGTGAAGTTAAGTGCAGGATGGAAATTGGTAGTAGAGTTAATGTAGCCCATGAATTCTGCATGGGTGCAGGAGGTAGCCCTGATGCAGTTGTCAATGTAGTGGAGTTAGGGCTCCGGGATAGGGCTGGTGCACGCTTGGAACAGGGATTGTTCTACGTACTCTACAAAGACACAGGCATAGTTTGGGCCCATACGAGTACCCATGGCCACGCCTTTGATTCGGAACAAGTAGGAGTAGTCGAAAAAGAAATTGTTGAAAGTGAGGACCTGCTCTGCTAGGCTGAGGGGAGTTTTAGTAGAGGGAAATTGACTGGTTCTGCGGTCGAGGAAGAAACGTAGGGTTTAAGGCCTTCTTGGTGGGGGAGGGATGTGTAGAGTGACTGAACATCCAGAGTAAAGAAAGGGAGGCTGGAAAACGGAAGTTATTAAAGAGACGAAGGGCATGTGAGGTATCTTGGACATAGGTTGGGAGGGATTGAATGGAGTCGAAGTACGAAGAAATAATTTCTAAATGTGTAAGAAAGAATTGCAGATGCTGGTATAAATAATTTCAGTGGGGTAGGAGCAGGCAGAAACAATGGGTCTGGCAGGGTAGTTATGTTTATGGATTTTGAGGAGAAGGTAAAACTGGACCGTGTGGGGTTAGTGCATGATAAGTTTGGAGGCTGTGGAGGGCAGATAGTCAGTAGTCATAAAAGCAGAGATAGTCGGCGAAATGATGGCCTGGTGCTCATCTGTGGGGTTATGCTCCAGGGGTAGGTAGGAGGAGGTATCTGAGAGCTGGCGCTTGGCCTCAGCGCAGTAGAGGTTCAGCTCACCAGACTACCACATCACCTCTCTCGTCACCAGGTTTGAAAATAATGACGGGGCTGCTGCGTTAAGAGGGGGCGAGGTTAGAGTTGTGGGGGGTGTGGAGTAAAGATACGGGTCGGCGGCAGTAGCGTTGGTGCCCCCGAGGAGCCAGGGAGGGTTGGTGGCAGCAATATTGGTCGCCCCAGGGAGGCAGTGAGAATCATTGGGGGCGGCAGCTTTGGTAGTCCAGGCCTGGGATCGGCCGGGAAGGTGATGAGGGACAGAGAGGCTCCTCGTGGCAGTGATGGCGACCCGGGTCTCTGCCTCGTGGTGATCAGGCAGGCATCTCAGTCCAGCAGAGGAGCCCCAGGCCTGTGGGCCGTCAGGTCTAGATGTCAGTGGAGGGACCGATTTGGAACAAGGAAGAAGGCTTTTGGCATGCTGGCCTGCATCAGTAAGGGCACTTGAGTATAGATGTTGAGATTGGCACGTAAAGCAATACACATCGCTACAGACTTGGCGCGTAAAGGTAATACACTGCCAATTTGGAGCAGAAAGGTTTAAACAGAGTAGTGTCGGCTTAGTGTGTGAGTGGTTAAACAAAGAGCTGTCGGGTGCAGTGCTATGAGTTCTAAATATAGCACTAACGGGCTCAGCACTATGGGGTTTAAATATAGCGCTGTGGGCTTTAAGCTTAGCGCTATGGCCACAGCGCTATGGGTCATAGACTGTTCGGGCAAAATTCTCAAAAAGCAGGAGCCCATCAAGTCGGTCTGACAGGCGAACTCAAGGTCCGTGGCTTCAGGGTGAGCCCGCTGAGCTGGTCACATTGAAGGTCCAGCAGAAAGCCCCATAGCCTCAGGGGAACTGGTCCCGAGTATTTGAATGGACTCGACAGATCGCGGCCTGCAGGAGGAAGTCGCCGAACTGGCCTGCTCCTCAGACCCAGTGGACCACAGGCGTGGAAGGGGGAAGCTGCTGTGCTGGCCCCTGCTCGTCCGCCAGAGACCAGGAGGATTAAGCCAGTGACATCCGGGCAAGGAGTGAGGCCGGTAGGAGAGGAGGGAACTGCGGTCTGGCCTACCGCATCCTCGTGGTTGGCGGTGGGAGAGGCCCTGGTGAACAAAATACAGGCGAGGAGAGTGACGTGTCGTCCAAGGAAAGAGACAGCTGGAGGCCAGCAATAGCCTGGGATTTGCGTGGTACAGGCACCGATCGTAAGAACTTGAACGTGGACTTTAGCGCCAGTAGATTATTCCTGTACACTCGCTAATTGGGGACCGGAGTATGGTGATACTCCACTGGCCTGTTTGTAAGGAAAATAATTTCACTGTGTTAACAATTAACATTAGTGACAATAAAAAAACACTATTGGTTATTGACTATTGATATGAAACCAGCCACCAGATTAAGTTGTTGAGATAGATACAATAGCAACATTTAAAAGACATTTGGACAGGTACATGGATAGGGATGACTTGGAGGAATATGGGTCAAACACAGGCAGGACAGGGACTAGCTTAGAAGGACACTTAGTCGGCATGGATTAGTTAGGACGAACAACCTGCTCTATGTCTCTATGATGAATGTTGTAGCATAGTGAAAAGTGAATGGAATTCAATCCTGTGTCTTCATCGGTTGTGATTATACGTGGGGAGCTTTGATGACTGTACCTTCTGGACCTGGAACAAGAGAAGGGAAGGGTTGGGGTGAATCGGGTACGAGAGAGCTGGGCTGCATGGCATAGAGTCACAGAGTGATACAGTATGGAAACAGGCTCTTTGGCCCAACTTGCCCACACAACAATGTCCCAGCTACACGAGTCCCACTTACCACTTGGTTCATATCTCTCCAAATCTGTCCTAACTGCGCTTGGTTCATATCCCTCCAAATCTGTCCAACTGTTTCTTAAACAATGATTCCCAGCCTCATCTACCTCCTATGGCAGTTTGTTCCATACACCCACCACCCTTTGTGTGAAAAATTACCCCTCGGATTCCTATTAAATCTTTTCCACCTTAATCTTATGTGTTGATTGGCTATTGCATGTTAGCCAATCAGAATGCTTATTAGTAATAACCCCGCTTAGTGCATTCTTTATAGTGTTCGGAACTCATTCATTGCATTTAGTAGATGCAGTAGCCAGGACGTATAATGTACTGCATATCTGACACTGAGGAGTCTATTAAAGATGCTTATACCTTTACCTGTGTACAAGCTGGTAATTACATGGTGTCAGAATAGTGGTTCTAACCCATTCCGTTTGTTTACTGCGATTTATTTTCTTTATCAGTTTTATTTTGCTATTTTTCACCGTTATGGCCAACTCCTGTCGTAAGCCAAGTCCCCTTGTTTTTGAGTCCAACATAGCTGAGCGATGGCGTATGTTTGAACATGACTATGCTCACTATATTCGCATCTTTTACCGAAATGACCCCGATGATCTGAGGGCATCGCTACTGCTCAATCTAGCGGGTCCAGAGGCAATGATTTGTGCAGACAACTTTGAGTTTGCACCACACCAGCTAATAACGACGCTAATGGCCAGGACCTAGTGCCTGCAGAAACTATCAACAATCCAACTGTTCTACTCAGAAAATTTAGAGAGTTATGTGACCTGCCTTCGAATCGTATCCTTGAAAGATCAATGTTTTTTGCCCGTCAGCAACAGGTCGATGAACCAGTGGAATGTTTCATCAGTGATTTACGACATATGGCTACATGGTGCTGCTTCGGTGAGTTGACTAATGAACTGGTGCATGATAAGATTGTGGGGGGAATGAGCGATCGCAAGCTAAGGGCTGAGCTCCTTCGAAACCCAGAACTGACTTTCAAGCTATTCATTCATGTCGCATGGCAGAGGTCGTTGCCCCACACGCAGACTCTGCACCTCCCAGCCCACGTCAGCAACACAACGTTAATCTTGCTAACTACTCTCCCCGTAATGCTTCAAATGTGCATCGGAAAAGTTCTAATGTGTTTGCCATGCGATGCCCCAACTGCAATTATTTCCACTCTAGAGGGCGCCAGTTTGCATAGCCCATGGAAAAACTTGTCACCAATGCTTAATCACTTTGCGATATGTTGTCGGTCCCGTGGGAACACTACCTCAAGGACAAATCTGCACCTGTTACAACAAGAACTGTCTGACTCTGATTCCCAAGAACACGACGATGCTTCCCACGAGAACGATTCCGGTAACACCGACAACTCATCAGTGCATTCACTCCTCCGCTCCTCCGGCAAACCGCTTGACCCAGCAGGGACCATGGTCATAAACAACAAGACCTTGACCGCTAAAGTCGATCCAGGTGCAAAGGTCAATGTGATGTCATTAAGGGAGTTTAACAAGATCAGGAGCATAGAGCGAATGAAACAGGACTCCTCCACAATACATGCTTACGGAGGTGAAGTCCTGCATCCACTTGGGAAAGCTGATTTTAAGTGCACTGTAGACAACCAAACAAGAAACCTGATGTTTTATATCATTCAATCCAACTCTGAAACCTTGCTTGGCATCAGTGCATGCCATGACCTGGGGCTGGTTTAATTTGGACGTGCTGTCCACAAACTTTGTTTTACAGAAGAGCCAACACAGCAGCTGCTGTCCCACTACAAAGACCTGTTCGACAACAAACCTGGCAAGCTGCCCACAACGTACAGGATCGCCGTGGATCCTACAGTTACACACGTGGTCCGTGCACCACATCACGTTCCCCATGCCATGCGGGAAAGAATACATACTGAACTTAAAGCTTCCGATCACCATCATCTGCGATGCGTCCCAGTACGGGCTAGGCGCAGCGTGCTTACAGACAACCGCCGACGGCGACGTGATGCCTGTCTCCTATGTATCACAAACACTGACAGACACTAAACAGCGCTATGCACATATCGTAAAGGAGCTACTCACCGTACTTTTTGCTTGTTCAAACTCAAGGACTTCATTTTTGGCAAAACTATTGATAATTGCTAAGTTAAAAATATAAGAAGATATTAAATTGGTTCCTGGGCTAGCTTACAGCTTATATTTAGTCTCAAATTAGGCATTTCTCCAGTAGAATAATACAGAAAGGCAAGTCAGGTTACTGTGTAGTGAGATAATGAATGACTTAAAATGTGTTTAGCATTTGGCGAGAAAGGAAGCCCCAGATTAATCCCAGTAAGGGGTATTGGGACAGATGTCCGATGTTTATGAGGGAGGAGGTGACGAGAGAGGAAACTAGATTGATCCCAGTAAGGGAGAATGACAAATGGCCGAAGCCTTTGATATGTAAAGTCCTTGTACCATATGACAAGATGCCTCTGATGTGACGAGACCACTTGGGTGAATCCTAGAGTGATCTTTATTCTCTGTACCTCTGACCATGACAATGTTTGTGGAATGTGCTAAGGTGACAAAAAAAAACTATATAATACGATGTAATTCTGTTGTTCGGGGAAGTGGGCTAAGGGCTGTGAAGTGATGTATTGCTCACTTGACTAGAGTTCTCGCTCCCTTCCATCGGCCGATAATAAATAAAGTTTTGAACTGGTCTACTAAACCGTTTGTGTGTTGTCTGTTTACTAAGAAGTGAACCTGTTTAGTTGTGTTATGTAAGTAACATTTTTTCTTTTCCACTATCACTGTTGAGACTGACCATCAGCCACTGGTCACAATTTTGAATAAGCCCATCCACGCTGCCCCGGCACGTCTACAATGCATGATGATGCAGCTACAGCGTTTCGACTTCCGCATCGTATACAAGAAAGGTAAAGACATGCACATAGCAGACACGCTTTCCAGAGCCCCGCGCACCACCAGCAAACGCCACCTCATCGAACAGGACAAATTCTCAGTCCCAAAGGTCTTGTTTGTGCCCACTGATCATTTACGTTGCCTTGCTGAACACACAGCTGTGGACAAGACTTCACAATTGCTAACTACTGTCATAAGGAATGGATGGCCCCACAAACAGTCAAACTCGAAATACCAATCTATTTCCTGATTCGTGGCGAACTAGTGCTACAGGATGGAATAATCGTCAAAGGCCACATGGCAGTTATCCCATCCACTCTACGGGGTGAGTACTACGACGACATTTACAGAGGCCACCCCGGCAGGGAGGCCACTCTCCAACGGGCCCAAAGCATGTTCTACTGGCCTGGGATGACAAGTTTCATATGTGAAAAGACCGAATCGTGTGCTATCTGCAACAGCCTAACACCACACCACACCAGCAGAAGCAGCCTCTCCTGTCTCAGCCAGCTCCCTCCCTTCTGTGGTCTTCAGTGGTCACCGACATCCTTGTCTTGGTGGACTTCTACTCGGGCTGGTTCGAAATAGACCTGCTTCAAACGATCCCCTCAGAGACAGTGATCCAGAAACTACAACGCCACCTGTCCGTACATGGATCACCTGTCCGCCTTCAAACTGACAATGGAAGGTTATTCACCAGTCAGGCATTTAAGAACTTTGCCAAATGATGGAACTTTCAACACGTCACCAGCATCCCAGAATACCCGCAGTCCAACGGACTTGCCGAGCATGCTGTTCGGAGCGTTAAACAACTCATGGAGCGCTCCCACCTAGCAAAATCCGACATCTACCTGGACCTGCTCAACCTACGGAACATTTCAAGGGACATTAGCCACTGAGCTCCCCTGCCCAGCAGCTAATGTCTCGCCAGACGTGTCCAACACTGCCTGTCTCCCAGCAACAGCTGTAGACGCGCGTCCGCTCTCCCACTGAGGTACAAAAGCAAGTGCAATTTAAACGCAACACGCAAAAGTGTTTTTATGACAAGACCAGGAAGCCGCTTAAACCACTGGTACAAGGACAAATGGTACACCTACAAACTGACAAGGGACATACCAGACTAAACCACATTCATGGCCCCTCAAATGAACCGCGTTCCTACCTGGTCGAAAGAGATGGCGTCCTCTACTGATGTAACCGTCAACATATCCTTCCAGTGAAGGAACCGCGTCTGGCGCCTGCGGGTCCTGATGCCCCACCATTCGTGTTTCCAATGACGCCTGTTGCAGCTATCCCATCACCTGTTGTGACAAATACCTCACACTCCCCGCGTTGGTCCGCCCCTACATCTCCCGTTGTAACCGGTGCCCCGGGCTCCCCGCATCGGTCTACCCACGGTTCCCCCGTGGTGGGCTCTCCCTACAAGCCCATCAGTTGCCAGCGGTGTCACCAATCCCAGTCCCCATCCTTTCTTCCGAAGAGGGGGGTGAGGCGGCTCCTGCCGCACAAGGCCCGGGCGGATTAGTAGGCCACCGACTAGATATGCCGATTTTGTTTAACTCTACTATATTCCCTCAGCATATTGTTTAAAGTGCCGTAGTTGCTTTTCATTTTCTACGAGAAGAGATGTAGATTGGCTATTGCATGTTAGCCAATCAGAATGCATATTATTAATAACCCCGCATGCTTTATAGTGTTAAGAACTTGTTCATTGCATTTAGTAGATGCAGTAGACTGGACGTATAATGTACTGCATATCTGACATTGAGGAGTCTATTAAAGATTACCAGACTCGTCCACCTTTACCCGTGGACGAGTCTGGTAATTACACTATGTCCTCTGACCCTCGATTCCCCTATGCTGGGCAAAAGACTGTGCATCTACCCGATCTATTCACCTCATGATTTTGAATTCCTCTATAAGATTCCCACTCATCCTCCTGCGTTCCATGGAATAGAGACCCAGCCTACTCAACCTCTCCTTATAGCTCACACCCGCTAGTCCTGGCAACATACTTGTAAGTCTTTTCTGAACCCTTTCAAGCTTGACAATATCTGTCCTATAACATGGTGCCCAGACGTGAACACAATATTCTAAATGCGGTTTCACCAACGTCTTATACAACTGCAACATGGCCTTCCAACTTCTATACTCAATACTCTGACTGATGAACGCCAAAGTGCCAAAAGCCTTTATGACCACATTATGTATCTACGACTCGACCTTCAAGGAACAATGCACCTGTACTAGATTCCTCTACTCTACAACACTACTCAGAGGCCTACCATTTACTGTGTAGGTCCTGCTCTTGTTCGACGTCCCAAAATGCAACATCTCACACTTTTCTGTATTACATTCCATCAAACATTCCCCCGCCCACCTTGCCAATCGATCCAGATCCTGCTGCAATCTTTCACAACCATCTTCATTATCTGCAAAACCACAAACCCTTGGATCATCAGCAAACTTGCTAATTGTATGTTTTCATCCAAATCATTGATGTAGATGACAAACAGTAATGGGCCCAGCACCGAACCCTGAGGCACACCACTAGTCACAGGCCTCCAGTCCAAGAAGCAACATTTCACCATCACCATCTGCTTCCTTCCATGGAGACAATTTGCTATCTGTTCAGCCATGTCTCCTTGGATCCCATGCGATCTAACCTTCCAGAACAGCCTACCATGCGGAACCTTGTTGAATGCCTTACTGAAGTCCATTTACACAACATTTACAGCTCTGCCCTCATCAATCATTTTTGTGACGTCTTCAAAAAAATCAATCAGATTTGTGAGACACAACCTCCCACGTACAAAACCATGCTGACTATCTCTAATCAGTCCTTGCCAATCCAAATGCCTGTGTAACCTATCCCTCAGAATACTCTCCAGTAATTTACCAACTACAGATGTTAAGCTCACCGGTCTATAGTTCCCAGCATTTTCCCTGCATCCCTTCTTGAAAAGAGGCACAACATCTGCCACTCTCCAGTCTTTCGGCACCTCTCCTGTATTTAAGGACGGCTCATAAATTTCAACCAGGGCTCCCGCAATTTCCTCTCGAGTTTCCTGCTAATGTCCTCGGATCAGATCAGGCCCGGGAGATTTGCCTACCTTCAAACACGACAGTACGACGGTAACACCGACTGCTCTCAAGACACTTTCAGTGACTGCTCCAATTTCCTCCGTCCTACTGTCTTTCTCCTTGGTAAATACAGAGTAGAAATACTTATTTTGGACATTGAAGAGAAAGAGGGAGACAAGAGAAAGCAGAAGGGGCACCGGTTTTAAATAGGAAGCTCTATAGGCGGCGGAAACCTTCCTAAGGTGCCTCGCAGAGGAGACCTTCCCAAGATGCCGCAGTCGTGGCGCCTGCTCGGAAGGTTGGGCAGTCGGCAGGACCTTGCCCGAAGGCTCAGCTTGTTAATGGGACCGGGGACCCTGCCAGAAGGCTCAGTGGTCGATGGGACTGGAAACCCGCCCGCAGGCTCTTCAGAAAGCCAGCCCGCCCAAAAGCACGTCGGTCAGGAAGACCACTCACCTGCCCGAAGGCTCGTCAGTCGGTGCGGCCGGTAACTCACCCAAAGGCACATCGGTTGGCAGGACCGGGAACCCACCTTAAGGCTCGTTGGTCAGCGGGAGCGGAAAACCACCTGAACGCTCGTCAGTCGTCGGGGCTGGGACCGCGCCTGAAGGCTCGTCGGACAGCATAAACAGGAGGGAGTTGGAGACGTTGTATGTGAGGAGCATGGGCTGGTAGGAGGGTGAACCAGAGTATGCCTCCAGTGCTACACAAAAAGCTGGAGAAACTCAGCGGGTGCAGCAGCATCTAAGGAGTGAAGGAGATAGGCGACGTTTCGGGTCGAGACCCTTCTTCAGACCTTCAGGTAGGTGGCGTCCCCTGGGACATAAAGATGGCCAGACGGGCTGACCGGACTTTGGACTTTGAATAATGGCACCAAAAATGGCGGCGCCTGCATATGCAAACAAATGTCACTGTGCAGTTGCATATGTAAAGCCAATAACCCACACATCTTGAGAAGGTGAGTATTACTGCCTGTGATATATGCACATTTGCAGTTAGATATGTATATATGGTTACCATAAGTTAGCTTCAGTATATTGACAGGAACACTGATATTTTTGCCATTAGTACAGTTATAAATGGAGACCCACTAAATCTATAGTTTTTAATATTATAACGCCTAGTTTTGCACCTTCTTTTACCGCTAATGGAATTTTGATTATTTATCCTTTTTATCTAATGTTTTCAATTGGGAACAAGCTAGGTGTAGCTGCTCTATGTGGCAACCAAGGCTTCAATAGTAACCAAAGCTAAATACAATATTTATAGCAGGTCACTATGGAACAAAAGCATTTTACATTAAATTGAATTTAACCAGGATATTTTTCCCTATTATGGTGCTGTATAAATGCAGCTTATTATTGAGGTTCTGCCCATTGGAGAAGCTGAATAGCCTTCATAGATTAATCAATTAATATTAATGCCTGAACTACCATACCTTGTTTTCCGATAAATAACAATTGCATTTTGAATTAAATGAATAATACTTTGATGTTAGTGTGATGAAATACCTAAATGGTAAAACAATATTTTTGAACTATTTGAATGAGATAGCTACCGTAAGTTGGGGAAATGGGACAAAAATTACAAACCATTTGCATCAGTTCTAATTTTTAGCATAAAACTTTAAGCAATTGAAATGAAGTACAAAATATAGATGGAAATATAATTTGTTTCCTCCTCCTTTACTTCAACAGAAACGTGATAATTTTATATTTTGTAAGAACATTCACATAATTGTTTGCCACCAGAGGGCACATTTTGCACAGCACTTAACAGCCAACAATGAAACCTTAGGAAACAAAAGTAAGAAAGCTATAATTTTAAAGGTAATGGGGCTGTCCCACTGTACGAGCTAATTCAAGAGTTCTCTCGAGTTTCCCCTGATTCTCGTGGACATTTTTCAACATGTTGAAAAAACTTCCCGAGTACCTGCCGTTAGCGTTACGAGCCGTTAAGAGACATCCCATTTGAGTGTCAATTAGACTGCATACTAAACTATTCTTTGATATAAATGTAATGCACTATTCTAAGTGGGACGCGTTGGGTCCCTGTCACGCGGGACGCCTGGTCCCGCAACACAACATGTGCCTCAACAGCGCCCGTACTCATCTGCCTCGTACTCAGCCCGGCCCTGGCTGTAGGCAGCCGAAGCACTCGCGGACGTGGGCCTCGATGGAGCCGGGCTCGCTGTGCCGGGGGAGGGGTGAGAGTGGTGGACGGCCGAGCCAGAGTTGCCTGCAGAGCAGGAAGCGAAGGCTGTGCTGCAGAATGGTGGTGGCCAGGGGGCCCCCGAGGTGCTGGTACACCTTGACCCAGGCGCCGGGCTTGAGCCAGACTCCAGCCCTCAGCTCAGCCACTGCCTGGGCTCCAGTCCAAGCCCCGACTTCATCTCCAGGCTCATCCCTGACCCCGGACCCAATCTTGTCCTTGGTTCTAGCCCAGGCCCAGTCCCTGGGCATGGCCCACGGCACCACCATTCCCACGAGGTACAGCGCGGCCGCAGCTCCTCAGGCGGCGATGCCACTGCTTCACCATGGGGGTGAGGCTGCTTGGGACGGGGCTGCTTCGGGCAGAGCTGCTTAGGGCGGGATGGGGTGGGCTGCTTTGGGTCCCTCCGAAACCTCCGCCGCGATGGTGCGGGAAGGGGTGGACCATCCCAGGGAGAGACAGTGAAAGAGGCTAATCCTGCGACACCGACTGGCAGGAGAAGAGATCGATCTGCGCAACGAGGTTTAAAAAAGTTTTAAACCTCGCTAACGTTTACGACATTCAACTGATCAGAACAAAACTTGTTGGACTCGCAGCATAGGAGAACGGCGAGTGAAGTGGCAACAAATCGTAGCGCAATCGCGAACCGTTTTTGCGCAAATAGAAAGACCGTCAAACCGGAAGATAACAAGCTCTTAGTTATGTATAGATTCCATTGGGAATGTAGATAACTCATTTTATTCCATTTTGTGGATTCTGAGGAGATCAAAAAGTGCAATTGCAGCCCCTTCCACAGTTGGCCAGGAGGCATCTGATGGGTGAGTAGTTGATGTGCTCCTTGCACTATTTAGACTGGGCTTCTTTGTGCTTATATGCCTGGATTACAATTTTCAGAACCATCCCAAGTTCGGTATTGCGAAAAACGTAAGGAATCATGGAATTTGTCAAAGGTCATTTGTGATATGGAAAAAGCGAACAAAGTGCTGGCTGTATAAACTGTGCATAAATTGTTAATATTTAATAACTAATGTGGAATTGTGTCAAGTCAATAGCGGACAGGCGTTTTTTTAACTCTTATTTCGATGTCACTTCACAATCTCGCTCTCGCTCTCGCTCTCGCTCTCTCTCTCTCTCTCTCTCTCTCTCTCTCTCTCTCTCTCTCTCTCTCTCTCTCTCTCTCTCTCTCTCTCTCTCTCTCTCTCTCTCTCTCTCTCTCTCTCTCTCTCTCCTCTCTCTTCTCTCTCTCTCTCTCTCTCTCTCGCTCTCGCTCTCGCTCTCGCTCTCGCTCTCGCTCTCGCTCTCGCTCTCTCTCTCTCTCTCTCTCTCCCCCCCTCCCCCTCCCTCCTCAATTAATTTGGATCAGGGAGACAGCACGGAAACAGGCCCTTCGGCCCATCAAGTCCATGCCGATCACCCATTCGTACTTGTTCTACATTATCTAACTCCAGTAGCAATTCAGCAGCGCTTGCATCACCGGAGACCCAGGTTCGATCCTGACTAAGGTCTGTATATACGCAGCTGCCGAGAATGTTTATCTCGAGTGACCTATCACCTGGGCATGCGCAGTTAAAATACCGAACTCGCATATTCTCCTTTATGATCAATCATGGATCAAGGATTCTTTGAGTCAATAGCAGTTATTGCAGTTATTCAAGACTTGAGCACATCAGTGAATCTTGTTCTATGTTTACAGCCTCTTCCCATTACAAAACATTGGGTACATTGTTTTGGTGCAGGCAAGAGAACAAAACACCCTCTCCAAGGGAAATAACAGAATATAATTAAGACCTCCTGGCAGACGACCCTGACCTTGGTTGGCATGAATTAGGATGGTAGACACAAAATCTCTGGAGAGAAGGAATGGGTGACATTTCGGGTCAAGACCCCTTTTCAGACTGGGGAGGTCAGGGGGGATGGTGAAGACATGACAAGGGTGAGGGTTGGGGTCAGAAGTGGACCGGGGAGTGGAGGCAGGTTGAGGCGAGGTCCTGTGGGGCCCATGCGGACTATTGCATGGGTGGGGGTTGTTGAGGAGCCCTGTGGTAGGGAGGGAGTAGTAGGACCTAGGAGAGTCAGACCACATGGTGTTGGAGTCTGCAGCCTGAAGGCTGTGGGCCTTGTGCTGAGCCTGGAATTCAGGTGAGGTGATGGTCCAACACGCTGGTGGGAGGTGGAGAGGCAGGGGTTAACAGAGTTCCTTGTGGAGGCTTGCAGGGGGCTGGAGTAAAGATACAGGTTGGGCACAGCAGCATTAGTGGCCCCAGGGAGACAGTGAAGGCTGGAGCCAGCAGATGCAGTGGCCCCGGGAGGTGGTGAAAGTCAGTGGCAACGGCAGCAGTGGTCCAGGGGACATGATGAGAGTGGGTGATGGAGGCGGTGGCCCCAGGGATGCGATGAGAATTAGCAGCAGCAGCAGTTCTGGTGGTCAGGGCCTGGGATTGGTTGGGAAGGCGATGAGGACTGGAGAGACGGTTGATGTTGGTGCAAGTCCTTATGGCGGCGATAGTTGGGCACGCGGCGCGGTCCAGCAGTGGAGCCTCAGGCCTGCGGTCGAGTCGAGGAGGGTCGGTGGAGGGACCAGTCTGGAGGCGGGCAAGCTTGTGATCCTTAGTAGAGGTCAACTATGCAAGGAAGCATTTGTTGAGGGTGTGGATCTGGTGTTGAATTAAGTAAAGTTGGGGTCCATTGCAGGTCTGGGTGAGCGTGGCCCAGAACTGCGGGAGAGTCAGAGCGAGGGCCTTCTGGTGTCGTCTCATCGCAGCCAGTGTAGAAGGCAGGGCACGGAAGAAGAACTGTTGAGACAGATCGACTGTCTGTACCTATAATCGGGGTTGGGTCCGAACCTGGATGTCTGAAACCACAGTTGGAATTCCTGAGGTAGAAGATGGATGCGCAAGCAAGCACCGAGAAAACACATGTGGCTGTGGTATTGAGTCTGGGTTAAAACATGGTTGTAAAGTCGGAGGGCAGGAGTAATCACAGAGGGGGAGGAACAAGAGGGAATGGTGCAGAACTCTTGTCGGTGAGAGAAGGAGAATTTCTTCAAAGTAGATATACCTTGAGGAGATTTTGCAGTGGTACAGATGAAATGTGTAGGAAGGAAAACTGCAGTTGCTGGTTTAAACCGTAGGTAGACACAAAATGCTGGAGTAACTCAGCGGGACAGGCAGCATTTCTGGAGAGAAGGAATGGATGATGTTTCGGGTCGAGACCCTTCTTCAGAATTCTGCTTGATTGGCTAAGTTCTTTGTCCGGCATTTCTGGTTTTCTCTTCGGGGTCACTGCTGCTTGCTAAATAATGGGTTCCATGCTAGGTCTCAGGTGGTGACCAAATATCTTCTTCAAATGATCAAAGACTGTGCAGATGTATTGAAACCAACCAAATTTCATTATCGGTAACTTCCTATGCTGAGATGTGATTTGCTAGGGGGCGCCGTCCTGTATGGTATGGCTGCCCAGCCTGCAGCTGAATTTCTTTCCCCCTTTTCTTTTTTTTTAGAGTGTTAAAGTGTTTTGTTTTGGAGCCTATTCTTTTTTTATGTGGGTGTGAGGGGGGGGGGGGGGGGGGGGGGAGAAGGGGGAAACTGCTTTTCAGGGTCCCTACCTGGTCGGAGAGGCAGCTTTTCTCCGGGCTGCATCTTTGACCCGTCCTCGCGGCCTGGAGCGGCGTTTCCTGAGGGGCTGCCCAGAACCTCGGTTTGGGCAGCGGCGGAGCGCTGGAGCTCAATCGTGGGACGGAGCGGGCGATGCCTTGCCTGGGTCGCCGCGCTGGAACTCCGGTGAGCTGAGACCGCCGAGACAAACATCGCGGAGCCACGGGTCTGTGGAGCGGCCGGCTGCGGGCGGCGGCGCTGAACTTTAACATCGGGAGCCGGTGGGGGAGCTCCATTCAGCGCGGCCTTGTCGGCTACGGAAGCCGCGGACTCCGGTAAGGAAGCGGCAATTCCATGTGTCCCAAGCTGCTGAGAGGATTCTCCCGACGCCGGGGCATCATCACCCGGCGAGAACGGCCTGCAACATCAATGTCACAACTCCGTGAAGGCAACTATGGAGGCCTCAATAGGCCTGACTATGGGTGGACATGGGTTGGGGACTGGACATTGTGCCTTCCCTCATAATGGGAACCATTGTGGGGGGATGTTTTTATGTTTAAATCTCTTTATTAGTGTTGCGTCTGTATTCTTTATTTTATGTGCTGCCTTGGCAAGAAGCATTTCACTACACCAATTGGTGTATGTGACAAATAAACTAACCATGAACCTTGAACCTTGAAGGTATGGGAGGTGGTCCATACGTTCTAGGATGTTGCTGTGAACCTCAATGGTTGGTTGTGTAGTACAGTGGGAGTAGGTTGGTAGAGTACCTTTGTCTTGCAGGTGTTGAGGTCAATTTTCTTCAGTGGTCTGTGAAAGAGTCAATGATTGCTTAGATTTTGGTGTTTGTGTGCCTTCTGCACAATCCTGCTTATCTATTGCGGGTGACCTCGGTTTTGGTGTAAGGTTGTTGCAGGTTGAATCATTTCCCATTAGTACTACATATCCTCTGAACACTTTTTGGAGGCGAGGCACAGCATTGTGGTGAGAAAGTTAAACAAAATTGTTTGGACAATGTCACAACCTTGGTTGACAATGGTCTTCAATGCCATCATGAAGAACATGTAAGATTGAGATTTCTGTCACAGCTGAATTTGTTGATTTGCTCCACAGTTCCTCTTAATGTTTATGCTCGTTAGCGAAATATATATTGTTTACACGCAAAAATAAAGTTTAAGATGGAAAATATAGTTGAAGGAGCCTCCTTCCATTGATTAAAATCCATCAATTGGTGTTAATGCAATTTGCACTCAGAATAAGAAAGTGCATCTGACATTTAATAGAACTCTCTTTCCAAATGTACACCAGCACCCTTCCCCATCTCTTTCTCCACTACATCAATAACTGCAGCGGTGCTGCCTCCTGCACCCATGCATAACGCATTGATTTCATTAACCATATCACAAACTTCCCTCAAATTTACTTGGAGTATCTCTCCCCTTTCGTGATCTATATGGACCATCACAGAACCAGACTACAAACCCATTGGCTCCAACATTTATTTGGACTAAACTTCCTACCATTTGCGGGTTACACAAAAAGCTGGAGAAACTCAGCGGGTGCAGCAGCATCTAAGGGGCGAAGGAGATAGGCGACGTTTCGGGTTGAGACCCTTCTTCCACTTGCTAAGACGGAATCCTCGCCTCTCATTTTCTGTGCCTCTGCTACATCTAGTCCCAAGATGACACTGTCCATCTGAGATGTCCTCTTTCTTTAGTAAATGTGGTCCCCCCACACCCCTCCCCCCCCCGCTCTCATAGATGGATCCCTCATCTGCATCCATCTCCTCTGTGTAGCAATGTTACAACATTTTGAGATTTTAAAGATCAAGTCTGCAATTTATCCCAACAGATAAAGCATAAAAAGAAGTTTAATTTGACACCTAATTCACTTTCATATCTTCAGTATTAAGAAAGTTATGGCCATTTTCATACTCGGAAATTAGCATCTTGTTCCCTATTGCTTTTCCATTGACATAACACAAAAGCTGTGATCGAGGACAGTCAAAAGCCCATAACTTTCTTAAAAATTAAGAGAACTGAAAGAAATGTTCAGTTATTATAGATTGAAGAATTCTGAAACAAATATGAAACAATCTTTCTTGGATGACCTGAAATTAAAGCATATAATTAGTTAGTTACCCAATTGTAGCTAATTACAAAATTCAATTACTAGATCTAAACATCTATCAATTTCTTAAGAAAAGATGAACATTTTTAGATAGCCTAAGTGTCCAAATAACATTTACACAAGAATTCACAATATAACATGATTTTTAAATCTCATTGTCATTAATTTATAGGCCAAATTGAAGGAATTTAGTGTTAAATTCCCGTAAATTTGTGGCCATTTAAATCATCTTGCGAGTGAGATTTTCTGGAACACGATAGATTGGAACGTTGCGGTTGCGGTGAATTTAAACCCCATATCGGCAGGAAAAATACTGCCGGTTCGTATGGGAAATAAATCACCTTCTTGCAACATGAAATTTTGATTAAAGGTATCCTAAGAAGCACTTTTTAATGAAAAAATAAACTGTGTACCTTGCCTTGTCCCCTACGTGAGGTCCGTCCCGTTGACGACGTTCACGGCTTTAGAAGATGATGTTAAATTTACTACAGCAATTAAATTAGCAAGCGCAGTTTAAAAAATCAGTTCAGAGAACGGCAATCGAAACGATCTTTTTTCATCAACTAAATAGCCTGTTCAACATCGATTTGAATTGGCTTCCGAAATACTGCATTTTAAACCCACCCCCCTCTCAAAGGCGCCAAAGTCGCGCACACGGACAGTCACAGAACTGCAGCGCCGCTAAAGGTAAGTATTGGAACATACGTATTCTGTGTCCTGCCCCTTTCTGTAGCTGATCTGTATCCCACTGTATACTTTGACAATCTTCCTCATTATCTGCAACTGCACCAATTTGATGTCCTCTGCAAATCTACTAACCAACCCATACTCTAGTTGTCAATCAACAATTAGTCTTGCACGAGTTGTTTGCAAGTCATTAGGCAAAGAAATATTAATTTTCCACCTCCTAAATTAGGAATGATCTCACTAATTGATTGGAGCTTCATTGTGGAGGTTCTAAAGAATTCCCAAGTTAGATCTCAATGTTTACTTTTCACCCTCCTCAAATGTTGCTGTTTTGCAAAGGATATCAGCAGCATTACGTTACTAGTGGCTAATCAAGATGGAGGTTGAATGAAAGTAAATTACTTGATAATGGGGACAAGGACAGACTGACAAACATACTTTAAATGTATAGTTATTGATGAGTCTTTGCAGTTGCACTTTGCATGTAATATTTATGTGAACATTGATGCAAGAAAACATCTATACTGCATAATTAACCTTGAATTAAATGTTTCTATTTTCCTCAGCCTTGGCCCAGAATAATGTCACCATTTAATTTGTTATTTGTCCATATAATCTATTGCATTTAAAAGTAATCTCTTCAATTAGTGGAATTATAGCAAGAGCTTGTCTGACTATAAAGTTACTTCTCTAAACACCAGGATGATCTATGATTTAATTTGTACATCAATGTAGTTAGCTGTTGCATGGGGTAGTTCTAAAAGTGGTACCAAGATATACCAAATATTCCTTTGGTATGCCTTGGTGAAGGAGTGTTGTGGCCATTTGGCTTAATTCAGTATGTTATAAATTATGGCCATTTGCCTTTAAATTTTGTCTGCCTGTAATTATGTGGGTGGGATGTATTACGTAGTCGGAGGCGTGCCTGCTGATGGTAGTTCTTAGTTTAGTCGAATAAGGCATGGGGGAAGTCATAGCTTTCTACCATGTCGGAGCTTTCTACCATGCCGCAGCTTTGGACCATGTCGGAGTTTGACCATGCACGTATGACAATGAGTAAGATTAAAATGTACTGAAACAGGAAGAAGTTTGGATGAATATCTCACGGTTTTTACTACGACAATAAATAAACTATTAATCAAGAGACTATGTTTTGAAGATTTATCTTTGGACGGCTTTGAATGTCTCGTGGAGAGCTCCTATGCTATACGAGGCTATCTCCTTACCGCCTTTGTCGTCAACATAGTGACTAGAGGAAAAAAATCCTTGAACGATATAATAATCTGCCACTACATCTAGTCGAAAGCTACCTTACAGACAGGAGGTAGAAGAATTTGGAAGAGGAACTGAAATAAATCTCAACCAGGGATTGGCTTTGAGATTTATGAACAGCCACGCAACTTATCTAAGGGTGGAAAACTTAACCACAAAATCGTGAGTAGACCAGCTATTGTATTATGCTGTGAATTAGAAAGCTGAAACACTTTAATTCAGAACAGCTTCTTAATAGAGGCTGAAAAAGTAAAAATCGACGTTCTGTTTTTTAAATATTACAGGCTCTGAGAAGAGTCTGGAAAACCTATTAAGAGCCTGTCCCACTGTACGAGGTAATTCAAGAGCTCTCCCGAGTTTAAAAAAAAAATCAAACTCATGGTAAACAGTTGGAATGTACGCAGCGGGTACGTCAGAGCTCGGGACGTCACTTAATGGCTCGTAACGCTAACGACAGGTACTCGGGAAACGCGGTAAGCTCGCGATGACTCGTGAAGATTTTTCTTCATGAAGACATGTTGAAAAATGTCCACGAGAGCCCCGAGTACCTACGAGCGGCTATTACCGTAATTCTCCGAGTTCGAACCAGGGAAAACTCGGGAGAACTCTTGAATTAGCTAGTACAGTTGTTTCAGCAAGCTCTGCTAAGTTTTGGAAGGCAGCCAAGGGCGAGAGGGTGACTGAAGATCCATGTGCCTGGCCTTGGTTTGTTTTGAAGTTGAGATAAGACACATTCTTTCTGAACTTAAGTCGCTTCTATACTTTGAAAATATTTGGTTGTTTTCTGAACGTCCCGTTTGTTTTAGTTTCTTACCTGGTGTTTTGCAACACACAGCATTCAATGTTTATCAATAGTGACTGAAGCTAACTGAAGAGGTCCCGTTTGTCCAATTAGCAGATTTGGCATCTTCCAAGACCTGTTTAAATCCATGGAGCAAGATGGAGCAGGTGAGTCAGAAGAGCTGTAAGGTGGCAGCTGATAAGCCAAGATATGAGAAGATATGTTAATTTAACCTAAAAGGCCAGAGTTGCATTTCTGAAAGAAACCCAGAAGGAGAGAAACAAGTTATGGAAACAGGCTACCAAATCAATTGAAAACCAGAAGAAACTAATGGAATCTGATGAGAACATGAAGAAAGTGCAATCCTATTCAATTAATCAATCTCTGCCATGAGGTCGGGAAAAGCCACATGTCATTGCTGGCTTTATCACTGCCTGAGGAGGAACGCGAAAGGTAAAATCAGTGGTTTCAAGAGAAAACTGAATTGTTCGATGCTTTCATAGAAGAGGTGGAGGAGGGGTTATCTGAAATTGTACCACAACATGCACTCTATTGAAAGAACTATGCAACAAGGTGCTGAAATGGAAGAGGGGATTACACCACAAGATAGTATCTCGAATGTATCTTCACGAAGATCAAGACATAAATCTGGTTCTGTAGCCAGTTCAGTGTCAAGGGCCTCTGCTCGAATGGAAGTTGAAGCTGAACTTGTCACTCTTTCAATAGAAGCGGATACGTTGGAGCAGAAACATGAGATTGATCGACAAAGAAGAACAGCTGAAAGGAAAAATGAGGAGACAAGAAGAACAGCTGAAAGAAGAGATGAGGCGACAAGAAGAATAGATGAAGTGACGAAAAGAATAGCTGGAACTAGCCACAAAGTTGGCGGTTGTCAAATCGAAGAAGGAGATAATGGAAAGTGAGGGTTCAAGATGTGGCTCTAAAGCATCTGGTGGGATGAACTCTTATTTGAGAAAAGGAACTGCTCAAAAGGAAACAACAGCTAAATCAAATCTGCAGCCAGAGGATATCCGGCCTCGTGACTCAGAGCTAGCATGTAGCCAAAAGATGGACAAAACTTAATCTCAGCAACTGGGTGCTAGACCGAAGCAAATTACTTATGGGACGTCTGTTGAGGCTCCGGACAAACCAACAACTCAGTAAGCTTTTCCGAGACCTGATACACAGACTCGAGCAAGCCAGTATGATTATCAGAGGCCTGTCTATCATTCGTTTGCGCCAAGCTAAGGATCTCAAGATGGATTCCTTGAATTGGCAAAGAATCAAGCTGAATTCAACAGGCTCATAGCTCAAAGAAATCTCTCTCTCACCCTACCACCAATAGAAATTCCTACATATAATGGTGATCCTTTGCGGTATGAAGCTTTCATAATGGCGTTTGACGAAGTAGTAGAAATGAAAATTACTGATGATAAAGAGCGCTTACGATTTCCGGCGTATTACACAAGCGGAAGTGCGAAGGTACTTGTATAAATTTGCCTAAATAGGCCTGAAAGCCAAGGCTATCGAGAGGCAAGAAGGTTACATAAAGAATGTTATGGTCATGACAGAGAATTGCTAACTCATATATGAAGAAGGCCTATGCTTGGAAAGATACCAAGTCAGAAGATGTGGCGGCATTAAGTGAGTTTGCGATATTTCTTAGAGGTTGTTGTAGCTCGATGAAAAATCACAACCACATGGAGGAGATGAATCTTGTTAGTATTACTAGAGCCATCGTTCTAAAACTGCCCGTTCAACTTAAAGAAAAGCAGGCCGAATAATGGAAAAGAAGAACCGAGTAGCCATGTTACCAGACCTGGTGGATTTCTTGGAAAGGGAAGTATGGTTCATGTTAGATCCACACCACAGGAGTATTCAAGATCATAAACCAATTGCAACTGTCAAAGGTTCTACCTTTAGTAAAACTAAAGGAAGATCAGGACCCAAGGGAGGCAGTTTTGCTACCGCTATAATACCTGTGGAAACGACAGGTGGAATTAAAGGAGATGTATCTACTATCAAGCAAAAAGGATGTTGTTTGTTATGTGATGAAGTTGGTCACACCATAAGGTGGTGTCGAAGATTCAAGAAATAGGAATATAAAGAAAAGGTGGATTTATTAAAGGAGAAGGGAATCTGTTTTGGATGTTTGAAAAAGAACACATGGTTAAAGACTGTGAGAGTCCTATAACTTGTGATAAGTGCAAGCAAAATCTTCCTGAAGCACTTCACATTGTAAAGAAGAAGCCAATGCAAATAGAACAGAAGGAGAAGCCAGCTACTACTGATGCTATCACCTCACTTCAGAACACTGCTAATATTGGGGCTGGGATAGAAGCCTGTATCTTCTCTATCTTACGAGTTCAGGTAAGAAATAGCAAGACAAATATAGTATTGCAAACATATGCATTTTTGTATCATGGAAGTTCGGCTACTTTTTGCACAGAAAGCTTGATGAGAAGGCTGGACATTACAGGAGAAGAGGTTAAGATTCTATTGCGTACCATGAATGAAGAGAAGAGGTGCGTTAGTCATTACATTACAAGTGTGGAAATATCTAGTCTGGATGAACATAATTTTATACCAATATCTGAAGTGTTTACACATGAGACCATGCCTGTTGGTCATCAAAATATACCCAGACATGAGGGTTTGAGACAATGGCCTTACTTGAAGGATGTCAAAATATCTAAACTAAATTCTGGTATTGACCTACTTATCGGAACGAATGCTTTGAAGGCATTGGAACCTATACAGATTGTGAGGAGCCAAGGGGATGGACCGTTTGCTGTGAAAACCCAACTAGGATAGGTTATCTATGGCTCCTTGAGAAGGAACAATGAAAGCGGAAACCAGAAGGACTACCCTGCCGCTGCTGTTAATCAAATATCTACTGGTAAATTGGAAAAGTTATTGATCAAGCAATACAATCACGACTTCAATGAAAACACCAGTAAGGAATCTGAAGAAATGTCCAGGGAAGAGTTAAAGTTCTTGGATATTATGAGCTGCTCAGATAAACATACACTATTGGCTGGACTTACCTTTCAAACAAGAAAGTGTTAGTTTGCCGAATAATTGTCGTATGGCAGAGCAACGCACTCAGAATTTGAAACGCAAATTCAGACAAGAACCAATTGCTTTGATGGCTGATATCAGAGCGATGTTTCATCAAGTCAATGTTTCAGAAAAACACATTGACTACTTGCAATTCTTATGGTGGCCTGAAGAGGATGCACAACAAGATCTTGTTGATTACCGGATGAAGGTACATCTCTTTGGTGCAGTGTCATCACCAAGTTATGCAAACTTTGCATTAAAGAAGACTGCAGAGGACAATAAAGATCACTTTCCAGAAGAAGTGATATCCACTGTGAAGAATAATTTCTATGTGGATGATTGCTTAAAATCCATGTCTACTGAGCAGGAATCAATTCAAATTGTAAAACATCTGATTTCCCTCTGCAATAAGGGAGGATTCATGCTTTCCAAGTGGATCAGCAACAGTTGTGTTGTATTGGAAAGCATTCCACCAAATGACAGAGCCAAAGAGATCAGGGACTTGGATTTGGTCAGACAATTTGCCAATGGAAAAGGCATTGGGACTGCACTGGTGCGTTTCAACAGATGTGTTCAAGTTCAGAATCTCGATTCAAGAGTGACCATGTACTAGAAGGGGTATCCTATCCGTGATTGGTTCCGTCCACGACCCTTCGGGATTTCTTCCACCATTTCTTCCACCATTGCCAGCCAAGTTGATTTTGCAGGATCTTTGTAAGGAAAAACTTGGATGGGATGAGAGTATAAAGGGCCTGTCCCACTAACGCGACTTTTCAGCGATTGACTCAAGCTCGAGAGCACTCGTCTGAAAAACTTTGAGCTGGATTGACCATCAGACCAGGGAAAGTGGGGGAGCACTGTCTGAAATTCACACTTGCGATGAACAGGAAGGTAAAAGACGACTGGCACAGTGTACGGTATGTCCTTTAGAGAGTGCGTGGGGGGGGGGGGGGGGAAGAGAGAAGGGGAGAGAAGGCATTTAACATTACCGGTCAGTTTTCCTTGGTTCTGAAAACTCCAATGAGCCAATTAAAATGCCCGGTCAGCAAAGGAGATTGCCTATGGCTACCTCAACTGCCTAGCGATCCCACTCCACTGCACTATGAGTTCAAAAGAACCAAGAACCAAACTGATGCAGCGAGTGCATTCCCTCGAGCATGAAGGAGATTTACAGTGACCTCCTAGGACCACGTGTCGACCATGCTGCGAGTTTTAGTCGCTGCAGTGGGACAGGCTCTTAACACACACGTCCTCTAACTGATGGACAGAATGGTTAGCAGATCTCAACAAGTTCTCAGAATTCAAAGTGGACCAGTGCATGAAGCCTTCAAGCTTTGCTAAGATCAGAGATGCATAGCTGCATCATTTCTCAGATGCCAGTGTAAGTGGTTACGGTACTGTTTGATATCTAAGACTGGAAAATGATAACAAAGAAGTACAAGTTGCATTCTTGATGGGAAAGGCCAGAGTGGCACCATTGAAACAAATGACAATTCCCAGAATGGAACTTACTGCCACAGTCTTAGCTGTTAAAGTTGACATATTGCTACAAAAAGAACTACAGCTTAAACTGGAAGAATCTATCTTCTGGACCGATAGTGCTACAGTGCTTAAATAGTTCAACAATGAGAACAAATGTTTTTTTGACATTTGTAGCAAACAGAATCTCTTTTGTATTGGGAGCTACCAATGTTTCACAATGTAAATATGTTAACACAAAAGAAGATCCTGCGGATGAAGCTTCCAGAGGACTGACAGCAGATCGCTTCTTAAGCAATAAGAGATGAATCAATGGACCAGAGGTTCTCTGTAAGTCAGACAGAGAATGGCCAAAACTTGAGCTGGGATTTGAAATCTCTGCTAATGATCCGGAAATTAAACAAAACATCACAGTGAACGTTATTGCTAAAAATCCTATTATTCTCTTGAAGGAATTTTTACACTTCAACATTATTGTTAGAACACATCCATGAATTGATCGGACATGGAGGAAGAAGTTTCATGCTGTCAAAACTTTGGACTTTTGTGTTTTGGACGATATACTGGGTATCGTGTCAGATATTAAGGGTTTGGTGCGCACGGCACGACTGCAGACTAAGAACAATGTTTTAATAAAACCAATAACCAAGTTATGCTTGCTTCTAGAAGGCGAAGGTGAAGATGGAAGAAGTTTGACTATGGATATATAATGCATGCTATTTTTATGTTTTTCATATATGTTAAACCTTCATAGCTACTTTTTTGATGTTTATTAGTAATTGCTTCATTATATACTCAGAACAATTAGGGGGCAGTATGTAGTGGCCATTTGGCTCCTCAGTATGTTATAAATTATGGCCATTTACCTTTAAATTTTGTCTACCTGTAATTATGTGGATGGGATTTATTACATAGTTGGAGGCGTGTCTGCTGCTGGGATTCTTGAGCAGAAGCTGGTAGTTTTTAAATTTAGTCGAAGAAAGCATGGGGGAGGTCATAGCTTTCTACCATGTCGGAACTTTCGACCATGCTGGAGTTTGACTATGCACAAGTTTGACTATGAGTAAGATTAAAATGTACTTAAACAAGAAGAAGTTTGGATGAATATCTCACTGTTTTTACTACGACAATAAAGAAACTTTCCACATCACTGTCTATATCTCTCGTTTCCCTGATCCCTGACCAGTCTGAAGAAGGGTCTCGACCCGAAGCGTCGCCTATCTCCTTCGCTCCTTAGATGCTGCTGCACCCGCTGAGTTTCTCCAGCTTTTTGTGTAACCCTCGATTCTCCAACATCTGCAGTTCCTTCTTTAACAATAAAGAGACTGTGTTTTGAAGATTTATCTTTGGACGGCTTTGAATGTCTCGTGGAGAGCTCCCATGCGTAAACGAGGCTATCTCCTTACCCCCTTTGTCTTCAACATAGTGACTAGAGGAAGAAATTCCTTGAACAATATAATAATTTGCCACTACAAGGAATAGTAGTGGTTTAAATTTTAATTATGATTTTGTAGTTGGGGCCTTTTGTTCTGTTAAATACTTTACTGTAACCTTCAGTTCAGTAATTTATATTGGAATCCATAAAAACTGTAGTGAATTAATTGCCTGTTTTCGTCTCCTTCAATTATTTCAAGAAGTCTACTGACTTGCCCAGGATCAAAAATAAATAATGATCCTTTGGAAACAATATTGAAGATTGGGTGCTGTTGGTTGCACCAGTGTTTAGAGTCTGTTAAAATGAGATTAAATCAAGAGGGATAAAAACTGGGTTAAAAAAAATGAAGTATGCTCATTGATCTCTGGTTTCAGTGACTGAAAATCGGATCGTGCCAGGTACACCATTTCATTAAGATAATATTCACTGCAAATCCTAGTCAAAAAGGTGGATAAAGAATGCAGCTGTAGCTTTAGTTTTAGAACTAGTTTTGCACTGTACTTATATTACATAGTTTCTAGCATGGTAATGGTCTCCAGCTCTTCATCGTTGGATCTGACTGTGCTGCACTATCTGATGACAGAAATCACAGCACTGACAGAAACAATTCATTTGTTGAGTTCATTGTGGAAGCATTGCCTGAATCCTTGAAAGTTAATCAAATATGGCTCTGGTTTCCACTGATCACAGGTGCTTTGTTAGATTATTCTAGTAATCTGTCCTCCAGCAGTTTTTCAGAATTCCATGTCCGTAAGAGAAAAAATGTTAGGCACTATGGTAGTGCATTATAACTTGTCATTATTCTTAGCCAATCAAAATAATTGCCAAATCTACCCTTGGGCAAGTGGATTGACACAAAATGCTGGAGTAACTCAGCAGGACATTATCATATCCACAATCTTTCATTTGCACACACAGATTGCTTCCACCATTCTTTATGTGTAGGAAAGAACTGCAGATGCTGGTTTAAACCAAAGATAGACACAAAATGTGGAGACAGTAACTCAGCGGAACAGGCAGTATCTCTGGAGAGAAGGAATGGGCGACATTTCAGGTCGAAACCCTTCAGACTGATGTCTCGATCCGAAACGTCACCAATTCCTTCTCTTCAGAGATGCTGCCTGTCCCGCCGAGTTACTGTCTCCATTTTTTGTGTCTATCTTTGGTTTAAAACAGCATCTGCAGTTTCTTCCTACACACTTGGGCAAGTGGATTGCAGTCCAAAATGCACATCCTGAGAACTCACTGTCTGTCTTATCTTTCCTGCTCAGCTGTATTAATTGCCTGATTGAGCAACAAGCATGACAATGACAAAACTTAATACCTTCTCTGGATCCTGCAGGCTTTGATCGGCAACATTTGTGTTTATTTGTATGTGATTGAGTTGAGTTTATTTTGAAATAACAAACCAATTGCTTCTCCACATTAGAATGTAGGTATGTTACAAAACTTACCTTGAGCAGCGCTGCAGTTCTGCCGCTCCCCGTGTGCGTGACTTTGGCGCCTTTCAGAGGGGGCGGGCTTAAAGTGCCGTTTTTCCACAGGCAGGGCAAATCGATCCATGTCGGGCGATTTCGTTGCGGAAGAAAAATCGCTCCGACATTTCATGAATGAAGGTATTTTTAAATTATTTATTAACTAGAGTAATTTAAAAATCACCTTCAAAAGCCGTGAGCACCGACAACCGGAAGGATTTTGCGTAGGGGAGAAAAAAAGGTAAATAGTTTATATTTATATTAAAAGTTGGTTTTTCGGGAGGCTTTAATAATATTTTCATGTTGCGAAATGGGGTCCAAAAAAATGTATGAACAAACAGTATTTTTCCTCCCAACTTCACCGCTAACCACAACGTTCTAATCCACCGCATTCCTCTAAAAGCCACTCGCAAGTTGATTTAAATGGCCATTAATTTACAGGCATAAAACACTAAATTCCTTCCATTTGGCCCAGAAATTCATGAAAATTAGATTTAAAAATTATGTTTTATTGTGGATTATTGTGTGAATGTTATTTGGACACTTAGGCAATTTTAAAAAAAGTTTATCTTTTCTTAAGAAATGGAGAGATGTTTAGATCTACTCATTGAATTTTGTAATTAGCTACAATTAGATAACTAACTAATTATATGCTTTAATTTCAGGTCATCCAAGTAAGATTGTTTCATATTTGTTTCAGAATGCTTCCATCTATAATAACTGAAAATTTCATTGAGTTCTCTTAATTTTTAAGAAAGTTATGGGCTTTTAACTGTTCCAGATCACAACTTTTGAGTTAAGTCAATTGAAAGGCAATGGGGAACAAGATGCTAATTTCCGAGTATGAAAATGGCCATAACTTTCTTAATACTGAAGATATGAAAGTGAATTAGGTGTCAAATTAAACTTCTTTTTATGCTTTATCTGATGGGATAAATTGCAGACTTGATCTTTAAAATCTCAAAATGTTGTAACATTGCTACACAGAGGAGATGGATGCAGATGAGGGATCCATCTATGAGAGCGGGGGGGGGGGGGGGGGACCACATTTACTAAAGAAAGAGGACATCTCAGAAAGTGTCATCTTGGGACTAGATGTAGCAGAGGCACAGAAAATGAGAGGCGAGGATTCCGTCTTAGCAAGTGGCAAATGGTAGGAGGTTTAGTCCAAATAAATGTTGGAGCCAATGGGTTTGTAGTCTGGTTCTGTGATGGTCCACATAGATCACGAACGGGGAGAGATACTCCAAGTAAATTTGAGGGAAGTTTGTGATACGGTTAATGAAATCAATGCGTTATGCATGGGTGCAGGAGGCAGCACCGCTGCAGTTATTGATGTAGTGGAGAAAGAGATGGGGAAGGGTGCTGGTGTACATTTGGAAAGAGAGTTCTATTAAATATCAGATGCACTTTCTTATTTTGAGTGCAAATTGCATTAACACCAATTGATGAATTTTAATCAATGGAAGGAGGCTCCTTCAACTATATTTTCCATCTTAAACTTTATTTTTGCGTGTAAACAATATATATTTCGCTAACGAGCATAAACATTAAGAGGAACTGTGGAGCAAATCAACAAATTCAGCTGTGACAGAAATCTCAATCTTACATGTTCTTCATGATGGCATTGAAGCCCATTGTCAACCAAGGCTGTGACATTGTCCAAACAATTTTGTTTAACTTTCTCACCACAATGCTGTGCCTCGCCTCCAAAAAGTGTTCAGAGGATATGTAGTACTAATGGGAAATGATTCAACCTGCAACAACCATACACCAAAAATCTCAAAATTTTGTAACATTGCTATAGAATGCAGGACCTTTTTTTAAAAGTAGATTTTATTCTCCCTGTTGCCTTTATGAGAACTAGAAAAGCTAAATATTGACTTTCTCCACCCACAACCTTTCTGTATCCAGTATTCACTTGCAGGGAGGAACTTTCTAGATAGCAACATTCATTTACTCATTCATTCTTTCATTCTGCAAACAATTAGGTAAGGCTTTTTCTATTTGTCTATGACACTAATATCTAAAGACAAATGGACAATATCACAAATCACTTTCTCACAATAATATCACTTATTGCAGTGATATATTTGCCCAAATTGACTGCTAAGATTTAAGTCATTCTCGATCTTTATGAATTCTTAAATCAAAATGTAAACACTGCATAAAAGGAGAAATTGTTTTGATCTACATTTGTAATCCAATCTCTTTGATTTGTCTGGTAACCAAGACTTGTCTCTGAGTTTATAGTAAATCAATTGAATATTGTTTTAAAAAACAATTTATGTCCTTTCTTGAGGGCTAGTTGGGTGAATCCTCATTCGCTCCACCAAAACTTGTGTTCAACTGTGCAGATCCAGGTTCCGATTTTGCTCTGTGTGATATAACTGATTTCAGATGAGCTGTAGCATCACAAATAACCTCTGTACAAATGAGTTAGCAAAGGTTTCGACTTTTGATGTACTGGTGCTGGAAAGTGTCTGCCTTAGTGTGGCACGGTGGCGCAGCGGTAGAGTTGCTGCCTTGCAACGCTTGCTGCACCAGACACCGCGGTTCGATCCCAACTACAGGTCTTGACGGAGTTTGTACATTCTCCCCGTGACCATGTGGGTTTTGTCCAAGATATTCGGTTTCTTCCCACACATCCAAAGGTCTATAGGTTAATTGGCTTGGTATAAGTGTAAATTATCCCTAGTGTGTGTAGGATGTGTTAATGTGTGGGGATCGCTGATCGTTGCGGACCCGGTGGGCTGAAGGGTCTTTTTCCGTACTTTCTAAAAACTAAACTAGTGTCTTTGTTTTGGCATTAAAGTGGTGATGTTTGTCCCGCTGATCGCTGTTTTCTTATACTAAAACAAAAATCACCATATTTTACTCCAAGATATTAAAAATATTGTTGATATCTCACATTTAGGTCTGATGTTTCAGTGAATGTCTCATGGCTGCTGGCATTTAATCTTGCAACTGAGATATCTTCAGCTAGTTCCTAAGGTTCTTTTATAACATAAACACTTTTTATGAGGGCTGCTAAAGAGCATGTTTTACTTTAACTGTACATAAGCAGATACTGATGTTCTCAATCATTTTTTAAATCACAATTGACATAGTTCTTACTCCACCACTCACTTCCATGCTTCTTAGTAGTCACTGTTTGGAGAGAGTAGTTGTGGAGACTGTTGGACCATATTATCTGCAGAAAGAACATATGTGTGCATGGAAGGCCAATACAGACCCTCCAGGGCTACATACAATAGATGCTACCAGGGAGGCCTTTATTAGGAGTGCATTCCTTGCAATGTTGACCAGTGTTCAGATGGAAAAAATCACAATGGTAAGGTTTGTTAAGGTGAATTCTTAGAACATAAGAGCATTATATTTATAGCCTTTGCTTTCATCTCTGTTTAAATCTACTAACACCCTTTCTTATTCAGAAAGTTTAAAGATTTAAAAGCTACAAAATGGGTTCAGTTGTAGATTTAGAAGCAATAAAATGAATGTTTAACCTTTCTCCTATTAACACTAACAAGAGTACAGCAAAATAACATCAATGTTTTTGCCCTTCTTCTATAACTCCAGCGAGATTACATTAATGTTTTTGCTCTATGATATAAACCATCAGAAGAATGTTCAGGATTCGTTCCTGCCCTTTACTCCACAGATAGTAATGTACATCAACAACGTCAAAAAACAAGTGCTTGAATCTGCAAAAAAATAGCTTCTTCAGCATAACCATATATGGGTAACCTTTCCTCTATTGGAAGAACCTGTCAATCCTAACAGGCAAGAGGCTGTACAATGCTCTGTCAAATAATGAATTGCTGATTATTGGGGTATAAATATATCTGACTGATCCCTTAGTGTGGGAATAGAGTGACTCTATAGTCTGTATTTTACATACTGTGAGAGTTGACTGCCACACCCGCCTGGGCGAGATAAAAATGTTACTGCTTTATTACTAACTTTAGTGTTGTTATCTGTTTGAAGTAAAAACAAACCATTACATTATCATATACACAATCTTTCATTTGCACACATAGATTGCTTCCATCATTCTTTATGTGTAGGAAAGAACTGCAGATGCTAGTTTAAATCAAAGTTAGACACAAAATGCTGGCGTAACTCAGCGGGACAGGCATCAGCTCTGGAGAGAAGGAACGGGTGATGTTTTGCGTCTAGACCCTTCTTCAGGTCTCCTTCTCTCCAGAGATGCTGCCTGTCCCGCTGAGTCACTCCAGCATTTTGTGTCTAACTTCCATAATTCTTTATCCCTTTCTCTCTTATTCTCGTTCTTCCCCCTCTTGCTCGCTCACTTTCAGAAACACATGTGCGCAAGAAATGCACACAGAGCATACTGCTTTGTACTTAAACCTCGCTCCCCCATTGTTTAGTCACTTGTACTCGGTCTCAAACATATTCTGCTTTGGTGGTTCTTGGATGGCTTCCTTACGATCTATTTACATGGATTCTGAGGGGATTGATGAGGCCAGTGTAGGATCTACCACATGTGCGACAGGAAGTAATGACAGGGCAAGTGGATGGGTGGTATTTGAGATAGTGTTGTTTTCCACTGGGCCTCTGCATAGTCCTGATGAAGTGCCTCGAGGTTCTCAATGCTTTCCTGGATGATCCTTCAGTTTAATTGGTCACATGCCAAGCAATCTAACATGTTTTGAGATATCCACATTTTTCAAGGTGTCTTTGAAGTATTTGCTTGGTCTGCTCTTTCTGAGTTCAGAGTACAATGTGTTTTTAGAAGTTTAGCATCAAGCTCGCAGATGAAGTAATATTGATTTGCATGTCATATTAAATGGATTTGAAGAATTTTGTCGAGATAGTGTTGGTACTATAATTATTGTACTTGAGGTGTCTGCTGTAGATAGTCTGAGTGTCTGAAGTGTACAGAAAGACCAGGATCACTTTTAACTGGTAAACCAGAACTCTATGCTGGGTTTCAGAATATTCTTTATCTCAGGTGGTTAAAGGCTGTGTGGCACATTGGAGTTTCATCATTGATGGCTATCTTTTATGTGAAGTGGATCCTGTGCCATGGAATCTGATTTATATTTCCCACAATCTTATTGTGGAGTTTTTTTTATTGTCAGAATGTGCTGTTGTGCTTTTTTGATTGATGGAGTCAAGGCTTTCTTGAATATACAATGGCATGTTTAGTACTGCACTTTAGAAGTTCCTTTAGAAGTTGTTCCATCACAAGATAATGTTAACTGTACCTCCAGATGGATGGAATCTGCTGTTCAACTTGTGGACACTCTGGCCTATGGGAGAAGGTGTTTGAGGATAATTCGGATGAATCATTTCTTTGGAACAGACAACAAGGCTCCAATCTATAGCTACTGTAATTGGATTTGTCTCCAGGAGTTAAATTGGATTTGTCTCCAGGACTTAAATTCTCACACAACAAAGTCCAGAATGGTTTGCTATTTACCTAGGGTGCTGCCCATATTCTTCCTTCCTATTAAAAGTGACCTTGAAGTGTATGTTACCTTTGTGTATAAAAGTATAATAGCATGAACTTTGCAGAGGACCACCAGATATGCAGCATTTCAATAGAATAAACTTTTTCTTTTTGCGAAACTATTCAATTGTTTAGATTAAGGTCCACAAAATACTTATTTTTTTCCAATAGCTTATTTATATTCTCCTTCAGATGTAATATTAAAAATAAACATGACATGTTGCCTACCATATTCTCCGCATTTAAACAACACTTTACTTAAATTATAATACCTATTCTGTTTCTGTGTATCTGTTAAGAAAAGGATTGATGTCAGGACAGCATGAGTCACTTGTAATTTTTGGCACCTTTACAATACCCTTAATTTGTTCAGTGATGACTTCAGTGGAAGATTTCCACGAATAGGTTAATTTAGAAAATGTATTAATTTTTTATTGTTGCAATGCTCATTGATTTCCTGTTGCTTTGCAATTCTTTGGAAGATGCCTATTCTTGTTTGCTGTTTTATAGCCAGCCATCCATTATTTTATCCAAATTGTTGTCCTTCATGCGCAAGTTCACCAAGGTATTCAATACTGAAATAGAAGAAAAGGCATGAAACTGTACTTGCATGATAGATACACTGGAACATTTGTATTCCAGTGTGACTAAACTTTATTGTTGTGGTAAGTCTTCGTTTATCTTAAATATTATAAAACAAATGTTCTGAAACTGAAAACACCACATATGTAAAAATATTTTTCTTCCTTCAGATCTTTGATATTATTGTAGATAATATCTAAATCTCATGCCTGGTTTTGAGCCGGCACAGCAGGTTCAAACTTCTTAAGTCTGATTTGTCAAGGAAACACACAATTATCTGCATTCATGCATATCTCAGATCTAATGTTAAATAAACCATTTTTTTTTATTTTTTTAAAAAAAATTTTAATTAAAGTTAATCAATTACAATGTTTTGAACCTCTTTACAGACATCAACTTAATTCACATTTTATGCAAATAAAACATTAATAATACTTATCTTCTATTTTTTTTGAAATAAAGACAGAAAGAATAGAGCAGTTATAAATCATTAAGAGTGTGATTAAATAATAATTTTATTATATATAAGGAAAAGAGAAAAGAGAAAAAAAAAGGTTAACAAAAAAGTGAAAAAATATTATATATATATAATGAAAAACCACAGTATGTATTGTTAATAAAACTATTACAAATGATAATATCAATAAGAATATGCTAATCCCAATATGAAAATAAATTATTCTCATCAAATCCCGCAGGGTGTCCGCTGAGCTGTGTTGCCAAGAACAGCTACTTCTCTAAATACTGTATATATGGAGACCATATCTGTTCAAAAGAATTATACTTGTCCAATAGGACAAATCTAATTCTTTCCAAATGTAATGTCTCCAACATCTCTGCTGCCCACATTTTGATTGTGGGGGATAATGTTCCCTTCCAAAATTTCAATATAATTTTTTTCCCAATTATCAAACAGTAATCAAAGAAATTTCTTTGATTTACTGTAAGAGTCAAATTTAAATCTGGAATTCCAAATATTATTAACTTTGGGTCAGGGTCCAATTTAACTTTAAGAACTTCAGAAATAACTTTAAAAATTTCTGACCAGTAATAATTCAATTTAGAACATGTAACAAAACTATGTATTAAATTTGCATCTAAATTCTTACATTTATCACAAGTAGAGGAGAGATTAGGAAAGATACTATTTAATTTAGATTTTCAAATAATGTAGTCTATATAATACTTTGAATTGTATCAATGTATGTCTGGCATTTAATGAGCATCGATGTATTCGTTGTAAACTTTCTTCCCAGTTTTCTTTTGTTATAGCTGATCCAATTTCATTTTCCCATGCTTGACGATATGTTTCAGTTATTGGATTCTCCTTATCCAAAATGATGTTATATATATGAGCTATTAATTTTTCTGTATTAGGGTGTAGATTAAACAGTTCATCTAACAATCCTGATTCTTTATTTTTATAATCTTGTGTATTGGATTTAATATAATCTCTAACTTGTAAGTACCTAAACAAATGTTGTGGAGACAATCCATAGATATCTTGTAACTCCTGGAATAAAAGAAATTTTCCTTTTCTATAAAGGTGTTCTATCCTTGTAATTCCTAAATCATCCCAGTGTCTAAACCCCCCCATCTAATATAGAAGGTTTAAATAATGGATTATTCATAATTGGAAGTCTGAGTGAGAGGTTGTCTAAATGTAGGGTCTTAACAATTTGTTTCCAAATACGTCTATTGTTATAAATTATTTGGTTGTCCCTATAAATTTCTTTTTGTACATCCTTTGGCGCAAAGATAATCGAACTTACATTAAAAGGTACACAGTCTTCCTTTTCTATATTTAACCATGTTGGTTCATGATCCATATTTACCCACCAAAAATTCATATTCTTAATCTGAACAGCCCAAAAATAATATAAAAAATTTGGGAGTGCCAAACCTCCATTTATCTTAGATTTACATAAATGCTTTTTACTTATTCTATGATTTTTATAATCCCAGATAAAACTATTAACAATATTATCAATTTTTTTAAAAAAGGTTTTTGGGAGAAAAAAAGGGATAGCCTGAAACAAATATAACAGTTGTGGTAAAAAAAACATCTTTATGGCATTTATTCTACCGATCATAGATATAGGAAGTGTTTTCCAATATAAAATATTTTTCTAAGTTTATCTAATAATTGAGGATAGTTAGATTTAATTAATGAATTATAAGATTTAGTTACATTAATCCCTAAATATTTGAATTTGTCTGTAACTACTTTTAGTGGATATTGTTGTAGTATATTTAAATTTATTCCTGTTATTGGCATAATATCACTTTTATTCCAATTAATCCTATATCCAGAAAATGCACCAAACTTAGTTATAACATTAAATAGGTTGAGAATACTAACTTCCGGTTTTGTAATATAAATCAAAACATCATCTGCATATAAAGATATTTTATTAACTGTTGTATCAGTATTATAGCCATATATTTCAGGTTCAGATCTAATTTTTTCCGCCAAGGGTTCTATCGCCAAAGCGAACAGTAAGGGCGATAACGGACATCCCTGTCTGCATCCCCGAAAGAGCTTGAATTTAGCTGATAACATTTGATTAGTCAATATTCTTGCTGTAGGATTCGAATATAAAATTCTTACCCAATTACAAAATCTGTCCCCTAAATGAAACTTTTCCATTATATTAAATAAATATAACCATTCCACCTGATCAAAAGCCTTTTCTGCATCTAACGATATAACCGCTAGTTCCATGTCCCGTATTCTTTTTGAATATATAATATTAAACAAACGTCTGAGATTATGGGATGAATAACGTTTTGGAATAAAACCTGTTTGATCATAATGTATTAATTTAGAGATCACTAAGCTTAATCTCCGAGACTAACCTTAGTTAATATTTTTTGGTCAGTATTTAGAAGGGCAATTGCTCTATATGATCCTGGGTCTTCCAGATCCTCATCTACCTTAGGAATGAGTGTAATTGTAGATTCATTTAGAGATTCTGGTAATTTTCCTTGTTCATATGCGTATCTATACACTATTTGTAATCTTTGGGAAATCAGATCTTGAAATTTTTTATAAAATTCTGCACTCAAACCGTCAGGTCCCGCAGCTTTTCCATTCTTTAACGATTTAATAGAATCTTCAATATCTTTCACTGTTATTTCAGCATTTAACAATTGTCTACCTTCCTGATCTAAACTATTAATTTGACATTCTTGTAAAAAAAAAATTTCCATACCATCTGTTTGTCCTGTCAGTTTCGATGAATAAAGATTTTTATAATATTGTGCAAATCTGTCATTAATAACTTTTGGTATAGTCAGTACATTTCCATGCTCCGATCTAATTCTATGTATCATCTTTTCATCTTCTGATTTTCTAAGTTGTCGCGCTAGCAATTTTTGTGGTTTATCTCCGAATTCAAAATGCACTTGTTTAGTTTGTTGAAAAAGTTTAATAACTTGATTAGAATATATTTTATTTAGTCTATATTTTACTAATGCAATTTTATTACTTAACTCTTTGGAAGGTTGTTTTATATTTTCATTATCTAATTGTTTTATCTCATTTTCTAACTTTTTTTCCATCTTTCGATTTTCTTTATTAAGATATGCTTGTGCAGATATTATTGCACCACGCATGAATGCCTTAAATATATCCCAAAGTAGTGATGGAGAAATTTCCGGGTTATCATTAGTTTCAAAAAATAATTTAATCTGTTCCATCACATATTTACAACAGTCCTTATCCTTTAATATCTGAGGATTAAATCTCCAAGTAGTAGATTTATTAGATATATCTTTCAATTTTATCTTGAATGTTAATGGCGCATGATCTGAAATAATAATATTGTGATATTTTGCATCATACGTAAAAGAAAGTAATTTAGAATCTATTAAAAAATAATCTATCCTCGAATAAGTTCCATGTACGGGCGAGAAAAAGGAGTATTCTCGTCCGGATGGATTATCTAATCTCCAAATATCCTTAATATTAGATGTACTAATAAAAGAATTTATGAGTTTACTTGATTTAGAAGGAGCTTTCCTTTTTGCCGATGATCTGTCTAAATAGTTATCTAAAGTACAATTTAAATCACCCCCAATTATTAAGTTATGCTGCGTGGATATGGGAATATTGTTAAATATTTTCTTAAAAAATAATGGATTATCAAAATTAGGGGCATATATATTCATTAAAATTACCTTTTTTTGAATATAATTCCCCTGTGATTATTACATATCTGCCCTCTTTGTCCTCTATAATAGAGCTTTGTATGAAAGGTATACCTTTGCGAATAATTATTGCAACTCCTCTAGATTTATATATAAATGAAGAATGATACACCTTAGAAATCCATTTAGCTGTTAATCTATGTTGAGCATCTTTTTTAAGATGAGTCTCTTGAAGGAAGATAATATCTGTCTTCAATCTGTTCAACTGAGCTAACACTTTTCCCCTTTTAATTGGTTCATTAATTCCTTTTACATTCCAACTACAGAAGGTTACTCCATCACCCCCAGTCTTCAGGTTCATATCATACACTTTACTATTAGGGTGGCTTTTTTTGGAGTAGCCTTCTCGACTCCTCCAGCTCTGCGTTACACCCATACACCAACCCGATGAGAATTATTGTCCACATTAATACACATGCATGTCTTCCTAAAATAATTATACAATATTGATTGTATCTACATTCAAATAATATAATATAAGATCAATAAAAAATAAAAGCAATAAAAAATGTCAATAAAAAAAGAGTAAAGGAATAAAAGGGTGTTAGTAGAGTGCTCAGAAAAAAAAGAAACTACACTTGTATAGTGTGTAGTGTGCGTTAGTGGAAGCCACACTAACGTGGCTATTAATCTTATGACTTCCGTGTTTTAAAGAAAGATGTTAATTATACCAGCTCCTGTCTAAGATGCTGTATATATAGGGGTGGGGTACTAACTTTATTTACGTAATTATTTATATTATTCATATTACTAATTACTAATATCAATTACAATTAATATTATAATAAGTAATACTATTATCATGGAATAATTAAAAGGTTAATAATTAATATCAAACTACAACTAAATGTCCATTATTCCTCTTCTTTCTAAGTGGGTACTTCATAACCGCAGGTCGGTAATAAAAGTTCAGTCTTCTTTATCTTCCTCCAGTTCATCATCATCTTCTTCTCCTGCTTCCTCTTCTGTCTTCTTCTGTATGTCTCGGGCGAATTCCAGTGCTTCAGTATGCTTAACGAAACGATGTTCCTTGTTCTCGTAGGTTACTCTCAGTGTTGCTGGGTACATCAAGCCATATCTCAGATCCTTAGTATCCTTTAAATTCCTCAAGATGCCTCTTGTTTCTGTGAATAAAGATCTTCTCTTAGCCACTTCCGCTGGATAATCTCTGAAAATACTGATGTTGTCTCCATCGTATTTCAGATTTCTCTTTTTTATTATTATCTTCATCATTTCTTCGAAGACGTCATCATAAACCACTTTTACAATCATTTGTCTCGGTGGTGATCCTTTCCCAGGGGCCCGTCTTAGAGCCCTGTGTGCCCGGCCCAAGAGGGGTTCTTGATCCAAATTCAGAATGTCCTTTAAAAGTTTTGCAACAAATTTTCGAGGATCTTGATTCCCCTCGCGACCTTCGCTCAAACCAACTATACGTAAATTTTTACGACGTTGACGTCCCTCCAAATCAATACATTTCTCGTTTATTTTACGTAGTAATTCTGATAGACGTTTATTCTCAGCACGGAGTTTTTCAGTCTCCTTAGTATTCAATGCAGCAATCTTAGTTAATTCTTGAATTGCATCATTTTGTTGATCGATCGAGATTACAATAGGATCTATCTTGTCATCCAGCCTTATTTCCATCCCAGCAGCTATATCCTTTATCTCCTCCATTTGATTTTGGAACTCGGCATCAGCCTTTTCCTTCCATTCATTCATCATAATTCTTACGGTCATTACAACTTTGTTTTTTAAGTCATCTGAAATTTTCTCCTGAGACTTCAGCATATCCACTTTTAAATTTTTAATCTTCTCCTTATACTCCTTCCTCAGTTTCTTTATCTCACCTAGGATAGTAGTTTTGAGTTCCTCCATTTCGGATCTCCTCTGTGAGATTTCTTCTTGGGAAGCAGCAGCACTCGAGCTCAAGGCACTGGCAGGGCCTATTTCCCTTCTTGTAGGTTTTTTTCCAGTAGAGGGGGGGAGGAGAGCGCTGGGTCATGATTTCTTGTAAAAGTTGCGCGCCTGATGACGCCACGCACCTTTTAAACGCTGCCGGAGCCGTTTACAATCGATCTCCTGAGGTAAGTGCGTTTGTTTGACCCTTTTATCCCCATTTTTAATTCAGTTTTCTGCGGAGCTGTAATGGCGCGACTCCACTCACATCATGGCGCCAACCGGAAGTCAAATAAACCATTTTTGGTTAATAATTTGCAGTCTGCTGTGAAAACAGATCAATGCAAAATTTTGCAATGGAGAATTAAATCAGGTCCACCGTCTCTGGGTGAATGGCTGAATCCCTTTTTAGGACAGTGCGAATTGTAGACGGGAGCTAATAATGGCCACTGCTGTAAAAAGGATGTCAGCATGACTGCACCATACTAGAAACAGCAACACTTATTTGGACATGGATATCTTGTGCTTTTAATAACTTCATTTATCGGGATGCACCACAGCATGGTTTCTGAGCAAGATCGCAATAAATTGCAGAGAATTGTGGATGCAGCCCAGATCATCACACAAACCAACCTCCCTCCCATTGACTCCATTTATAGCTTGAGCCACCTCGCCAAGGCCTCCAGCATAATCAAGGACAAGTCGCACCCTGGCCACTTCCTCCTCTCCCCTCGGGCAAAAAGTATAGAAGTGTGAAAATGGACACCTCCAGATTCAGGGATAGCTTCTTCCCAGCTGTCATCAGACAACTGAACCATCCTACAACAAAAACAGAGCAATCCTAAACTACTATCTACCTCTTTGAAGACCCTCAGACTATGTTTGATCGTATTTTACTGGCTTTATCTTGCACTAAATGGTATTCCCTTTACAATGTATCTCTACACTGCGGATGGCTCGATTGTAATCATGTTTTGTCTTTCCGCTGACCTGTTAGCATGCAACAAAAGCTTTTCACTGTACCTCTGTACACGTGACAATACTCTAAACTCAAATATTGTTTGGTACATCTGTAAAAGAGATTATCTTTAGAATAGACATGTTTAAAATATAATGTGAAGAAATCTTGAATTAGCTTATTATTTTGACATTCTCATTGTATTTGTCAAAACAAAGAAATTACCAAAGATAATGGGACAGAAAGATAAAAATGAGTTGCAAAGATAAAGTAGCAAACAAAAGATTTGAGTTGAAGACAATGTGATTGTATTAAATAGTGCGTATTTACATTCCTGCTAGGAAATGTAATTACCCATCTTCTCTCTTCCTGATTAATTTACTGGGATGGAGATACTTTTATTGTATTTAACCACCTAATAGATCAGAGAAGACAAAAGAAATGTCGTACACAAAACCACAAAAAAACAATTATATATCTGCCGTTTCTGGTTTAACATTATGATTGTTTTTATAAAAAGGCTCCAAAACGTTTGGAATGCCTAGGTATTGAAGTTCTTTTTCATATCCTTTAGAAGGACATGTATCTAGCTCCAGAATGGCAGAAATAAAAACATTCTAAAGAGGTAGCGGTGCAGATGAAACTAGAAAAATGTACCGTTTTATTATTGTACTGCACTTCCATACACCAGAATTAAGATCATATCATGGAAATAAATTGAATTAAGATTGCTATAAATACACCAGCATTAAGAAGATGATGATCACATTGAGATATTTCTGATTGTTCAAGAGATTAACAGTGCAGATGCAAAATAAAATGTTTCCACAAACTGGGAATCTACAGATAGAGGAATAGTCTCAGCATATGACTGAGGTAGGCTCATGGAGACATATATCACAGTAAGTAAGGTTGGAAATGTGGGGATTTTCTACTCCAAAGTGTTATGGACACTTGGTTGATGAGTATGTTTAAAAGCAAGATTAAGATTGTTGGAATGTCACAGCTTGGATTTAAAGGATGTGGAATTCTCAGGAAGTAGATTTGAGCTACTATTTCAGCCATGACTTTATTGAATGACCAAATAGCCAGGTAGGGCCTAATGATGCACTTAAGCACATATTTCTGATAACATATTTAATGATGAATTTGGGGCAGATTTGTATTGCTGATTTGCCCTTTTGGAAACTAGGTTGAAATGTTTTACAATAATTTAAACCATGATAACCTGAAAAGCAATCTTTTTATTTTGCTTTGTGACCTGGATTCAAACCAGGCTTAAGAAGTGAATGAATATTATTAATTGACAATCCACCACTCTACCTTTCAATTTTATATTTCCGTTGACATCAGTGTTACATAGAAACGTGGAAACATAGAAAATAGGTGCAGGTGGAAGCCATTCGGCCCTTTGAGGCAGCACCGCCATTCATTGTGATCATGGCTGATCGTCCGCTATCAATAACCCGTGCCTGCCTTCTCCCCATATCCCTCGACTCCACAAGCCCCGAGAGCTCTATCCAACTCTCTCTTAAACCCATCCAATGATTTGGCCTCAACTGCCCTCTGTGGCAGGGAATTCCATAAATTCACAACTCTCTGGGTAAAAAAGTTTTTTCTCACCTCAGTCTTAAATGACCTCCCCTTTATTCTAAGACTGTGGTCCCTGGTTCTGGACTCACACAACATTGGGAACATTTTTCCTGCATCTAGCTTGTCCAGTCCTTTTATAATTTTATATGTTTCCATAAGATCCCCCTCATCCTTCTAAACTCCAGTGATTACAAGCCTAGTTTTTTCAATCTTTCCTCATATGACAGTCCCGCCATCCCAGGGATCAATCTTGTGAACCTGTGCTGCACTGCCTCAATCACAAGGACGTCCTTCCTCAAATTAGGAGACCAAAACTGTACACAATACTCCAGATGTGATCTCACCAGAGCCCTATACAACTGCAGAAGAACCTCTTTACTCCTGTTATGAAGGCCAACATTCCATTAGCTTTCTTCACTGCCTGCTGTACCTGCACACCAACTTTCAGTGACTGGTGTACAAGGACACCCAGGTCTCGCTGTACCTCCCCCTTACCTGACCCCATTGAGATAATAATCTGTCCCCTTGTTTGTGCTGCCAAAGTGGATAACCTCACATTTATTTATATTATACTGCATCTGCCACGCATCTGCCCACTCACTCAACCGGTGCAGGTACCCCTGCAACCTCCTAACATCCTCTTCACAGTTCACACTGCCACCCAGCTTTGTGTCATCCGCAAACTTTCTAGCGTTGCTCCTAATTCCCTCTTCCAAATCATTAATATATATGGTAAACAGTTGCGGCCCCAACACCGAGCCTTGCGGCACTCCACTCGACACTGCCTGCCATTCTGAAAAGGACCCGTTCACTCCTATTCTTTGCTTCCGGTCTGCCAACCAATTTTCTATCCATGTCAACACCCTACCCCCAATACCATGTGTTCTAATTTTAGTCACCAGTCTCCCGTGCGGGACCGTTTCAAAGGCTTTCTGAAAGTCTAAATATACTACATCCACTGTCATCCCTTCATTCACTTGTCACATCCTCAAAAAATTCCAGAAGATTAGTCAAGCATGATTTCCCTTTCATTAATCAATGTGGACTTGGATTAATCCTATTACTGCATCCAAATGCCCCATTATTACCTCTTTAATAATTGACCCCAGCATCTTTCCCACCACCGAAGTTAGGCTAACTGGTCTGTTATTCCCCGTTTTCTCTCTCGCTCCTTTCTTGAAAAGAGGGATAACATTAGCTATCCTCCAATCCACAGGAACTGATCCTGAATCTATTGAACATTGGAAAATGATCACCAATGCATCCACTACTTCTAGAGGCACTTCCCTGAATTTCTAGAGACACTTCCCAGACCATCAGGCCCATTGGATTTATCATCCTTCAGTCCCATTAGCCTACCCAATACTAGTTCTTGCCTAATGAAAATCTATTTCACATGTGATCCTAAATATTGAGAATTAGCACACAAATCATCAGAGGAGGATTCCTGCTGAATAATTTACTCAGCTATGTCAATGTTGGAGTAGTCTCCATACTTTAGCATCGGGGATGATGCTGGATTCAACAATGACTACACTGACACTCTCACTAGAGTGAACTCAGAATGTATTCCATTTACAGTGGTAAGAAAGTCCAGGAGAGCTTTCTATGTGTATAATGACACTAGCAATCTCTGGCTTGTTCCAGTAGCTTCGTCCTGTTTTTTGAAGGAGGCGGCTTGGTAATCTCCTGCTTCTTCCTGCAGTTCACCCTTGCCTTGAGGAGTTGCTGACAGTACAGGTTTCTTCTTGACGGCTCAGCTTTGGGCTTGAAAAGGCAACACTGGTGGGCTCTGTGTATTGTGGGCAGACAGTCTTTGCATGCATGTGCACAGTTCCTTATTGTTTGTGTGCAGGAAGGGGTTCTGGTATCTCAAACTTGCCCCAGCCACTCTTGACCACACAGTGGCACTGGTGGTCTCTGGTTTGTCTCAGTGACTCAGTCTTCCTCAAACCTACAACAGCAAGAACCCTCTCTCATCTTCTCCCAATCTGTCCCTTTTGCTCGAGCACCTGAGTTTTATAGGTCAATTCAATTGCTAATTGCTAATTATTGCTAAATTCAAGTGGCCAACCAATAGCAGCTAATTGGCCCCAGCTGTTACGAATGATGCTGGGAATTGGCTCCTGTCAGCCAGTTAAAGGGATCAGAGCAACATCCAAGGGAGAGGGTGATGTCACAATATATTTCATTTTTGGTTTTGGCCAGAGATGTTCCTTTGTTTTTGATTTTCTTTTATTTTCTCAGGTGCTCTGCAGCCTCACTCTGCGAGGCATAGTCCAGTCAGCTATACTTAACTATCTACAGATGACCCTTGTTATAATGGACCATGTTGTGGACAGGGACAGGTGTCTGTTATTGCTGATTGTTCATTACAACTGAGTACGGTATTATCATTGTATAAGTATTAGAAGCAAATGACTGCAGTTGCTGGTTAATACACAAAAGGACAAAAAAGGGCTGGAGTAACTTTGTAGATGTTTCGGGTTGAGTCCCTTTTTAGTCCGGAACTGGTGAGTTGACCACCCCAGCTTGCTGGCAGCTGAGGCAGAGGTGAGGACCGACGGAGTAATTGGTCGCAGCCCACAGGCCGCTGGAGTGTAGTGTTATAGTACTATACAGTCCGCTATAGTAATGTACTCTTGTCTGAATGTGTCTTTCAGATAACAATATACTCTCCCTCCACTGGAAATCTAACTGTTTAGAAACTATCCATAGCCTGGCAGCTCTAACATTAGCAATAAGTGTTCCAATTGCCCTCTTTGTAAGGTTTATGAGGGCAGATGTGAAGGGCAGTGAATCATAGGTTGCTGCAGTGGATGGTAATAATACCTGTGCAGCAAACTATACTGTAATGACATTGGATATGGATGAGGATTGGATTAAAGAATTATATCTCCATATCCTATTATCAGGCCTGCATTTTGTGCTGGCTTGTGCAAGAATAGACACTGAGCAGACCAGCAGTATTTTACCATTTGAAAGAACCTTGTAACTGTAAAGGAACAAATGATTTCAATAATGATTAAAAAGAGTGGAAAAATAATTTCTGTGCTTTGTGATATTGGGTCTTAATATTCCACTATCTTTTGTTGCTACATTGCATCTTGTCTTTGTATATCGCAATGTAAAAATATGTGAGTATCATTAACTAGTGTTTGTTCACTTATCAGTAATGCAGAGATGTAACCCCTGTATGACAAAACATATTTTTGATACAATAATATCTGTCAATTAGTGATGTGTAACAGATTTACAGATGTATGTTGTTTGCCCAACCACTAAGATTTGTATCCTTGGATCACCAAAATCATCCTGAGGTACAAATTTACTTAAATTGTTGTGGATAATAGTGTGCACTGATATATCCATACAGTCTCAACCACATCAATAATTACAGTAAAAGCCAAATAATTTGGAGGGTTAGGACTATGGTGGTGCTAGGCTGACAGATTATCCAGATGCAAAACACAAGAGATTATAGATGTTGAAGGAAAAACAAAAATTGCTGGCAGAACTCGGCATCTGTGGAGGTAAATGGTCGGTTGACATGTAATAAAAAGGAACTGAAAATGCTGGTTTACACTTAAGGTTCACTACTTTAAAAACAGACAACTCACAAAAAAGTTAGGTAAGCCAACTCGAGCTTTACTGATCATCAGCCGGCGGAAGTGATGGGGATACACCAATCAAGTAAGCAAAATACACTTGACTTCCCCACGTCACCATTTCAATGAACAAAGATTTGCATGGTTTTTTTATACTGTGTGTCACTTAATCACATACCAAAGATGTTAGTCATGGTCACAAGATGCAGCCAATATACATCACTACAGGATGAGTCTGAGCTTGTCTCTTATCAATTGGTAGACACATTTCAACAGCACTGGTCATTGCCCATAGCTTTAGCTAGCATATTGTCAAAAGTCTTAGAAAGAGTTCTGCTGGATAGAGTAAATGAGTTTGTTAACTCTACACATAACCAGTTTGGTTTTAAAGCTAAACATGGCACTGATTTATGCATATATGCCCTAAAGGAGATTGTAAATAAATATAGAGGCAAAACCTCTTCAATCCTTGTGTGTTTTATTGATGCCTCCAAAGCCTTTGATCGTGTTAATCACAGAAAGCTGTTTGTTAAAATGAGTCAGAGGGGTGCCTAAATGCATTGTGAGAATTCTGGCTTACTGATATGCCCACAAGACCATGCAAATAAAATGGGGCAATAGGGGTTAACAATGGTGTTAGACAAGGGGGGGATTTTGTCCCCAGTCCTTTTTAATCTTTATATTGATGATCTGTCCAAACAATTGAAAGCCTGTAATACTGGGTGCATGATTGGTAATATTTTAGTGAACCATATTATGTATGCAGATGATCTTATGATCTTTAGTCCATCTAGCATTGGTCTCCAGCAGCTCCTTACTATATGTTCTGTGTAAGATGATATTAAATATAATGCTAATAAGAGTTCTGTTATGATCTGTAGAACCAAAGACGATAAATGTCTGTCTAAAATGTCCTGGTTTTAAATTGTCTGACAATCTTAGTGTTTGTTAAAAGGTAAAATATCTAGGGCATTTTATTACAGAACAAATGACAGATGATGAGGGTATTTATAGGCAACGACGCATGCTGTACAGGTGAATATTCTCTTGCGTAAATTGGTGCGTGTACAGATGTGGTGAAGATGTCGTTGTTTAGAGCATATTGCACACCACTCTACTGTGCACCTGTGGTCGAACTATGGAAAGACAAGTTTGCAGAGACTAAAGGTGCCATATAATGATGCCATGAGAACACTGCTAAGGAAACCTAGATGGTGTAGTGCTAATAAACATGTTTGTGGCTGCAGGAATCAGTACATTAGAAGCTATCCTAAGAAATCATATGTATAAATTAATCTGCAGGATAAATGACTCCAAAAATGTAATTATTGTGGCCTTGTCAAACATAAGGTTTAGCAATACACGCTACGAATCCCAGTTGTGGAGACCCTGGTATCGTTGTCGGACATTGATCATTCTTTTTATTCTAGATTTTAATTCATCTATTGTAGGGTTTTTTAAATATATAATTTCTGATGCTTTTATGTGATATACTAAGATTTTATATATTTTATGATGTTTTTAATATGCAATGTATTTTTATGTAATGCTGTCCCTTGTCTGGACCTCGAGTCCAAAATAAAGTTTATTATTATTGTCTCAATGTACATCAACCTGAGACAAGCCTAGGCTTGTCTCTCTCTCTTATTAATCCACTGGAGAAAGTCTGCTTGAGAAGGAATACAAGCTACAACCTAGTCGAGTATTCCACTATGTATCTTTTATATTAATCATTTCAACACCAAGGATGGACATTAAGTGCTGGAGAAACTCAGCTTGTCAGACAGCATCTCTGAAGAAAGCGAATAAGTCATATTTAAGGTCAGGACCCTTCATTTGTACTGAAAGAGTAGAGGGGAGGCCAATATAAAGAGATGAAAGTGGTGGCGGGGGGTGACAGGCAAATGATCGGTGAATCAAGGTAAAGAGGGATTGAATGGCAGATGGAGTCAGCTAGGGGAGAACATATAAAACAGCACAGGCTTTGGCCCTATGGCTTACAATGTCTGTGTGCATACAATGCTTGGCTGAACTGATCTCATCTGTCTCCAGATGATCCATGCCCCTCCATACTCAGTATTTCCATGTGCCTATCCAAAAGCATCTTAAAAGCTACTCTCCTATCTGCCTCCACCCTTACCCCTAGCAATGCGTTTCAGGCTCCCACCATCCTCTCAGTAATTAAAAAAAAAAAAATTGCCCCACACCTCTCCATTAAGCTTTCCCCTTATGCCCTGTAGTGTTGGACATTTCCACCGTGGGAAAAATGTTCTGACCGTCTACCCTATGTCTCTCATCATTTTATATACGTCTATCAAGTATACCACAACCTTTGACGTTCCAGAGAATACAATGCAAGTCTTTCCAACTTGTTGCCACCTTTAGTGAGCTATGAACTTGAACTCCAAGATCTATCTGCACATCAATGCTATTAAAGGTCTTGCCACTACTGTGCAACACCTCACACTTGCTCGGGTTAAACTTCATTTACCTTTTCTCCACCCATTTGTGCAGCTGATCGATATTCAATTGTACCTTCCGACAGCATTCCTCACCGTCTTCAACTCCTCCAATTTTGGTGTTTTCTACAAACTTACACAAGACTAAGCCAGTTCCAAATCCATGCAACCAAGTCATAGTGAATCCCTTACATCTTAATCTTCAGGATCAGTCTATCATGGGGACCTTATCAAAAGCCTTACTAAAAACCATGTATACAATATCTACCGCCCCACTTTCACCAATTTCCTTTGTCACCTCGAAAAACACAATCAAATTAGGGAGACACAACCTGCCGTGGGTAAAACTGTGTAGGATATCCGTAATTAGCCCAAATAGGAGTAAACCCCATCTCGAATAATTATTTCCCTAGTACTGAGGTGAGCCTCATCGGTCTATAGCAGGCACGTGCCGTCAGGGTAGGCAATGTAGGCAGTGCCTACCCTGACTAAAATTATAAAATGGTAATTATTAAATATAAATAGTAAAGGCACAGGAGAATTATGCCTACCTAAGAGATCGATCTCTTCGGTAGGCATAATTCTGTGCCTTTCATCCCCAGTACATGTAACACGCAAAAGTATGTGCAACTCACGTGCCGTCGACGCTGCTTCAAGCCTTCAATGACAACGGTCTATAAAGGCAGATGAAATTCTGCCTTTGCATCGTGGACTGCGTGCATGTGCTGCACAGCGTACTGCACATACGCAGCGCAAGTTTCTTGGCGGGTTTTTCAAACATAGATTGTCATTATCTTAAGAGTATCTTAAGAAACAAAGAGAGAAGAATGGAATTCATGTACAAGTAATGTGGTAAGTAAATTTCTTTGAGCTATATATGTTTTTAAATACTTTATTAAGAGATAAGGCTTTTGAGGACAAATTATTTTATAAAAGTTGACTGATTGCCTACTGGAGAGAACAATCTGTGCATGCACGATTTTTAAAGATTTTTAAAAAAGTCAACTGACAGCTTACGGAGAGGAGAACAATCTGCGCATGCACAGTTTTCAAGATTTTTAAAAGCCCACTGTGCCTACTATGAATAATTACTCATGGCACGTGCTTGGTCTATAGCTCCCTGTATTTTTTCTACCTCTTTTCTGTCATTGGTCAATCTCCAGTCCTCCGGGTCCTCGCTTGTGGCTAGATAAGAAACAAAGATCCTGGTCAAGTCACTGCAATCTCCTCTCTTGCCTCCCTCAAAGACCTGGATCATATAAGGCCCTGGGGGACATATCCATCTTAATATTCTTCAAGAGCCTCAGCACCACCTCCTCTGATTTCAAACTGCCTTAGCATATTTGTATTCTCCACACTGACCTCGCTGTCCAAGTCCTCCTCAGTTAATACTGATGCAAAGTACTAGTTGAGTGCCTCACCTACATTCGCTAACTCCAAGCAATGTTTTAACATGTTTTAAAAATTAAGAGATTTTCCTTAATCTTACTCACCAATAACATTTCATAGCCTCTTCTGGCCCTTCTAATTGTCTGCTTGATATTTCGCATAAGCCTGACACGCTTCCCTTTACTTCCTGACGAAATTTAAAACCTTCTTGGTCATCCACGATTTGCTTGCCTTGGCATTCTTATCCCACCTTGCTGGAACATGCTGATCCTGCACTTTGATCAGTTGGCCTTTAAACGACTTCCACATGTCCTCTGTGGATTTACCTAATGACAACTGATCCCAATCTACCCTCGTTAGCTCTTGCCTAATGACATTGAAATCTGCATTGGGAGAAGGATGGAAATAGTGGCAGAGGCTGGGAGGTGATATATGTGCATCAAAGGCAGGTGAAGCATTAAACCAATGAAGGGAGATAGGGTGAGCTGATGTGAACAGTAAGAGGAGTATGTGTGTGATGGACAGATAGAGTGGATGGATGAGGATGGTAGTTGGGATAAGTTGGGTGACTGGTTGGAAAAGAAGGATGTGTGTGAGAAGGACCAGGGTAGATCAAAAAGAGAGAGAGGGACAGAGGGTGAGCAGGTTACCTGAAATTGGACAGTCAATGTAAATGCCATTGAGTTGTAGACCACCCAAGTAAAATATAAGGTGCTGTTCCTCTAGTTTGTGTTGGTCTCGCCCTGACAATGGAGATAGCCGAGGACAGGTAGGTTGGTGTGGTTTTGGGAAGAGGATTTAATATGGCTGGCAACCGGGAAATGCAGGTGGCCACAGCAGACAGCTTGGAAAAGCAGGTGCTAGTCTGAACTTGGTCACAATGATGTAGAAGAGACCACATTGAGAGCACAGACTACAATCAACAAGGTTGGAGGATGCAAGTGAATCTACGCAAGAGCTTTCAGCTTTCCTGGTCATAGAATCTTAAACCTTTCCTCACCCATCTTTACTCCGTGAAAACATACCTTTTAAAGCTTGCCACTTTGACTGAGCATTTGGCCACCCAGACTAATTTCATATTTGATTTGTTGCCAGGCTTTAATGAAACATTGGATATCGTGCCACATTCAAAGTACTGTATAAATACAAATTATTATTAAATTTGCAGAAAACTATTTTTAACATTAAATATGATATACAGTATTTGTTCTATAAAATACTTTCAATTAAATAATAAAGAGAAATAAAGGGATACATTGAAAATATGTTCAAAATTATCTAATTAAGAACCAGAAGAATTATTGTTTTGCTTTATCTTAAAGTATGGTTGAAATATTAAGGGTCCTTATCCAGTAGAACGTCCCATTTGGGGGATAATCACACTTGTGAACTGGGAATGTGGCTTATTGTGGCAGAAATCTATTTACATGATAGTATCATGTGTAGGAACGTTCATGTATTTACATTGTATACATTGTTCATATCCAAAGTCTGCTATCTTTCTAGGCACATAATGGACATGGCCCTGCCCTTGCATCTTTCTCATGAAATGTCCTCATGATGAGTATTTCCACTGTAGAATTTATTAAATGTCTGCATTCTTCTGGAAATGTGGCCTCTCCCCAATATAGCAGTTGGAGCTCTCATATTACTGCCCTTTCCCACATGTCTGTTCCTATAGCCACATAGACAGGACAGAACAGAGATAAATATACAAGAGACTGGATGGTGAAATCAGGAGCAAAAAACAACTATTGAAGGAACAGTGCATCAGGCAGCATTTGTGGAGGCAGAGAGGCAGACAATGTTTTACATTAAGACCCTGTATTAGGACAGATATCGACTCGATGTTCCCTTGATAGTTGCTATTGACCTCTCAAACCTCCACATCCAGCACATGATACTTTGCTACCTACATCACCTACAATGTGATCGTACCATCAGCTGTGTTTTTCCCTCTTATCCATGACCCTCTTTCTGTTTTCTGCAGGGATTACTCTCCCTAATCCGCATATCCTTTCTCACCCACCCCTCCCCGAAGGACATATAACACTTGTCCCTACACTAACCCAAACCCTCCCTCGCTACTGTTCAGGGAACTAAACAGCCCTTCCAAATGAGACTGGGATTAACATGGACCTCCGCCAAATTGGTCTGTGTTAAGTGCTTGCAATATGGCCTCCTCTACAAGCCAAGTATGGACTAGATTACCATTTTATGCTCTATCTGCAATGACCATTTTGTCCTTCTAGTTGCATATCATTTCAACTCCCCTTTCCACTCTTACACCAAACCATCTGTCCTTGGCCTTATCCATTGTCACGCTGAGGCCAAACCTACAGGTATGGTTGCTGTCTTACAGCGCCAGAGACTCGGGTTTGACCCTGACTACATAATCCATTGGCTGAAGAACTAAAGAAAAACTCACTTAGCTTTAGAATGGAAGGTTCATAGTACAAAGATTGCTTGTGAATTGTTCATTTAATTTATTTAATTCACTAATGTGTATACTCTATATATTTTTGCTGCAACATGGATGTGAATTAACCAAATGTCATTTATTAAATTATTTTCATGATTTTGTATTTTTCTCTTTGTTACTCTTCATTCAGCTGCCTTGCTCATAGATGCTCCACAGTCCCTAAAAAAGGCAGAACCATGAACTGTTAATGCCATTCATAGTCTGGCCACTAGGAGCCACCATGTATCACTTCACTCAGTTTTGTTTGCAATCTTAAGTGAAGAAAAATCTATTGTTGATTTGGGCTGAGATTGTTAGAATCCCTATTCATATTGCGCGCAACAATTAGAATGGTTCAGTTTATGCCTCAAACAGGAGAGTTAGTAATGCTTCTTCAAAATTGCCAAGTAAAAATGTGGAAAGCAGCATTTGCAGAATTTGGTTGATTTGTTGCATTCGTTATAGAACCAAGATAGGGGGATTGAGTTAGGGTACTGGACACCCATGGGGTACATGAGCCATGGAACAGATTTGATTGGCTGAATTGTTTTCCTGACTATGGTCTAAACTAAGCTGCAGTTCTGGTCAGACAATAAACTGGGGTTTTCAACAGATTGCTTACACCATAATGTCTTCATTTCAAAACTTCAAACTGGAATTTAAGTTTCAATCTCCCTTCTACAAAATGAAGCACATCACAAAATCTGCATCATTTATGGGTGGTGGATTTTGTTAGGTAAAATATTCACAGAATATTTGTGAGCGAGTCAAAGCGAAATTACCGCAAAAGGTTACCAGCACAGGCACAATGAGTCAAAAGGTCTCCTCTGTGTTGCAAGTTGTCTGTGATGAACTTATTTGCATATATTATAGTGGTTTAGTTTAGAGACACAGCGTGGAAATGTGCTCTTTGGCCCACTGGGTCCACGCTGACCAACGATCACACATACACTATTCCACACACCAAGAACAATTCACAGAAGCCAATTATTCCCAAATCTAGGGGTACACAAAAGGCTGGAGAAATTCAGCGGGTGCAGCGGCATCTAAGGAGCGAAGGAGATGGGTGACGTTTCGGGTCGAGACCCTTCTTCAAACTGGTTAGGGATCAGGGAAACGAGAGATATAGTCGGTGATGTGGAGAGATAAAGAACAATGAATGAAAGATATGCAAAAAGTATCCCCAGACCTGCATGTCTTTGGAGTGTGGGATGAAACTGGAGCACCCAGACAGCACAGGGAGAATATACAAAGGTAGACAAAAATGCTTGAGAAACTCAGCGGGTGGGGCAGCATCTATGGAGCGAAGGAATAGGTGACGTTTCGGGTTGAGACCCTTCTTCAGACGAATATACAAACTCAGTACAAACAGTACCGATAGTCAGGATCAAACCTGAGTCTCTGGCGCTGTAAGACAGCAACTCTACCACTGTGTCTCTCCTTGGTTAGTTCAGATTTATTTCATCTGGAACAATTTCTAGTCTTGTTAGTTTTAAATTAATTCTCATGTAATTATTTATGGGAGATATGTCATGTTTCTTTAATCATTATGAAAATGTTGACTCTGAAACCAGGCTTCAATTACTCATTGCATTCCTGATGACACCAAACTGTTCTAAACACGGCATTGAATTGTTACATTTTTTTTTCTCTATATATAGTGTGTAAAGGCTAATAGTAAATGTAATAGTGAAAGCAACAGAGTATCACTGCTTTATGTCAAAGAATAAAGGGGATAGTTTAATTTGTTCACTTCTGTGAGAAAGCATAAATCATAAATGGTTCAAATCTTCAGAGATCTTCAACTATACTTAAATATTTGCTTATATGTGTAAAATCACATTGTTCTCTATTTTTTCTCATTACTAACAATGGTACATATTAGCAATCTGATTGCTTGAAGACTGATTAATTTATTCTAAAAGTTCCATCATCATCCACATCCTCGAAGGACAACGATCAGTCAAAAGTTTTGGGGGGACGAAAAACACTGTATAATCCATATTATTTTCTCTCCAATGGCTTAAATTTGCTAATACCTAAATTTATGTCTGTTCATCTTTCAACCCTGCTTATGAATGTCTATGACTGAGCAAAGCAACAAAAGACATTTAACATAAAACGGGATGCATTTTTCCTTTCTGTAGAAACAATGAACTGCAGATGTTGGTTTATGCCAAAGATAGACACAAAGTTCTGGAGTAACCCAGCGGGTCAGGCAGCATCTCTGGAGAAAAAAGGATGGTTCAGAGTTTAGTTTATTGTCACATGTACCAAGGTACAGTGAAAAGCTTTTGTTGCGTGCTAACCAGTCAGCAGAAAGACAATACATGATTACAACCAATCCATATACAGTATAGATACATGATAATGGAATAACGTTTAGTGCAAGGTAAAGCAAGCAGAGTCCGATCATGGATAGTCCGAGGGTCAATAGTAGTTCAGCACTGCTCTCTGGTTGTGGTAGGATGATTTAAGGGCCTGTCCTACAAGCATGCAACTCCATATGATGAGCGTGACCTAACGTGGTCGCTTGAGACGTCCAGCGACGCGGGGCCGGTCCCACTTCGATCGCCGGAGCAGTGCGGAATTGTACCGAGTTCGTCCCGACATCGCGCGGGGCTCTGAAAAACTGACTATGTTCAAAAATTCCGCGCGGCAACGGCTTGTCGACGCATTACAAACCGCCTCGACATCGTGCCTCCGTGAACCTATCTGTAGGTGCCTCCGTGATCCTCTATGTGTGTGGCTCCGTGGCCCTCTGTGTGTGTGCCTCTGTGCCCCTCTCTGTGTGCCCCTCTCTGTCCTGGCGAACTTACCTTAAGACTTCGCTCCAGGTTCGCCTCACTTTGCGCCGCGTTGCGCCACTCACCCTACCTCCGCGCGGCCCTCGCTGCCGGTTTGGTCGTGCTTGGCGCATGCTGGTGGGAACGCCCCTGTACAGGGATCACCCGACCTCCGCGCGGCCCCCGCTTCTAGTTTGATCGCGCTCATCACATGGAGTCGGATGCTGGTAGGACAGGCCTTTTAGTTGCCTGATAACAGCTGGGAGGAATCTGTGGGTGTGTGTTTTCACACTTCTAAACCTTTTGCCTGAGGAGAGAAGGTGGCAGTTGGCATTTCGGGTCGAGTCTAAAGAAGGGTCCCGACCCAAAACGTCATCCATCCTTTTTCCCCAGAGAAGTTGCCTGACTTACTGAGTTACATCCGCCCTTTGTGTCTATTTTTTGCATTTTACCTTTCTACAGTTTATAACATAATAAAGGTTAATTGGCTTGGTATGTGTAAGTTGTCCCTTGTCCTTGTGTGTGTAGGATAGTGTTAATGTATGGGGATCGCTGGTCGGTGCGGACACGGTGGGTCAAAGGGCCAGTTTCTGTGCTGTATCTCTAAACTAAACACACCAATTTGCACTACTACTTTTTATCTCAGTTGTTTATCTCAGTTTGATCATCCTTCCATTATTTTGTTCACACTTACTCAATTGTAGCCAGCATGTGATGCCACTGAAAGTCCCTTGAGGAATTTTTACATGTTCATTCTCCTTGCTCATTTACATGTATTTTGATGATATACACAAAAAGCTGGAGTAACTCAACGGGTCAGGCATCTCTGGAGAGAAGGATTGGGTGACGTTTTGAGTCGAGACCCTTCTTCGGACTCTCCAGGGTCTTCTCTCCAGAGATGCTGCTGGACCCGCTGAGTTACTCCAGCATTTTGAGTCTACCTTTGATTTAAACCAGCAACTGCAGTTCTTTCCTACATATCTTGATGATATCATCTTAAGACATGGAAATGGCCTGCAAATGCATGCTAATGGGTGCAATATTTACTCTCTGCATCTCTCTTTACACCTCAGAGAAACTCTTTCTCTTTTCACAGATTTGTTTAACTTGCTGAGTGTTTTCATAGAAACATAGAAATTAGGTGCAGGAGTAGGCCATTTGGCCCTTCGAGCCTGCACCGCCATTCAATATGATCATGGCTGATCATCCAACTCAGTATCCCGTACCTGCTTTCTCTCCATACACTCTGATCCCCTTAGACACAAGGGCCCCACCAAATCCCCCTTAAATATAGCCAATGAACTGGTCTCAACTACCCTCTGTGGCAGAGAGTTCCAGAGACTCACCACTCTCTGTGTGAAAAAAGTATTTCTCATCTCGGTCTTAAAGGATTTCCCCCTTATCCTTAAGCTGTGACCCCTTGTCCTGAACTTCCCCAACATTGGGAACAATCTTTCTGCATCTAGCCTGTCCAACCCCCTAATCTGTTTTTATTTCAGATTTCCAGCTTCTCCAATTTTTGATTTTCTCATAACTTCTCTTCTGTTGGTGTCAGACTGTCCAATAAGCATTGTTGGATGAAGAAAATACAGGAGGAATTCAGCTGGCCAGGCAGCATGTGGGGAGAGAATGGACAGATCACATTTTGGGGAGGGACTGCTGACATTTCAGGCCAGGACCTTCTTCAAATGCTGCCATTAGCGATATGAACATTGACTTCTATAATTTCAGGTAGTCTTTGCTTTCTCCCTCCTTCCCCTCCCCCTTCCCAGCTCTCCAACATAGCCTCCTGCCTCCGCCTCTTCCTTTCTTTGTCCTGCCCTCCCCCCCCCCCCCGACATCAGTCTGAGAAAGGGTCTCGACCAGAAACGTTGACTACTCCTTTTCTCCATAGATGCTGCCTCACCCGCTGAGTTTCCGCAGCATTTTGTGTCTACTGCTGAGTTCCTCTAGCACTTTGTCGAGCATTTGCTGTTTCTTATGTATCCATTCTTGGTTGAGCCACTTTTCTCCAGTCAACTGTGTATACATAATGCCACTCGTCTCCCCTGCCACAATTTCAAGTTAAAGATGGTTGTCAACATCATTAAACTCAAAATTAATATTTTATCTCTGATGACAAAAATTGTCTATTCCCACCTTTGTAATATCATCCTTCCACCTTCACATTGTTCTATTGGTTATCAAACCCTCGCCCATGCTTCTCTCACTTCTAGACATGATTATTTTGGTGTTCTCTGAGCCTGGACTGTCATCTCTCCTCTTTAGGTGGCAATATTTAATGGAAAATTCTAGGATATCCTGTTCTACATAATCGCTCATTGATTTATTATTTCCATGTTACTGTTCAATATTAGCTCCCTGTCAATGAATATCTCTAATTTATTATCCACATTAAAATCTATTTATGGGTTCCCTACCTATTGCTGGAAGCCTCTCCCCAATATTCTCCACATTATTTTTTAAAAAAAGCATGCTTTTGGTCATGCTCACTAGTATTTTCTTTGGTATTGCTGTATTTTTATCTGATCGGTCTCTCCAAAGTTCTTTGAGACGTTACTTTGATGGACTCTGATGTGATCATCCAACAGAGAGGAGGTAGTTGAGGTTGGGACTATCCCAACATTTAAGAGGCAGTTAAACAGGTACATGGATAGGGCAGGTTTGGAGGGACGTGGATAAAATGCTGGCAGGTGGCACTAGTGTAGCGGGACATGTTGGCAGGTGTGGGTAAGTTGGGTCGAAGGGCCTGTTTCCACACTATTACTCTGACGGGTTATAATTCTCGAAATTTCACGTGCTCACATAGCCTGACAATGATAATTAGTGTTACGGTTACTTAATTACTTGAGTCCTACAATGTAAATAGGTACCGTTTATTGTGTGAACTTAAAAAGTATTACATTATTGATTCAAAATATGAGTGGTTATGCTCTCTAACATAGAATGGTCAAACACGTAACCAGAATCTCTCTTGCCAGCTACTTACAGTGATATCCATCAATTGCTCCCGCTCCATCCGGACATAATTTGAACAACCGAAATCTTTATACAGATATTTACTGCAGTACCATACTTAAGAGAATCCTGAATTACCGAAGCTTGCAATCTGAAATGAATACATAGGTACGTTTAAAAAGTTGCCGATGTTTAGCTGTCAGGCGGCATTTGTAGAAAGAACGAGTTTTAGGTGGGAGACGGTAACACCAGAGATGCCGCTTGATCTGCTTTCCATGATTTTGAGTTCATTTATTCCATGCGTGGAGGCTCTGCTAACATCGGCACCTTTTTGAATCCAATACGATTCTTAAATCGAGGGATTGATTTCTGTGCCAACTAGTTGTAGTGCGATGGAGATGTGAGCTGCGAGGGCAGCAAGTTACGGTGGGTGTCAGATGGATTGAGACTGAGCTTCCATGGGTGGTGCAGCTCGTCTCCCCCCTGACTCTCCCCTCTATTGGCGGAAGCGGGTCACGTTTAGGGAGTGTGGTCCCAGATTGCACCGCGAGGGTGTGGACCTGTTGCCTTTTTTGTGTATGTTTGTATGTGCAGTCTTCAATGGCGCTGGGACAAGCCAGGACTTCGAAGGAAGGTGCGCCGAATGAATTGAAACGTCCGCTGTCCGTCGGTACCATGCACTGGAGACTGCGGGCCGTCCTGCTCGGCTGTTTGGTTTTGCAATGCCCGGCAGCCATGGACGAGTGCTACGACGAGAATACACGGGCTCAGCGCTGCATGCCCGAGTTCGTCAACGCCGCTTTCAACGTGACTGTGGTGGCAAGCAACACTTGCGGCTCACCTCCCGAAGAATATTGTGTCCAGACCGGAGTGACGGGGGTTACCAAGTCTTGCCATACCTGCAACTCCAATAACCCCCGGCTTCAGCACGGCGCCGTCTACCTGACCGATTATAATAACCAAGCCGATAGTACTTGGTGGCAAAGTCAGACGATGCTCGCTGGGATCCAGTACCCCAATTCAATTAGCCTGACTTTGCACTTGGGTAAGTTTGTTTTCCCCCCCAAAACTTAAAGAAAAAAGGAACCAATTATTTAATATTGAAGAATTGTCTGTAGAATGCACCAGATCCTTAAATCACTGCAAATGAATTTCTAACATTTTACATTAAAGGTGTCGGATCCATGATAGTTATGCAGCCAGCAAAATAATTGTTATAGTTGTAAATATCATGAAATTGCATTCAGGTCACAATTGTTGCAAACGTGAGCAATCCCACACTAAAGTCTGTGAAGGTGGGTCGGCAGGCAAGTCCCGTTTAAATGGTGTGTAGAAAACGAGGGGAGGGAGGGGAAGAGGAGTTGCAGAAGACATGGATGTCAGTTTAATTATTAGAAAGCCTATAGAACCGCTCTGTGGACCAGGGTTGAACCTTGAAGCGAATATGCAGGTCAGAAAGAAGTGCTCAGTCGGCCGATTGTAATGTACAAGTTAAAATAATCCAAGTGTGTTTCGTTTGACCCATACCGTGATAAGTGGCCACCAGCTCCGCTATAGGATCTTTGGTGGCCGCGATACCTTCCTTTCCCGACCAGTTGAACGGGTGAAGTCAGTTTTACTGCCCCCAGGGTATAACATTTTAATCAGCCTCGCGGTATTGTACACCTTAAGTACGCTTCAACGGGGAGACGTGCCTTTGCTGGCGTTTAACTTCTGCGCGATGTTGCTCTTACAAAAAGTTTCTTTTTCGCTTATTCTTTCTTCCTGGGAAAGTTTTAAAATTCCTTCTCTGCTCCAAGATGGCGCAGTTTGAACACCATTAGGCGGCGAGTTTTGTCAATACTTGGATGTGGATGGGAAGGAGGGGAAATTCCGAGCGGGAGCCACCGGACGGACCAACAGAGCGAAGTAGCTGACATTTTATTCCAGGGAGTGCCGGGTTGATTGCAGTCCGCACGTTAACGAGGATAAGATTAAATCGATGGAATAATAGAAGCGGGAGGAAGGCTAGGGTGGGGACTCCTACAAAACTGAGCAAACTGTGCAATCGGTGTACTTGTTGGCGCTGTAAATCTGCGCTGGTTGAACTTTTATTGGTTAAGTGGATTTACAGTAGATGGACGATGCCCCCTGGCCTCCGTTCTCACGCTGGTGGTCGTGCCTTTTCTCAAAACGCGTCCTTCGTTGCTGCGATCTTAAATTGAACTTGGCAGATTGTTCCTTTGCGTTGACTTGTATTGCACGAAAGGAGTTGAGAATTGTGGTTGAAACACTCGCTTTCATCTGGTTTACGAGAAAGGCCAAATCGGGCGAGTTTGGACAACTTCAACTGCTGCAGACAACTGCTGTTAACATGACATTTCGCCATAATTTAAATAAAATCACCTTCACGTGATCACTTTGCGAATTATGGTGCAGCTGAGACTTTTAGGGGTCGCGTATATAAACCTGATAATTGCCAGTTAAGTCACAATGTTTGGCTCATAAGCGCTCTTTGCTTTAAGGCAATAGTTTTTTTGCACCCTTTACAATACACTGGATTCTGGTCATCGAGTTGGCACAGACTCACATTTTTATTCCCACGGAGAAATTTCCTTTTCTTTGGAACAATATACATTGAATAATTAATCACTTTTATAATTATGAGTCATCCCTAACCCTGTCGCCCTTCTGCTCTTTGATCTCCCCCACACCCCCCTCTGCATGAGTGGAAGTTTTTTTTTTAGTTATGATCTATTCCGTTTAGTTCTTGAGGTTCGTTGTTCTTGGCGTGAAAGAGGCCTGCCTTGAAAATCTGTCATTGTTTCATCAATATAACTCTGTTGTCAATAAATCTCAAAACCTGGGGTCATTTATTTTAAGAATTCTGCTCATCCATTTCATGATATTCTGAGAAAAATGACATTCCACTTGTTTGAATGCAGTGGTCAGTTTTGCATGCTGTTGACCCAGTTACAATTTGCCAGAAGAGAGAAAGCTTTCATAGAAGTGGTACAGGAGAAAGTGTTTGCATGAATGAAAATAACAATGTTGTATAAGGTAAAGACCAAACTAATCTTTAATTATTATTACTTGATTCAATTTAGTTGCACTTTTTTTTAGAAATGTTATAACGAAAAGACTTGATCAAATCAATAGAATGACATCTCATATTTGAACAAAATAGCATGGTGCATTAGTTTGCACTGTACCCCAACACCAGGCTACTGGGTTTAATCTTGGCCCATGGTTCTGTTTGTCGGGTTTACACATTCTCCATGTGATTGTGTGGATTTCCCCTGGATGCTCCGTGTTCATGGAGACATACCACATGAAAACAGGCCCTTAGTCGACTAAAAATCTGACCATCACGTTCCCATTTACATTAATACTACATTAAATCCATTTTATTAATTTGCCCCATATCCTCACTAACTCTCCCCATATTATATATAACAAATATCTACACATTCGGGGGGATTTATAGTGGCCAATTACTTGCATGTCTTTGGATGTGGGAGAAACCCCATGGACCTGGAGAAAGCCCACACAGTCATGAAGAATATGCAGGGTTCTCACAGGCAGCACCATAGGTCAGACTTGAATTTAGGTCTTTAGTGCTGTGAGGCAGCAACTCTACTTGTGCCATTGTGCTGCCCTTCTTTCATTTACTGGTTGGTTGGTCCCTGGTGTAGGTGGGTGATAGGAAAATCAGTAGTGATGGCCAAGCTGATGGGAATGCAAGATGGAAAAAAAGTGTGCTCAATGGATGTAATGGATATATTTGGCCTATTTTCATGCTGTTTGATATTGATTATACAAAAGACTGTAAATTCAAGTTCTTTGTGTTTTGGAACATGAAAGATGTGGATTATATGGTCACTAGGGAATGTTGCTTGTTTCCTTTCTCTTGGGAGATGTTAAATTTAATTACTTTCTTTTGGGGGGGGGGGGGAAATCAGTTTTCTAATCCTTTCAATGTTCATATATAAATAAAATATGCCTGTGACTTTGTTCACATCCTTTGTAATATATCTTCTGCAAAACAATCGGAATGCAAGTTCAACATTTGTTTGTATCTTGCCCTGGTGGCTAGTTATAAACCAAAATGTAGAGAAAGTTTCTGGTAGGTTTAGGGAGGTCAAGTTGTGTGTAAATGGTTGTAAGAAGGAAACAATTATTGAACTGGTACAGACTTGTTGGTTTGAAAGCTAGCTTTAATAATCAGTAAAACTAAATACTATAAATTGAACTTGAAAACTACTTTGAAAACTTTATTTTGGTCCTGCTAACTAATCACTGTGCTTTAAACTAGTAGAAATAAATCAATTTACACGGTTTGAGATAAGGTAAATCTGAGGTGGTTGTTAAGTCATTTTGTGATGAACTAATGTTTAAGAAATAACTGCAGATGCTGGACAAACCGAAGGTCGACAAATATGCTGGAGAAACTCCTGAATAGATTCCTTCGCTCCATAGATGCTGCCTCACCCGCTGAGTTTCTCCAGCATTTTTGTCTACCTTGTGATGAACTAATGTTGCTTTTGGGATATAGTTTGCATCCAGAATGTTCTTGTGCCTTTGCAGGCTAGACCTGCACGTTTTTTTCAGCTCTCATTTTGTTCTTGGTAAATTGATTGGGATTTGTTAATTGCACTCTCATTACACCTCCTGCTAGGTTGGCCAAATCTCAGGCTTTATTCCACTTTGTTTGATGGATCTAGCACTGCCACTGTAAAGCCGCAGCTATAACATTTGTAAGCTCTTCCAGTTAGTTGAATAACAACAGATATACTAGAGTCTTGTATGTGAGAAATAAGTTGGTATTTGTTTTCAATGAATTGGATGTCTTGCTGTGAAAGGCACAGGAAACCAGAAAATGCATACTGTTTAAATTAGGGTATATCATGGAATATCAAAGTTCATTCAGGTTTTGTTTAGTTTACTTAACAATGAAAGTAACATTGCATGCATTAAAGATGTAAAACATATGGTATATTAATCAGTTCTTCATTTGGTATATCTGATTGAAATGTATAATGGGCATTCATTTGGTAGTTCATCATTGAAATAGAATGGCCTTTGCTGTTTCCTGACCAAAATCTGCTATCAGTAATGTGCTGTTTCTTAAATCGCATTCACTTTTAATCGATACATCACATAGTATTCCTTCAAAATCTAGTTTTGAGGTTTTGCTGATGGTTTAATCAAATTACAGTAAAAATTGTAAATTGGATTTGTAATGTGGTACATGGTTTATGCATTTGTTGCTTTTGTTGGATAAATGGCAATTTTCATTGTAATAAAGGCTCTGTATTTGATATATATTTAAGTTAAACAAACCATTTGTTTATTTTTATTGTTTGCTTGAGATGGATGGAAAGCCTCTAGGAAATAATGAACATATTGGATATCTTTAATAGGATCCTTTTCTCCCCAGATTAAATTCACATAGGTTGATTTAATATGACCACATTGCTTAAATTACCTCAATTGGGGTTAATATCTATTACTTTCTGAGAGTGATTAATGTAATATCTCTGAGCATTGTAGCAATAAAGCTTAACTTGTAACTGTTCCAATCCTGGCCTCTTGAGCTTCTCCAATCTACTGTTGCGTGATGCCTTCAGCTGTCAAAAACATGTTATCTATCTTCCTGTCCCTGAACTTCAATCTTTTTTCTTTCGTTAAGACTAAAAATATCTTTCTGATTGAATGTTTGGCTATCTAGCTTTAAAGCCTCTATGGCCTGGTGGCAATTTTTGTTGGTGGCAATCTGTGAGATACCTTGTGTTTAAGAAGGAACTGCAGATGCTGGAAAATCGAAGGTACACAAAAATGCTGGCGAAACCCAGCGGGTGCAGCAGCATCTATGAAGCGAAATGAAATAGGGAACGTTTCGGGCCAAAACCCTTCTTCAGAGATACCTTTTTGTGAGATACCTTTTTGGTTTTTATTGTATGTTGGGTCTGTTCTGGGCAGTTTGTTACCTGTTGGCCTGTGTTAGGGAATTCGATAAGTATGTAGTAAAATGAAACAACACCAATTTAGAAACCACACATTTTTTTAAATGAAGATTATGTGTACAGAGTTCCAGTGCTGTGACAGATTATGAATGTGTGGGAATTCAGTAACTGATGTTTGCTTCTGGGTAAGTTGGCAATTACATTGGTTAATGCTGGTCTCAAATTGTTGTGTTAATTCTGTATTTAACCAGTGGCATGGGTGAAAATAGCTTGATTTCCATCAATTCTTTTTTTGAGGATTATTTTCCATGTTGGATCACAACTTGGTCAGTGGGGGTGCCGCGAGCAGGCTGTCCTGCCAGCAGCGTGTTCGTTTTTTTACTTTTTTGTTTTTTTAGTATGTCCCAATGTGTGTTTTTAATGTTTCTCTGTGTGTCTTGTGTGGGGGGGTAAGGAGGAAACTGCTTCAGTCGCCTCCTCCACACGAAGAGGTGACTTTTTCCACGTGGTCTCCCTCGTGCTTAACACAAAGGATTGGTGCGGCCTTTCTTGGAGAAGTGCACGGGGCTTCAGCAGCGGGCGCAGCGTAGACTTTTTCATCGTGGAAGGGGCGAGCCCTCGCTGGGGGTCACCGGAAGCACTCCGTTCGCTGGCCCATGGCAGCCTGAAGCCCGAGTCTGGAGCCTGGGATCCCTCGTTGGGGATCCCAGAGGAGAAGAGCTCCGACCGCCGGCCCGCGGCCTACCTCTAACCGCGGGCGCGTTTGGGATTTACCATCGGGATTTACCATCCGGATGCCTTGCTGGAGATCCCTGGAGAAGAGCTCCGCGGTCGGCGGTGCTTCTAACTGTGGCGTGGCGGGGACTTTAGATCTTCAATCGCCGGCCTATGGCTTACGCCACCTTGAAGCCGCGGTCTCCGGTAGGGAAGCACTGATTCGGGACTTGCCTTGTCTGCACATCTGGCTGCCCACTGCGGCAACTGCGGAGGGTTGTGGTCCCGACCATGGGGGAAAATGCAGGAGGACTGATTAAACTTTGTACCTTCCGCCACACTGATGAATGCTGTGGTGGATGTTTATGTTCAATTTTTATTATGTATTGTGTGGGTTTTTTTATTGTACAGCTGCTGGCAAGTTCATTTCACTGCACTTTATTGTGCACGTGACGAATAAATCTGACTTGACTTGAATCATACTTTTAGGTATAGTTGCTACCTAATAGAAGGCCAACCTTTTTCTTCACTCTGATTCCAATTGTTGTTATGTAGTGCATTAGTTTATTTTGTGCTTGTCAGTGTTCGCTGCTGGACAGAAGTAGTGCACTTTGGGCTTCTTATCACTCAACTGCACTCTTAATAATGGTGGAGTTCTAGAACCTGCACAACATAGAAGGGGACCTTTAACATTGGGATTGGCGAACAAAGACCAATCACTTCAATTGTCAGGGTTTATACTTGGATTCGGTAAAATGGAGAGTGGCAAAGGGTTTTGGGTGGAGAACGGACAAATCGTGTGTGCTGTCCAATGAGCACGCATTTACACCAAACATTTTTAGATTTCTCCATATTCCCATCAACCTCTCCCTGGTTCTGCCAGTTGCTTTCATGCTAATTGCAATTTACAGGGTTCATTTAACCTGTCAACCCTATTGACATGTTGTATCTTGTTCTGGTTTGTGGAGGAAAGAGGCAAAATAGTGTTCTCATTATAGCATTTGCAGTCTCTTAAGTGCATTCATTAACTGTTTTTGAGGCCAGATGTTGGAGGAAGAGTGGCAGTCTTTTTGAGCTGGAAATGCAGGGAAACTGCAAGGAATTAGCAAAATAATACATGGGTGAGTTTAGTGATGTGGAGATAAACGTAACACAATTTAGAATTGTGGATGGAGGAGAAGCTAGGTAAGGTGTATGCAGTAACATCTTTACAAGCTGGAAGAGTTGTTAGATTGGAGTATAACTGTTGAGGAAATTTGAATGGAAGATCCAATTGATTGCTTGCTAATCCTGTGTATCTTTGCCTTGTAAACCACACTTTTCGTGAGTCACTGGCTTTTTAAAGTTGATGACAAATGTTTAATTTGACATACAAATTTTGGGAGGTTTCTATCATTGTTTATTTACATTTGTCCCAGAGCAAATATTTGGTTTGGATAATTTTGGCTTAACTGCAAGGCACGGTTTTGTAAAAAAATAAGAGATCCTGTGTGTTGAGGGGAGAAAACTGAACTTTTGGGTAATGAAGTAAACTGGCATATTTTTGCAATAGTTTTCTAGTTCATCACAGTGAAGTGATACTGTTGATAAAGGCTGCAGGTCTGGGTTTTACTTGTGTGATTTTTTTTCCCCTGTTCCTAGATGAGGCACCATCTTGGATGTCTCTTTGGTGGTTAACAGGAGCTGTCTTGTAACACATGATTAGTCTTGCTGCAATGTTATATGGGTAACATTTAATCTTGTGCTCCAATAATATCATCATTCTTCTACGTTTTATTTTGCCCTTTATTGATTCTAAAGACCATTGTTGTAAAGGTTATTTGAGGTATTAGTATATCAAACACGTGAAGCAATGATTTCCTTTTAGCTTTGGGGGGGACGGGGGAGATCTGTGAATTGCCTTTTGCCATAACTGCACATAACATTTGATATGAACATGAAAATTAAAAGGCTGCACAATTCTGATATTTTTCAGAAAGTGTTTGGATCATGTTTAAGTATTGCTGAAGGGTAACATTTTCAACCAGCAAAAAATTGTAATTATCTTTGGCATGGTAACTCAAAGGTTAAAGTTTTTCAGAAAAGGCAATTTGGGCATTCTTTAAAAATCAGTCACTCATGTTCTCCCATTGTGTGACATAATTTTCAATGATTTTGGGTCGAAGCAATAAACAGAAGTAGTTCTTCCATACTTTTACAAACTATCTAAAAGTTTACTGAGTGTCCTGTTGACAGTTCATTGCCCTGAAATATCTAGTAACTATTAAAACTCTGTGTGTTTGTTCGTGTGCGATCATTTCTTCTCAAAAAAACGATGTGCTAACGGTAAAAAAATTTACATATTCTGGTAGTGATTTATCTTGTGGTCAAAATTCACCTTATCTGAAAAAGTCATGCATTATTTCTCGAGTTATTGATCAAAATGTTCACAGATCTGAAGAAACATGGGAAAAAATAAGCGCTTATTCCCTGTGCTTACAGCTGTGACGTCACAATGGGGTTGTAGTCCTGCTCTCAACATTGTTGCTATGCAAGTACACCGAGTCCTGCGAGCCCTAGCAAGTGCAAATGCTTTTTTTTAAAGTCACAGTACACTGAGTCCGCTAGCGAGCAAGTGCAATTGCATTTTTTTTTAAGTTTAAAAATGAGAGAGGGTGCATAAGGTGAAATGAGCAGTCCCTGCACACTATGGGTGAATGATGGAATATTGCGTTGGGGAACAGATTGTGTTGGGGGGGCCAGGCCTCCTGTGGGGGCTATGGGTGAGTGGTGGAATATTGCGTTGGGGAATGGGTTGTGTTGAGGGGCCAGGCCTCCAGTGTGACAGGGACCCAACGGGTCCCACTTGGTCTAGTTAACTCTATTTTTCACTCCATAATTGCTGCCTGACCTAATGGGTGTTTTTCACATCTTCTGTAAATTTTAGATTTTCAGCATTGTCGGTATTTCTTTATACTAGAGTATTGTGTTGAGTTTGTGAAATGGGTAAATGGCTAGGAATTATCATTTGGCTATCTGCACTTTTTAAATGTTTTTTTGTCATTTTGTAAAAACAAAAAAAAAAATTTTTTAAAGAAAAACCCATCCTGAATTATCAGGTTTAGATGTCGGATTTCCCCCCTTGTCTGTCTCTCAAAGTAATACACAAGGACAAACAACATTTCTGATTTGACAATTAAAGTTATCTTTTGTATCCATGACAGTTTACCAATTGGACCAACACTTCAGTTCTGGTTTTGATTAACACTCTGGCTATTGAACTCTGTTTATTATCATCTGACCATTTGTTTTATAGGCAAAGTTGGATATCTGTGTGGTTGAGTATGATGTAATGTTTTCAGTACTATTGTAGTATTGTGTTAGGATTTTATCAGAGTGGCGCAGCATTTCCTCAAGGACATAGTCAGGAAATATGCTGATGATGTGACCTCTATAAACCTCAAGGGCTATTGTTGCGGATTTTTCTGACTGAGTTCCACCAGTTCCACTAGCATTTGAATTTGGAATAATTTTGATTTTTCTTCTGAATTGTATGCAAGCATGTTTTAGTGTAGGATATCAGAACATTTAATTGTATTTTGTCATTGGAGAGCTGCAACATGCCTTGATGGAGGACCCTCTTTTAATTTTTTTAAAAAAATAAAATTTAGAATGAGCAAATGGGCTACTTACTAGGCTGGTACGGATATAAATTCAAGCATGGAAATGGTTTAGAGGCTATGGAACGTTTTGGAGATTTGGGAGTTTGTTGGTAGGGATCAGGGAGGTGGAAGACAATGGGGAGATGTGGACTAGTAGCGATTTGGAACTCTTGTTTAACGCAAAAGCTAAATGTTTTCGTTTTTCTTCCTATTTGGCACTCTGCGACTTGTTTGTAAATAAGAAGAAATCTTAGTAAATTACCTGTCACAACCAATTTGAGTTGGCAGTGCAGTTTGTGTCAATCAAATATTGTCAAGACATCAGTCGCATTTAATCATATTTAATTAGAAGGTCTGCGGTTAAAATTTACGTATCTGGAAATATTGGTTATTTTTATTGATGTGTGCTTTGGTTAGTCGTAATGTATGGTTTGCATAGTTTGCTAATATGAGTGTATACATTACTGTTGGGAAAGCGATGAAGTGCACGTGCCTCACACTCACACACACACTCTCTCTCTCTGTAATTACATTTACAATCTGCTGGTCATTTTATTTTTAGGCTTGTTAAAGGGAAGGCATGTGTTGAAGTTTCGGACTGCCACAATTAATTAGCTTTACAATTATTGGAGAAATTGTGCATTTTTTTTGATTTGTTGCAACTTCCACCATTTCCATCCATAGAGCAGCACAGTATAAGAACATGCCCTTTGCCCCACAATGTCTGTGCTGAACATCTATGCCAAGACCAACTCTTCTCTGCCTGCACGTAATCCATATCCTTCCATTGACTGAATATCCATGTGCCTATCCAAAAGTCCATTAAATGCCACTATCATGTCTGCCTCAACCATCACCCTGACAGTGCTTTCTAGGTACTTGCCACCGTCTGTGTGTTTATATATTTTTTTAAAACTTGCCCTGAGCTATAGAAAGTGTAAATTTGAGCTATAGTTAGTGTATCTTTGCTTGATGCTGCGAGTGCTCTTAACAATTGTACTTCATACGGACATCAAAAATCCTGGTGCCTTTTTTATATTCCCAACAAGAGAAGCTAGCTAATGTGTACGTGGTAGCCTATTGAGGTATTTGAATGAGGCAGTTTTGTCGTTACCTGTTTTCTTTTCCTTGATGTATTTATTGTAACAAATTAGTTTGTTTCAACAATTGTGATGCTTTGAGCACGGTTCTTTTGACTGAACATTTTACACATTATTTGCCGATGATATCCCTTTCTGAACCTATATTGAAGACTATAAATCCAATCTATTCCAATGATAATCGTGTCGTAAAAATGTTGGATCAGAATGAATGAAAAATTTAAAAACTCTCATCCAGTCCAAAAGCCTTTAACCCTGGCCTGTTACTTATGATTTTGTGTGTAGCCCTTTTTAACTTTGTCAAACCATAGCAGCAGCTAATACAATTTCTTTTTGGTAGGCTGATTACTTTGAAACATAAAAGGTTGCTTTCCAAACAATTCATTTGAAGCTTTTCCCCTGCACACCCCCATTATAAAAAGCTGCAATGCTGTTATAAAGAAATTATCATGTTTTATTGAGCTGACAGTTTTTAGAGAACTACCCAAAGCAAGTCTTATCATGCATGGCTCTCAATTCTAAATAAGGTGTTGTAGTTGTTCATCTGAATTCCCGAGCGCTTCCCTGCCCTTGAAAGGGCATTTGATTACTTCAGTTGCATGTACTACACTTAGTGCATTGTACATGTGAACCAGAGTCCATAAATTAACAGTTTAATAAATTAAGAATGTAAAATAGTTAATTAAATCATACTGGTTCAGATTACACACGTTATCAAAATACATACCATAAGCTTTATGTATTTATTGTAAAATGCAGTGTTCACTGACCTCTCCAAAAATGTTTTTCTTTCAACAGGAAAATAAGTGAGATTACTCTTTTTTTACATGCGTCTTTTGTGTGATTACTCTTAGCAGCTATATGTTTGTGGTATGATTATCTCATTCTCTTCCCCCCCCCCCCCCCCCCCCCCAAAAAAAAAACCAACCTAGAACAGCAGACATGACATGGCTCGGCTAAATGGAGGCTGGAATCCAAGGTGTGGTTCCAGGAGTTCTGGTCTGGGATCTGTGGCATCAGAACTTTAAACCTAGCGGAAAATATTTCTGTTTGACGCTTTTATACACATTTGAGGTTATAGTGATGAATTTGATGGACGAGTGGTATTTGAGAGTTGTTTAATCGTACATCTTCAAGAAATTATTGTGCTAATGTATTGTCACGTTAAACATTTGTATAAATGTTTTTCATTGGAATTTGGCAGTATGTTGACCAATTAACTATTCTTTGCATGAGAATCAACAACATAGTAAAACATTTAAAAACAATTCCATTTGAAAGAAGAGGATTTCATATATAATTACATTTTACATCAATTTGATTCTACTACAGTCCTCCACTCTTTCTTCCAGATATATTTCCCCGCTGGCAATCCATCAATGTATCATATTGGTTGACTATCATGTTCTCATCCTCTGGATGACTGACAATAGAAGCCTTGACAAAGTCAATTTCCAACCACCCACATCTCCCTGTTCTCTTAGCTTCACTTTCTGCTCCTTCCATTCTCTTTTATGCTCCAATCCTTTGATCTTTCATTTACCATATTTACTTGTGCCATCACAAAACTAATCTTTGAGACAAATGTTTGTGTGCCAGTTTTGAAGTTATCTTCCTTGATAATGAATTTAAGATTATTTCAGACAGAAACAGAAATATACTTGTATTCCTCATGTTTCATGTGGAACTGCATTATCTGGTTTTGAGTGCAATGGTCCATTTCCAGTCAAATAACTAAAAAGATAACCCATTATTTGTGACACAGAAGGAGGCTATTCAATCTTGGACATCTATGCTGGCTCCTCACCAGAGTAATCCAATCAGTAGGGCAAGATTGAACTGGGTCTCCTGAACTAGTCCAACCCTTGCATCTTTTCTCTCTCCGATCCTTACCCTCCCTAGTCATCGTACTACTAGCTTCACTGTCATCCCGCTGAGTTTCTTTATTTGTAGTACTCGTATCACTTTTCCTAAGCCAACAATGGACCATTATAGGTTCCACCTTTCCTTGATCATTGTTGCTGGCTTTGATCTGTCTTTTTCATATCTTTCATTAATTCGTTCTATGTACCTTTTCATATGTCTCTGTTCCCTCCTGACTCAGTCTGAAGAAGGGCTTCAACCCAAAACATCACATGTTCTTTTTCTCCAGAGATGCTGCCTGATCTGCTGAGTTACTCCAGTCTTTTGTGTCTGCTGTTATTTTGTTGCGTTGCACTTTGCTGTGCTATCCAAGAAAATTAGGACTAGGCCATGTTGGCTTTTAGCTATTTAGTAGGATCATAGCTGATCAACTCTATTCTTTCCTGGAGTAACTCAGATCAGGCAGCATCTGGGGTGAAAATAGAAAGGCGACAATTTAGGCCTGCTTCAGTCTAAAGCAGAAGGGGGGAGAAAGCCCTTTCATGTTTTTCACTCACTCTGGCGTTGCATTTCACTCTTTTCCTTGTACCCTTTGACTAATTTTCATCTCTCACCGCTGTCCACCCATTTGCCAATCAAACCACTACCCACTATCACTTGCCAGGCTTTTTGTTCCCTCCCCAGATGCTGCTAGACCCACAAAGTTACTCCTGCAGTTTTCGCTCTGTTTTCTTGCCTGTTCCCTATAATTCACCACTCGCCAAAATTCCAAAGATCAGTCTGGTTCATCCTTAAATAAATTCAATGACTCGGTCTCCACAGTTCACTGAGAGTAGAGAATTCCAAAGGTTCACGATACTGTGAGAAATGTTGTTCTTCCTCGCCTTCTCCAGAAAAGGGCAATCTTTAATCCCATATTATCCCCACCCTTTTCCTATTTCTAGATTTGCTATCAAGGGGAAATACACTCTCAGCATCTGCTCTCTCAGCATGTTGCTTTCAAAATTTCTGCTAAACTCTTTATTCCAGAATAGGGGTGTATGTTTCTGACTTTCAATTTATCCCCTATGGGATCTTGGCAACCCTTTTTCACCAGCTTTATATAACTGACAATTGAAATCAATGCAAACATGGCATCCTGTTACAATTTTATTTTCCTTTCCCAATTGTAAATGATATAATATCTGCAGGATTTTAGTCATGCATTTCTTGGCAGAATAACATCACACAGATGTTCTAAGATTTTTGACTGACATTGCCTCTAATCCTGTCGTTGAAGCTGATTGGAAGAAAGTACATTTTAATGTTAGTGTGGAGTATTTGAAAAATCAGCTAATGTGGAAAGCTAACAATGCTGTGAATTTGGCAGCAACACTTGTGCTTCTTTTGTGGTTGGAACTGTTCCATTCCTTCACTGTTGCAATTCAAACATGCAAAGGTCCCCTTTGTCACATTGGACGTGTGAACAGCATTACACATTTCCTTGCTTTGAAGTTGTGCTAAAACCACTGGAGAATTCTGCTTTTGCTTTCCTCTGTACTTCGCAAGTAAGTGAATAATTTGGGGATCTTTGTTTGAGCTTTAGCGTGGTTGGAAGTGCAGTAGACAGTTGGTGCCGGTGACGTGTTCTCCAAAGGCAAATGAAAAAGTGGAGTGTGGGAACTGAATTGCCTCTCCATCCACTAATGTAATAATTAACTTGGGCGCTAAGTGTGTACTGGTATTAGCAGCCATGCTAAAATGTGAACATTTCCAAATATACTTCAAAATCGCCTTTAGCTTTTCTGGTGTTTGCCAGGTGCTGCAAGTTGTACCAGTCGGGTACAAAATGTGTCCAAAGTTTGAAGATTAAAGCATTCATTTCACAACTGTGCTAGCCCTGCAGTTATCCAACTATCCTATAATTATTTTGAGCATGTGAAATGTACATTCTGACGTGAAATTATTTTAACCTCTCATCCCCATGTAGCCACCTCCCCCCAAAAAAGTTGAAAGCAAAATGTGACTATTGACAATGAGTTAATTAATTGTTCCAACCCAAAATGTCACACATTTGTTTTCTCCAGAGGTGCTGCTTGACCTACTGAGTTATTCTAGCTTTTTGTCTATCTTCAGGGAATGCTGACCAGATGTAATAACTGCTACTAGTTCTGCATCTCAATGCTCCTTTTCTGTTTTGATGGTCTAAACTAAATTAGCAGTGTGATGGCCACCAGAATTTAGCATTGAAAAGGTGAAAAGTACACAGAACATGGGAGATGAGTAGTTATTCAGCAAGTGACAATAAGGTTTTAAAAAACGTCGGCTTAAGAGGATACAGGATGACACGAGATTTACATGTAAGCATATAAAGCACATTAAACGACCTTTACACTTAAATAATCACTTGGTATTGTGATGCTAAACTAATGACTATCTAGTATAAAAAATATTAAGATTACTAAATATTCCTAGATATAAGGTGATTGGGAAAAGCTGGGAATGAAAGGAGGTGGTTGACAGTATTGTTGAGGGGGGGATATGTAAGAGTGGATGTCTTGTAGTGATCAAGGACAGAGTTTATTAAGGAACAGTAGAGGTGCCATTACATGACTAAGATTTCAATGTTGCCAACTAATGGCAGAATAGAAAGGGCAAATATGCAGGGAAGTTACAGATAAGTGCAACATCCACAAAGAGCTGATAACGGAAGACTTTAGGAATGTAGAGAAAAATGCGTACATTGCATTTACTATTTACATGTGTTTGGAATGAAAAATCATCTTAAAGTCGATTGATTTCCGGGATGACGGGTGTGTTATGAGGAGAAGCCAAGCAGACTGAACCTATTTAAAAAATTTTTAGTCTACTATGAGAGGAAGTTCTATTGAAATATAACTTTCTTATGGAGCTTGACGTAGTTGCCATTTGCCTCTGCTAAGGTGCCTAGAGCCAGGATTACAGTGTAAAAGTCAGCCATTCTGCACAGGAGAGAAGGACTTTCTCCACGCAGAGTATGGTGACAAGGAAATGTCAGCCATGATGACCCTTGAGTGAAAGAGCAGACATGATCTTCAGCAAAAGACTGGTTCCACCAAGATGCAGTACAGAACGTCACAGGAGATCCTTCTGTAGTGTACAACTCCTCCCCCTTCTGTAGTGGGTGGACTGATTCCCCTTCTTTGACCCTCCCACCCCTCCCCATTCTTTGCACACCGCCAATCCTTTCTACTCGTCTCTTTAATTTCATGTATCTTGTGTTTTATGACTATTGGCAGATTAATTTCCCTCCTCGGATAATAAAGTTATATTGTATCATAAGGGCAGAATAGCCTCATTTATCTATATACTATTAAAAGTCTCGACTTGTTTGTCTGTCTGTCTGATCTCAGGAGCTATGCCAAAACCGGTACACAATATCGTGGAATTTTTTGCAGAATTTCAGTTGCCTTTTTCCCGTGGTCATTCGTATCAAGTTTCTTCGCATTTGATGTTATTTCACATTATTGATATTTCAACGTTTAAAAAAATAGAAGCCAACTTTAACAAGATTTTTACTGTTAAAATCCTTCCTGCCAGCTTCCAACAAACTTCAATACTAAGTTGCAATACAGGAACACTGTGCTTCCACCAACTTTTCACCTGAAAGGGATATCACAGTCCTCCACCCGACATTTGCAACAATGTTGCCATCATGCACATTTACTCCAGCTTTTGCCATTGCAATTGGAAGTGCTGGGCAGGCAGGGGAAGTCCAATTGCATTTTTTTTTTTTTAAGTCTAGTGCTGGGGGAGGCAGGGGAGTAGTGGAATCTTACTTTGGGGAACGGGTTGAGTTGGGGGTCTACGCCTCCCGTGGGGGCTGCGGGTTAGTGGTGGAATATTGCGTGGGGGAACGAGTTGCGTTGGGGGAGCAAGTCTCCCGTGTGACAGGGACCCAATGGGTCCCACTTAGTCTAGTTTCCTGTAAATGTTCAGAGTTGAATTTAACATGATTGGTAATTTACATCTTCAAGTCATACAATGGTTAATATGTTAATATTTAGATCGGCAATTCAGATTTAAATAACTTTTAAAATGTTTTTATCCTAATTTAGTTCTATTGCTGTCCATATATATTTTTCCTGGAAGACCAAAGTAGTGCTCATAAATTGTGTTATTGCAAACTAATTTGGCAGTCTCTGATAAATGACGTAGAGGAGTTTGTCTTTTGCCATGTAATAAACTGGTAAATATGCAAACCCATCTCTAGAGGTGCAAGCAATGTTATTTCCTGATGGAAATTGAGTCTGGTTTAGACTTCAATTGTCACGTGCAAAATTTGGTCACACAATTGAGAAGTATAGTAAGGGGCTGAGAACACAACCTTGCGGGATACCTGTATTATGGATTATTGGGCAAGAAGTTTTGTCACCCATTCTTATTGATGGCCATTTATGGGTCAAGAAGAGGTTGGTGCTGAGTCCTTGGTTCAGGGGTTAGGGCCTGATACAAGCAATATTAATGTCAATGGAAACTTTTATAGTGTAGCTCTCTTGCTATAAAATTGTGTTGGAATGTTTTGGCTGAAAGCTATGAAGAAATCTCTCACTATCAACAAATCAAGTAAGATGATTATTGACTTCAGGAAGCAAGGTTAATTGTGCACCCCAATCTGTACCAATGGTGCAGTGTCGATAGTTGAGGGCCTCAATTTTGTGGGTTCAAATAACACCAACAATTGCGCCTGAGCCAGCCTGCCACATTGTCGATAAGGCCAAAAAGCACATCAATGCACCTACTTCCACAAAATAAATCTGGCATGTCCGACATAACTCTTACCAGTTCCTAAAGGCGCTCCATAAAAACCATCCATCGGGATGCATCACAGCTTGGTGTGGCAACAGTTCTGCACAAGACTGGAGATTTGTAGATGCAGTCCAGAACATCATTGCAAACCAGCCTTGCCACTATCACCTTGCAAAACCCCTTTTTAACCCCCACCGGCTACATCTGCACCATGCTGCCTTGTGGAAAGTATTCAGCATTTTCAATGACTCCTCGCACCTTTCTCATTCTCTCTTCTCCCTTTCCCAGTTGACAGAAGACAGTTGAAAGCAATTGCTACCAGATTCCAAAATAGCTTATTCCCCACTGTTAATCAATGGTTCTTTAGTATCACATGTACAGATGCAGTGACATTCTTTTTTTTGCATTCAATTTAGTAAAGTATTGCTGTACTTGTGCACAAACCCCGGTTAGTGCAAAGTGCATAGAAATAGTTCGCCAAGGCCATTTTCAAAGTCCAGTCTGTGCGTTCTTTTTCTGAGCAAAGCTCTATCCATCTGAGCAGGCTACTGCACGGCCTCCAGCCGTCGCCTTTATCTGGATTGTCAAGCGAATCATTGTCCCTCTCCTTGCACGGCCAACTTCAGCTTTTGTGCCCTGCGGGCACCTTGAATGCGGTTCACTCATTTACTCGATCTTGCTCTTGAGTTTGCAGTTGCCATCTTCCTCTCCAGTCCCCTGGGAACAAACAGGGGCCGGCTCAGTGGCTTTCCCCTACAGGCCGCGCCCGCCAGTCCGTCCTTCTGGCGGTGCATTGAGTCGTACAGCACAAAATAGGCCCCGTGGCTCAACTTGCCTATGCCAAATATGACGCCCATCTACGCAAGTCCTATTTACCTGCATTTGACCCATCTCTCTCCAAACCTTTCCTATCTATACACCTGTCCAAATATCTTTTAAAATGTTGTTATAGTATCTGCCTCAACCATTTCTTCTGGGGTAGCTTATTCTATATATGTACCACCCTCTCTGGAAAAAGTTGCTCCTTTGGTTTCTATTAAATCTTTTCCTTTTCATTTTAAAACTCTACCATCTAGTTTTTGTTTTTCCGAAATGGTGTAGTCAGAATAGATATACTGAAGCTTTTCCTTTGGCAGAGGCATCAAGAATGAGGGTGACATAGAATGTTGTGCGGAGGAGCCATGTAGCCTAAAGACAATGTCCCACATTCTGACCATTCTATTCAGACCCCCCCCCCCCCCCCCACACACCCACCACAGGTATGAAAAATGTTTATTATTTTAACTTGCAGTATGATGAGCAGGAGGATGTGAAGGGCATTTGGGCATTCAACGTTTTCCATGTATTGCCTTATTGAGTGCAGATCCAAGGTGAGGGCAAAATTTGGATCCTAGCTGCAGTCGTCCTACCTTCCAACCAATCTCAATAGGGTGGGTTAACAAGCAAATAAGATCTAATTGATTTATGTCTGACGCGAAACAGTGCGGAATGTTAGCCTGCCATAGATTGTCTTCAAAAGCAAAGCAGGTAAAATAATTAAGAAGCAGATAGTGTTCTTTCAAATTGTCAGACATGCAGTTCAATTTGTGCTGTAGTTTTGGTTGTCTCATATCTCCTCCATTCTGTCTTTTGTTGTTTCCCCCCATTGCACATTCCTGCAAAACCAAGATTAGCAAACTTTTCTTTCCCACTCCCCCTCCTCCGCCAAATATCACCTGTTCAAGACCCTGGGCAAATGCATTGCAATATTTCTTGTGTGGTGATCAGAAAAGCGGTGTCTTTCTCTTTTTTAAAGCTATATCAGATAAGATTGCATAACTTTGAAGACTGTTGAAACTATCCTCTCCATTTGGAGGACCAGACATAACAAAGCTGCAAGCTAAACTGTTTTCAGTATTTGGAAGAAAGTGCAGTAAGGCAAAGGCTGATGTCACTACTTTCATCTTGTGCAGATTTTCATCATGTCTGTTGTCTGTATCTTGCCTGAAACTTTGATGTACCAGTACTATCTTTTTACTTCCTTTATGGCTCCAACCAGCTGCTAAAAGAGAATAAACAAAACGTAACTGTCATAGGAGACGTTTTAAAATATAGTACTCTTTGTTTGCCACAATTTAACTTTTGAAGTCAATCCTGCAAATAGCATTAGGCAAAACTTGTTTCCTGCAGTGCTAAGCTAACTTGCAAATGTAATGTTTTTTATGATCTGATATTCTAATGGAGCCTCCAAAGACTGGCAGGATATACATGCAGACTTTCAACAGTGAGCTGTAAATTAATAGCTCATTGAAGATGTGGGAATTGTAGCCGTAGGCGTTAAGATTTTTGCTGCTTGCACATATTTAGATTTATTATTGTGACATGTTTTGAGGTACAGAGAAAAGATTTGTTTTACATGTTATCCAAGCAGATCAGATATTATACCTAAATACAATCAAGTCAATCTCTCATATAATAGATAGAGCAAGGGGAAAGATACAGAGTGAAGATTATAGTTCTCAACACTTTAGACTTTAGAGATATAGTGCGGAAACCAGCCCTTTAGTTTGCCAAGTCCACGCCGATCAGCGATCACACTAGCACTATCCTACATACAAGGGACAATTTACTTTTTTTTACCTAAGCTAAATAACCTACAAACCAGCACATCTTTGGAGTGTGGGAGGAAACTCACGTGATCACAGAGAGAATGTACAAACTCCGTGCAGACAACTCCAGTCATCTGTATTGAACCAGGGTCTCTGGCGCTGTAAAGTCGCAACTCCAACACTGTGCCACTGTAGCACATCATCTTCCTGGACAAAGTCCAATGGGGTAGAGATGAATTGGACAGTACCCTAGCTTATGGAGGAACCTTCAGAAGCCTGATAACAGAGGGATAGGTGCTGTTCCTGAGTCAGGTAGTGTTAGCTTTCAAGCATCTGCCAACGGGAGCAGGGAGAACAACGAATGACTGGTGGGACAAGTCATTGATTATGTTGGCTGTTCTTTCGAGGGAACGTGAAATGCAAATGGAGCCGAAGGTGGGAATTCTCGCCTGTGTGATGGATTGGGCTACATTTGCAACACTGTAATTTTTGCAGTCTTGGGCAGAGCTGTTCCCCAACCAAGCGGTGGTGTAACCCAACACTAGGCTTTCTATGTTGCACCAGCAGGTTTGTAAAAGTCATTGGAGATATGCTGAATGTCCTCAAACACTAGAGAGCTTTGTGTGCCGACTTGGCTGTTGCTTCAATGTCGTTGGTTCATGACTGATCATTTGCAATATTAATGCCAAGGAAGAGCTCAACCTTTCCAGTATGGCATCATTGAGGCTGATTAGGGCATGTACTCCACCATGCTTCCTTTGTCCTGGTGACATTGAGGAAGAGTTACCCTGACACCATGTTACTAACTTTGTTTATCACCTTGTATGCCATCTCTTAATTGTTCATGATCTTTCCCTCAACCTGTCATCCACAAACTTGTAGATTGAGTTAGAGCCATGCTGGGTTAAAGATCTTTTGCAACTATGATCATGAAATGACGACACAAGCATTGTCAGCAAAGGTTTTGAATGTGGGAGAAAACTAATACCTGGAAGAAACTCACATGGTCACGATAACGTGTAAACTCCACACAGAATGAATGCACCTTGGTTTAGGATCGAACTTGAATCTCTGATGCCGAGAGGTGGCAACACATAGTGAAGTTGTACAGCTGTAAATGTTATTAATTCTAAAGTTCTCCATAACTTTATCAGTTGTGAGTGTGGACCTTGGATCGCAGTCTGGAAAAGCACAAGTAAAATCAAATGTATCCTTTTAGATGTGCTTCAATTTACATTTCATTTTTTTCTCTACTGTATATGACCCACATTTGCTGCATTGCTCCCTTCTGGAGTAGTATAATCTACTCAAACCTGCACAACTATTATTTCCTGCTTATACTTTCCATAAGTTCAAAGTGGTATATATGACTCTAAAAATGTAAGTATTGTGGCCTTGTCAAACATAAGGTTTGACATACAAATCCTAGTTGTGGAGACACTGGTATCGTTGTCTCGTTGTAGGACATTGATCATTCTTTTTATTCTGGATTTTAATTTGTGTATTGTGTTTTTTTTAATATATAATTTATAATGCTTTTATGTGATATACTAAGATTTTATATGTAGTTTATGATGTTTTTAATATGCAATGCATTTTTATGTAATATTTTCCTTTGTCTGGACCTTTAGTCCGAAATAAAGTTTACTATTATTAGTGTACTACAAGGTGCAGCTTTGTATAATAAAGTCAGCTCGGCATCAAGCACTCTTCTATATAAGCTGACTTCTTAAATAGTTACAGAATGGGAAGTACTTTGCTTGTCTATGGATTTGTTCCTGTTACAAAATAGAAACCTTATTTTCAGACAAAATGCAGGTACAGATCTTTACTCTTGCAGAGTTCATGAAAACATTAAATCTGTCTACAATTAATATAAGGAAAAAGGAAGAGTAAACCATTTGGTCCCGCATCCAACAGAAATATGGCTGATTTTTCTTCACAACACTCATTTCCTGCCCTTTTCTCTAAATATCCAAAAATGTATAGATTTCCATTTTGATTAAACTTGGGGGAACTGAGCCTCCACAGTCATCCTGGGTAAATAATTTCATAGATTCACCACCCTTTCCGTGCAGAAGTTTCATGTCAATCCTAAATGCCATGCTCCTTAATCTGTGATAATGATCCCTGATTCTTCAGTCTGAAACCAGGGAAACATTTTCCCTCCATTTAGCCGTGAGCCCTGTTTCAAGAAAAATCAATGTGATCTCCATTAATTCTTCTGAATTTGAGTCGAGAGTAAGCTACCGTTCAGTTTTTACCATATAGCAATCTACCATCCCTGGAACCAGTCTAATGACCTTTATGGTAAACATATTCTTTGTCTATTAAGGAGAATGAACATTCTCCCTGGTGTTACCTCACGAGGTCCTTGTGTAAAAACATTATGTCTTCAGCAAGATGGACTACTCCCACGAAAAAGGCGTAGTACGGTCATGGGCAGATTCATGGGTAATTATAGGACCTATTTTAGCAGCCAGCCTCCGCCATCTTGCTTCCGCCCAAAGATATTATCTTTGCTTCCGCCTCAGTCTTCGGCGTTCCCGTCTTCGGGGTTGAGGCCAAAGATCCTATAGTGGTCCCACTTCCTCCGCTGGTGCTTCATGGTCGCCGCCTCTCACTCGCTCTCCCTTTCCCGCCTCTTCGATGCAAAGCTCCTTCTTTTTGGGGTTTTTTTCAGGCCAAAGAATATCCGGTTTAATTTTTATAAAGCGAGGAGCAGCGGCGGCCAAGACCACACTGGCGCTGCGAGGAACGGGTGGGCGGACGGACGCTTCTTCACCGGGTGGGCTTTGTGCTGCTGTGCGGTTCGGGCGTCCTTCAACTGTGCGGTGTGTGCTGTGCGGGCGGGTGCTCCTGGGCTGTGCTATACTGTGCGGGCAGGCGCTGTGGATCCCGGGTCTCCTAGCAAAGGAATTTGAACTGGCCCGTGGCAGGCAATATTGGTGCCATATGCTGCTGATGTGTCATTATCAGATATTCAAGAAAATTACCAGAATCAAAATTTATAAACATTATATTCTTTAACAAGAATCAACAGTATTATGAATCTAGCCCTACATATCTCACACACATTCACTCACTCACACTCACTCACTCTGACACACTGTTCCCCCGCAACGTTGATTACACTGTGGGTAGTGTAGGTTCCGGGTTACTATAAAAGCAACTCAAACACAGCTTATGAGCCATTAAAAATAAATGATTTAAAAAAAGAATTACCAGAGCCAAATTTTATTCTTTAGCATGAATTCACAGAATTATTAACTAACAGAATTATGAATGTAGTCCTATAATCACACACACAAACGGTTTCCCCCCCCCCCCCCCCCCCCCCCCCGCAACGTTGATTACACTGTGGGTGGAGTAGGTTCCGGTTACTGAAATGGATGAAAAAAATGCCCATGTTCCGCTCCGTTGTATACTACACGTCAGCCCATTGCATTTCGCAGAAGTGGCCTATCTATCTCCGCTATAGGATCTTTGGTCTTCAGTACATGAATCATCTAGTAATGGAGGCCAGTGTACCATTTGATCTATTTCTTTCTGCAACTGCGAGTTGACTTTCGTGAATCATATACAGAGACACTGAAGCCTCATTGAACATTAGTATTGCCCAATAACTCACCATTACTGCTTTTGTTTAGTTTAGAGATACAGCGCAGAAACAGGCCCTTCAGCCCACCTAGTCCATGCTGCCCAGCGATTCCTGCACATTAACTAGCACAAGGGACAATTTTACATTTACACCAAGCCAAATAACCTACAAACCTGTATGTCTTTGTAGTGTGGGAGGAAATCGAAGATCTCTTAACTTTTCACGGGGATGGATTCAGTGAGTGTAGACTGAACTCCCCTTTCCCCTCCACCGTCCCGCCTGCCCCATCCCTCCTTCTCCACTCCCCCCACCATCCTCCCCTCTCCCCCCCCCCCCTTCTCCCCGCTCCACTCTTCTCCCTCTTCTCCTCTCCCTCTTCTCCACTCCCCCCCCCCCCCCCCCCCCACTTTACCCAACGCCCCCCATTTGTGGACACACCCTGTGACAGCTAGATCCCACTAATAGTACTGCATAAAGGCCTCATCATCTGTTTTATTAACATTGACTATGGGATAAATGCAGAATTTGGAACAATACCCCCCCCCCCCCGCCTCCTCGCCTTGCTTCAAAATGGGTGGTGGGTATTTAGTGGCCAGAGCAGGTGGGTGGCACTGGTATATTAACAACATTGCCAGTACCCAGTTGAAAAGCCTGCCGCCTCTTGGTGTTTGGAGAGACCATTGGATGAGAGATCAGCCTCTGGGACAACTCGTTTGTATAAATTGTCCCAAGCGTGTGTGGGATAGTGTGCGGGGGATCGCTGGTCGCTGGCTGGGTCCACAAATGGGGGGGGGGGGGGGGGGGTGGAGAGGGGGAGAAGAGGATGGAAGGGAAGGGGGGGGGGGAAAGGGAAGAAGGGGGGGGGAGAAGGAGGGATGGGGGCGGGAGGGGGGAAGATGGGAGTGGAGAGGGGAGTTCAGTCCACACTCATCGAATCCATCCCTGTGAAAAGTTAGAGACGGTGATTGGATTGGGAAGCGGATCAATACATCTGTAAATAAAACTGAACGACTCGGACATCTTTTCATTTGCACAATTGATTTTATTGTATTAATTTTAATATATAAATATTTAAAATCCATGCATTGAAGGAAGAGTATTTTATAGCCCATCTGTGGTCCCTACCTCTAGCCCTAACCGTGACCCTAACCCTAACCGGGCATCACCCGCAGGACAGCATAAGTAAGCGTGTATGTCGTACAACTTGACGGTATTACGGACATCAGTCATTGACGCTCGCAGTCACCGAGAAAAATCGTAAAGTGGGACATACCCTTTAACATTTCAGCTCTGTCTTTTTGAACTCGAAATATAAGCAAACAAGTGTTTTTATATCGCAGACAGGGAAGAGAATATCTGTAGTTTGTTGGAAACAATATTGCCCTGGTGATGTGTTTGCTCCAAGAGAAGGGTTGAATATTTGTTGACCATTTCTCATGTGTAAATAGTGGGAGATGATTTAGGGCAGAAAGTGATGGGTGGAGCAGTTCAGGTTGGAACTGTGGAATGAAACAGCTGCTGAAAATTTGAAAACAAAGAAAAAGCCAGATCCTTGGCAGATCTGTCAGCAGCTGTGGAGAGAGAAACACTTCATATTACAGGTGAATGATCTTTCATTAAAACTGGCCAATTCTGTTCTAAACGGGAAAATATATTTATTTGAAGTGGTTGAGCAAACAGTTGCAAAAACCTGAAAAACCTTTTGAAAATATTTTTCATCCAAAGCTATTATTTTCTCTTAGCACTATCTTTGGTTCAAAAAATACTGAGTTAGCATTTATGATTGGTTTAAGTCAATAAATAAATTACAAATGGAATTATATAGGATCAATCTTACAAAAGGACGACGATTGAGTGTCTTGACGGGCGATTTGGTGGTACTTTGCTGCAGGATACTATTCACTAAGTATATGCAGTGACAAATGATTCCAGGAAAAGGCTGTGCACTCTGCATGCCAGGAAAGCCAAGCCTGATTTAAAGTTGTTGCAGCAGTGTTGTCTAGAGCTATTTCCACTTCTTGCCATATAAGCAGAAGAGTTAAGGTATTCATAGTGGTCAATGACGCCGACTATTTGAAGGGAGCAGTAAAATCTTCCAATTTATTTTCTACTTTCAAATATGTTTTAGTTGCTTGTTTTGAGAGATTCTGAACTCTTCCTACATTTTTATTAATTGCTTGCTTGGCTTCTGTTTCTTGTGGTCACTTTGTTCAAAGAATTGAAACATGTCACTGTTGCTCTTTTATGGGGGGGGAAAAAGCTTTTGCAGCAAATAACAGAGTGACTGTTATTAGATTTATCACTTTTTTAAACTAGTTATTGCAGACATAGTGGTTTTCTTTACAGGTATGAAAACCTGGGGGAATTCTGATGAATATTACTTTGTGTATTTTTGCAGCCACCAGCGGTTTGCGTTGAGTTTAGTTTAGAGATACAGCGCGGAAACACGCCCCTTCGGCCCACTGAGTCCGCACCGACCAACAATCCCTGCACATTAACACAATCCTAACCACACATGGGACAATTTGCACATATACCAAGCTAATTAACCTGCATACCTGTACGTCTATAGAATGTGGAAGGAAACCGAAGATCTCGGAGAAAACCTACGCGATCTGGGGGAGAACGTACAAACTCCGTACAGACAACACCTGTAGTCAGGATCAAACACTGGTCTCTGGCTCTGTAAGGCAGCAACTCTACCGTTGCGCCACTGTGCTGCCCTTTCTTCTGTAATGTGTTAATATATTGGGTTGTTGATGATTAAACAGGATAGCTTATAGAAAATTGTCCTTGAGAAGCAGCTGTACTCTATTCCCTTGAACTATTTTCTGTTTCCTTTTTAAAAGAAACCACCTGCCTACTTTGTCTAAACTCATTAATTTTGAATGTAAAAGGAACTATCTTTTGAAGGGCTGCACGTTGTTCCCACTGAATATTTAACTTGAGGAGGCCTCTATGTAGTGATTTAGCTTTGGGTACAGAGGAGTAAACTAAAGAGCAGTTTGATTTCCCCGGTGGGTTTTAATCATTTACCTTCTGATCTTTATTTTAATTCTGCCTCATTCATTTCTCAGACCTCCTCTTTTTGTTTATTTCCCCTTTCCATTCCCATTAAAAAGTTAAATACCCACCTGTCTTTCATGCCAGCTACTTTTGAGAATTGTCCCCCATTAGAAACTCTCTTTGCTCTTTTGTTAGGCGGAATAATGTAGCGTTCAGGGATAGGGTCACGGTACGCCTGGAACATTTGGTTTTACCTTCATCTATTTTTTATTTTTTTTAATATTGAGGATATAATTTTTAGGATGAACTTCAGGGCAAATTTATAAGTATGATGAGCTTCATAGAACTTTTATCTGCTTGTTGATCCTACCTAAGAATAATATGGTGTATTATATGATAATAATAATAATTATATGACACATATTAATATGGTGTATTATTATGGTGTAAATGTGGATGTCATCATTGTTACTGATGTGTAACAGTAGACAGGTAAAACTGAGGTTAAAAGGGGAAGACCTGAGCAAATGAGTTGTGGAAGAAAGCAGAGACTGGTTGTGAGTAATTAAACATTTCCACTGACTTTAACTGATGCAATGATATAATCCTCCTTTCGGAATATTTTGCTTTGTCCATAAGCTTTTATGTAATTAAAATTGTGGGGGGAAAAAAAGTTTTATCAGGACAGATCAAACAGACGAGCACCAGGCCTTAATATCACACATGATCCCACAGACGAGCACCAGGCCTTGATATCACACACCATTTCTGATTTCATTACTTCCGACTGTCTGCCCTCAAGTCTCCAACCTTATCATTCCACAACCCCACACGGCCCGATTTTATCTTCTCCCCAAAATACACAAACATAACTGCCCTGGCAGACCCATTGTTTCTGCTTGTTTATGTCCCACTTAATTATTTTCCACATACCTCGACTTCATCGTATCCACCCTGCCTAGTCCAATCCCCCACTACCTCATCTTAACTACGGATGTTCAGTCACTCTACACCTCCATCCCCCACCTGGAAGGTCTTAAAGCCCTCTGTTTCTTCCTTGATCACAGAACCAGCCAATTTCCATCTACTAACATTCTCTTCCGTCTAGCAGAGCTGGTCCTTACCCGTAAAAACGTATTTGACTCATCCCACTTCCTCCAAATCCAAGGCGTAGCTGTGGGCACTCGTATGGGCCCCAGCTATACCTGCCTCTTTGTAGGGTACGTCGAACAATCACAGTTCGAGGTGTACCGTGGCCCTATCCCTGAACTCTACCTCCACTGTATTGACGACTGCATTGGTGCTACCTCTTGCACAAAGGCAGAACTCGCTGACTTCATCAACTTCACCACTAATTTCCATCCTGCACTCATATTCACTTGGACCATCTCCAACATTTCCCTAATGTTTCTAGAACTCACCGTCTCCATCACAGGAGACAGACTATCGTCTGACATCTATTACAAACCCACTGACTCGCACAGCCATCAGTTCTTCCCACCCTGCTTCCTCTAAAGACTATCTCCTTCTCCCAATTTCTCTGCCTACGACGCATCTGCACCCAAGATGAGGTGTTCCATACCAGGTCATCTGAGATGTCCTCATTCCTGAGGGAACTGGGGTTCTCCTCTTCCATTAAAGCTGAGGCTCTCACTAGGGTCTCTACGATATCCCGTAGCTTCGCCCTTGCTCCCCCTTCCCCCCCCCCCCCCCTCGTAACAAAGACAGGGTCATCCTTGTCCTCACCTTCCACCCCATCAGCTGTCGCATACAAAACATAATCCACCGACATTTTCGCCACCACCAACAGAATCCCACTACTAACCACATCATCCAATCTCCACCACTTTCCGCAGAGACCATTCCCTCCGCAACTCCCTGTTCAACTCCCCCCTTCCCTACCCAAACCACCCTCTCCCCAGGTACTTCCCCTGCAACTGCAGGGAATTCAATACCTGTCCTGTTACCTCTCCCCTCGTCTCCGTCCAAGGACCCCAACAGTCTTTCCCGGTGAGGCAGAGGTTCACTTACACCTCCTCCAACCTCATCTACTGTATCCGCTATCCCAGGTGTGGACTCCTTTATATCGGCGAGACCAAGCGCAGGCTCGGTGATAGTTTCGCTGAACACCACTGAACTCGGTCTGCCTAAACCTACCTGACCTCCTGGCTGCTCAACACTTTAAACCCCCCGCATTCCCACACTGACCTTTCTGTCCTGGGCCGCCTCCATTGTCAGAATGAGGCCCAACACAAATTGGAAAAACAGCAACTCGTATCTTGCTTGTGTAGCTTACACCCCAGCGGTATGAATATCGACTTCTCTAACTTCAAGTAGCCCATGCTTTCCCTCTCTCTCTATTCCCTCCCCATCTCAGTTCACCTACCAGTCTTGCTGTCTGCAACTACATTTTATCTCTGTGCCGCCCACTCCCATGACATCAGTCTGAAGAAGGATCTCGACCCGAAGCGTCACCCATTCCTTCTCTTCAGGGACGCTGTGTCCCGCTGAGTTACTCCAGCATTTGGTGTCTACCTTAGTTTTATCACGATATTGTAAAAGCTTACACACCAATATTATTTATGAATTTAAGTAACTACTGTTTTGCAAAGAGCAGCTGCACTGAGTTTCCAGTAATATCCCTCGGCGAGCTAATTGTGTGTGGGTCAGCCGGCGTAGTGCAAGAGGTTGGGCTGACATAATCCAGCCTCTTTCAAATTTATGTCAGCCATTGAGTTTATATTCTGAGAGTAGACAGTTTATTCTTGAGCACGTCCCTTTGATTACGGGGAAAATATGTATTTTATCACCACTTAATAACCTCATTGTATAATTGCACATTTGGTCTGTCACTTTTTTAAATGTGGGAACCTCAACTGATTATTTAACGAAATAACCATTGTAGGTAGATCTGTCACTCAGCTGTTGATCCTGCTAATGACAACCATATATTTCACACAATTGGATGTTGCATTATTATTAACTGCATAAAGCTTAAAATATGAATGAAGTCGGTCAAGGTATTTGTTTTCATGGCACAGTTTCGCATTTCATATGTCATTTGATATGCTGTCCTGTCTGGCAATGTCAACGCAGGATGGGCACTTGTAAACCTCAGGCTCGGAATTAAGGGCTTTAACTCTTGGTAGTAGGTAGTTGGTTTAAAAACATAACAGGAATATAATCATTGGTTGATACTATATCACTACATATAACTTGTATCAGGAGTACAAACACAATAAGTCTTCATATTTACGGACCTCTTTATTACGGATTTTGTGGATCAACCTTCACTGCCAGGCTGAGGTGTCGACACCGAGGCCTTAATTACACTCAGTTGGTTCCCATAGGAAGGCCATGTCATTCACATGTCTGGTATTAGACCACTGAAATAGGTACTCGATTCTGAGCTCTATCATGGATTCCCCAATTGGGAGTGGAAGCTACTCAGGAAGGTTCTTGAAGCCAGTTTGGAAAAATGTAATATTCTCACCAACGTGGTGGAAATTCAAAGCCCTTTGGAAGCATGGTCCACCATGAAAATTAGGAAAATAACACTTCCAAAATTACACACCCACCTGATCAAACACCACCTAGTCCAGGATCCAGATTAGCCTTGCAATCTGTTTCAGCTCTGAACCCATAGCACTGGAGTGGAAGTAAGATTTCCTCCACCATTAGGGATTACCTAAGAGGGAGTCAACAGCAGTTTAAATACTTTTAATGTATTGCCGATAATATGTAGGAAATAAGATAGCACATTTTCAAATGGCAAGCCTTCACAAGTACTATCATGATATTTCTAAAAGATCTGTTTTGTCACGTTAAGTGAGGAATGCATATTAGCACGGATACCAATAAGTCCTTCGCTCTTCTTGTGAAATAATGTTGTGAGATCTTTTACACTCACTTAGAGCTACAGCTTAACCTCTCATCCAACAGCTGTCTCCTGTATGTATTGGACTGGAAAGTCAACTTACATTTTTTTTTAGCTCACTTTGGGAGTGTAACCTGTATGCACACACAGCCTTCTAATGGGTGAAAGTGTTATTCCCTGAGTCTCACTAATTTTGAAAATTGTGCTTTTTACAAAAAAAACAGAACATAAAATACAGCGCTGCAACAGGTCCTACAACCAACAATGTCTGTGTTGAATATGATGCAAACTTAAACAATTCTCCTGTACCTGCATGTGAAGCATATCTGTCTATGTGGATATACAAAAAAACTAATAAAAGCTACCATCGTATTTGCTTCTATCAGTACCCCAGGCAGCCCAACCAGGCACAAACCAACCTGCACTGCTTCAATAAACTTTCCTCTCTGGTATGCACTCTAGTCTTTGACAGTCTTTCACCGTTGGCAAAAGGTTCTGACTGTCTACTCAATCTACGCCTCTCATAATTTTTATACTTCTATCAGGTGTCCCCTTGGTAAGAGATAAATGTGGTCATGTGTAGGTTTGTAATAGTCTTCAGTTGCTATTAACATATTGTGCAGGTTAATGGTAAAACTAATTAAAGTGAACTTACGAGAGGGAATAGTTGTGAGGGTGTAAAGAAATAGGGAGAGGGCAGGGCTCTCACTTAACTTTTTTTCTCTGTTGTCAACCGAACAACCTAGGCAGCTTTTTAGGTTGCCAAATGACAGTTTAGGTGGTCATTTAAGACGGCTTGCATAACGCGTCCGATAATGTGCTCCGACGAAGTGTGTAGTTACCAGTCGGAATTATGCTCAATGAAGCATTCGCATATTATTTCTGCTTCAAATAAAGTCACAAACTAAACATATTCACCAATCAAGACGTATTCCACAATGACATGCAGCAAAATTATAATACAGTGATCGACTCTTTACACATTGCAATGAATGCAATTTCTATTATTTCTTTCCACTTCCAAACAAATATGGTTGGATTATTCAGCGTATGATCAACCTCCGTGAGACCAAGCGCAGGTTTGGCGATCGCTTCGCACAACACCTCCACTCAGTTCGCAATAATTAACCTGAACTCCCAGTGGCTCAGCACTTCAACTCCCCCTCCCATTCCGAATCCGACCTTTCTGCCCTGGGCCTCCTCCATGGCCTCCCCTCCCCCCCCCCACATCCCCGGCACAACATCGGTCTGAAGAAGGGTCTCGACCAGAAACGTTGCCTATTCCTTCGTTCCATAGATGTTGCCTCGCCCGCTGATTGTCTCCAGCTTTTTTGTCTACCAACGAGATTCCATCACTGGCCACATCTTCCCATCTCCTCCCCTGTCGGCTTTCCGCAGAAACCGCTCCCTCCGTAACTCCTTGGTCAATTTGTTCCTTCCCACCCAAACCACCCCCTCTCCTGGCACTTTCCCTTGCAACCGCAGGAAATGCTACACTTGTTGCTTTACCTACCCCCTTGACCCCATTCAAGGACCCCAGCAGTCTTTCCAGGTGCGACAGAGGTTCACCTGCACCTCCTCCAACCTCATCTATTGCATCCGCTGCTCTAGGTGTCAGCTGCTCTACATCGGTGAGACCAAGCGTAGGCTTGGCCATCGCTTTGCCCAACACCTTCGCTCGGTTGGCAATAACCAATCTGATCTCCCGGTGGCTCAGCACTTCAACCCCCCCTCCCATTCCGAATCCGACCTTTCTGTCCTGGGCCTCCTCCATGGCCAGAGTGAGGCCCACCGTAAATTGCACCTCATATTGCGCTTGGGCAGTTTACATCCCGGCGGTATGAACATTGACCTCTCCAATTTTTTAAATACACACACACTCTCTCTCTCTCACTGTTGTTTTCTCGTTTATAACATTGTTTACAGAGTACTATGAATACACATTCTGTTGTGCTGCTGCAAGTAAGGATTTAATTGTTCTAACTGGGACGTGAGAGAATAAAACACTCTAGGCTTGACTTGCGTACCTAATGTGTGGGATCGAACTAATGGTCGGCGTGGACTCGGAGGGCCGAAGAGCCTGGTTCCATGCTGGATCTTTAAATTGAGCTAAAAACACTAATACCAGAAGAAATCTAAAGATGGGTCTCTACGTCACCCAATTTCTTCTATCCAGAGATGCTGGCTGCTCCATGGAGTTTCTCCGTATAATTAAAATAGTCTTCACCCTACCATAGTTAACCAACCAGGTGCAACTAAATTTAAGGTAGCTCTTTTTTCCCCCAGAACCCTTTTTTGCTTAAGTCCCAGTCAAGAGAGTTTTATTGCCATGTGTCCCAGATAGGACAATGAAATTCTTGCTTGCTGCAGCACAACAAAATATGTAAACATAATACAGAACAGGAGATAAAAGTTCAGTGTGTCTACATACCATAGACCATATGTAATCACAATAAATAAACAGATAAATTGCAATAGGCTGTTATTTTTCAGAGTTTGGTGGTAGAGGGTCCACTCCAGTTTAAATTACATTGGAATATTTTTGGAGGACCAGGAAACCGAGAAACAAGAATATTTTAAATATTCAAGAATAAATGAAATATTTTGCTCCAGGTAGTGATTCTGCGTTGCTTTTCAGCGGTCGTGGTGAGGCAATGGCACAGCACTGGCGCCCAGATCTCCCACAATGCCAAGGGAGGGAGAAATTGCCCGGCACCGACCAGTTGCCGTGGCAGTGCGCACGTGCAGGGCGGCCGATGATGTGCTGGCTGTGGTTGTGTGCAGGGGGAGGATGTGCTGGCCGTAGTATTGCGCATGTAGAAGCCGGAGAACCGGCGGCCCGGATATGGATGGCGGGTGGAGATTGACAGAGAAAGAGAGATAGAGAGGGGGGCCCGCTCAGAGTTGAACGACAGGTGTCCCGGTTGCTTGCCAAGCTGGGCAAAATGGCACGGCTTTTAGGTTGCCCGGCGGGACTGTGGGTGGCCATTGGCACCCGGGCAACCGTTAATTTCGAGCCCTGGAGGAGAATGTAACTGAGAGGATTGCTCCCAGAAACTCGCCTGGATCGGTTGAGTAGAATAGCCTCCTTTGTTGTGCTGGTATTCCAACATCAGGTACGAAGGGGTTGTTATGTAAAACTTAAAAAAAGATAAGTTATGCTAGTTAAATGTGATTAAATAACAATAATAGATAAATATTCCAATTGCTATTGGACTTATAATGGCACCAATTCACTTGGAGGACTGTGTATGTGCATAAACCCACTACAAACTAATGACAAAAACTTGGATCAATAAACTATAACTGTAGCCCTACAATCTCTGAAAATAAATGACAGAGTTATATTTCCCTCGTATAGCATGTGGATGCCATAATTTTAATAACAACCATTGTCTTAATGTTGGTTTTGGAAATCCTGTTCATTTTAATTTTGTTTTCAAAAGTTGTCTGGATTCGTCCTGCTTTAGTATTTCAGGGGCCAGTGCAGTGTCATTTGGATTTGAACAAATCATGTTTTAAATCCTGGATGTCACAGTTCAAGACAATGTTGGTAATTTTGACAGTGTGCTGTCATTATTCTTGTGTTACGTCTATAATGAGATTAATCCTAGTTAAATGTAGTTGCTGTCAATATAATTTGAAAGTTAGTTACTGAAATATGTAAGATTTAGAATAATGCTTGCACTTAAATTTAAGTTCCTGTCTGTGCGAATCTATGTAAAACATAATCATTCTATTGTCTTTTTGGACCTTGTTATGTTTGATAAATACCAGGGATATATACATTTTGCTAGTGTTGAAGTGGATTATCAGAGGTCCAGTCTTTTTTGAATGAGCCAGTAGGCATATGGAAACTCCTTTGCCCAGCCTTGGAATGTTTCTTCAATATATCTTCGCGAATGGCCATGAGATTAGGGAATTTAAAATACATAGTTATACATTTACCTGGCAGACTTGATTGCAGATCAAGTTTGAGATGATATATTTTGCTCATTTTCAGGTAAATAGAAAATTGACATGTTTAAATTTTAAAAGAAAAATGATGCTTATGAAATATTTTGCTGTATGCAGTCACATGACTACTGAATCTAGAAAAGGTTGTGCAGTGAAGGTAGAATTCATAGCCTTTTGGGATTGTAGCAACATTATTGATGTGGGATCATAGCATGGTTTGGATTTTATTTTGAAATTATTATATTTAGGCTGTGGCGTCAGTAGTCCAAATTACAGTTCCCTCTATTTACATTCTAGCCTTTTGGTTGGTTGCAATTGGCATTGTTCACTTTGTTAAATTATTACTTTATAACTATATTCACGTCCATAAAATGATCACGTGTGCAAATAAGAAAGCATATCGACGCCTTTACTTACTCAGAATGCTAAGGAAATTTGGCATGTCTTACAATGCTTTCTGTGGTGCATGCGTGGAAATTGGTATCTCGATGCATCATAGCTTAGCACAGGAACTAATCTGCTCAATAATGTAAGAAATTGCAGAGTTGTGGACACAGTCCAGTCCATTCCACAAACAAGTCATCCGCCACCCCATTGACTCCAACTATATTTCATGCTGTGCCTTGGAAAAGCAGCCAACATAATCAAAGACCACATGCCCCAGCCAGTCTTTCCCCTCTCTTCCAATTAAACAGACTTGAAAACACATACCATCAGATTTAAAAACGGCTACTTCCCCTCTGTAATCTAACATGCAGATGGATCCTTCTGATGCTCTGGATGCATTGCCTTACCTTTCAATTGACCTCGTTGAGGCCCTTGTACTTTTTAAAATCTACACTTTCTCCAGCCAGTACTCTATATTCTGGAATCCTTATTTTCTCTTTTGCACTATTCTGATGCATCCATGTGTGGTATGATTTCCCTGGATAACATGCAAAACAGTTATTCACATTATCTCGGTTTACAAGATGGTAATAAAGCAATGCCAAAACCAAAAGTTTTGTTTATATTTCCCCCCCCCCCCCCATCATTGTATAGCGAGTGCTTTTGCATATTTTCCCAACAGGTATCGTTTAAAATTGTTTTCTGTGAGAATCGTTCTTCTACAGTACCCACGTGTTTTGTCATAATTTTAACATTAGAAAATTTGGTAGAGACAACAGTTACTGTTTAGTTGACATTCTGATAAAATCAGCACCACAAACATTAATATTTTAAATCTGGTCAATAAAGGCCTTTTTTTGTCATATGGTGTGGGTTTTTTTTTTGCTTATCTATTTAATGCAAAACTTTTTTTGAAAGTGTGCGACTGATTCTTTATCATTTTGGATCACTACTGCTGTAAATTATGTTTAGTCTGCTTGTTATCGGGTTTATTGTTGCATGTATTTTCAGGATGAGCACCATTTTTTAAATTATTTTTTACCATTTTTGAATTTTGTGGGGTTTTTTAGAGGTTCTTCAGAAGTATAATTTAATGATGATTTTGGGTTGAGCACATGAATTGTACAGGTGCAACTCCCACTGCAATGTGATGGCCTCGCGTTGCGAAACAATGCCTTCACCACCAGGCAGTGCTATTAAGACCTATTGCATATAATGAAATGAAACAATTCTCTGATGGACGATTTGTACTTTTGCAATGTGATGGACAAAAAATACCTGCATAGTTTCTATACTATTAATATACTTGAAATGGTATTAGCATAAGTATGAATTCTTCAAGGGGCTGCATAATTGATCAGAAAATAGAGACGTGGATAGGTTAAGAGAAGGCAAGAGGCATGATTGACTTAAATGCAGCACCGTGTCCTGCTTGTGCCATAATCCTTGGAAGATTTTTTAAAGTTGTGTAAACCAGAAGAAACATTTCAAACTAATGGTCAAAAGGTGCATTGGTATAAGAGCTATTCTGGCAGAAAGAAGCCATTATTAACCCTTGTGATTTTCTTTTCATTGCTTTGGTGGTCTGAATGTTTACAGGGTGCATGCTAAATTGCGGCATCAAATGGAAATTGAATAAATATATGAAGTACAATATTTTTGGATCTACAGGGTAAGAATAGGCAGTGGGAGGAACAGAATTATTTTCAAAGGGTACAGACTTAATGGGCCAAATGGCCTCTTAGGTTGTAATGATAATGTTGCTGCCATTTCTAAATGAAAACAAATAGTTATGCTATGCTGCAGTGACCCCTTGCATGCCTGTAGGAGATATGATCAGAATATTTTGGTTGATAAAGGATAAGAAGAAACATGTTTGTCTAGTTTTGATTAATATAACTACCATCTGCCTGGAAAAAAACATGGTGGTTGAGTGTGCAAAGTGGGCCGCAAATGTGTACTTGGCTGTTAGTGATATTAACTCAAAGTCTAGATTATTAAATGGATAACATTGAGACATTGGCTGAAAAGAGATACCTGAGTTTTGGGAAATTTTGTATAACTTGAACATGGGCCTTAAAGCTGTGACCGAAATACTGGGGGGGGGGGGATGCTTGTTGTTGGAGGGTGAGGCATATAAAATGAAAATCTAAATAGTAAAATTTGGAAATCTGTAATTAAACTAAAGGATGCTAAAAACACTCAACAGCTCATTCTGCATCTGACAAAGGGACTTGAATCTGAAACGTTAATTGTTCCCCATTTCAGCAATCTTGACCAACCAGAGTATTTACAGCATTTTCTATTTTTATTTCAATGTATGTCTTTACTTGCACAAATGCAGATCTTCTGTAATATCTTTCAAGTGCAGCAGTGCCTTGTTATCCATTGTGTGTGCCCTGGGTAGTTATTAATTGAATACATTTGGACGTATGTGAGTAATTGTGCTTGATAAATGTTTTCCTTTTTGGAGAGTTTTACTGAAAAGCTTTTCTTGGATAATTATGAAACCTATTGAATTTGTGTGAATGGTTGCTAACTATTTTAGCTCCTTTTTCCATTACCATATCGACCCTTCTGTCTTTTGCCTCCATTTGCAAGTCCACAAGCAAACGGGAGAAATAGCACTTTGTATTCTGCTTGGGTAGCTTACTACCAATGGTGTCGGCATTGAAATCTCCAATTCCAAGTTTTATCTCACCACCCGCTCTCTTTTTCCTCTGGCCCCTCCTGTACTGGTCCAATGCATGTCTGTCTCTGCCCCCACCTGAACCTTTCCTCTCCGTACACTCATTTACCATTCCAAATCCCTTTTATCTTTCCTTCCTCCACTGTCTCCTTCTCTTCCAGCTATTTCCTTCTCCCTGGCTTTTACTAATCTTTCTTTTTCTGACACCATATTTTCTCCTTTTCACATCAAAAGTAATTTACTCCACCCATCTGTCATTCAATCACCCCTCACCTGTATCCACCTATCACTTGCCAGGCCTTGCTTTGCCCAACATTTCATTTCCAGCTTTCCCACCACTATTACAATGACTGAAAAAGGGGCCCCAATGGAAGCATTGCTTGTACATTCCTTCCACAGATACTGCCTGAACTGCAGGGTTCCTCTCGTACTTTGTGTTTTGAACTTATGTGAATACTGATGCAGTTTATTTGCTATTGTCATGACCAATGCATTTAAATCACAATCAGAATGCCAAACCAAACGTGGTAACAGTTTTTGAAAGAGGTGTTAAATTCGGTGCTCAACTATAAATCGGCTAAAACTGCCCAGTGCCATCATCACTTAGTCGTTTGGAGATTTGACTCCCTTGTTACTAATTACAAAATAATTTGGAAGCAGTGACCAGGTTGTGTTTATTGCGTGAAGTGGCATATCAAATAAAAACATATATATCTGAACGATATCGGTACCTAATTAGATGATGGTGAAACGGCAGAAGTGGAGCAAGTGAGACGAGGATTGTAATTTTTTTTTAATGTGTTGTGCTGCAGGTCTATATTACAGCTGATGATTTGAGTTAGACACAGAAAGCTGCAGTAACTCAGCGGGACACGCAGCATCTCTGGAGAGGAGGAATGGGTGCCGTTTTGGGTCGAGACCCTTCTTCAGACTGGGGATAAGGGAAACGATGTATAGACGGTGATGTGGAGAGAACAATGAATGAACGATATGCAAAAAAGTAACGATGATAAAGGAAATAGACCATTGTAAGCTGTTGTATTACCAGCCTTGTAATTTTGTATTCACTTCCATTCCACCTGCTCTAAATAACTCCAATCACATTTTGTCCTATGTTGTGCAGATCTGTCAACAGTTATGCTCGTGAGAAAAACTTCAATGTTTCTGATCTAGTGCTTGTGTCAACACAGCACTATGAGCAGCTGAAAACTTGTGATTCAAAGCGTTACTATTGGCATCTTCCTGCTCCCCTAATGTATCCATTCATCTGTGATACGTTAGATTATTGAGAGAATAATTGTAAATAAGTTTTTACAAAACTGACACATTTTGCCAGGGCTCGAAATTAACGGTTGTCCAGTTGCCAATGGCCACCTAAAGTCCCGCAGGCAATCTAACAGCCGTGTCATTTTACCCGGCTTGGCTCCCCCGCTCTCTCTCTCTCGCGCTCTCTCTCCGTCTCTGCTCACCATCCCCCTCCGGGCCGCCAACTCTCCGCTCTCTGGCCATTCCTCATCTGCTGGCACGGCCGGCCACTTTGCACATGCGCACCGCCATGGGCACTGGGCACTTTCTACCTCCCTTTGCATTGTGGGAGATCTGGCCGCTATTGCTATCCGGTCGCTGCCTCGCCGCAACCGCTGAAACCTAAGGCAGAATCACTCCCTGGAGCTGGAGTAACTCCCTGGAGTAACTCTTGCTTCTTGGTTTCCTGGTCCTCCAAAAATATTCCAAGTGGAATTTAAACTGGAGCAGGTTAAATTCAGCACTTCAGCTCCCCCTCCCATTCCAAAACCGACCTTTCGTCCTGGGTCTCCTCCATGGCCAGAGTGAAGCCCACCGTAAATTGGAGGAGCAGCACCTCATATTTCGCTTGTGTAGTTTACACCCCAGCGGTATGAACATTGACCTCCAATTTCAGGTAGTCCCTGCTTTCTCCTTCTTTCTCCTTCCCAGCTCTCCGACAGCTCGCTGTCTCGCCTCTTCCTTTCTTCTTCAAACCCCCATCCCCCACAGGAGGCCCAGGATAGAATGGTCGGATTCGGAATGGGAGGGGGGAGTTGAAGTGCTGAGCCACTGGGAGATCAGGGCCAAGCCCGCGCTTGGTCTCACCGCGGTTGATCATATGCTGAATAATCCAACCACATTTTTGTTCGGTAGTGGAAAGAAATAATAGAAATTGCATTCATTGCAATGTGTAAAAAGAGTTGAGATACTGTATTATAATTTTGCTGCATGTCATTGTGGTATATATCATCTTGATTGGTGAATATGCTTAGTTTGTGACTTTATTTGAAGCAGAAATAATATGTGAATGCTTCATTCAGCATAATTTCGACTGGTAACTACGCCCTTCGTCGGAGCACATTATCGCACGTGTCATGCAAACCGTCTTAAATGACCACCTAAACTGTCATTAGGCAACCTAAAATGCCACCTAGGTTGCCCGGCTGACAACAGGGGAAAAAAAATTAAGTGAGAGCCCTGATTGCAGTTGCTGGAATATTGACCATAAAACTGTTGGAGGAACTCAGCTGGTCAGGCAGTATTAGTGGAAGGGATTGGATTCACACTAGATAGCATCCTTACAGGGAATTATATAGATGTAGTTAGACAAAAGTGCTGAAGAAAATCAGCGGGCCGCAACCCTTCGGGCCGCAACACTTCTTCAAACACTATAGACGTAGTGTTGTCTAGGTAGCTGCGGGAGTTGGTGGGTTTGTGGTAGGTGGCAGTCAAGAGATCTGTCTTCTGAGATGGAGACAGAGAGATCAAGAAAGGGGAGAGAGCTGTGAAAGGTAGTCCAAGTGAATGTGAGGTCAGGGTGGAGGTTGGTGGTGCAGTTTATGAAATCAGACTTCTGCATGGATGCAAGAGGCAGTCCTGGTGCAGTCGTTGATGTAGTGGAAAAATTATGGAGTAGTGCCAGGGTGTGTTTCAATGTAGCAGTTCAAAAAGAGCTGTGGCCCATGCGGGTGCCAAACGCTGCACCTTTGATTTGAGAAAGTGAGAGGAATCAAAGGAAAAGTTGATGAGGTTAAAGATAAGCTCAGCTAAGTGGAGCACAAATGGCCGCAGGCCTTCCTAGTGACTAAAGGCGTTTGCTGGTGGGATAATGGTCATGTGTTGGTTATGTGGCAATGTCCACAAGCTGATTACAAGCCACGACAAGGAAGACGTCAGCCTGCCAGACCACAAAAGCAGCTTGGATGATGAGGGGGAAGTATTGTCATGGAAGGAAGTGGATCCATGGGAGAGGGGTGTGCAGGGTGGTGTTGGAGTGGCGTGGTCAGTGGCAAGAGAAGAGCGTCAGGGTGGGGGGAAAGGGGGGTGGCGACTTAGCCTGAAGGCAGCCGGGAAGTAATGAAATCCATCAGCTTTTGTGGTCTAGTTTAAAACATCAATCCAACTGCTGTTGATTTTTATTTAAAATATATCCTTGTATATCACTTCATTTAATCTTTAAAATTTGACCGCAATTTGTGGAAATCGTTCATCTGAGATGTTGGGGTGATAAATATGACCGTATAAAATTTGCCCATTTTTCATGGAAGTGCAAAGGAAAAGGATTTTGAGATGCTTTCAGAGGAAAAGGAGGTGAAGCCGTTTAAAGAAAACCTGGACAATGGACAGCTGAAGGCACAATGATTAAAAAAAGAAGTGACACAAGATATCAAAAATCCTCCTTTTGCAATTCCACAGCTGTGGAATGCTACCAGTCTTGTAACATGTTTGTTCCCCGAGTGTCATTGTCAAAAGTGGCCCCTCTTGTCATATCCCCAAATGGTGTCTGGATCTTCTGGTTATAGTAATGCAAAAACATTGTCAATAAAGTACTAATGAGCTACTTTATGTAGCACATGCTAACATGCACTCGCTAGAATTTAGAAGATTGAGGGGGGGATCTTATAGAAACTTATAAAATTCTTAAGGGGTTGGACAGGCTGGATGCAGGAAGATTATTCCCGATGTTGGGGAAGTCCAGAACAAGGGGTCACGGTCTAAGGATAAGGGGGAAATCTTTTAGGACCGAGATGAGAAAAACATTTTTCACACAGAGTGGTGAATCTCTGGAATTCTCTGCCACAGAAGATAGTTGAGGCCAGTTCATTGGCTATATTTAAGATGGAATTAATGTGGCCCTTGTGGCTGAGGGGATCAGGGGATATGGAGAGAAGGCAGGTACGGGATACTGAGTTGGATGATCAGCCATGATCATATTGAATGGCGGTGCAGGCTCGAAGGGCCGAATGGCCTACTCCTGTACCTATTTTCTATGTTTCTATAAAGAGCAAATAGAATTCAAACCAAAACCGTGCATAGGGCTAGAATTGATATGTACTTAATAGGCTGATTGCAATAGATGCTGAAATAGGATTACTATAAGATAGGATTACTATTAGAATTGAGACAGAGGGAAGGGATTGTCGGTTCACCTGGTTGCCTGTAGCATTATTTAAGAATGCTTGTCATTTTTTGGAGGGAGGGAGTGTATTGTGTGTCAAATTAACATGCTAATGAATTCTGAGAGTCAGATGTTTGCAGGTGATGGCCGGCTTTTTTGTTAATAGTATAAAGAGAACTTGATACCATCTGTTCACTATCCAGCAACCCGTATTGTTCAAATTTCCTGAAATAACTCAACGATAAACACAAAAGAATCACTTGAATTTTTCCTTCACTACTGCCATCTGTCACTGACCACCTTCATCCACCAGAAAGATAGAAATTAGAGACGTTGGTTTCTGTATAATGCCCATACCCCCTCTATGAAAATGCATGCTATATTGCTTGAGTCTCAACTATTGCTCTTGAGTAAACTGGTGCACTAATGCAGCTAATTTCTGAAATATGTCACAGTATATCTTCCCATTAGATTCACTTAAGTTCAAATGTTTAACCTTTATAATACTTTCATGCAATTTGTTTCTTTCAGTATGCCGACTGACATGCTAAATTTGAATAATTTGTGGTGAAATGCTATGGGGGGGAGAGGATGGGGAGGGTGGATGGGATGAGTGAAGAATTGAATGAAGAATTTAAATAGAGTCTCCATTTGTTGCTAAAATTCCATACAAATTATATACCTACAATGAAGTGAAGTTCGAAGTAGCGTTGCTTAAGAATTACTGCCTGCACTTTGAAGCTGAACGATTTTTGTTTTACTTACAATGGATTTTGTTATCTATCTCAGTTGTTTTTATCATGGTAAGGCATTTGCTTACAGGGAAGGGATGTAAAAAAATGTCTTAACTTTGTTATGTCATTATTGTAAATCATAATTGGCCTGATTAAAAGTGTAACAGCCTGACTTTCAAGCGGGATGGCTGGAAGATTGCCATGAGAACAAAATTAAACAAAAACAGCCGATGTGGATTGCAGATTTTATAATATTTCCTAAATATGAAAGAGCAATAACCTTCAAATTGACATGTTAAAAAGTATGCGATTTAGTAGCTTACAATCAGAATCAGATTTTATTCGGCAAGTATGTTTTACAACATACGAGGAATTTCACTGGCCAGGTCAGTCATACAATTAAAAGCAACAGATCACTTGATACACATTTTAACATGTACATCCACCACAGTGACTCCTACACATTCCTCACTGTGATGGAAGGCAAAATAAAGTTAAAGTCCTTTTCCTTAGTTCTTCCTCGGTCGTGGGCCTCGAGCTCCCTTTGAAGGGACGGTCTTGACTCCCGTAGCCGGTGGCGTTTGGGCTCTCCGCGTTGAGGCGATCCGCTCCCACATCGGGGGATGTCAGTTCCCCCATGCCAGGCGATCGAACCTCGCATCGGGGCTGGACAAACCTTCTGCGGCGTTGGAGTTCCCGACTAGCCTCACCCGAGACTGCGAGCCCTTGGTGTTGATTCAGCGGTGGGAGCGATCCCAAGCAAGGGACCAGCTCCGATGGTTAGTCCGCACCCCGCGGTGGGGCTCACACCAGTCTGAGGAGGCTTCCAGCTCCATCGATCGAAGGCCGCAGAGACCGGAGAATGTGATCCGAAAAATGATCACATCTCCGGGAAGGTAGGAACCTGAAAAAAAGTTTCCCCCGCTCCTCCCTCCCCCAAAACAAACTGAGCAACATTAAAACACACTTTCAACAAACGCTAAAAATAAAAAAGATGAAAAAACGAACAGACTGCCGGCAGGGCGGCCATCTCCCCCGGTGCCCAGTGGTGGTCAGCACCATGAGTTAGAACTGGAGGTGAATGAAATACTCTTTTTGTAAAAATTCACCACTCTTTGCTTTTTCTTTTACTGACAAAAGGTAGAATTCCTTTAAGGTTTGACACTGCCAGGTGATCGGTGTAGCTGTGAAGTGGCAGCTTGGATATTTTCATCCAGCTGCTGTGAGGAACTGCACAGTTACCATTTCAGCATATGGCTCTGGTTGTAAACCATCATTGGGCTGTCTTTAAAAGTATTTTTAGCATCTTTCATAACTTTATTTTAGATGTTTCACTCCGATATTAGAACCATGCAGCACAAGCTTAGCATGGCAAAAAGTAAATTCCAACGGAGTAATTATGTGGTGAAAGTCTCACAACATCGTTATGTGTTCAACCAAGACTGCGAAAAACATCATATATTCTAGAATGATTTGCAGGCCAATTTCCTGTTGGCCCAATTTCACCCAAAAATGGTTGTTAATGTAATAGAATGGGAATTTGTCCATATGAACAGGAACTAATGGATGCAATCTCCTGGCTCAATTTTACAATAGAGGCATTTAAAAAAAAAAAACACAATTATTGCTTTGCTCAATACAGCTTTTCATAGTTCATGGATCTTTATGAATTGATATAACAAGGTAATGCCATGCAAATTGATCTGTATCTAATTTGTTACTCTGCCGTAAGTCACAGTGAAAGGAATATGCAAAGAATTTAAGACCAGTTATTTATGGAATCTTTTGCTCATGTAATTTACCACTCTGTTTTTTGACCATTTCATTGGCAGAGCCACTGCGCAGCAGCATTGCTGTTAGGCACTCATTGTTTCTAATCTCATTGGGTTAGGATACTTAAAATGGAGTGGGGGTGGCGTACCCCGAGTGTTGTCTGTCTTAAAAGACCAGGGAGAGTGTGTTTAATCTTGGCTGCGTTGCTCTTCCTTTCAGTGGGAATGGATAAATCTGGTTGGGTGATATTTGACATTCACGAGGTCGGTGCCAATGCTCGAGCACCATTTACACCTAAACTTGTTTTACTCTTGCAGTCCCATTAACCTCCCCCACAACTCAGCTACATGCTCAGGGTATTCGCAATAGCCAATCAATTCCCCAAGTCACACATTTTCAGTGTTCATTTCCAAATCCTTTGTACCGTCTTTTTGAGTTTTGAAATATTTTCCTCATCTTTCCTGTAATCCTACTATACCTTCAGTTATTTTGCCCCTGATTTTCAGATCCATTGGTGAAGGAAATGATCTCCTTGTTTATTCCATCTAGTCTTATATATCTAAACCCTCCAATTTTGTTTCCCCATGGCCTTCTCTGTTGCACAAAAGAAAACCCTGGTTTATCCAAATATTCTTCAAAACAGTACATGTTTGTGTCATCTATAAACAGCTTTATCATTTAAATACTTAATAACTGAGCCCTGTTGTACTTTCCTTGTAACAACTGTAAAGTCTCAAAAGTAATTATGAGCCATTGTTCTTCCTGGTACTGAGCCAATTTTGGATCAGATGTGCCATTTTTTCTTGGTTCCCATGGGTTTATTCTCTCATGTAGAGAGGATAAGCCCTGTTAAAACCTTGGTAAAATTTATGCAGATGACCATTTATGCTTTGCCCAAATTGCCCTTCTTAATTCAAGTCAGACACAACCTTCACACAACACAGTAATGTTCATGATAAATCTGCAATTTGATACTGTAAATTGAAGAGGATTATAATAATTTGCCAGGGCCAAAGTCAATTTCATTGACGTTTTGTTTTCTGTGTGTTTTTTAATAACATAACAGTACAATGTTACCACAAAATTGAAAAATTGTGATCAGCCTCTGCCTCAACCTCTACGTAGCATGCCTATTTAAGGGCTGTTTAAAGTAATTGTTTTACATATTAAAGTGTGGTTGATGTGTGTAGGAAGGAACTACAGATGCTGGTTTAAACTGAAGATAGACTCAAAAAGCAGGAGTAACTCACCGGGTCCAACAGCAACTCTGGAGAAAAGGAATAGGTGATGTTTCGGGTTGAGACCCTTCTTCAGGTCTGAAGATATCTATCTTTTGTTGAAGTGTGTATTGTGGCTGTCCTCAGATACCCATGTTATATTCTAGCGGTATGCTTGTTGTTCCATATTCCAGCATCTGTGGTCTCATACGTCTACCTTATTGAGGATGCTGTGTATTTCATATGGATCTGGTAATTTATCTGTTTTAAAGGTGATCACCCCTTCGATATTACCTCTTATTTACCCATCCAATATTTCTAACTCAATTGCTTTAAGTATTACACCAGAATCATTCCCACTCTTTTGTGAAGACAGTTGTAAAACATTCACAAGGAACTTCGCACATGTACACTGTCTCCACACACAGGTTATATTTTGGATCCTTAATAAACAAATACTGTCGTCTTGGGTAGACACAATGCTGGAGTAACTCAGCGGGACAGGCAGCATCGCTGGACAGAAGGAATGGGTGACATTTCGGGTCGAGACCCTTCTTCAGATTGATGTCAGGGGAGTGGTCAGGACAAAGATAGAATGTAGTCGGAGACAGTAAGATCTGTCGTCCGGGGTTATCCTCGTTCTTTATGTATTTAAAAGATATATTTTGGATTTTCTTTGATCTTATTTGTTAATACTTCCTATAATCGCTCCTTTTTCAATTTCGCTTTTATTTTTACTCCTACACTTTTTATTCCAATCTCTATGATTAGTTTCTGATTTCAGTTTTAACTTCTGCTACTCCTATTGCTAGTAAGTAGTAGGTTAATAATTTGGATATGTTAGTGTGGGGGGTGGGGGGGGGGGGAGGATATATACCATTAAGATATTTTGATTATGACTTGATGTGTTACTAATTTGGGAGGAGTTTTAGCGATTCTTGAAATATGCCATAGCTGTAGAGAAATGTATAATTGTGGTGTTGTGAAAGGAGTGCTGCATTCCATAGCTGCAGAAATATTCAAGAGGAGCAAAATGCAGTGAATACGTTCACAGGAAAAATAGACTGTTCATCTCATTTTTAAAAGTATTATGTTATAATTACAAAATGCTTTAATCTTTTGCTATGTTGCTCTTTGATGTTTCTACTATGCTATTAATATATTTAATTGCTTTGTGCTTTGGTGCCGTGTTTAGGTATATTGTTGTGTGTACTGAGATTTAGTGAAAAGCTTTGTTTTGCATGCTAACCAACCAGATCAGACATACTGATATACAGATAGGTCTGAAGAAGTCTCGACCCAAAATATCATCCATTCCTTCTCTCCAGAGATGCTGCTTGTTCCGCCGAGTTTCTGCAGCACTTTGTGTCTACCTTCGATTTAAACCAGCATCTGCAGTTCTTTCCAACACAGATCAGCTATACCATACATAATAACAATCAAGTACAATACATCCACAATTTTTATTCTTTCTTGTATGCAGAATTAGTATGAAATGTAATTGGCTTGGATTTTTTGAGTCCTTACATTTCGCAGTTTCCTAAAGGATCATGATTCTATTTTTTGAACACTTTACCCCTATCAAACAGCAGGGGAGATATTTGCTATATTAAAAACATTATATAAAGGGAGGTTTGAAAGCAAACAACCAGAGGAACTCAGTGGAACAAGCAGCATCTGTGGAGGGAAATGGCCAGATGTCATTCTGGGTTAGAACCGTTCTTCAGATCCTTTGCATTATTTAAATAGAAATTGTTTTAAAAATGACAATATTATAAAGCATCTATGTGCAGAAATATTTCACCCTGAGAAGTATGAGTAAGAAGTGAGCAAATTAGGTGTTTCCAAAATGATGGGTTGTGATGGGGAAAGTAGTAGTATGGAAGTAAAAAAAAAACATTTTCATAGGGTTGTTGGGATCTGGGTTGTACAGTAGAATTTAGAGACCTGGCAACCTGGTAGGCCCATGTTAAGTATAATGTTCGGGCTTGACTTGACCTTGCTCAGGTACAGCCACCTCTTTGTAAACAAATTGTTGCTGCTTAACATTGTCACTCGCTGATGTTATGCCATGTCTTATAGAAGCAGCATCCCCTAACTATAAGAGACAAATATGTCAAAAAGATTTGACTGTACTTATAGGCACTTGCACATAGATCAAGGCTTGTGATCTGTTGCTTCTGATGTTAAGGGGGAATGTTGCTCAAGGGCATCTGTTTGAGAAATGTTTGCAATGAAACAATAACTGGGCCCAAAATACTAGGGTACATGCAAGAATGCAGTTAATGTTTTTTAATCAATTATTTTTGCATGTTTACAGTTCACATGTAGTGTAACCTAATTTCAAAATCATAGGCTTGTGTTATGTAAACCCATTAAGTTGACAAAACAGAAATTGTGGAAAAAGATAACTGTACAGCCTGAAGAAGAGTGTCAACCTGAAACGTTACCCAATTCCTTCTCTCCAGAGATGCTGCCTGTCACACTGAGTTACTCCAGCATTTTCTATCTATCGTGAGAGCATGTTGTTTTTGTGTACCAAAACATTATTGCTGTCAATGAGATTTAATTGCCATAGGAAACTAATAACATCTAAACTTATCCATATAATCATAGAGTTTGCCTGATGAGAGTGTAACAGAACCAACCTAAACGTATTAGGTAGGGCAATAAACTAACTTTGATTGTATAAAAATGTTTTTTAATTTTGTGCCTCTCATGGAAAGCTGATACCAGAAAGGGAGTCAGACAGGTATTTGATACAGAACTTGTAGATGTATTTGTGACACCTCCCAGGCGATAGCACAATTGCAGTGAGTTGATTGGGTTTGTGCCCTTTAAATTTCTATAATTGAGAAAAATGTGCATCAAAGAGGAATCTAATTGGAGTAAAATTTAAATGCAGAGTAGAAAATGAAATGAAAGAGAAAGGACTGTAATAGGTGGAGTGGGGAAGTAACAGAACAGAAGATTAGAGAACGAGACCCCATATTTCTGGGCCTCTGAAAATGATCTCCAAATTGCCATAAATTCAGATGTTTGTTGTCATATACAGCAGGGCACAATTACATTCTTAGTTTGCATGAAGCTCATAAAGTAACAATTAAAACATAATTGCAATCAAGCCACCCACAGTGTACAGATACAGGATAAAGGGAATAATGTTTAGTGCAAGATAAAGTTCGATTAAAGATCACCCGAGGGTCTCCAATGAGGTATATGGTAGCTTGGGATCCCTCTCCAGTTTTTGATAGGATTGTCCAGTGGCCTGATATCAGCTGAGAGGAAACTGTCCCTGAATCTGGAGGTATGCGTTTTCATTCTGTTCCATTCTGATGGGGGAGGGGAAAAGAGGTAGTGTCCGTGGTGAGACTCGTCCTTGCAGAGGCATTGTGCAAGGACTGGTGGCCTTGCAGGGGCAGTGTGAAATAAGGATGGAGTCAATGGAAGGGAGGATGGTTTGCGTGATAGTCTGGACTGTGGCCACAATTCTCTGCAATTTCATGAGGTCTTGGATGGAGCTGTGCCCAAACCATGCTCCGCTTTCTACGGCACATCTGTAGCAGTCGGTGGGGACATGATGAACTTCCTAAGCCTTCTAAGGGAGTAGAGTCACTGGTGTGCTTTCTTGGCCATTGCTTCACTCTGGCCAGTCTAGGACAAGTTGCTGGTGATATTACTTCTAGGAACTTGAAGCTTTCAACCATCTCTACTTTAGCGCCATCAATATCTACAGGGGTATGTGTACTGCTTTGCTTTCTGAAGTCGATCACTATCTCCTTTGTCTTGCTGACATTGAGAGAAAGGTTGTCGTCTCCACTCCAGGTTGTGAGGTACTCAATCACCTTCCTGTACTCCATCTTGTCATTATTTGATATCCGGCTCACTGCGGTGGTGTCGTCCGCGAAGTGTCGTGGGTGTATACGCAGTAAAGGAGGCTGAGAACGCATACCGTGGAGCACCAATGTTGAGGATTATCGTAGAGGATGGACACAAAAAGCTGGAGTAACTCAGCGGACAGGCAGGGTTCTCTGGAAAGAAGGATTGGGTGACATTTCAGGTTGAGACCCTTCTTCAGACGATGGTTTGTCACCTATCCTCACTCTGATCCAGTTGCAAAGATGAGTGCTGACCCTAGGTTCCACAGGTTTGGAGGTGAGCTTGGATGGGACAATGAAATTGAAACCAGTGCTTCTTACAGTGAAAAGTATTTGATTTTAGTCACCAAGGGAGAAATGTATCAGTATGTCAATGATGTTTACTGTTTATAGACACACAAAGCTGGAGTAACAGCGGGTTGTCTTACAGCATCTCTGGAGAAAAGGAATAGGTGATGTTTCGGGTCAAGACCCTTAAGTTGATTTTGTTCAGAGCAAAATTTGCACATTTGCATGTTTTCATCATTTTTATTAAAGAATATCTTTTAAGAAAATCATTTTCATTCCCTTCCTCCATAACCTCCAGACCAAAATTGTGCCGATAAACATCGTTTACCTGTTTGCTCTGATCCTCTGTAAAATAAATGTCATTTAAATCTCTTTGAAGTGACTAGTTGATGTTTTCTTGTGAAGGGGACTAGGTGGGGTGTCTGTGCTACATCCAGGCATTTGTGAATGAAACTAACAATGGGCTCATTGTAGGAATGATGGCCCAATGGTGATTTCTATGAAATCAACTAAGTTGGGAAATTACTTTCAGCTTTGAAGAAAGATATTTCTTGGTATCATTAGCACATCCTCTGGCACTATAAGAACCCTATTATAGTTTTATTTAGTTTGTATTTAGGAATATAAAAATAAATATGGTACCATTTCACAAAACAAAGGTTCTTTTTCATTGCTACTATTTGCCACTTTTCTCCACTTTCTGTATACCTCCAGCATTCCACGTACCAAGCACTTTGACAAACCTTTCCTTTTTAAGTAGAGTGAGTGGGATGACAAATTTTGACCTGGTGTTTGATCTTGTGGGATCACACTTATCCTATTGTGCTGTGTAACACGAGATTGAGGAAGTTTGCAGATCTTTTTACGCATTCAATTTTTAAGCATGATTAGTTGATTCTGACACTAAATGCAATAGCTCCGAATGTATTTAAGTAATTTTATTTAATAGAGAGCTCTAGTCCATGGCTCTTGCACTAGACAGCAGAAGGTGGTCATTTTCATGGTGCATAAAGTTTATAAATTTCAGCATGGAATGAAATTGAAATCAATGCTGCTGTGCTGCTTGATGGAACTCCAAGTTTTCCCATGTAGGATGAGTGCTTGATTCTTATGAATGTGTCTGTCATTTCTCAACTATTGCACAGTAAAAGGTTACAAGTAAACCAACTGTTAAGCTAGGAAATGTTGCAAGGATAAAGATGTAATCTAGAAAAAACAATTTGCCCGGGGGGGGGGGGGGGGGGGGAAAGGAGTTGGTTTTATTACCCATCATGAATTGAAAATGTTTCAAATGCTTTATGGCCAATAAAGTATTTTTGCAAGTGTTATTGTATTGTAGGAAGCACATCAACCAAATTGTGGACAGACTATTCACCAGATAATGTATTTTTGTATTGATTTAGGGAATCAATAACAATACAACTTAATTTTGGTTTACGGGTTAACCATGTAATTTATTGCGGTGTTATAACTAGGTGATTTACCATTTGTGATGGTAACCAGTTATGATTCCTTGGATAAATTGTTCAATATAAAAACTAAAAAGTCCTCTAGGACTTTGCTTCTGCCTGTTTTGGTGCACTGTCTCGCGATAATCCATGGAGAACATGGGCAACTACCTTTTAATACAACCTTTCACTTCACCCCGATTTGTATCAAGATTCAAGAGAGTTTATTGTCATGTGTCCCAGATAGGACAATTAAATTATTGCTTTGCTTCAGCACAACAGAATATAGAAGGTATTAATACAGAACAGAACAGTGTGTCCATATACCATTGTATAAATATATACACACATGAATACATAAAACGGAGGTGTAAATAAACAGATAATGGGCTATTTTACTTCGGAGTCACGTGAGTGACTACGTGAAGAAGCCCCGCCAGGCGCATGCTCGGCATTACGTCGACGCATGTGGCACCGACGGGGTGGAGAGCGCAGCTCCTACCAGCGGTAAGTTTAACCCGCAGGTAAGTCACTGTTGAACTTTCTTGCTAGTGTTTTTAAACTCTGTAAGTCTGCAGAGCCAGCTAGAGTGCTGATGTATTTTGAAACAATTAAAAAAACTCTGTAACTCTGGCTCGAAATACGGAGCCAGCAAGAGTGAAAAGTATTTAAAACTGCGATAAATGAATACGCTGGAACCGCAGTTTCCGATTTAGATCAAATCAGGAGATAAGGGCTGCTTCAAAAGCCCGCTCCCGCTATTTACCGCTATTTAGGTCGGGTTTGGAGATAACGGCTGCGCTAAATGCCGGCTCCAAATACCCACTAATTGTAAAATAAAGTCTGCTCTGAGTATATGTTACCAGATGCAGTTTTCTTTATGGAAATGTATATAACCCTGTGTGATACTGAGGTTAATACAAATATTCTGCAAGCAGAATGTGCCTGTCAGAATTACAATTTTAAACATATATGGTTTATGCACAAATACAAAACAGTAAAGAATTAACTCTCCTCCAAGGGAGGACAAGAATGTGGGGAGGCTGGAAATAGAGAAAATGCTCCACACTTGACTTAGTTAAGGGTTCTAAGACCCATTTATGTCTTTCTGTAAGGCAGGCTCCGAAGGAGTTTCCATACGCTGAGTATGGTGCCTATGAAAATGGGATTCTGATTCTCCAGTACCTTGGTTAGGTCTGGATGAGGTCCCTAGAGCACGATAAAAGCTCCAAACTCTAATCAGTCAAGGACTCTAAAGACCTAAGGCAGGCTCCGAAGGAGTTTCCATACACTGAGTATGGTGCCTATGAAGAATGAGAATCTCGTTCACCAGTGCCTTGCATAGGTCTGGATGAAGTCTCCCTAGAGCAAGACTCGGGAGTACCAGGGCAGGATGAAACTGACCCTGAAGCTGGTGTCCCTACCTATGTGTATACACCAGAGCACAATAGAAATGCTCCGGGTGTTCCCGATGTAGCACCAAGTTTTGCTATATCGGTATGGACTGGTGAGGCTATGGATGAACCTGACGGCCAACATTATTTGGTTTCTCACCTACTCCAAGAAACTGTTATGACTGAAACAGTAAAAAATATATAAAACACCCGTCTATTGTGCCTCGCTCAGGGTGCCAACAGTAACTCAGTAATTGGGCACCCATGAGTGTAACAATGTGAGGACAGGAAATGTGTTCCAGCATGTCCTCTAGCTGATATTCAGTTGGCATCACTGCATTTGGGGAAGACATACATGGGTCGATAATGTCCAATACTTTTAAGACATGCGTGCGTTACTCTGCAATGCATATTCAAACCCAATTGTATGATGAAAATTGCCATTTGGCTAACATTATACCCAAAAAATGCAGGATTATGTGGGCAAGCTATAACCAGATTTACGATTGATGAAAAACTGCCCAAACAATTAAGGATATTTGCCTTATAAAACTTCTCATCGCTGCTTTGAGAAAACAAACAGGTTGAATAAGAACCCCTATATTAAGAGAAGGGATCTTCTGGTTCATTTACGGAAGTACAGAAACGTCATTCCATCACACATGGAATTTCTGGGAAACAACCTCTGGTTGGTTGTAAGATTACAATTGTTTTGTAATTCTGCATTAAATCTGATCTGCTTGGTGTTTGAATGTACCAGGAATTCGTCAGGTAGAGTTAATATATCCCAAACACAAGTATGGGGGTTGCAGAGTCATTCTGGGACTCACAAACTTAAATTTATAGTTCAGTATAGGCATTTAAAAAAGTACACTTCAACACTGTAACAAAGTTGTTATCACAAGGCTGCTATATGGCTATTATTAGACCTAAAAAAGATGCCTTATTATTCAGGTACTTAAATTAATTGGATGGGAAGGAATTACCTAATGGGTTAAATTCAGCCCTCAGATTTCTCACACAATTATTGAAACCAGCACTGGTGTTAATGAGGGCTCAGAATCACATTGTAATGACTTCTCGCGGGGATATGTTAATTGTAAATGGGAGACAGCTGAAGAACTGGGTTCAGCAACCATAAGCCTATTGAAAGGCTAAGGTTGTGTACATCCAAACAACATGTAAGTTACAGGCATCCCAAACAATTGATTATTTGGGGTTTATCATTAATACAGTTGATATGTCAGTAACTTTACCAACAATTAAGGTTGGGGATGTTACAAAAGCCTGTACTTGTCTTGGTAAAAAAACATTATCCTACCATCCAAGAAATAGCTACGGTTACTGGTAAAGTGATAGCAGCATTCCTGCTGTCGAATTGGGACCTCTGCATGATCAAAGTCTGCAAAGACCAGAGAATAAGCGTAAAAGCGTGCAGGTCATTGATTAGGTCCATGCAGTTACCAACTTAAAAAGGTTGAGCTGAATTGTAATGATGTATTTTCAATGTTGCACAAGTTATTAGAAGTAAAAATGTGCTTGTTCAGCAGTCTTCAGTGGTATTACAGACTGATGGGAGTGCTCTCGAATGGGGAGCCAAGGACAGCGACACCAGTTGTGGTGGTCGATGGACTGTCCAAGATGATTTAATTCTCCAAACACATGGTATGAATTATTTAGCGTTATTGGGGGCATTTTATGCATTGATAGCTGCTTGTTCTACAATAAAGAACTTACATGTTCAATTACGAGTAGACAATACCACAGCTGTGGGAGAAGACAATATTGTGGTAAGACAACAGATCACAAAAGTTCAATGACAATACAGAATGAATGTTAAAATTCAAAAAGTTTCAAGTAGATTGTCATGAGCACCAAATGTTGATCTGTTGTGTCTGGATTAAATCTCCAGTGGTCTATATGTGTTTTGTGGGAGCCAGATCCAGGAGCATTAGCGGTGGATGCATTCTCGCTACATTGGGGAAGTATAGTCTTTTATGTTTTCCCCATTTTGCCAGATTAGGCAATGTGTCACCAAAATAGAACAAGTCTCCGCCGAAGGCGTTTGGTGGTTCCAAACTGGTATTGATTCTCGGCCTTTTGGCTAAGATCAAGTGTAGTATCTGTTCTTATCAGTTAATATCTGATACGTCCCTTATCTAGGGACCATTACTACACAGCCATTGTTCCCATTGGTGCTCAGAATGATGATTCAGACATTCATGACAAATCCCAGGTGCAGTAATTGTTGGTACATCCAGTAACAGCAGAAGTCATCCATTACCTGACCGTATTAATTGTTAATCTGCAGGTTCTGATGGAATGTTGGATAGGACCATGGATGTCATAACTGCAGCTTGGAAAGAGAGCACTAAGAAACAATATATGTTTAATATAAGGAATGGGAAATTTTTGGTATACAGTCGGATATATTTTATCATACTGTAAACAAATCGGATGTATTGGAGTTCCTTGCTATGTTGCACCTGAGTTACAGTACCATTAATGGAGCTCAGAGTGCTTTGTCCTCCTATTTAGGACAATTTTCAGAACAACAATTTATCAGGTCTCATCCGTTAATATCCCGATTTATGAGAGGTATTTTAATAAAATCCTACCAAACCCAGATATATAGAAATCTGGGATGTCAGTATAGTTCTCACATTGCTTCGGCAATGGACTCCAATTACATCACTGTCTTTTCAGAAGTTAATATTTAAAGTAGTTATGCTCATGCCATTAATATCAGCACAATGAGTACAAACATTACAAATGTTGCGGTTAGATTGTATGCAGTTGTCTGTAGATAAAATAACGTTTTATGTCAATGATCTAAGCAAGCAAAGCAAGCCAAGAAAGGCTGGAACCAATGTAATCTTTAAGACGTACTCTGTCAACTAAACATTGTGTGTGGTTAAGCATCTGACTTAATATATATTGAATTAAGAGTCTCCGAGATTGTGAGACACCAATGTTCATTACCCACAAGAAACATATAAAAAAAAGTGACAGTACAAACTTTTTCTAGATGGATAAACAGGTTCTGGATTAACTGGAGTAGACACTGGTGTGTTTAAATCTCACTCCACAAGGGCAGTATCAAGGTCCACGGCGAAGGTGCAGGACGTGCCCCTCGACCAAATTCTGGAGACCACAGGATGGTTTAAAGAAGAAACTTTTCTAGATTTTATGATAAACCTGTTGTTACAGTGCCAGGGTTGCACATGCTGTGTTGGGTTCTGTTCAAATTGTTTGCTTTGTTGCATATCATTTGTTGTTATTTCCCCGGGATGGAGGGGTTATTACTTTTTTGTTGTTATTAAAATATTAAAATTTACTGCATAATTTCAAGCAATATATATTTACTCACTACTGTGTAAACTGAAGCAGTGTGTCGTATGGAATGATCTACGGCATGAAATCACAGAGCTTTGAAATCTTCACGTAGTAACTCGCGTGACTCCGAAGTAAAATAGTAAGATTAAACGAGAACTTACCTGTTCGAGGTTTGATCTTTATTTTATGAGGAGTTATGATGAGGGATTACATGCCCTCCGCTCCCGACCCTCATAATCTAAATGATCATCTGGTAGTTCTAGTCTTTGTGAGCCTTACTATCTTACTACGGCTATTGGTTCTGTGTTTTTCACGCCGCTGCTTTGAAGTATGCCGAGCATGTGCCTGGCGGGGCGTCTTCTCGTAATCCCTCATCGTAACTCCTCATAAAATAAAGATCAAACTTCGAACAGGTAATTTCTCGTTTAATCTTACTATTAATGTTCAGAGTTTTGTTTGAGTTGAGTTCAATAGCCTGATGGCTGTGGGGAAGAAGCTATTTCTGAACCTAGACGTTGCGGTCTTCAGGCTCCTGAACCTTCTACCTGAAGGTAGCGGGGAGATGAGTGTGCGGCCAGGATGATGCTTGATGATGCTGCCAGCCTTTTTGAGGCAGCGACTGCAATAGATCCCCTCGATGGTAGGGAGGTCAGATGATGGACTGGGCAGTGTTTACTACTTGTAGTCTTTTTTGCACCTGGGCACTCAAGTTGCCGAACCAAGCCACGATGCAACCGGTCAGCATGCTCTCTACTGTGCACCTGTAGAAGTTAGAGGGAGTTTTCCTTGACATACCGACTCTCCGTAATCTTCTCAGGAAGTAGAGGCGCTGATGTGCTTTCATTATAATAGTATCAGTGTTCTTGGACCAGGAGAGATCTTCAGACAGTCCCTTGAAAATAAAGTGGAGGACTTAAGGGGAAGACTACTTTATCAAAGGGAGCTGAGGGAATGCTCTGTGTTCTGTTTCACAGAGACATGGCTCACCCCCAGCTCCCCAGACTCAGCGGTCCAGCCTGATGGGTTCTCCATCCACCATATGGACTGTACGCAGGCATCTGGGAAAGAGAGAGGAGGGGGCGTCTGCCTCATAGTCAACTCTGCGTGGCGCTCAGACATGGCAGTCCTGTACAACTCCTGCTCTCCACACCTCGAACATCTGACCAGTGAACTGCCGTCCCTTCTACCCTCCGAGGGAATTCACCTCCATCCTGACCGCGGTCTACATCCCACCCCAGGCAGACGTCCGTCTGGCACTGGAGGAGCTGCACACTGTGGTCAACAAACACCAGATGTCTTACCCCGAGGCATTTACCACCATAGCTGGGGACTTCAATAAAGCAAACCTTACAAAATCACTCCTTAACTTTCACCAACATGTCTCCTGCTGCACCAGAGGACCAAACGCCCTCGACCACTGCTACACCATCATCAAGAATGCCTATCGCTCCACTTCGGTAAATCCGACTATACCGCGGTGCTGCTTCATCCTGCCTGTAGGAAGAATTACTATTCTATTAACATCAAAATTTGAGACGGTGGGGTTCTACTGCTTTAAAAAGTCCAGCTCGATAAAAGTATTATTCAAGACTTCCATGCTATCCCCACGTTATCCCCATGTATTCTTGTAGGTAGTTAGCATTGTCTACAATCTCTTTTCATCTCCTTTTTAATCATATTTTGCTATCTCTTGATGTTGGATTGCTGAGATGCAGTCACATGTTCTTGTCATATGTCACTGTTGTTCATTACTAATTAAAGCAGCATTCAAGAAACTTTGGCATGGGCATCTTCTTGTAGGTTCTGCTTCATTCGATGTTGCCATCATAATATTTGTAACTTGCCAGGATGATCTAAATCTACATTTTTATTTCCAGTTAATGATGCTGTTCTTTTGAGGCTCGTGATTTTAAAGAGGAAATAGTTTTCAAATAGGGCCCTGTCTGCTCATAGAGCTCAAATTGTTCTTCAAATATCTGCACTTTCCACTGCTGTAAATAATTCATTTCAACTTGATTGATCGCCAACGCATAGGAAAACTAACACTAATCATTAGGGTTCTTAATGGAACTTTAGAGCTGAACTACTACTTCTGTTCATCTGAAATATTTTAATGAACACTGAGCATTTCCGGCATTGTTTGGTTTTATTTCGGATTTCTAATTATTTGCTGTCATTTTATTTTGTGTTTGCCTCATTGTGCAGTAATGATGCAACCATAATGGTAGTACAAGAGCTTGCTCTTCCAGGGTTCTATTTTGCAGGCACATTTGGTTTTCCAATAAATGGAGCAATAAAGTGTATTTTAAATGCAGGATAGATTTGGTCGAGCATCTTTATTAGAAACTTGGCATAATTGACAGCAACAAATAATTGGAATTGAGAATAATGATAAAATACATCTGTGCAATGGTGTAGGAATGCATTCCATTACTCTATTTCACTACTGGAGTTTATCAAATCTGCCCAATGTTGCAAGCTCCTACCTCAATTCCCTGATCGCTTTGACAACTGTTGCACTCCGAGGATGACAACCAGATAGATATTTATTTGTTCGTACAGTTTCTTCTTAATTGTAATTGTAAATCTCTACAAAGTGGGTGCAGCTTTATGCCTAGATTGTAGATGTACAAAGATTCCTGAGAAGCTGAAATCAATACTTTTGACAAGCCACTATCCTTTTGATTTCAGAATACATCAGACTACACATTTATATGTTTCTACAGCCTGTTTGGAGAAGTAAAGTCATTAGTCCAGACAAAATTGAGTGTGTTAGCTAATGACCTGAAAATTCTGTTCATGCTCTTGGTTCCCATCCCCTACAGATAAGTGCATATAATTAATAAATGTGAGGGTGTTGTGGATTGTTTCCCCATACCACATTAAGTTTGGTATCCCAGCTCCCAAGAAATATTACTTCCTGGGATCAGGTGGGGTGTAGACGAATGCACTCTCTCTTTGCTATCTACAAGCTGATCTAACCAACAGGTTAGTTTTTTCGGTCAGATAGCTGCAGTTTCTATGTAGGTTGTCGGATAATAGTGAGTCAGTTATTTTTTTTAAAACTTGATTCTTTGTTTGGGGGGAACATATTAGTGCTTATGTTATACAAGCAGCATAGATGGGGAAATCTGATTTATGCCACAAAATGGCCATTCGGCCCACTACATGCATGCTGGTAAGTAATGGAAGTAATCTTACTTTCCGGTTCATTTTCCAATTGTCTTTTAGTTTATGGCTCTTCATGTACTCATTTGGTTATTTAAAAATATAAATAAATTGTGGGGGGCTGCAAACCCCAAGTAGAAAACATCAGCCCAACCGTTCTTATCATAATCCTTAAGGCCCAGCAAAATCCTAGATTTTCCCTGAACCTTTGGGAATTTGAGTCATTTTTGAAAATGTTATATGTTTATGAATCGAATAATACTATCTAAAACAGTACAGATTATTACACCTGCCATGAAAGAAAAAAAAAGTCTACTAATGTTTCTACCCATGTAACAGTTCTGCTGGATTTCTGTGTAGACTAAGGGCTTAGATGTGACCATTGCCATGGTTATTTTATCCCCTTTTTCAGCAAATAAATATTCCATCCTTACAAGAAACAGAAAAAAATTACACTGGAGATATTATGGTTCAGAAGTAGAGCCTATTAATGCTAACCTAGCATCAGCTAATGTACTCCAACCACGGATCAAAGCTTATATTTTCCTGAACTATCCTGGTGTCTAGGGTCTAAATACTCTTCACAATTATGGTGCAGTTCTTCTGTTGCATTAAGTACATAATTATGGTTTTATACCTTGTCAAGGTGTATATTCAACTGCTAGTCTGCAGACTATCATTGAAGTTCACATTCTTTTTCTGAAATCTCAGTACTTGCTGGGTGTGGGTGTGATGGTACAGTTTTGGGAAAACATTAAAACTTAGACGCTGGTACATCATGCTTGTTCTGTCATTTGTTGACAGCACGGCCAAGCTTTCATCTCAATGCTATTTTCCTGTACTGATCACACAAAACATGAGTAACTAGCATCTACATGTCTCTTGATCTTTAGCTTGAATATACTCATTTGATTTTAAGAGCCCTCTGGCAGGCAGTTCTAGAGATTTATAACCCTCTGGGTAAAGAAATGTTTTCTCTCCATTGATCCAAATAGTTGATTTCTAATTTTAATACTGTGATCCTGGTTGGAGACGCCTCAGTTATAAAGCTTTACCTTATCAAACCTTGTATTGATATTGTATGCTTTGATCAGATTGTCCCTCATTCTTCCCGTTTAGAAGACAAATGGGTCCAATCTACTTAATTTTGCCACCTATGAAAATCAATATCATTGTGCGGAGGCTTTGCTACGCTCCCTCCATTGTAATATGTCCTGTCATAAATCCCTTAGTTGGTAGCTTCCTTACCCAGGGCAAAATGTTCCAGATGTTGGGGGAGACCCGAACCAGGGGTCACGGTTTGAGAATAAGGGGTAGGCCATTGAGGACTGAGATGAGGAAAAACCTTTTCACCAATCTGTCGCATTCTCGACCACAGAAGGCAGTGGAGGCCAATTCACTGGATGTTTTCAAGAGAGAGTTAGATTTAGCTCTTGGGGCTAACCGAATCAAGGGATGTGGGGGGAGAAAGTGGGAATGGGGTACTGATTTAGGATGATCAGCCATGATCATATTGAATCGCGGTGCTGGCTTGAAGGGCCAAATGGCCTACTCCACCTATTTTCTATGTTTCTAATACTGTGAACGTTCATCTTATTTATGTCTCAAGATTTTTAATAATTCTGTACGGTCACCCTTTGGCCTCTTACACTCCAGGAAAAAAAATCCCAACCTGTCCAGTCTTTCCTTATTTGTCAAACCCCTCCAGTCCCAGTATCATCTTTGTGAATCTTTTCTGCACCAGCTTAATGACATCCTTCCTATTTCTAAGTGACCAGAACTGCACACAGTGCTCCCATGTTTCCACAATGAATATGTATGGTCATACTCGGCCCTCTCTTGGGAAATAAGGCAGGGCAGATGACTGAAGAGTCATGGGCCTGTCCCATTTAGGCGATTTTTCAGGCGACCGCCTGAGTGAAATTCACACGTTGCAAAGCCTAGGTGATACCGCGATGAACAGGAAGGTTGGTGCTATAATTAAGACGGCTAAAGCACAGTGTACGTGACTATATGTGGAAGCATCAAAGATGGGTGAGGTATTAAATTCATATTTCTCATCTGTGTTTACCGTAAAGAAACGGGGAACACGGGCGTTAATAGAGATGTTGAAGAGAGTCCAGAACTGAAGTGCTGGAGGTCTTAACTCAATGAGGTAGATCAATCTCTAGGTCGAGACCAGGTGTATCCTAGGACATTGGGGGAAATTGAAGAAGAAATTGTGATGTCACTAGCAGAAATATTGACATCAACAATAGACACGTGTACTGGAAGACTGGAGAGTGGCTAACGTCGTGCCTCTATTTAAGAAGGGCTGCGAGGAAAAGCCACGGGAACTAGAAACTGGTGAGCCTAAGATCACTGATGGGTTAGCTCAAAGGAAAGATCTGTCAACATGTAGAAAAGCAGAGGCTAATGAGAGATAGTCAATATGGCTTTGTGGATAAGAAGCAGTGTCTTACAAATTTAATTGTGCTTTTGAAGACATGAATAAAAAGATTGAGGGCAGAGCGGCAGACTTTGTCTGTGTGGGATTTAGCAAGGCCTTTGACAAAGTCCTGCTTCGTTTCTCCTGCACTTTGTGTTTTACTGTTTAATACGCTGATCTGCAAGGTAAGATCACATGGGAACCAGGGCAAGCTTGCCTATTGAATGAAAAGCTAGCTTGTGGGTAGGACACTGCGTGGTGGTAGGGATTTGTTATTCAGACCTGAGGCCTGTAATGAGTGATGTTCACCAAGGATCTGTGATGGATGCACTGCTCATCATTCATCTTAACAATTTGCCGGCATCGTAGGAAGAAAGTGGATAGTCGATGAAAGGCAACAGATTTCCCCACTTATCACCTACCAGCAACTGTTGCCAACCACAGTGCCCTCCATAATGTTTGGGACAAAGACCCATCATTTATTTATTTGCCTCTGCCACAATTTGAGATTTGTAATAGAAAAAATCACATGTGGTTTAAGTGCACATTGTCAGATTATGAAAGAAAACTCGCAGGAAACAAACGTAGGTCCCTTGCAGTCAGAAACAGGTGAAACAGACCAATTGAACAACTACTTTGGTTCTGTCTTCACTAAGGAAGACATAAATTATCTGCCGTAAATAGCAGGGGACTGGGGGTCAAATGAGATGGAGGAACTGGGTGAAATCCAGGTTAGCTGGGAAGTGGTGTTAGGTAAATTGAATGGATTAAAGGCTGATAAATCCCCAGGGCCAGATAGTCTGCATCCCAGAGTACTTAAGGAAGTAGCCCCAGAAATAGTGGATGCATTAGTGATAATTTTTCAAAACTCTTTAGATTCTGGAGTAGTTCCTGAGGATTGGAGGGTAGCTAATGTAACCCCACTTTTTAAAAAGGGAGGGAGAGAGAAAACGGGGAATTACTGACCAGTTAGTCTAACATCGGTAGTGGGGAAAATGCTAGAGTCGGTTATTAAAGATGGATAAGGGAGAACCAGTGGATGTGTTATATCTGGACTTTCAGAAGGCTTTCGACAAGGTCCCACATAAAAGATTAGCATACAAACTTAAAGCACACGGTATTGGGAGTTCAGTATTGATGTGGATAGAGAACTGGCTGTAGACAAGAAGCAAAGAGTAGGAGTAAACGGGTCATTTTCACAATGGCAGGCAGTGACTAGTGGGGTACCGCAAGGTTCAGTGCTGGGACCCCAGCTATTTACAATATATATTAATGATCTGGATGAGGGAATTGAAGGCAACATCTCCAAGTTTGCGGATGACACGAAGCTGGGGGGCAGTGTTAGGTGTGAGGAGGATGCTAGGAGGCTGCAAGGTGACTTGGATAGGTTCGGTGAGTGGGCAAATGCATGGCAGATGCAGTGTAATGTGGATAAATGTGAGGTTATCCACTTTGGCAGCAAGAACAGGTGGGTAGACTATTATCTGAATGGTGGCCGATTAGGAAAAGAGGAGATGCAACGAGACCTGGATGTCATGGTACACCAGTCATTGAAAGTAGGCATGCAGGTGCAGCAGGCTGTGAAGAAAGCGAATGGTATGTTGGCATTCATAGCAAAAGGATTTGAGTACCAGAGCAGGGAGGTTCTACTGTAGTTGTACAGGGTTTTGGTGAGGCCACACCTCTGGAGTATTGCGTACAGTTTTGGTCTCCTAATCCGAGGAAAGACATTCTTGCCATGGAGGGAGTACAGAGAAAGTTCACCAGACTGATTCCTGGGATGGCAGGACTTCCATATGAAGAAAGACTGGATAGACTCGGCTTGTACTCGCTTGAATTTAGGAGATTGAGGGGGGATCTTATAGAGACTTACAAAATTCTTAAGGGGTTGGACAGGCTAGATGCAGGAAGATTGTTCCTGATGCTGGGGAGCTCCAGAACAAGTGGTCACAGTTTAAGGATAAGGATGAAGTCTTTTAGCACCGAGATGAGAAGATCATTTTTCGCACAGAGAGTCGTGAGTCTGGAATTCTCTGCCACAGAAGGTAGTTGAGGCCAGTTCATTGGCTAAATTTAAGAGGGAGTTAGATGTGGCCCTTGTGGCTAAAGGGATCAGGGGGTATGGAGAGAAGGCAGGTATAGGATACCGAGTTGGATGATCAGCCATTATCATATTGAATGGCGGTGCAGGCTCGAAGGGCCAAATGGCCTACTCCTGTACCTATTTTCTATGATTCTATGATTGTCAGATTTTATGAAAGGCCATTTTTATCCATTTTGGTTTCACCTTGTAGAAATTACAGCTGTGTTTATGCATAGTCCCCCTCATTTCAGGTCACCATAATGTTTGGGACATATGGCCTCACAGGTGTTTGTAATTGCTCTGGTGTGTTTAATTGCCACCTTAATGCAGATATAAGAGAGCTCTCAGCACCTAGTCTTTCCTCCAGTCTTTCCATCATCTTTGGAAACTTTTATTGCTGTTTATCAACATGAGAACCAAAGTTGTGTCAATGAAAGTCAAATAATCCATTATGAGACTGAGAAACAAGAATAATAACTGTTAGGAGACAACCTCCCAACCTTAGGCTTACCAAAATCAACTGTTCGGAACATCATTAAGAAAGAGCACGGGTGAGCTTACTAATCGCAAAGAGACTGGCAGGCCAAGGAAGATCTCCACAGCTGATGACAGAAGAATTCTCTCTATAACAAAGAAAAATCCCCAAGTACCTCTCCGACAGATCAGGAACACTCTCCAGGGGTCAGGTGTGGATTTGCCAATGACCACTGTCCGCAGAAGACCTCATGAACAAAAATATAGAGACTACAGTGCAAGATGCAAACCACTGGTTAGCTGCGAAAATAGGATGGCCAGGTTACAGTTTGCCAAGAAGTACTTAATAGTACAACCACAGTTCTTGGAAATGTCTTTTGGACTGATGAGACAAAGATTAACATATCAGAGTGATGGCAAGAGCAAAGTATGGAGGGGAAAAGGAACTGCTCAAGATCCAAAGCATAGCATCTCATCTGTGAAACACGGTGATGGGGGAGTTATGGCCTGGGCATGTATGGCTGCTGAAGGTACTGGCTCACTTATCTTCATTGATGATACAACTGCTGATGATAGCAGCATAATGGATTCTGAAGTGTGTAGACACATCCTATCTGCTCACGTTCAAACAAATACCTCAAAACTCATTGACCAGTGGTTCATTCAACAGCAAGACAATTATCCCAAACACACTGCTAAAGCAACAAAAGAGTTTTCAAAGCTTAAAAAATGGTCAGTTATTGAGCATGCCTTTTATATTCTGAAGAGGAAACTGAAGGGGACTATCCCCCAATACAAGCATAAGCTAAAGATGGCTGCAATACAGGCCTGGCAGAGCATCACCAGAGAAGGCACCCAGCAACTGGTGATGTCCATGAATTGCGGACTTCAAGCAGTCATTGCATGCAAAGATATGCAACAAAGTACTAAACATGACTACTTTCATTTACATGACATTGCTGTGTCCCAAACATTATGGTGCCCTGAAATGGGGGGACTATATTGCTGTAATTTCTACATGGTGTAACCAAAATGTATAAAAATGGCCTTTATCTGACAATGTGCATTTTAACCACGTGATTGTTTTTCTTTTAGAAATCTCAAATTGTGGAGTACAGGGGGAAATAAATAAACAATGGGTCTTTGTATCAAACATTATGGATAGCACTGTACACTCTTCTCGTCCCTATCTGACATTATCTGCCAATCCACACCTCCTTTATGACCTTCACTTACTTCCCCACTTCTCTTTCAGCCTAGATGAAGGGTATGGATCCGAAACAGATGCTGCCTGACCTCTGAGTTTCTCCAGCTGTTTTTTTGCTATTAAATGCAGGGATTGGGACAATGTATTACTGCTGTGCATGACAGTGGTAAGGCAACATTTGGAGTATGTGTACAGTGCTGCTAGTAAGGCCCTGTCAAAGGCCTTCCTAAAATCTGTGTAGACAACGTGTCAAACCATTTAGGTCTCCTCTTCAAATATAATTAATTCATGAGACCCTATAATTCCCATGCAAAAAAACAGGCTGATTATCCAAAATCAGTTGTTGCCTTTCCAAATGCAGATCTATTCTGTCTCTCAGAATCTCCTCTGGAACCTCACTGATGTTATGCTTACTGGTGTGTAGTTCCCTGGCTTGTTCTTGCAGCTCTTCTTAAATAAATGCACAAGATTGCCCACCCTCCAACCTTCTGAAATCTGACCTGTGGTTTAAAACAATACAAGTATCTGCCAGAGCCCAGCAATTTCTTTTCTGCCTACCCACAATGTCTTAAAATACACTTGATCAGCCCCTTCGAATTTATCCACAATTGTGTTTTGACTGCCTCTGTTTTAATAATGGACGTGTTTCAAGAAGTCACTAATCTCATCCGAATGGTCTTATTTCAATTTCCTTCTCCATGGTAAATGCAGATGTGAAATATTTAAGACTTGCCCATCACCTGTGTCTACACACGTAGACGACCACATTGAGCATTAAGGAGCTCTATTTTTTCCCTTGTTACCCTTTTGATCTTAATATACTGATAGAACTTTCTCTAACAGGAATATCTTGTGTCCCCTTTTTAAATGTTAACCTACATTCTGGTACTTGAAAGATTCCCTTGATCACGGCAGCATGTATATGACATATGTCTCCTTTTCCTGCCTAGAGCCTCAATATCCCCTGTTGACTTGGTTCCCTAATCCTGCCAGCCTTGACCTTCATTCTAATAGGGACCTGTTGGCCCTGTACTCTCCCTATCTCACTTGTAAAAGCTTTGCACTTGTCAGATGTCCATTACTTGCTACAGCCTCTCCCAGTCAACCGTTGCAAGTTTAGTTTGTAGATACAGCGTGGAGAACAGAACCTTCAGCCCACCAAGGCTCGCTCGCTCGCTCTCTCGCTTGCTCTCTATTGCTCCTTTGGAGTGTGGGAGGAAACCCAAGACTCACAGGGAAAACGTACAAACTATGTACAGACTGCACCCGTGGTCAGGATCAAACCCAGGCCTCTGGTTCTGTAAGGCAGCAGCTCTATGCCACCATGCCGCCCCAGGTTTCTGTCTAATGTTGTCAAAATTGTGAGCCAGTCCTATTTTTTTTATAACTATTTTAAAACTAATACAATTGTGGTCACTGGTCCCAAACTACTACTCCATTAATACTTAAATTTCTTCCCCTGCCTCATTTCCTTATAGGAGTTTGAGTGTTGCCTACACTTTGCTGCATTGATAAAACTTTCCTCGACATACTTAACAAATTCCACCCTAACCAAGCTCTTAGCTCCATACGAGTCTGTTAATTTTAGGGAATTTAAATATTCTGAAGAAAGTTCTGGACCCGAAACATGACCCATTCATTCTCTCCAGAGATGCTACCTTTCCCGCTGAGTTACTCCAGCATTTTGTGTCTACCTTAGGGAATTTAAATGCCTAATATTACAACTTTTATTATTCTTGCAGCTGTCTACCATTTCTCTTAATTATTTACTCCTCTAATCCCACTTACAATTGGGGGGGCTGCAGCACAATGCCATCAAAGTGATCATCCCTTTGTTATTTCTGTATTCCAACCAATTTTCCTCATTGAATGATCCTCCAGGAATATCTGCCATCAGTAGTGCCGTGACGTTCCCCCAATTGAAAAATCAATTCCCCTCCTACTCCCACATCTATCCTGCCTGTGGCATGTAGCCCCAAACATTGAGTTGCAAGTCCTGCTTCTTCCACAACCATGTTTCTGTAATATCTATAATGTCCCTGCATCTGTGCAGAACTTGTTGATTTCATTAACTTTACCACTACCTGCCCTCAAATTCACTTGGACTATCTCTGTCATCTCTTGCCCTTTTCTTGATCTCTGTCTCCATCATAGGGGACAGACTATTGACTAACATCTACAAGAAACCCACCAACTTCCACCGGTATTTGGTCTAAACCTCCACCGCCCTGCCACTTGCAAAGATGCTGTTCCCTACTCTTAATTTTTTTCCATCTCCATTGCAAATGTTTCCAAGATGAGACTTTCCATTCTAGGACACCAGAGATGTCCTCTTTTGTTGGTAAACATGGTTTCTCCCCCGCTGTCATAGATGGGTCCCTCACCTGCATCTATTCTGTGTCCCGTGGTTCTGCTCTCACTCCACCTCTTCTCAGACGGAACAAAGATAGAGTTCCCCAGCCCTCAACCTTCACCCCACCAGCGTCCTCCTTTCTCCTCCTCCAACATGAGCCCACCACCAGTCGCATCTTCCCATCCCCATCCCTTTCCGTATTCCACAGAGACTACTCCCTCCGCAACTCCTTGGTTCACATCCCTTCCCAACCTCTCCTCAGGTACTTTCCCCTGCAACTGTAAGAGATGTAACATCTGTCCCTATACCTCCTCTCCCTTCCATCCAGGAACCCCAGCAGGTCTTCCAGGTGAAACTGGTTCACGTGCTCCTCATCCAGGGCATTGGTTTCCAGGATAGTTGTTAATCTGGATAGTTGTGTGCTGGAAAATTCCAGCTTTCTACAGTTGTTAGTCCATAGTCTATTTCCTTATTCTTGCAGTTAATACTTGCTCAAAATGTTTGGTGGCAGCCCCATCATGTGAGAAACTAACAGAAAATAGTAAGATTAAACGAGAACTTACCAGTTCGAAGGTTGATCTTTATTTTATGAGGAGTTGCGATGAGGGATTTTGTGAAGACCCCGCCAACACGCATGCGCGGCATCCTTCAAAGCAGCGGTGTGGAATCACAGACTCGACGAAAAGTAAGGATATTAAGATTAAACTGCGAACTAACCAGCTGAACATAATGATCGAGGGTTGGGAGCGGAGGGCACGAAATCCCTCATCGCAACTCCTCATAAAATAAAGATCAACCTTCGAACTGGTAAGTTCTCGTTTAATCTTACTATTTTACTTCGGAGTCACGTGAGTGACTTCGTGAAGACTTCAAAGCTCTGTGATTACACGCCCTGGACAACGCCCATGCTACCACACTGCAGCAATCCTGATGGAGGAAGTTTGTTAAAGCAATCCAGACTGGACGATCTGAAAATAATTAACATTTATTAAACACAAATCATAAACAAACCCCCTGACTGGGGACAAATGATATTAGGGAGCAGCCCTGAGTACTGCATCCGCATATGTTGCAGGTCCGGCCAATGGCTTATGGTAGAACCGTTGAAAGGTTGACTCACTGGCCCATCCTGCCGTAGCGAGGACGTGATCCATGGGCACCTCCATGGCCCTCGCTGTTGATGTGGATGCAGCCCTGGTGGAATGAGATTTAAACAAGTTAGTGTCAATACCCGCTGCATCCAACACTTCCCTGAGCCACCTGGAGATCGTCTGCACTGTCACCCGGCGATGTGGTTTTTTGTGGCTTATAAGCAGTCCTTGTTCCGAATTCCTGATCGACCGGGTCAACTCAATGTAGCAACGGAGATGGGTGACTGTGCAGAGTGTGGCATCAGAGGGGTACGCCTGGAATTCCAACTGCAGCCCCAAAGATCCGGGTCGATGCTGCTTCAGCAGGTCTGCAACGTAAAACGTTATTTTCCCAGGGGTAGAGAGCATATTGTCAATGCGCAACTTTTGAAGCGCCTGTACCCGCTGAGCAGACGTGAGCGCCATCAACATGACCACCTTCAGGGTGAGCTGGTGAAGAGGTAACCCCGCCATGGGGGACCATGATCTTAACAGGGACAGGACCACTCCTGCATCCCAGACAACGTTATATCTGGGCCGTGGAGGGTTTGTGTTAAATACACCCCTCATAAACTTCGACACCAGATTGTTGGTCCCCACTCCTACCGGAAGGTACGAGGACAGCGCACTCCTGGCGCTATTGATGGTACTATAGCTGAGCCCTTCATCATAGTGGAGGCCCGCCAGGAATTCCAGGACGTCAGGTATTGTGGCAGAATCATAGGTAACACTCTTCCTTAAACAGAATAGTTCCCATTTCCAGATCTGGGTCAGGTACTGCCGCCTTGTAGATGCTCTGCATGATGCAGCGATTAAATCCATGGCCCTCGGTGAGATCCCCGTGTTCAGCAAAGGCCTTTTCAGAACCTGCAGACCAACAGGTTTAAATAGGCGTGGCACGGATGCGGCTCGCCAGTGACGGGATTAGTAACCAATTGTGGGTTGTTTCCTATTCGCACCCACGGGTGCTTCAGCATCTGAGAGACCACCGGGTACCACGGTTGTGTCGGCCAGTCGGGTATTACCAGAATGCCTGATGCAGAGTCTAATTTAATCTTCTGTAATACCCGACTGATGAGGCAGAATGGGGGAAAAGCGTAGCAACACCATTTCCCCCAGTGGAGCGAAAAAGCATCCAAAGCCACTGCCCCAGGATCTGGTTCCCACGATACATATGTTGGTATCTGATGGTTCAGTCTAGACGCAAATAGGTCAATATCTGGCATACCGAATTTTGTCACAATTTCAGCAAACACAAGGGGATTCAGCATCCACTCAATGTTATCATTAAAAACTCGTGACCTGGTGTCCGCCACCGTATTGAGTATCCCCGGAAGGTACGTTGCTGATATCCAAATACCCCTTTTGATGCACCAGAGCCAAATTGTATTTGCCAAATCATTACAAGATACTGACCTGATACCACCCATATGATTTATATAGGCTACCACCGTGGTGTTATCGATTTGAAGGCGGACATGTGCATGACGCAAATTACTGCAATATGCCCGCAGTCCATGAAAGACCCCCAGCATTTCCAAATAATTAATGCCTTGCACTTGGAGAAGCGTGAACTCATGAGCGTCCCATCTGCCACCACAGCTGGTTATAGTGTCAGTTGCCCCCCAGCCTTGTGCACTCGCATCAGTTTGCAACAGAACCGTGGGATTCGGGAGAATGATGGGTTTGGAACTTACTCCAATATTATGAACCCACCATTCCAGCTCAGTTTGCTCCCCTATGCCTAAGCGCATAGGTCTGTCAAAATGTCCGGTATTCAATTTTAACGCCAGAATTTTACTTTTTTGTAAGTTTTGGTAATGCAACGGACCATAATTTACGGCCGGGAATGTGGCAACCAGCTTGCCAATTACCTTAGCAACCTGCCGAATGGTTGGCCTGTTGTTGTCAAGTAAACTGATGCATGCTTGTTGAACGTCCACCACTTTGTCAACTGGGACCGTGATTTTCATCTGGTTAGTGTCTATAGTGAACCCCAAATAGTCCATGACCTGCGAAGGGTTGAGCTTGGATTTGTCTGGATGGATTACAAACCCCATTCTTTGAAACAAAGATATAGCGGCCGAGACTGCCAACTGGGCGTGCTCTAGGGTTTTCCCTGCTATGAAAATGTCATCTAAATATGCCATTATAATATGGTTTTGTTTCCTGAGATGTGCCAATAAAGGTTTGACAATTTTAGTAAATAGTCTCGGCGCTGTTGTAATCCCATTAGGCAAAGCCATATATTGCCATAATTGACCTTCCCAGACAAATTTCAAGAACCTCCGATGTTGTTTAGCAATAGGGACTGTATAGTACGCATCCTTCAAGTCAATGCAAGCCATAAAGTACCCATGACTAACCAACTGCTTGGCCGTCTCAAACGTCTCCATCTTAAAATGGGTATATTGTACGAAAGCATTCAACTGGGTTAAGTCGATGATAATCCGACAGCCTCCATCCTTCTTAACCCTAGTAAAGATGTTGGAAACAAACTCCAATGGCTCGTGCGTCGTTTTTTGTATCACCCCTTTCTTTTCTAATCGTAGTATTTCAACATGAGCCCGCTCCTTCTCTGACTGAGAGAGTGCAAATCTGCGACTAGGCTCATGTTGCGAAGGGGGATCTCTGCCATTAATAAACTCTATCTCATAACCCTGAATGCTTTGTAAAATAAAAGGATCCGTAGGTAGGGTATCCCAAGCAGACCGGAAACCCCGAAGCCGTCCCCCCACCGGTGAGGTTACTAATGCTACGTTGTGGACGGACCCAAGCCCCCTTACCTCCAAGGTTAGCGCCGGGGTCTGGACTGTGGTGTCTTTGCTCCTCGTGTGGCGCGGCCCTGTTGCCGCATCTTCCAAGCTGGCTTGGGCTGGCCTTGGAATAAAAAAGGCCTCTGCTGTTGGGCCCCCGCCGAGGAATATGTTTGTGAATATGTTCTGGGGCCTTGGTCCACCGATGTGTGGGGCCTGAACGAGGAACGTGGCTGCTGCCTGGTGTAACCGGGAGTTTTGGATGAATAAGACTGTCTCATCATCCCCACAGTCTTGGCTTCCTCGTCCAGTTCCTTTACGCGTTTAGGCAGGTCTTCCCCAAACAACTGCCTTGGTGGTGGTGGTGCGGTGGAGGTGCTGCATAATCCCGCAAATTTGGGATTCAAATTTGGCCGGATGGAGCTCTTCCTGAAACAGTTTATCTCAAACTGTGTGGTGCACAGAAGTGCTAGCGCATCCTGCTGCTCCTCGGACACATTCGTGGCATCCAGCGACCGAGCAAAAGCCGTGATACCTGCTGTCAGCAGCTTTAAGATTTTCTGGAGCTTGCCCTCCTTGACCCTTGTGTTCGCCGACATGTTCCCCCATATTGCTGCATTCACTTTCGGTACGTTGAGGGAGTTACAGTTTGCTGGTGCCTTATACTTCCCCACTGTTTCCGAGAGCACGGTATCCTGGAGCTGGTGCGTAGTCAGGAAATCGATTGACGCCGCTATTTTGGGATGTAGTGGTCCTCCTGCCGCCGCAGGTGACCCAAATTTCGACACCGCCTCCAACATTTCCTGTGGGTTCTGGACCTCTTCTCCCTCCTCAGGCTCACCCATACTTCCTTGCTGGCTCTCAAGCGACGGGGAGATAGAAGGTGGCGGCTGCATGTAGCTCCCAGACCTCTGGGATTCCCGTTCCTGACGCTCCAGGTCCCGTTGATATAGCACCTCCACCATATGCTCCAACCGGCCGATACGACCGTCACCGCTGTACGCGGGCCACTGGTCGTCTTCCCCAGCCTCTCCAGAGGAACCGGGGCTTCCAGCAGTTGTCAACACCCCCACGGAATGTACTGCCGGGAAGTCGCCAGCTCCCACTCCAGCGGGGCTGTGCGACTCCCACACGGACTCACCGCTGGTCCGCCGTCGTTTGGACAGCAGCGGCCCCTCTGTCTGATGGGAGGGAAGAGGGCTAGAGTCAGTACTTGCACCAGAAGCTGGACTCTCTGATGTCCGTGCGGGCTTACCACCACAGCGTTCCACATATAAACGGGACTGTGGCGGCGCATGGTCTGCTTTACCCGCCTCAGCAGGGGCGCTGGACCGTACTTTGCTGCCACCGGCCCGCACTACGGCAGCCTGTTCCGGTGGTGTGCCGGTACATCCTGCCCCCACAGGGATCCTCGGCACGCCAGCATTGCCACTGGTCTGCTTCCTTGCAGGTTTCCCCAGTGGCTTGTCCCTGCCTGCCGTACCGACAAGGCTGGACTTTAGCGAGGCTTCCCCCCTGTTCTGCCCGCGAGGGACCTTTAAAGGGGGGGATGCACTCGCGGACACGCTTGCTCCAAGAGCCCCACGTGCCTTACCTCCAGCCCTGGTCTTGGGCACTGGAGTTCTGGAGTCAGGGTCTCCCAGCCCTTGCTCCTGCGCGGACACCCTCTTCTTAGCCAGAGGGGTTGTGCCGGGTTTGGTCAGCTGCTCAGAGCTCCCCGACTGCCGCGACTTCTTCCTCGGTGGTGTCTCAGCTGCTCCCGATGTAGCGGGCAGCTCCGAGGACTTCACTCGCTGAACGCAACTCCCACTTCTTCCTCCTTCCATGGTTCTGAAAAAACACACAGACCACACAAAACACGGTAAACCAGCTCAAGGTTAACTTACCTGCAGCTGCTTACCTTTTTGAAGGAGCCGGTTGAGGGAGCGCACTCCCCCCCCCAGCTGCCGTGAGCAAATGCGCGCGACGATATGCCGCGCATGCGTGTTGGCGGGGTCTTCACGAAGTCACTCACGTGACTCCGAAGTAAAATTATACGTTCCACTGCATCTGAAACAAGATTATACAAGTTTGTTTTTTTCCCCACATGAATACGCTTGAAGTGTAAACTACATTGTGGGAAAGAACAGCAAATTAAAACAATTCATGTCAATTCCAAAAGGGCATTCTTGGATAAATATAGAATGGGCTGCCGTGTATGAAGTGTTTGAACACCAAAAAACATCACTCATTTACAGAGACGCTAGAAAAGGTACATCTAGGAACAGAATCTTCAGCAAAACATGAAGCGCGCGAGGAACTTGGCAGATTACGCGGCATCTGAGGAGAATATGACGTGACAAGATCTCAAGACCCAAACATTGTCCATTCCCTCCGAAGATGCTGACTGACCGACTGAGTTCTTCCAGCACTTTGTTTTGTTTATAACAATTTATACATCTAAAACCAAGCAATATTTATCATTCACATTATCAAGTGCCCAATGATTTCTGGGCATTAATAAACTCATTACGTCTTTTGGGACATTTGAGTCTTGTACATTGTGCTGCAGCAGATTCAATAAAGCTAACGTATACAAGAGATTTCCCCAAGCCACAGAATTGCTTATGATACGTCCTGAATAGGAAAGATACTGGGTCGTGTATAGCAACAGCAAACATGTCAGAAGAATGCCAGTATAGTGAATGGGTATTCAGTAAAAGTCAAGTGCTTGGGGTACTTGCCGCCTACATATAGAACAAAGCTGGAATTTGTAAATTCCATAAATGTATTTCATGAAACTTCTCCTTTGTATTTAATTTCTTATTATTATTCTTAGAATGCACTTGAAGTACAAATTCAACTTGCCCAAACAATTTGACTTTACAACTACACATTACTTTAACAATACTTGCGAGTTGTCCCAAGTGTGCAAACTGGACAACCTACCGCAATTTTACAGCTCCAATCTACTTGAACAGTCATAAAATCTGTCTACGTGAATGCAAATCAGTGCCCGAATGTAGTGTGGTCAATGGGTCCAGGATATTAAAATAACCATAATCAAATTAAACGTTACCATGCCAGCTTTGTTAGCCTGGCAAATAATCTATTTTGAATAAGTGTTATTCAGACTGCTTCCAATTTATTATGCTGTCACACCAAAAACTCTCATGGAATGTTGCAAAATATAATTTCTTAGGAGAAGAAAGCTTCAGATATTTTAGATATTTAACGGTAATATCCAGCAAATACAGATGCTTCCGTCTGGTTTTCCCTGCGGCCTAATGCACAAGATTCCCTGTTCCCTTCCACCATATATACATGCACAAAAGTATGGCATCGTACATGCACGCACACAGAGAATTTAATTGGATATATTGAAGTGAAACGGGCTCTGAAAAATCTATCAAAACATTTTTTTTCTTGAAGTTGTAACAAACCGAATAGATAAGGGCAAGCCGATTTCATTTAGAGATGCAGCGTGCAACAAGCCCTTCAGCCCACTGAGTCTGCGCTGACCAACGATCACCTGCACACTCATTTTATCCTAGGCACTAGCGACAATTTTTAGGTCAATTAACCTACAAACCTGCACATCTTTGAACAGTGGAAGGGATCAGAGCACCTGGAGAAAAATCACGTGGTTGCAGGGAGAACATACAAACTCCGTACAGACAGCAACCGTGGTCAGGCTCAAAAGAATTTGTGATGTCACCCATTCCTTCTATCCAGAGATGCTGCCTGTCCCACTGAGTTACGCCAGCATTTTGTGCCTATCATCTGTGTAAACCAGCATTTGTAGTTCCTTCCAACACATTTCTCCGCTGCTGTAAGGCAGCAACTCTACCACTGGGCTGCCTACATTGATGCATTGTATCTGGAATTTCAGAAGACCTTAAATCCTATTCAAGAGATTATTAAGTATAATTAGAGTGCTAGGTGGGGACATGTGTAATATACATACCTGGAATGAGCATTGCTATCAATGGACAAAAAAAAGAGTTGGATTAAGTGTGGAAACTTACTAATAGGATGCTGCTGGTTTCCCAATGCCCAACACTTTGTATTTTGCACAACATTTCAGCATCTGCATTTCACAGTGTCCTCAGACAGGAAATTCAATGGCTGCAAATGAGACTTCATGATGGAAGGTTGCCTGATGGATGCCAGGGTCAAGGATGTCTCTGGTGGTGACAAAGGAGGTGGATGAGCAGCCACAGGTTGTTGTACACATTGGTACCACAACATAGGGTGGAAAAGTGGCAAGGACTTACAAAACGAATATAGGGGGTCAGGCATAAGGTTAAAAAGCAGGATCTCAAGGAATGTAATCTCTGAATTACTAGCAGTGCCACATGGTTGTGAGGGTAGGAATCAGAGGACAAGGGAAATAAATATGTGGCTGAGTAGCTTGTACAAAAGGCAGGGTTACTTGGACCATTGGAATCTCTTTTGGGGCAGAGGTATCCTGCACAAGAGGGACAGGATGCACCCAAAGTGGAGGGAACAAATACTCCAACAGGAGATTTTGGAGTCTATTCTTTGAGGTTTCAATTAGTCCTGTAATGGAATGGGACCTAAAGCAGTAGAGTAACAGATGAGAAACTTGTGGCAAATATAGAAGGGACCACCAGGGGCGCCACACGATTGGCAGCCCCGCCAACAGGCTGTCTGTTTTTTATATTTAGTGTGTGTTAAAAGTTTGTGTAAATGTTCTTCCGGTTTGTTTATGTGAGGGTCGGGGGAAACTTTTTTTTCCACTTTCTTACCTTGCCGGAGATGCGATTATTTTCCGGATTGCATCTCTAATCGCTCTGCGGCCTACCATCGATGGATCTGGTGGCCTCCTTGGATTGACTTTGAGCCCCACCTTGGGGCATGGACTTGACATTGGAGCTGATCCCTTGCCTGGGATCGCTCTAACTGCGACCTGAGGACTTTACCATCGTGAGCTCGCGGGGTCCGATCGCCAATGCAGGGGAGCTGACACACCCCCCCCCCCCGATGCAGGAGCTGATCGCCCCAATGTGGAGGGCCCAAACGCCGCCGGCTGCGGGAGTCAAGATCGTCCTGTCAATGGATGGCTCAAGGCCCCCGAACGCGGGAGAGCCAAGGGAAGAGATTTGAACTTTTTTTCGCATTCCATCACAGTGCAGAATGTGGAGGAGTCACTGTGGTGGATGTTTATGTTAAAATATGTTTTGTGCGTTCCGTTGCTTTTTATTTGTATGACTGACTAGGCAAATGAAATCCTTCGTATGTTGCAAAACATACTTGGCTAATAAAGTGTTAGTTTGATTGTGATTAAAATGGGCACATTTAGTAGGCAGGAGAGTGTCAGGGAGTGATGATGGGTTGATCGGTTAAAGTGCATTTATTTTAGTACAAGATGCCTGATGTAGCAGAGAAAGAATTGGTGGATGATGCCAGTGTACATTTGGAAAATGTAACAAACATTGTATTCTTTGGAGCTACGAAAAATGAGACATGATATCGAAATATAAGGGTATGAAGTGTAATCGGGTAGATTAAAATCAGAAAATGCTTGAAACACTCAACAGGTCAGTCAGCATCTGTGGTAGGAGAAACAATTAACATTTCCTGGTTGCTGCCTTTTCTGAATAACAATGTAATATTCTTAGTCAATGCCTTGGAACAGTATGAATACCAAGTAAATGGGGCAGAAGGTGATAGGGGGTGTCCTTTTTAAGGGCACATATCTTGAAATACACCAGTCATAATTACTGCCAAACTTCTTCTGGTATTGAAAATGTATCCTTCCATTTGTTCTGTTTGTACTTATATTTTTGCTTGTATATATATATTTTACTTATATATTTGACTTCCCAAAAGCTAAAGTAAACTTTTATTTTCTTTGTTTCGGCAAATCCCTCTACCAGCCCAATCTACTATGTCCAGAATGCTTGGCACTTTCCTCCTCTAAGATAATGCTAAAAAGTATCCGTTCTGTCATCAGCCATAATATTTCCCATTATGTCTTGACATTAATTTTGGTTGATAATGCTAAAAATGTATTATGGGTTCTGAACTAATCAGGAGCTGTCAAGCTTTGTTGCTCATTCAGACTCAAACATGAAGAATCAAGTAAGCACAATGTTTTATAATTATGGCATTTGCTCTTCACTAAAGCTGCAAATCTACTATCACAATTTTTCAGCAATTAACTACTGAACAAATTCCTTAAGATGAGAGGAGGAGCAGCATAGGTGACTTTAAAAAGGATGTTGGTTTCTAGGAGTGACTCCCTGGTGGTATATTATAGGCTGACAGGCACTAGTGGAGCAGCCATTTTGGAGTGGCCATATTTAGGAGTGACTGCTTGAGGTGTAAGAGTTGTGATTCAGTGTAAATGCTGAGGTTTGCCTTTAGAGACAGCGGTGACAAGGCTTAGTGTAGGTGAAAGATATTTGACTGATTGCTCTTTAGTCTAAATGCAATGAAAATTGCAATTAGTAGTCAGTGAATATGTCTGTTAAAGCACTGGTATGTTCCCCTTGTAGGACGTGGGAGATCAGGGAAACTTCTAGTGTTCCGGAGGACTATACCTGTTGGAGTACACCCAACAGCTGCTTACAGTCCACTGGAGCTGGACATATTGAGGACCGTTTGGGATGTTGAGGGCTTCATAGATAAATGTTTTAATAAGATCAAGGTGTAGGCAGGAAGTAGATGTGTTACCACTGAGGAAGCCCCTTTCAGGAGTACCCTGTGGCCATTCCCTTTGAAAACAAGTAGGCCCTTTTGGATGCTGTTAGTGGGCCTGATCATCCAGCCTAAAGCAGCAGCAGCGAACAGTTCTATGACATCAAGATTGGCTCTGAGGCTCAGCGAGCAGTCATAACGATTATAATAGGAAGAGCCAGAGGTCCTTGTGCCTATTGGAACAAAAGGCATCTGTTTGAAAAGGGTTGCGGTCCGGCAGAGAGAAAGTAAGGAATTGGGTGAAAGATTAAAATGCAGAATTTCGAGCGTATTAACTCACAGTACCATGTACTTGTGAAGGTTGGAGGATAGGGCTGGTAAATGCGTGGCTGAGGAATTGGTGCAGGATCAGGGATTCAGATTATTGAACCATTGGGATTTCTTCTGGGTTAGAGTCCCCTGTACAAGAATAACGAGTTGCATCTGACTGGAGGGGTCCTGGTGGTAGGTTTGCAAGTGCCCCTAGGGAGGGTTTAAACTAAATTGGCAGGGGGATGGGATCCAAAGCAGTAGCTAAGCTGGGAGTCTGGAAATCGACACATAGAAACATAGAAAATAGGTGCAGGAGTAGGCCATTCGGCCCTTCAAGACTGCACCGCCATTCAATATGATCATGGCTGACACAGATGCCAATGACAGAAAGTTCAATAGACTGGGCAGGCAGGAGCAAGGCATGGAATGAGGAAGGATTATTGGATTCAATTGCTTTTCTTTATGGTGCAAGAGGCCGGATGGGTAAGGTGGATGAACTCTAGGCATGGACTGAGACATTGTAGCCATTACAAAGTCCTAGCTAAAGGAAGGAAGGACTGGCAGCTTAATATGCTAGGGCAGTGTCGTGCAAGTGAAATAATGATGAGGATACATTGATATGGTTTATTACTTAAGAAGAACATTATCGTAATAATTCGAGATTACATTATTCTTCCAACTAACCCGTATGGGTGGGGCAGAGAAATAAAAAGGAGATTGCCGTGAGGAGATTGTACTAGAGGCCTCCAAATAGTTAACGAGAGTTAGAGGAACAAATATTCTGGGAAATTGAGATACCCATAAGACTCATAGGGTTGTCATAATAAAGGATTTTAACTTTCTCAATATGGTCTGGGACTGCCGGGGTGCCAAGCATTTAGATGGGGTGGAATTGGACAAGTGTGATCAGGAATGATTCCTCGGGCAATATATAGTGGTCCCTACAAGCAAGAGGGTAAAGCTTGACTTACTCTTCTTAGGAAATAAGGTTGGGTGAGTGACTGAGTTGTCACTGGCCAAGCACTTTGAGATCAGCAACTGCAGTTATATTAGTTATAAATTAGTCATGGAAAATGCAGGGCATAAAGGGAGTATAGACCAGCACACTGGGAAGCTAGAGAAAAGATTGCAGGAGCTCTGGCTGAGATATTTCAATCATCGTTAGCCATGGGCGAGGTGCTGAAAGACTGGAAGGTGGCTAATGTTGTCCCTCTATTTGAGAAGAGCTGCAAAGAAAAAACAGGTATATACTGACCAGTCAGCCTAGGAAAGTTACTAGAGAGGATTCTGAGGGATGAAATATACATGTGTTTGGAGAGATAGGAGTTGATTAGAGATAGTCAGCATGGTTTAGTACATTGAAGAGATGGACTTCAGCAAGGCATTTGATAAAGTTCCACGTGGTAGGTTTCTCAGGAAGGTCAGATCACCAAGACACTGAGAGTACAAGCTAACCTAAAACAGAATCGACAATGGTAGGAAGCAGAGGGTGGTGGTAAAGGTTATTTTTTGGACTGGAGGCCCGTAACTAATGATGTGCCTCGTGTCAGCGCTGGGTCTATTTCTGCTTGTCATCTATATCAACGATTTGGATGAGAATATACAAGGCATGATTGGTAATTTTGTGGATGACAGTAAAATAGGTAGATGGTGAAGCTGTTTACCAAGAATTACAGCATGATCTTGATCAGCTGGGCAAGTGGGTCTAGGAATAGCAAATGGAGTTTAATGCAGATAAGTAAGAGGAAAATCAAATAAGGGCAGGATCTTTACGGTGAACGACAGGAATGAAGGGAATGTTATAGGGATCTATAGTAGATAGTTCTTGCAACAGTGGTATTTCAGGTAGATAGGGTGGTGAAGAAGGCTTTTAGCATTTGGCCTTTATCAGTCAACAAACTGGGAATGGGAATTGGGACATTGTTACAGTTGCGCAAGACATTGGTGAGGCCGCATTTTGCGCATTGTGTTCAATTTGGTTACCCTCCTGTAGGAAAGATGTCATTAAGCTGGAAAGAGCGCACAGATGATTTGCATGTGCTTGCGCGAATACAAGCCCATTCGACCCATTCTTTCATCATATGTCAGTCCCGCCATCCCGGGAATTAACCTGGTGAACCTACACTGCACCATCTCAATAGCAATAATGTCCATCCTCAAATTAGGAGAGATGTTACATTTAATTCCCTCGTCTAAATCGTTAATATATATTGTAAACAACTAGGGTCCGAGCACTGCCATTCTGAAAAGGACCCGTTGATTTCTACTCTTTGCTTCCTGCCTGCCAACCAGTTCTCTATCCATGTCAATACCCTTTCCCTAATACAATGTGCTCTAATTTTGCACGCTAATCTCTTGTAATTGCTTGTAATTTCATTTGGTTTAATTCAAGAATCTTTATTCTCATATACACACAATTATTTACTTTCAAGATACTTTGCAGGTTTCTCTTGTTGCACCAATTTGTCTTGTATCTCCATTGTACTCTGTAGATTTTTTTTTACCCCTGATTCGTATCAGCTATATATTGATTGGCATTTACAAACACCTTTTTGTATTTATGAACATACTTCAGAACCATTTAAACCAGTGGTTCTCAACCTGTGTTGTGTAATCCACTTAAGATTGGGGTGCTGCCAAAGATTAAGGGTCTTGAATAGTATTTAGGTGATTTAGTCTGGCACCAGAAAAGTATAAATAAAAGATGTACTTTGCAGAGCAGATATCTGTTCCTTCAAGAAGTTGTCTGTGATGTCACCCGGTGTGTTAGGAGCACCTAGTGCATTTGTTGCATCCTGCCAGTCTTGAACTTTTTCATGGTTCAATAGTATTTTATTGGCAAATGTACCTGTGTACAATAGAATTTTTTTTAACATATAATTCACTAAAGATCTTACATTACATAGGCACAATCACACTTATGTCCAAGAAAGTAAGAATAGTAGATTATGTTGAGTTGCCATGTTTCCAGTGGCATCTTGTACCTTTCAAGTTCAGAGTTGTTGAAAATGTTAGTCTTGAAAGGCCTATCCCACTTGGGCGTCATTTATGCAACATCATTTACGCGTCAAGACGTGCACATGATGCACACATGGCGTGCATAATGCGCGCATTGTGCATGGTGAGGCGTGGTGGCGTAGGAGGTGACGCGCGGTCACGTGCGGAGCCCCAGGATTTTGGGTTTCGCACCCAAATGGGTCAGGCCCTTAACTTGGCCATAAAGGCACGTTGGTCTGGTGGCAGCACAGTTGCAGGGGTCAACCTGTGCGAGTTTGTAGGTTTTGGCCTCTGTTAAATTGCCCCTAATGTGTAGGAAGTGTTTGAGAAAGTGAGATTACATAGAATTAGTGTGAATGAGTAATTAATCGACGGTGTGGACTCAGTGGACTGAAGGACCAGTTTATGTGCTTTATCTCTAAACGGCTGCAGCTTTATAGACACATTAGACACAATGACAAAATTAATATGCAGCTGTTTATCAGTTATTGTAAGTAAACCAGATCATGACAGTGTAAATAAAGTACAAAGAGCACCCACAGTAGTGCAAAGTCTGGTAGTTCAATACCTCCGTAGGCTTGTGCTGGGTGGTCAGACCATACCCTGTAGAGTTTTGATAACATTCGGCAACATGCCAAATCTTCTCAAACATCTGAAGTCAATTTGATCTATTTGTGCAATCCAGTCAACCGTGTCATAGACCTTGTTATCTTTATTGCATTTTTTAGCTTTGTAAAATTGACTACACTGCATACTGCTGCTTTTCTTCCTGGCTTTTCCAACTTGGCCTAAACTAAAATCTCAAATTTTCCATTCTGATTGGTCTGATGCAGTAAGACCACGCCATGCTGCACTGAATCTGATTCCTCTCCTGTTTTGTCTCTTCACTTTGTCTTTCATGTTGTTGCTCTCTGGTTGCCTTAGTCACATGGACTGGAGGGAAAACGACTGCTGGAGGAACACAGTGGCTCAGGCAGCATCTGTGGAGGGAAATTAACAGATGTTCCTTCAGCAATATATTTTGTGCCCAAGATTCCAGCATCTGTTGTCTTGTGCGTTCTCTATTACCTTGGGCTATGGTGATCTCATTCCCTCTAATGTTTGCAGCACTTTGCTGGAGTACATGCATTACCCATCATTAGCTTGACTTGTCCAAGGTTTTGCCTGTGGGCAATTCTTCCAATTACAGACTGGTCTGTTGATGTATCCAAAGGTGGTACAACATCCTGATCAGTTTCTGTAGTGATTTTTGGATTCACTTCGAAATTTTTTCATGTTGCCACAAAGGTATAGATGCTGCTCATCACGCTTGTCATTGTCAACTTCAATGGTATTTGCAACACCTCTGTATTCTGTTGGAATATCTCCTTCTGAGTAAAACAGTCTGTAATTCTTCATGGCACTGTTATTTAGACAATAAGAATAGGGGATAGGCGGTCTGGCTCCTGTGCCTGCTCTGTAATTTGATATATTATGGTTAATCTACCCCAGGGTACAACAACTTTGAGCCAGGCCCCATTTCCCACAATTCCTCATCCTTTCAAAAATGTGTATACTTCAATTTTAAATCATTCTAATGAACTAGCATCTACAATTCGGAGACTCGCTACTCTCTGCAAGAAGAAACTTCCATGTACCTCAGTTTTACAATTTCCAGTACACCTTATGTGACCTCACCAACATCCTGTACAATATTTCTAAACTCCAAACCTTTGGAGCAACTAGTATGCTATTCACAGCCTTAACTACTTGTGTCACCTACCTGCAAACTTATGATTTATTTGCAAGAACATCTTGGTCTCTCTGCATGTATTTGCAGTCTAATTCCATTTAGACCCTTTTGATACTTAAGTGCATGACCTCACAATTTCCTATTTTTAAATTCCCATTTGCCAAATGTTTCACTCTCTTCATCTATCTATATCTTGCTGCAGAATCAGAATATCCTCATTGTAGCATGCGCCCTTCCACCTACCTTGGGAAAACGTGTATGCCTTGTTGCGGTGTATTGCTCACCCCAGTAATGGTCCACCTCTGCAGTTTCTCTTGCTAAAGGTGCGAAAGTTTAGATTTGATCGATGTGTTCAAAATAATAAATTATTTTAAAGGAGTAAGCATAAATTTTCCAGTGGCAGGTATGTTGGTAATCTGAGGATGAGGAGAGCCGAATGGCAAATGAACCAGAGTTGAGACAAACATTTTTTTGCGCCATAAGTTATGATCTGGAATGCCTTGCCTGAAATCAATGGGTGCACGTGTAGGGTTCAATGGCACAATTTTCAATAGAGAGATGGATAGATTTAAAATCAGACTTAGGGGAAAGAATAAGACAAAACTCTTAAGTTGTCACGTAGAGGTAAACTTCTGCAAAATCCATCTCTGACTTGGCGGACATCAGAAAAACAAACCAGACATAAAATGAATCTGCATGGTAGTCTGGTTATTTTTTCAGCTTGTATATAAACATCCTTGAGTGTGTTTGCTAAACCATCCTATATGGTTATGCTGTCTTCATAAGTACAATTCTGAGGTTACTTCTAATAATATTTATGCAAATAAATATTTTATTTTTCTGCTTGTCTAATCAACTTTTTTTTTCCCCAAGGTAGCTTAGGCTGCTTATTTAGGTATATAGTTGATGTGCACTTTCTGAAAATAAGTTCCTCTGTGGTATTCTTGTACAAATTTAAGTTGGTACAAGTTGTAAGCACGGTATTGGGGGTTCAATACTGATGTGGCTAGAGAACTGGCTGGCAGACAGGAAGTAAAGGGTAGGAGTAAACGGGTCCTTTTCAGAATGGCAGGCAGTGACTAGTGGGGCACCGCAAGGCTCAGTGCTGGGACCCCAGCTATTTACAATATATATTAATGATTTGGACAAGGGAATTGAATGTAACATCGCCAAGTTTGCGGATGACACTAAGCTGGGGGGTAGTGTTAGGTGTGAGGAGGATGCTAGGAGGCTGCAAGGTGACTTGGATAGGCTGGGTGAGTGGGCAAATACATGGCAGATGCAGTATAATGTGGATAAATATGTGGTTATCCACTTTGGTGGCAAAAACAGGAGGGTAGACTATTATCTTAATGGTGGCAAATTAGGAAAAGGGGAGATGCAACAAGGCCTGGGTGTCATGGTACACCAATCATTGAAAGTAGGCATGCAGGTGCAGCAGGCAGTGAAGAAAGCAAATGGTATGTTAGCATTCATAGCGAAAGAATTTGAGTATAGGAGCAGGGAGGTTCTACTGCAGTTGTACAGGGTTTTGGTGAGACCACACCTGGAGTATTGCGTGCAGTTTTGGTCTCCAAATCTGAGAAAAGACATTCTTGCCATAGAGGGGGTACAGAGAAGGTTCACCAGACTGATTCCTGGGATGTCAGGACTTTCATATGAGGAAAGATTGGTTAGACTTGGCGTACTCGCTAGAATTTGACTGAGGGGGGATCTTATAGAAACTTACAAAATTCTTAAGGAGTTGGATAGGCTAGATGCAGGAAGATTGTTCCCGATGTTGGGGAGGTCCAGAACAAGGGCTCACAGAATAAGGGGGAATTCCTTTAGGACCGAGATGAGGAAAACATTTTTCACACACAGAGTGGCGAGTCTCTGGAATTATCTGCCACAGAGGGTAGTTGAGGCCAGTTCATTGGCTATATTTAAGAGGGAGTTAGATGTGGCCCTTGTGGCTAAAGGGATCAGGGGGTATGGAGAGAAGGCAGGTACAGGATACTGAGTTGGATGATCAGCCATGGTCATATTGAATGGCGGTGCAGGCTCGAAGGGCCGAATGGCCTACTCCTGCACCTATTTTCTATGTTTCTAACTGGTATGTCTCCAATTTTTTGTATGCACGGATGGAAGCAAAATCATCCATCATGTTGAAATTTGAAATTAGTAAGAATTTCTGGCCCACATTCCTTTTTTAAATAGGCAAAAAAAAAAAATTCCATTCACCTTGTTTGTTTTGTTGATCTTGCTGCCAAATATTGACTGGTTCATAAGAGGCCATCATTCTTGGCTTCAAGTGTAACATGATTGTGAATTGCATTGGAAGATTGTAATCTAAAGAAAGATTTTAAGCCACTAAATTGGACACAAAAAGTAACTGGTAAACCTGTATTTTTTTTTTCTGTTGCAGATAAAGCATTTGATATCACATACGTAAGACTGAAATTCCACACAAGTCGACCTGAAAGCTTTGCTATTTATAAGCGAACAGGCGAAGATGGAACTTGGGTACCTTACCAGTATTACAGTGGATCTTGTGAAAAAACCTATCAGAAAATGAATCGTGGGTTTATCCGAACAGGAGATGATGAACAAGAGGCACTATGTACAGATGAATTTAGTGATATATCTCCCCTCACTGGAGGAAATGTAGCCTTTTCTACTCTGGAAGGGAGGCCCAGTGCCTACAACTTTGACAATAGCCCTGTACTGCAGGTATAGTAGAATAAAAAATGAATAATTGGTAAATATGAAATGATTTGTACCCCCAGTATATTTTAAAAGAGATTTTTTTTTAAAGTCTTAAGTATTCCATCTATTTTTAAATGCTTTCTATTGTGAATAATGTTTAACAGCCAATTTCCTCTTGTTCAGTTTTTCTCCTGAAAGATCTGACCAATGCTGAATTCCTGGTTTCACAAGTACCTCAGTACTTGTTCAAACATTGATCAATAGCAGGTGGTGCTTACAACAGCATTAATGTTCTGATATCAATCATATAACCGTCAATCGGAAGAAGGAGCCTGACCAGAAACATTGTCTGAAGAAGGGTCCCAACCTGAAACGTCACCTGTCCTTTTTCTCCAGAGATGCTACCTGACCCGCGGAATTACTCCTGCGCTTTGTACCTATCTTCATAAACATTGTCTGCCTTTTTCTCTCAACGTGTGCTGCCCGAACCACTGAGTTCATCCAGCAAATTGTTTTGCTCATTGGCTTCTGTAAATTGTCCCCAATGCGTGGGATGCAGGATAGAATCTGCAGTCTCTTTCTCTATCTGGTTGTGGTGGAATGTAGATTTATGATGTAAATAAAATAACAGACTATAGAGCCATATTATAAGAGTAATATACAATGCCCTTCATAATGTTTGGGACAAAGACCCATCATTTATTTATTTGCCTCTGTACTCCACAATTTGAGATTTGTAATAGAAAAAAATCACATGTGGTTGTAGTGCACATTTTCAGATTTTATTAAAGGGTTTTTTTAATCTATTTTGGTTTCACCATGTAGATATTACAGCTGTGTTTATTACATAGTCCCTCCCCCCATTTCAAAGTACCATAACTTTTTGGACACATGGCTTCACAGGTGTTTAATTGCTCAGGTGTGTTTAATTGCCTCAATGCAGGTATAAGAGAGTTCTCAGCACCTAGTCTTTCCATCACCTTTGTAAACGTTTATTGCTGTTCATCAACATGAGGACCAAAGTTATGCCAATGAAATTCAAAGAAGCCATTATGAGACTGAGAAACAAGAATAAAACTAATTGCCAAGGAAGACTTCCACAGCTGATGACAGAAGAATTCTCTCAAAAACGAAGAAAAATCCTACGACAGCGTAAGCTAAAGATGGCTGTAATACAGGCCTGGTAGAGCATCACCAGAGAAGACACCCACCAACTTGCGATGCTCTGCCAGGCCTGTATTGAGCCATCTTTAGCTTATGCGTGTTTTAGGAGCTGGTCTCCTTCAGTTTTCTCTCCAGCATATAAAAGGTATGCTCAATGGGCGATCACCCGATGACATGGCCAATAGATAGAGCTCTTAAAGATAGCGGAGTCAGGGGATATGGGAAGAAGGCAGGAATGCGGTACTGATTGTGGATGATCAGCCATGATCACTGTGAATGGCGGTGCTGGCTCAAAGGGGCGAATTGGCCTACTCCTGCACTTATTGTCCTTGAATCGCAGACTTCAAGCTGTCATTGCATTGCAAAGGATATGCAACAAAATACAAAACATGACTATTTTCATTTACATGACATTGCTGTATCCCAAACATTATGGTGCCCTGAAATGGGGGGACAATGTATAAACACTGCTGTAATTTCTGCATGGTGAAACCGAAATGTAGGAAGATGGCCTTCATTAAAATCTGACTATGTGCACTTTAAACACAATTGATTTTTTCTATTACAAATTGTGGAGTGCAGAGGCAAATAAATAAATGATAGGTCTTTGTCCCAAATATATGGAGGGCACTGTAGGGAAGCAAAGTATTGCAAATGATGAAAATGCAAATTTAATAAGTAAGTACATTTTATTTATATAGCACGCTTAAATCAACTCGCGTTGAAACCAAAGTGCTTTACATAAAGTAAATAATAAAAGAAATAATAAACTTTCCGTATATCCATAGAAAAATTAAAAACAAGAAAAAATGACACAACACATTATAGAATTCAACATGAACGTCCCCCCACAACAGAAACAAAATTTTCCACTGTGGGGAAAGGCATCAAAAAGTTTAGTCCTCTTCCTCTGTGAAACACCTGAGATCGGGGCCTATTTGTGGCCTCCGTAACCAGTCCGATGTTTTCAGGCCCTATTTGCCGGAAAGCTGGAACTCCGGCGTCGGGTGAACACTCCTCAGCGGCTTGGAAAATGTCTGGAGCGGCAGCTTCCTCCCCGGAGACCGCGGCACCCGAAGTCTTCAGGCCACGCTGGTTGGAGCTCCAACTCTGGCGATCTCGGATCCCAGTCTCAGAGTTTTAAATCCAGCGCCGCCCGCGGCCACGTCTCCTCGGATGTTGGAGTCCGCACTCCGGAGCTTACCGCACGGCGACCACGTAAAGGCATCGCCTGCTCCGTGTTGGTATCCCAGCACTGTGCCGCTGCCGAAGTTGTAGTCCCGGCCGGTCCCGACAGGAAATGCCGCTCCAGTTTCGATGGTAGGCCGCGAGGAAGGGGCAAAGAAGCAGCTCGGAGGGAAGCCGCCTCTCCAACCAGGTAGGGATTAGGAAATAAAGTTTCCCCCTTCCCCTCCCCCCACCCACCACATAAAAGACCTCCAACTAACATTTGTTTTTTGACAAGACTAAAAAATAAAAAAGGGTGAAAGTCTAAAAAGAACTTTTTAGACCAACCCAGTAGGTCAATGAGCATTGTTTTAATTAATGCTAAGGGAAAGTGATTTGACAAGCATTTCCATGTAAATTACGGTATGAATGCTGCACACTCTTCACACATAAGAAACTCTGGAGATTTTGAAAACATGAATATAGGAGGGCTTTCCAGGTTACAGTAAAGAAATTGGCAGATTAATTGAATACGCTTTTTGCAACTGTCTTCACAGCAGAAGACACCAGCAATGTGCCAATGATTTTGAAGAGAGTCAGGGGGCATCAGCGAGACAGGTTGCTATTACAGAAGAGAAGGTGCTTGGAAAGCTGAAGGGTTTGAACGTAGATAAGTCACCTGGACAAGATTGACTACACCCCAGGCGTCTGAAAGAGGTAGCTTTAGAGATTGTGGAGGCATTAGTAGTGATTTTCCAAGAATCAGTAGAGTTAGGAGTTGACCCAGAGGACGAGAAAATTGCAAATGTTACTCCACTGCTCAAGAAGGAAGTGCAAAGGGACTTGGGAGTGCTGGTGCAAAATTCCCAAAAGGTTAATGTGCAAGTTGAATCTGTGGGTGAATCGGTAAGAAAGGCAAATGTAATGTTACCATTCATTTAAAGGGAACTAGAAGATAAAAGCAGAGATGTAATGCTGAGGCTCTATAAGACATTGGTCAGACGACCGCATTTGGAATATTGTGAGCAGTTTTGGGCCCCATATCTAAGGATCTAGAGGAGGTTTACAAGAATGACCCCAGGGATGATTGAGTTAATGTATGATGCATGTTTCACAGCTCTGGGCCTCTACTCGCTGGAGTTTAGAAGGAGCAAGTGGGACCTCATTGAAACTTAACAAATAATGGAAGGCCTGGATAGAGTGGATGTGAAGAGGATGTTTCCACTAGTGGGTGAGTCTAGGACCAGAGGGCACAGCCTCAGAATAAAAGGACATATTTTTAGAAAGGGGATGAAGAGGAATTTCTTTAACCAGAGGATGGCGAGTACAAAATTCATTGCCTTGGACGGCTGTGGAGACCATGTCATTGGATATTTTTAAAACAGAGATTGACAGATTCTTAATTATTAAGGGTGTCGAAGGTTACGAAGAGAAGGTGGGAGAATGGGATTGAGAGGGAAGGATAGATCATGACTGAATGACGGCGTAGACTCTATGGGTCGAATGGTCTAATTCTGCTCCTATGGCATGAATTTATGAACAAATTACCCATGGGAATCTGATTTTATACATATTCTTCCATATTTTTAAAGCATTTTTTAGCCTGTAAGAATAAAACATTTCATGCTATTCATTAATGACTGGATACAATACATATTCCACTATTTTAATTATGGGTGATGTTGGGATGATTATTCAACGAAGTGAAATAATTGCAACAAGTGTGTGTTGAGTGAAACAATATGGGTAATTACAGCAAACTGACGTTCACAGGAATGGAGTCTTTGGGGAGAGCCCATAGACTGCCTGTACTTGAGTGATAGTGGACTGCCTGACTCATTTATTTTTTATATATATTTTTTATTAGAGTAGGTAAGCAGTACATTAGCAAACACATATTATAGTAATATTTTGTGTGCAACAATCGTACATTATTAATATTATCAAATGAATCATTTTGTCTCTAATAATTTTTAAAGAGAGAGAAACAGAGAGAGAAATAAAATATAAATTTTTTAAAAAAGAAATCATAAAAAAATGGAATAATTTACCATTAATACGTCATTGGAGATAAAATCAAGAAATATAAAATATAACTTTTCATCTAATCCTGGGTCCAAGTTTCAGTTAGGGTTCCTTGCCGAACTGATCTACCCTTTTAAGTAATCAATGAAAGAAGACCATATTCTAACGAAGACTTCTTGTTTGTTCATTAGGGCAAATCTGATTCTTTCCAAGTGTAGGGTCTCCGACATTTCCGTAATCCACATTTTAATTGTAGGGGATATAGGGCCTTTCCAGAATTTTAATATTAATTTCTTCCCAATTATTATACTATAATCTAGGAAATTTTTTTGACTTGTTGTAAGTATTAGACTTTGTTCTGACATTCCAAGTATTATCAATTTTGAGTCCGGATCCAATTTAATATTAATAACTTCAGAAGTTATTCTAAAAATCTCAGTCCAGAAATTCTTAATTTTTATACAATTTGCAAAAGTATGTGTTAAATTAGCCTCTGGATGCTGACATTTATCACAGATAGTGGAGATTCGTGGGTAGATTCTATTCAATTTAACTTTTGAGTAATGTAATCTGTGTAGTACTTTAAATTATTAAAGCATGTCTGGTATTTAACGAGCATTGATGTATATATTGTAAACTTTTGTCCCATATATCTTTCGTTATGGGTTGGTTTATTTCATTTTCCCATGTATGTCTATACGATTCCGTTGTTGGTATCTCGCTATCCAAAAGGATATTATATATATATAAGTTGTTAGTTTTTCTGTATTAGGATGCTTATTCAAACATTCATCAAGGATTTCTGGTTCCTTATTCCTATAATCTTGTGTGTTTGATTTAACATAACTTGACTCATTTAAATCAGTTTATAAATCTCTCGTTATGATACAAGAATACTAAAGATATCCTGAAGGCAGTGCCTTCTAAACCAGACTAGATTGTTGATCACAAAAACAATTTAATCGTTGTTTCTTAGTCAGGGCACCGGCATTATCTTTGTATAGTAGAGCAATAAATATTTAAAAATTCCAAAATGATGTTTCAGGTCGGGTCCCTTCTTCAGACTGATCAACATTTTTAAATTCCTGCTGTTTATCTTGGAAGCAGAACTATGCCTGGAAGTGTGATTTGAGGGGAAAGTCGTGGTTGAATATTTCAGCTCCTTTGACTTGTTTTTAACTTTTAGGCATTTGCTCTTATTACAAAAAATTGAAAACTTGTGTTATCTGTTCCAATACTTTGTTGGATTAAATTCTTGCAGTGGGACAACTGTTGGAATTACGACCTGATTTACATTTGGAAACGCTCTGTTTCAGTCAAAATTTACTTTTTAAGGGAAAAAAGCAGTTATTGGATGCATTCCCTGCTGCTCTTTTGTTTCGTTCCCGTCTGCTTTTGTAACATTGTTCTAGTTGTTTCCGGACAGGAAATGGCAACTTCCAGTGAGGAAATGTTATGCGGAACCGAAGATGTTACCACCTGCATTGCTAATAGGTCCTGAAATCTCAGCATATTTTCCTTAAGTGGAAATACCCCAGTATCATTCCACAACATGCCTCTTTTGATCGTCATTTGTCCTTGTTGTTCCTGATTCATAAGCATCTCTAAAATACTGCAATGATTTTAAAAGAACTAACCAAGTTTTGGTTTATGTCAGACTCATGGGCATATTCAAAGTTGAAGTCTGTTCAAGCTATAATCCATGCAAGTGCATCACTCTGAAGAAGGATCCTGAGCCGAAATGTTGTCTGTCCATTTCTCTTCCATCGATGCTGCCTGACTGCTGAGTCCAGCTCTTTGTTTTTTGTTTTAATCCTTATAAGTTGCATTTCAATTTGGGATATCCACCTGCATAATAAGGGTTACTTTCAGGTGTGTGATTCATACTATTTGGTATTTGAGATGAGAATTTCACTGTATCCCTTACAAAACTCTAATGATGGGAAACGGAGGAAAAGCTTGGCACAATCCACTATTTCTTTCCATTAGCAAAGAGCTCCAAATGCTTGAAATCTAAAATAAAAACAGAAAATGGTGGAAATACCCAGTAGATCAGGCTACATCTGTGGGAAGAGAAACAAGAGTGGAAGTTTCAGTTCAGAGATCCTTTGGCGGAACTGCAAAGGAGACAAAAGAAGGTTGTGGGCGAGGGAGAATGTCTCTGATAGAGTGAAACCAGGGTGGCCATGGGGGAAAACTAAACTAGGTGATCTGGCCAATGACTGAATAGAAGCAAGTAGAGAGTGCAAACATAGACAAAAGAACATGGACAAAAGGGTTTGGGGGTTGTGAAATGCAGAGTTGGAATACATGGGGCATACAGTTTGTTCACTATTGCTGCAGGTGTACAATCTCTCTTTATCTCCATCTCACATCAGGGTATTCTGAGGAATCTGAGATGCAAGGAGCTGTAGATGGTGTATGCCACCAAGTCTGATGCTACTGAGTCTGACGAAGGGTCCTAACCTGAAACATTGCCTATCCATGTTCTTCAGAGATGCATCTTGACCCATTGAGTTACTCCAACACTTTGTGTCTTATTCTGAGACTCTGTTTCTTCCGCGAGCACAGGGCCAAACCAATCCATGTTCATCTCCACCCACCACCCCGCCCCCACCAACACACATGCCTGCCAAAACTTGCTCTCGCATTGAACTTCTGCACCTCCTGCTTCTTCCTGCACTTGTTCAGACTCAGCGGTTTCATCACTTTAGCTGCGGATTTCCATGCTTCCCACATGGTTTATCTATAGCTCTTTCCTTCATGTCCTGGATCTCTCTGTTTCTATATCAGGAGATGGGTTAGCTACTAACTTCCATTCGAAACTTACTGACTCCTGCAGCTATCTCAACTGCTATCCCACCCTCCCTCCTTAGGGATACTATCCCATTCTCCCATTTCCTCCATCTCTCTTGTTTTTGCTCCGATTATAACAATTTCCATGCATGTGCCTCTGAAATGTCTTTATCTTTCTGACCTGCGACCTCCCCATTACTATTAACAAACCCATGATGTCATCTCATCTTCTTTTTGGCAGTGGGGATCATGACTAGCTTGACCAATTCCGCATTACTCCAGCTCGGCATTCGCAACTGCCTCAATCCTTTGTCTATGCTCTCACTCTCTAACTGCTCTCATTCACTCAGAGCCGAGATGACCCTGCTTCCAACCTATCCCCATTATCCCCTGTCCACAACATAACTGCAGCTTTACGAGCTTATTTTGTCATAGTCATGGAGTTTGACAGCATGGAAATAGGCCCTTTGGCCCAACTCGTACATGCCAACAAAATTGCTTACTTCCATTTGTCTGCGTTTGGCCCTTATTGCTCTAAACCTTTCTTGTAGCTATCATTATGTCTTGTGAATATTATAATTGTTCCCATCTCTACCACTTCCTCTGTTAGGTTGTTCCATGTGAGCACCACCCTCTTTGTGGAAAAAGTTAATTCCTAAAACATAGAACAGCACAGCACAGGAACAGATCCTTTGGCCCACAATGTCCGCGCTGAACATGATGCCTAGCTGAACTGATCTCATCTACCTGCACATGATCCATACCTCTCTATTCCTTGCACTTCCACGTGCTTATCTAAATTCCTCATAAATGCCACTTTCATATCTGCCTCCACCACCATCCCTGGCAATGCGTTCCTGGTCCTCGCCACCCTCTGTGTAAACAAAGACTTAGAAACATAGACATAGAAACATAGAAAATAGGTGCAGGAGGAGGCCATTCGGCCCTTCGAGCCTGCACTGCCATTCAATATGATCATGGCTAATCATCCAACTCGGTATCCTGTACCTGCCTTCTCTCCATACTTGCCCCGCACATCTCCATTAAACCACCGCCTTATCGCTATGCCCTCCAGTGTTAGACATCTCCTCCCTGGGTAAAAGGCCCTGACTGTCTACCCATATCTATGCCTTTCATAATTGTGTGTTCTTCTATCCAGTCTCCCCTCAAGCTCTGATGTTCCAGATAAAGCAATCCAAGTCTGTCCAACCTCTCTCTGCTAAACCTCCTCTGCACCCCCATCTAAAGTTTCCCCGTCTTTTCTGTAATGGGGTGACCAGAATTGCAAGCGATACTCTAAATTTGGCCTATCCGTAGTGATATCGAGCTGCGTCATAACTTCCTGACTCTTATATTCAATGCCCCAAGCAATGAAGACAACAATACCACATACCACTTTTACCACTCTACTTGTGCAGCCATCTTTAGTGGACTATGAACTTGGACTTCAAGATCCCTCTGAACAAGAAATAAGAGTGTTTTATTGTCATATGTCCCAGATGGGACAATTAAATTCTTACTTGCTGCAGCACAGCAGAATATGTGAATATGTAAACATAGTACATAACGGGGCTCAGAAATACTATATTTGAAGATTTTCTGTCGTGCAGCTGGCAAAATGTCGCTGCAGGTAGGCACCATCTTAGTCCGTGCTGTTAAGGGTCTTGCCATTAACTCTATACTCTCTCCTTACGTTAAACCTCCCAAAGTGCAACACCTCGTGTTATATTATTTATCTGCCCATTTCTGCAGCTGATCTATATCCTGCTGTATCTTCTGATAGCCTTCCTCACTGTCTGCAACTCCTCCAATTTTTGTTTGTTCCGCAAACCTACTCACCAACCCATCTGCGTTTCCGTCTGGGTTATTTATATATATCACAAACAACAGAGATCCCAACACAGATCCCTGTGGAGCTGCACTGGTCACAGACCTCCAGCAAGAATATGGACTTTCCACCACAACCCTCTGTCTTATGTGAATAAGCCAGTTCCGAATCCACACAACCAAGTCATCGTGGATCCCACACATCGTAATCTTCTGGATGAGCCCACTATGAGGGACCAAGCAAAAAATGCCACTAAAATCTGTGTTTTCAACATTCACCGCCCTACCTTCATTGACCTAAATATTAGATCCCCTTTTATCTTTCCCCTCCATACATTAAACCTATGATCTCTTTAGATTCCCCTGCACTGGGGAAAAAAATTATGACCTTTCCATTTGTCTATGCTTCGTATATACCTCTATTAGGTCACTGCTCAGCCTCCAGTAAAAAAACCCTGCTTATCCAGCTGCAGTGACATCCTTGTGAACCTTTTTTGCACCCTTTCCAGCCTCATGGCATCCTTTCTATAGCTAAGAAAACAGAATTGTGATCTCACTAATGTGTTGTACAGCTGTAGCATGATGTCCCAACTCTTGAAGTCATTTCCCTGTCTGATGAAGGAAAGTGTGATTAAACACCACCTTCACTATTGTGTGCACTTTCAATAGACAATAGGTGCAGGAGTAGTCCATTCGGCCCTTCGAGCCAGCACTGCCATTCAATGTAATCATGGCTGATAATCCACAATCAGTATCCCATTCCTGCCTTCTCCCCAAATCCCCGAACTCTGCTATCTTTAGGAGCCCTATCTAGCTCTCTCTTCAAAGTATCCAGAGAACCGACCTCCACTGCCCTCTGAGGCATAGAATTCCACAGACTCACAACTCTCTGTGTGAAAAAGTGTTTCCTCGTCTCCGTTCTAAATGGCTTATTGATACAGAACCCTTGATTCTTGACCCTGGTTCTGGCCTCTCCCAACATCGGGAACATGTTTCCTGCCTCTAGCACAGGGATCAGCAACCTATGCCCCCGGGCCGAATGCGGCCCGTAGCCCGAATTCATCTGACTCGCAAGCGTTTTTTTTTTCCGTAGTCATCCGGCCTGCAGACTTCCTTCATCTCCGGTACCTCCCGGGCCTGAGGCGCCCAGGCGCGGTGACGCAAGGAGGCCTGCACTGGCGTCCGCAATTGCGGGGCCACCGAAAATGGGAGCTCTGGCTGTTCTGCATCCTGCACAAAGCTGTCGGCACGGCCACGCACCTTCTGTGTCTGGGCTCCACTGTTGGGATTGGGGTTGTCAATAGGCCGGGGATGAGTGAGTATGAGTATTTGAGCCACCGCCTTCAGGACAGAGCCAAGACAATGGTCCATAGGTGCGCCATGTTCGTGAGCGCCCGTAACTAGGTCGCATCCTCGAAGGGGTGGGATCTATGTGTACACGTGGTAGATGTGGCCTGCCATCCGCTCACAGACATGTGTCCTGGCCCTGATGCAGAACAAGGTTGCTGACCCCTGCACTAGCGTGTACAAACCCTTAATAATCTTATATGTTTCAATAAGATAACCTCTCATCCTTCTAAATTCCAAAGTATACATGCGCAGCCGCTCCATCCTCTCAGCATATGAAAGTCCCGCCATCATGGGAATTAACCTTGTGAACCTGCGTTACACTCCCTCAATAGCAAGAATGTCTTTCCTCAAATTTGGAGACCAAAACTGCAGACAATACTCCAGGTGTGGTCTCACTAGGGCACTGTACACTGCAGAAGGACGTCTTTGCTCCTATACTCAACTCCTCTTGTTATGAAGGCTAACATGCCATTCGCGTTCTTCACTGCCTTCTGTACCTGCATGCTAACTTTCATTGACTGATGAATAAGGACCCCAGATCCCATTGTAATTCCCCTTTTCCCAATTTGACACCATTTAGATAATAATATTCCTTCCTGTTTTTGCTACCAGTGGATAACCTCACATGTATCCACATTAAACTGCATCTGCTCACTCACCCAACCTGTCCAAGCCACCCTGCATCCTCATATTTCCTCCTCACAGTTCACATTGCCGCCCAGCTTTGTGTCATCTGCAAATTTGCTAATGTTACATGTAATCCCTTCATCTAAATCATTTATATATATATATTAAATAGCTGTGGTCCCAGCTACGAGCCTTGCGGTACCCCACTAGTCACTGCCTGCCATTCTGAATGGGACCCGTTAATCCCTACTCCTTGTTTCCTGTCTGCCAACCAATTTTCTATCCATGTCAGCACTCTACTCCCAATACCATGTGTCCTAATTCTGCCCACTAATCTCCCATGTGGGACCTTATCAAATGCTTTCTGAAAGTCCAGGTACACTACATCCACTGGCTCTCCCTTGTCCATTTTCCTAGTTACATTCTCAAAAAATTCCAGAAGATTAATCAAGCATGATTTCCCCTTCGTAAATCCACGCTGACTCGGACCGATCCTGCTACTGCTATCCAATTGTGCCGCTATTTCATCTTTTATAATTGACTCCAGCATCTTCCGCACCACCGATGTCGGGCTAACTGGTCTATAATTCCCTGTTTTCTCTCTCCCGCCTTTCTTAAAAAGTGGGATAACATTAGCTACCCTCCAATCCACAGGAACTGATCCTGAATCTATAGAACATTATCGACAATAGGTGCAGGAGTTTTCCATTCGGCCCTTCGAGCCAGCATAGCCATTCAATGTGATCATGGCTGATCAACCTCAATCAGTACCCCGTTCCTGCCTTCTCCCCATATCCCCTGACTCCGCTATCTTTAAGAGCCCTATCTAGCTCTCTCTTCAAAGTATCCAGAGAACCGGCCTCCACTGCCCTCTGAGGCAGGGAATTCCACAGACTCGCAACTCTCTGTGAGAAGTGTTTACTCGTCTTCATTCTAAATGGCTTGCCCCTTATTCTTAAACTGTGGTGCTTGGTTTTGGACTCCCCCCAACATCGGGAACATGTTTCCTGCCTCTAGTGTGTGCAAACCCTTAATAATCTTATATGTTTCAATAAGATCCCCTCTCATCCTTCTAAACTGAAGAGTATACAAGTCCAGCTGCTCCATTCTCTCGGCATATGACAGTCCTGCCATCCCGGGAATTAACCTTGTAAATCTACATTGCACTCCCTCAATAGCAAGAATGTCCTTCTTCAAATTAGGGGACCAAAACTGCACTCCAGGTGTGGTCTCACTGGGGCCCTATACAACTGCAGAAGGACCTCTTTGCTCCTATACTCAACTCCTCTTGTGATAAAGGCCAACATGCCATTCGCTTTCTTCACTGCCTGCTGTGCCTGCAGGAAAATGATCACCAATGCATCCATGATTTCCAGCGCCACCTCCTTAAGTACCCTGGGATGCAGACCATCAGGCCCTGGGAATTTTTCAGTCTTCAGTCCCATCGGTCTACCCAACAACATTTCCTGCCTAATGTGCATTTCCTTCAGTTCAAGAGTCAAGTCAAGAGTGTTTTATTGTCATATGTCCAGGACGAGGCAATGAAATTCTTACTTGCTGCAGCACAACAGAATATGTGAACATAGTACATAAGTATGTACTATGGAGGGAAAAAAAGAAAAAGTTAAATAATTAACAGTCCGAATAACAAATAATAATATAGTCTTTTGCAGTTCAGAGCTTATTCGTTGTTGTGCTTAATAACCTGATGGCTGTAGGCAAGAAGCTGTTCCTGAACCTGGATGTTACAGTTTTCAGGCTCCAGTACCTTCTTCCTAATGGCAATGGTGAGATGAGTGTGGGTCCAGGATGGTGTGGGTCCTTGATGATTTTAGCTGCCTGTTTGAGGCAGCGACTACGATAGATCCCTCCGACGGTGGGGAGGTCAAAGCCGGTGATGGACTGGGCAGTGGTCACAACTTTTTGTAGTCTTTTTCGTTCCTGGACGTTCAAGTTGCCGAACCAGGCCACGATGCAACCAGTCAGAATGCTCTCTCTACCGTGCACCTGTAGAAGTTTAGGAGGATCCTCTTCGACATGCCGAATCTCTGTAATCATGTGTCACTGATGTGCCTTCTTTACAATTGTATCTGTGTGCTGGGTCCAGGAAAGATCTTCTGATATATGCACGCCCAGGAATTTTAAGTTTTTGATCCTTTCCACCATCGTCCCGTTGATATAAACAGGAATGTGGGTCCTCATCCTTCCCCTACCAAAGTCCACAATCAGTTCCTTGATCTTACTGATGTTGAGAGCCAGGTTATTGTGCTGGCACCATTTGGTCAGTCGGTCGATCTCACTTCTATACTCTGCGTCGTCCCCATCTGTGATTCGTCCAACCACTGTGGTGTCGTCGGCAAACTTGATGATTGAGTTCGCGTTATGTACGGCTATGCCCTCCGTCACCCTAGATCCTCTGGGACTATTTATTTGTACCCCTGTCTTACTTCTACAACACTCCCCAGGGACCTACAATTTAACTGTGCAAGTCCTACCCTGGTTTAACTTCCTAAAATGAAGACTTAACACTTATCCAAGTTAAATTCCATCTACTATTCCTTGACCCATTTTTCTATTTGATCCAGATCCTATTGTAATCTTAGGTACATATTGTAATCTTAGGTATCTTATCTTCACTCTGCACTATACTACTGATTTTGGTATCATCCGCAAACTTGCTAACCATGCAACTGTATTCTCATCTAAATCATTAATATATACAGGTCCATCCTAGATTTTAAACACCCGATTTATGGACATAGGCAGGCATCTTCTGCCGGGAGGGAATGGCATATTTTGGTGTGTCTTCCCTACCCCAAGCAACCACAATTGGTGGGAGGGTTGAGCTGTTCACTGAGTCAGTGAGGTCGGCTGGCTGCTGCTATCCCCCATCACAGCTGTTTCTCCGATCTTCTCAAACACAATTGTTTTTGTCCTTTCTGATTTATGAGCAGTTCAGGTTCTACATAGTTCTCGGTTAGAATTATTTCGTAACCTGGGGATAGCCTGTATGACCAACTACAGGAGACTATCAGTGATCGCTATGGCACACTTCTATCACAAACTCTTAATCTGCAAATCAACCCTTCACCACTATCCTCGGTTTTTTACACCCCACTATCAATTGGCTAGTTAATCCTGGATCCCATGTATAGTAGATGTGGCAACTTGACAATTGCCTTGTTAAAGACCACGAATATAATGTCTACCACATTGTTCTTGTCAATCCTCTTAATCGCCTCTTCAAAAAAACCTCAAATTTACCTTGCACAAAATCATGATGATATTCATACTTTGCCTTTCCAAATCCTGCCTCTCAGAATGTCGTCCACTGACTTTCCCACAACTGACGTAGCATCACTGGCCTATAACTTCCTGGCTTGTTCTTGCACCCCTTCTTAAATAAAGCACAACGTTAGCCACCTTTTTTCCTTTGAGGTTTTGACGAAGGAATGCCGACCTAAAAGGATGACTCTTTCGCTATTCACAGAAGCAGCCTGACCTAAGTATGTCTAGGAATTTTACTTGTTTTTCTTTCTGTCATCACTGTTTAAGATTGCACTCCTAAAAAGGCATTAATCGGCTCGAAAACTGCCTGGTCGCCAGCAAAGGATTAATTTCGATATTTGGCTTTGACCTACTCGGCAACTGCTTATTGGCAGAGTATATTTTTCTGGGTCATAGTACGGTGAGGTTTTATGTTTAAAGAAAACATAGGTAGTATGATGGCAATGCATTGTGATACTTGGTTGATTCTAATCAGCCTCTTGCTGTTTTCTGGCTTGGAAGGATTCTTCAGGCTGAGAAAATTGGATCTAGAATATTTCTATATTCCCAGATTATTTTTGAGTTGTCAAGTTATTATGTAGTTTAAAAATCTGTGATTGCAGATGTGCCGTGGTTCCCTTTTGAGGCCACCTTTGTATAATTCACTGGGGCTTATCAACTAACTTCACATGGACATAAGGGCTGTGAATGGTTACGATAAATTATCCCATTGTTTATTGACAAGTATTTTTTCTTCTTAAATGTGCCATCTTAACTCCAAGGCATTATCTTCATGCAAGTGGTTGCTAGCTGATCCTTGGAGAGTAGATTCATTTTTAGCACTGGATTAGATCTGGCGCAATTTATTTTCAAGCAACTATTGGAAAATTCTTGTTTGAAGGATACGTTTCCTCTTTTTGGTTGTAAGAGGAGGAAGTTGGCTATCTTTTGCAAATAATTTAGTTGAATATTGAGCCATTTACATAAAATATCCATCAGACGTCTGATAGCCATTTGTTAAGAATATTGAAAAATGTCAGACAAATTTAAGACAATTACTTTCTTGTTAATATAAGGGTCAGGGAGGCATTCATTTGCATCTTGATATGTTCTGATGTCAGAAAATGTTTTTTACCAAAGCAAAAGCAATGCAGTGTTCTGCATTGTTCACAGATTTTGCAATTATATGAAGATTTGATTGGTATTTTGTGCGATGGGTGGTGAGCAGGTGCTCCTCTTTCCTCCCACTAATGCAGAGCATGCAGTATCTTCTTGGATTTTCAGTTTAGTTTATTATCACGTGTACCGAGGTACAATGAAAATCTTTTGTTGCATGCTAACCAGTCAACAACAATTTGGAATTGAAGATTTTATATATACAGTGCCCTCCATAATGTTTGGAGGGCACTGTATCTATGGAGCGAAGGAAATAGGCAACGTTTCCAGACGAAACCCGTCTTCAGACTGATGTAGGGTGTGGTGGGGGCGGGAAGGAGAAAGGCAGAGGAGGAGCCCGAGGGCTGAGGGAGAGCTGAGAAGGGGAGGAGACAGCAAGGGTTACCGGAAATTGGAGAATTCAATGTTTATTCCGCAAGGGTGCAAACTGCCCAAGCGGAATATGAGGTGCTCCTCCTCTAATTTTCGGTGGTGCTCACTATGGCCATGGAGGAGTCCCAGGACAGAAAGGTCGGATTCGGAATGAGAGGTGGAGTTGAAGTGCTGAGCCACAGGGAGATCAGGTTGGTTAATGCGGACCGAGTGGAGGTATTCGGCAAAACGAGATGCAGGTGAACCTCCGCATTTGCCTCCTTACTCCATAATTTGAGATTTGTAATAGGAAAAAAATATCACATGTGGTTAAAGTACACATTGTCAGATTTTAATAAAGGGGATTTTTATACATTTTGGTTTCACCATGTAGAAATTACAGCTGTGATTTATACATAGTCCCCATTTCAGGGCACCATAATGTTTGTGACACATGGCTTCACAGGTGTTTGTAATTGTTCAGGTGTGTTTAATTGCCTCCTTTGTGCGGGTATAAGAGAGCTCTCAGCACCTACTCTAAGTTCCAGCTTTCCATCACCTTGGGAAACGTTTATTGCTGTTTATCAACATGAGGACCAAAGGTGCGCCAACGTGATATGGCTGATTGATGTTTAATATAAGAAAATATTAAATGGATTCCTGGGCCAGCTTACAACTTATATTTTAGTCTCAAAGCAGGATTTTCTCTAGTAGATTAATACAGAAAACTAAGCCTGGGCTTGCCTCGGGTTGATGTATATTGAGACAATGACCGGTGTCTACCAATTGATAAGAGAAGACAAGCTCAAATTCATTGTGTACTGATGTGTATTGACTGAATCTTGTGACCTCTTTGGAATGTGATTAAGTTTTGTGACCATGACTAACATCTTTGGAATATGATTAAGTGATGTAGCCATGACTAAAGTCATTAAGTGACACACTGTATAAAAACACGTTGCAAAGCTTTGTTCGGAGAAGTGGACTGAGGGCAGCCAAGTGTCTGTATTGCTCACTTGACTGGGGCTTTTCTTGCCACTTCCATCGGCCAATGATAAAGTTTTGAACTGGTCTACTAACCGCTTTGTGAGTTGACTGTTTATTAAGAAGCAAACCTGTTTGTTTAATTAAAGGTAACTTTTTCAAATGAAAGTCAAAGAAGCCATTATGAGACTGAGAAACAAGAATAAAACTGTTAAGGGCCTGTCCCACTTTTTTTTCGGCGACTAGACTGTTGCCACATGGTCGCGGGTTGATGCCTGTATGGTCTCATCAAGTCGCCTAAAGAATCGTAATTTTTTTCTTTGTCGCTGCTTGATTTTGAAATGTTCAAAACCTTTCAGCGACTGTGGGCTTGACGTAGTTTGTCTTCTGTCGTAGGTGCTGTCATAGGTTGTCGCCAGGATGACGCAGGTTGTCGCCGGGTGATCCCTTTGGTGAATTCCATTGACGACTACCTACGTCAACAAGCGACCGGTACCGGCGACTGAATTGTCTTTAGTTGTCGCCGACAGGGTCGTAGCTTGTCGCGGGTGGGCGTAGGTTGACTTCGGTTGTCACCTAGTGGTCGTAGATGTGGTCGTAGGTGGACGTCCTAAGATGACTTCATGAACAGAAATACAGAGGCTACACTGCAACATGCAAACAACTGGTCAGTTGCAAAAATAGGATGGCCAGATTAAAGTTTGCCAAGAAGTACTTAAAAGAGCATCTACAGTTCTGGAAAAAAGGTCTTGTGGTCAGATGAGACAAAGATTAACTTATATCAGTGATGGCAAGAGCAAAGTATGGAGGAGAGAAGGAACTACCCAAGATCCAAAGCATACCACCTCATCTATGAAACACGGTGGTGGGGGTGTTATGGCCTGGGCATGTATGGCTGCTGAAGGTACTGGCTCACTTATCTTCATTGATGATATAACTGCTGATGGTTGTAGCATAATGAATTCTGAAGTGCATAGACACATCCTATCTGCTCAAGTTCAATCAAATGCTTCAAAACCCATTGGCTGGCGGTTCATTCTACAGCAAGACAATGATCCCAAACATACTGCTAAAGCAACAAAGGAGTTTTTTAAAGCTAAAAAGTGATCAATTCTTGAGTGGCCAAGTCAATCGCTCGATCTGACCCCAATTGATCATGCCTTTTATATGCTGAAGGGAAAACTGAAAGGGGCTAGCCCCCAAAACAAGCATAAGCTAAAAATAGCCGCAATACGGGCCTGGCAGAGCATCACCAGAGAAGACACCCAGCAACTGGTGATGTCCATGAATCGCAGACTTCAAGCAGTCATTGCATGCAAAGGATATGCAACAAAACACTTAACATAACTACTTTCATTTACATGACATTGCTGTGTCCCAAACATTATGGTGCCTTGTAATGGGGCTATGTACAGTGCATTCAGAAAGTATTTAGACTAATTCACTTTTTCCACGTTGTTACGTTATAGCCTTATTATGAAATTGATTAAATTCTTATTTTATTAATCATCAATCTATACACAATACCCCATACCAAAATAGCGTAAACAGGTGTTTATACATTTTTGCAAAGTAATTAAAAAGAAATAACTGAAATATCACATTTACATACCGGTAAGTATTCAGACCCTTTACTCAGTACTTTGTTGAGGCACCTTTGGTAGCGATTACAGCCTCAAGTCTTCTTGGGTATGACGCTACAAGCTTGGCACACCTGTATTTGGGTAATTTCTCCCATTCTTCTCTGCAGATCTTCTCAAGCTCTGTCAGGTTGGATGGGGAACGCCAATGCACATCTATTTTCAGGTCCCTCCAGTGATGTTCGATCAGGTTCATGTCCGGGCCCTGGCTGGCCCACTCAAGGACATTCACAGACTTGTCATGAAGTCACTCCTGTGTTGTCTTGGCTGTGTGCCTAGGGTTGATGTCCTGTTGCCCAGCATGCTCTGGAGCAGGTTTTCATCAAGGATCGCTGTGTACTTTGCTCCATTCATCTTTCCTTCGATCCTGACTAGTCTCCCAATTCCCGACGCTGAAAAATATCCCCTCAGCATGATGCTGCCACCACCATGCTTCACGGTAGGTATGGTATTGGCCAGGCGATGAGCAATGCCTGGTTTCCTCCGGACATGACGTTTGGCATTCAGGCCATTCAGAGTTCAATCTTGGTTTCATCAGATCAGAGAATCTCATTTCTCATGGTCTGAGAGTCCTTTAGGTTCCTTTTGGCAAACTCCAAACGGGCTGTCATGTGCCTTTTACTGAGGAGTGGCTTCCGTCTGGCCACTCTACCATAAGGGCCTGATTGGTGGAGTGCTGCAGAAATAGTTGTCCTGGAAATTTCCCATCTCCACAAAGGAATTCTGGAGCTCTGTCAGAGTGACCATCGGGTTCTTGGTCACCTCCCTGACCAAGGCCCTTCTCCCCCGATTGCTCAGTTTGGCCGGGCGGCCAGCACTATGAAGAGTCCTGGTGGTTCCAAAGTTCTTCCATTCAAGAATGACGGAGGCCATTGTGCTCTTCGGGACCTGCAATGCTGCAGAAATTGTTTTAGACCCTTCCCCAGATCTGTGTCTCGACACAATCCTGTCACGGAGGTCTACAGACAATTCCTTCGTCTTCATGGCTTGGTTTTTGCTCTGACATGCACAGTCAACTGTGGGACCTTATATAGACAGGTGTGCGCCTTTCCAAATCATGTCCAAACAATTTAATTTACCACTGGTGATCAGACATTTCACTGTACCAACTGGTACATGTGACAAATAAATATATCTTGTATCAATCAAGTTGTAGAAACATCTCGAGGACAATCAAAGAAACAGGATTGAACCCAAGCTAATTTTTGACTGTCCTAGCAAAGGATCTGAATACTTATGTAAATATATTTCAGTTATTTATTTTTAATTACTTTGCAAACATTTCTAAACATCTGTTTTAGCTTCTTCATTCTGGGGTATTGATGATAAAAACAATGATCCAGTTTAAAATAAGGCTGTAACGTAACAAAATGTGGAATGGGGTTTGAATACTTTCTGAAATCACTGTATAAACACAGCTGTAATTTCTATATGGTGAAACCAAAATGTATAAAAATGGCCTTTATTAAAATCTGACAATGTGCACTTTAACCGCTTGTGATTTTTGTTCTATTACAAATCTCAAATTGTGGAGTACAGAGGCAAATAAATAAATGACGGGTCTTTCTCCCAAACATTATGGAGGGCACTGTGAATACATTAGTTTCAAGTGAATTCATAAATTTCAACAGAGTTTGCTATACTTGAACATTATGCCTACTAAATGATGAAAATATTTAGAATTTGATGGGTTTTAGAAATACATAGTGACTAAGTGAGACCCGATGGGTCCCAGTCGCACTGGAGGCCTTGTTCCCCAACGCAATATTTCACCACTCACTCATTCGCCCAGTGCAACCCGTTCCCCCGCTGCAATATTCCACCACTCACCCATAGCCCCTAGCTGCGCAGGCGCGGCTTATGGGTTCCCTTTGTGACACCTCTGCTCCCCCTCCTCCACTCACTCCCCCTACTCCGCCTCTTGTGGTCCCCCCCCACGCACTCACTCCATCCCCCCTCAACCCCCATCCACTTAGCAGCTCTCTGGCGGCGCAGCCATTCTCGGCCATTGGGTTTTCATTGTGACTTAGAACACGCAGGTATTACTGCGCAGGCACAGCTGGCGGGCACGCAAGTGGAAAAGGGATTTATTAAAGCTTAAAATGTGAATAACTCTTAAAAATATAACAACAATATAAATGTTAAAGATTAGATTTATTCAGTCCATTCTTTCTTGTTGCGTCTCTTATTGTGTTCTACAGCAGGGGGACGGGAAGGATGGGTGGGCATGGGGGATGGGGTATGTGGGCGGGGGGAAGTGGGTGGGTGTTCATGAGGAGGGGGTGTGTGTCCGGGCGAGGGGAGGAGAGAGGGTGTGTGGGCGGTGGAGGGGAGACGGTGTGTGGGCGGGGATTGCGGGGATGAAAGAGCTCAGAGAAAAGGGGGGGGGGTGGTGGTGTATCACGGGGGAGGGGAGCAGGAGCCAGCGAGGGGGACCAGAGGGATGGAGTTGGGACTCACAGCGGGCGCTGGTCGTTCTTCTCCGCCGGGATCAGATTCCCTACTTTCCATTTGGCAACATTACCATGCTGGGCTGGGCCGGGCCGTTTCCAGTCCCGCCAAAAATTGTGTCCGGTTGCAAACCTCCGCCGGCCATCCACAGTCTCCCTCTGCTCCAGTAAAGACACGATGGCGCAGGAAGGGGCAGACTGTCCTGCGGAGTGACAGGAGAAGACCAATCCACGCGGCGCTGAACGGCAGGAGAAGAGATCGATCTGCGCATGCGCAGTTTTTAAGATTTTTTAAACCTCACTAACTTTTACATTAGACCGCTGATTGTAATCACGGCCGAGGGGAGCGGTGAATGAACTGGTGAAAAATCGTAGCGTATCGCGTACCGTTTTTGCGCAAATAGAATGACCGCACAAACCGGAAGATAACAAGATCAGATTTTTAGTTATGTATAGATAGATAAATGGTATTTATACAATTTGGGCTCAGAATGGTAAAAGGAGAAGCGATGCATCGATTATTAGTGTTAGACAAACGCTGCAGTGATTGGAATGGATCACCAGGCAGACAAATGTGAAAGCCAAATTTCTTCATTCGAACGGGAGGTGGTGATGGATAAAGGAAGAGTTTAGGGACACAGCAGGAATAAAATAAAAATACACAAAGGTTGTTTTCACGGGCAATGATGTAGGTATGTTACAAAACTTACCTTGAACAGCGCTGCAGTTCTGCCGCTCCCCGTGTGCGCGACTTTGGCGCCTTTCAGAGGGGGGCGGGCTTAAAGTGCCGTTTTTTAACAGGCAGGAAAAATCGATCAATGTCGGGCGATTTCGTTGCGGAAGAAAAATCGCTCCGACATTTCATGAATGAAGGTATTTTTAAATTACTCTAAAATATTTGTTAACTAGAGTAATTTAAAATTCACCTTCAAAAGCCGTGAGAACCGACAACTGGAAAGATTTTGCGTAGGGGAGAAAAAAAGGTAAATAGTTTATTTTTATATTAAAAGTTGTTTTTTCGGGAGGCTTTAATAATATTTTCATGTTGCGAAATGAGGTCCAAAAAATGTATGAACAAACAGTATTTTCCCTCCCGACTAACTGCAACGTTCCAATCCACCGCATTCCACTAAAACCCACTCGCTAGTTGATTTAAATGGCCATTAATTTACAGGCATTAAACACTAAATTCCTTCCATTTGGCCCAGAAATTCATGAAAATGAGATTTTAAAATTATGTTATATTGTGGATTATTGTGTGAATGTTATTTGGACACTTAGGCAATTTAAAAAAAGTTTATCTTTTCTTAAGAAATGGATAGATGTTTAGATCTACTCATTGAATTTTGTAATTAGCTACAATTAGATAACTAACTAATTATATGCTTTAATTTCAGGTCATCCAAGTAAGATTGTTTCATATTTATTTCAGAATGCTTCAATCTATAATAACTGAAAATTTCATTGAGTTCTCTTAATTTTTAAGAAAGTTATGGGCTTTTAACTGATCCAGATTTTGAGTTAAGTCAATTGAAAGGTAATGGGGAACAAGATGCTAATATCCGAGTATGAAAATGGCCATAACTTTCTTAATACTGAAGATATGAAAGTGAATTAGGTGTCAAATTAAACTTCTTTTTATGCTTTATCTGATGGGATAAATTGCAGACTTGATTTTTAAAATCTCAAAATGTTGTAACATTGCTAAATGATGTAGTGTTTGTGGAGCATGTTTTGTTTGATCGATCAGTTTTCTTGCAAAATTTTGTCAGTGTTGTAATTGAGAGGTATATTTCCTCTTGGAATTGAAGATTGTGAAAGGAAACTAAGATTTTAAATTTAAGTATGTTCACTCAGTTATTAATGCTTGTTACTCCATAGGTGGAGGAATTGGCATCAATGTTCTACCAATCCTATTGTCTAGCATACAGCATAAAAGTGAATTCTTGAATTCATACTTACTTTACAGCAGATGCTTATCTGATAGTGGTGCTTCGCCCTATGAAGTGTTGAAATTTGAAAGAGGAAAGGAAGCTAATTTGAACTTTTTTGTAATTGGGTGGAAATAGCCTTAAGTAGGACGTAATACATGAAATAGCTGATTTGGTTTTGTACCCTGACAGAAAATTAACAAAATTATAATGCAAACTGCTCTTCAGACAGAAGGCAAGTGAGAAACTGGTACAACTGATTAATTTATTGTTTGTTTATTTGTTGCCTTGTTGCAATTAAAGGTGTAAAGCTGCAGCGTAAGAATTTTATTGTTCTGGTTCCAATACAAATCACAATTGAAAACTTTTGACTTCTCCATCAGAATCAGATCGCGGTTCAGTTTATGGCTAAAATACTTGAGTAAGTAGATTAAGCGTTTTCCTATATGCAGCTGTTCCTTTTTTGTTAGATACATTCCTTGGCTTTTATGACCTAAATGGTGGACGATTCGTGATTTTTTTTTTTATTAAGTTAAAATAATCTATGCAATTTGAGACTCTGTTCCATGGCATGTTGTTTTAATTCGATGTCTCAATTTTCGTGGAATTTATAGACTAATTCTGAATTGATTTGTACCAAGCCAAAATGTGCCTTCCAGTCTTTTCATGTCTTTTCATGCATATTGCTAATTCAATCTGATCTGCTTCAATTACCAATGAGGGAAATCTATATGTTAAAGCCTGTTTGCAAACTCCAGCTTTTAAATTCTCAGGTCTCTGCCTATCCTCTAGTTCTGGCATCTTGCCCATCTCTGACTTTCATCGCTTCCCCTTTACATGCTTTGCTATGGCTGCCCAAAGCCTAAGTTCTGGAATTATTTCTTCACAACACTTTATCTCCCAGGAAATGTAACTTAATTCCTAAAACATACCTCTTTAACTATTTTTATCACCTGTTCCAATATCTCCTTGTGACACTACATGCCAAATTATATGTTGCCATTCTCAGCAAGCCAAAATTTGGTTTAATAAAATAGAAATTAATTTGGTATTGGAGAACCTGATGTATGAAATTTCATATGAGCTTAAGTTAAAACAACGTGAATAAAGCCAAAATAATTATCTATCTCGATCTACATTCCTGGTGAAGTGCCTGGATTGAGTGGGGGATGAAGAAATGCTGATAGCAAAGTATATGAATTTAGTGCAAAATTGCAGTGGAGCTCAGGACTGGTCAAAAATATAATTTTATTATGAGTGTAATTAATTTATATAGTATTGAGCTGTCCCCTGACGGGCTGAATAGCCTTGAGGCTCATGAAAAAAAATAGAGGATTATTTTGAAGGGAAATGGGTTGTGTAAAATAACATCATGTTCTCAGCTCCATTCCTAGTTATAGATTAAAAGCTTCAAAGAATTTTGGTCTTGCGTATGAATGAACCTGCTTATACACCAACAGTATGTTATCAGACAAGCAAATAATTTCTGTCAGTTAACTCATAAATTGATTGCACAGGAATGGAATTCCCACAAGACAAGATTCTGAGTATAATCCATTCTCTGTTCGGGTTCATTCATTTCATGTCCAAAATGTATTACTTTGATGTATGCAAAATCGCTGCACATTGCCCCTTAATCCAATAACTCTGCTGGCCCACTCTTATGTAACAATTTGCTCATTGTTTTCCAATATTTCTCTTCATTTGCTTTACCCCCTCTTCGGTCCTTAAATAATTAGATTTAAAAATTAATTTTCAAGGACGTAATGGAAATCTCAATTAGCTTGGGGGGGGGGGGGGGGGGGGAAAGAGAGTGTGAATCCCTTCAGTGCAGGTGGATATAAACCGTGAAGTGAATTGTGCTGTAATGGCTTTTTGTACTTCGACATTGGATGCCTGAACTGAGATTGGGTGAACATCTTTTCTTCTAAAGTTGTGGATTTTAATGAATCAAAGTAGTCTGTGAACAGCTATTTATCCCATTGAGCCCAATCCTATTTACTTCTGATGAGTAATATCCAATGTGATAGCTAGCTGGTTGGAAGTATTTGGATAGCAATACAACACTGCCAGTGTTCCTATCCTCCACAATTATAGCAACAACCACCATTTCACTGCATAGTCCACACTCTGGCCATGGAGGAGGCCCAGGACAGAAAGGTCGGATTCGGAGGGGGAGTTGAAGTGCTGAGCCACCGAGAGATCAGGTTAGTTACCCCCTTCTCAGCTCTCCCTCAGCCCACTGGCTCCACCTCTTCCCTTTCTTCCCTTTGAAGTATATAGCCAAACCCTTGATCATATTTAGGAGGTATAGATATCGAGTCCTATAGTATAGCTATAGCAGCATGTAAAAAAAGAATAACAGTGTTAATTAATAGATAATTAATGGATATTAGCAATTGCAGTTACATATAGAAAAATGTTCTGGCCAAGTCCATGGATGTTAATTGGAATGGATTTGTGGTAACTTCTCTAGTAAATGATCATCAATCTGCATGGACATTTATAGGATGCAATGAAGTGATTAATTTACATATTTCATTGCACTTTACTGGTCCTTGGGGAATACCAAAGTACTACACAAGCGGAGTATAGAAACATATCGCGCTTAGATGTCCGCACAGCATGGCCACTCTGACAGCAGGAAATAAATGACCAGTAGAGAGCTGCATCTTAATCCCGGTGATATAAAGATAAACAATGGTTCAAGCATGAGGGGAGGGGAAGCTCCTTGCCCCGCTTTCCTGTCATGATAGCTTTTATGCATTGACCAGCCTTACTTCAATGTTTTATTTACAAGGCAGTGTCACAGTCAATGCAGTGTTGCCTGGTTTATGCTTTCAAATTTTGCACTGGGGACATGTCTGATGACAATTCTGAAGGTGTTCAGAACTGTTTATATTGTATAGGGACTCCTGTTTGAAATGAGTCCAGTTTAACCTAGTGCCAGATGCAGAATTAATCTGAGTCTTATGTTACACATTGGGCTTATGGTTTTAACTCTAACGAGAAGTTGTATTTTTGCTGTTTCATCTGCCATGTATTTGTTTTGAATGACTGTACAATCTTTTTAGCCTCAGTCCAGAATTTCAGTTTGTATTTTTATTGGTATTGGTTTATTATTGTCATTTGTGCCGAGATACAGTGAACAACTTTGTTTGCATCCTTTCCAGTCAAATCATGCTAGATCTGAGTACAATCAAAGCAATCCACAAGTAATACACATGGACAATGGGTCATGCGAAGATAAACATACCAGAGTACAGAATATAGTATTAAAGCATTGCAATTACAGGGAAAGTGTTGATAAAATTAAGTGAAGTTGGTTGGGAGATCAGGACTACACCCTAGGCTTATGAGAGAGAGGCCAGTTCAGTAGAATGATAACAGTAGAGTTGTTCCTGAATCTGGTATGTGCTTCAAAGCTTTTATGTATTTTGCCCAGTGGAGAGGGGAGAAGAGAGAATGACTAGAGTGAAATAGGTCCTTGATTATGCTGGCTGCTTTCCCGAAGCATCGTGAAGCGTAGATGGAGTCAGCGGTTAGTGGGTGGGAGCGATGGGAGGTTGCTTTGTATGATGGTCTGGGCTACATCCACAACGCTCAGAAATTTCTTGCAATCTTGGTCAGAGCTTTTGCCAAACCAAGCTGTAATGAATCCCGAGCGGATGATTTCTACCATGCATCTATCGAAGTTGGTATGAGTTATAGGACATGCTGCATCTCCTGAGTCTTCTGAGGAAGTAGAAACGTTGGTGTGCTTTTTTAGCCAAAGCAGCAATGTGGTTAATCTAGGAGAAACTGTTGTTAATTATGTGTAAAAACTTGAAGCTCTCAATCATCTCCACTTTGACAGCATCGATGCTGACTGGGATGTCTACACCTTGTTGCATTTTGCTCATAATCTCATTTCAAATTGTGGAGCCGTATAAATCATGCTGATAATGTTTCCCCTAGAATTACTGCAGTTTATTACTGTTAAATGGTAAAGTTGTCTAATGGTCAGGAATTTTCACAATGCATTTTGGTGGTAATTATAAAGACCACTTTATTTGACCATGCAATGTTTCAGGGGACCTTGTGGGCATTATTACCATTTTAGTTAAATTTTATGTTAATTTTGTAACATGAATTGTACTGCTAGAATTTGTGTTCAATGAAGAGTATAGAACACATTCGTCGGGTAAAAACCAATACTTGATTTTATTTTTTGGCAGTCAGTAATGTTAAATGATAGTTAGAAGCAGATTTTTGATCGGTCTGGATGCTACTTTGTGGTATAGTTAGTCCCTGTTCTCTTGGTGACAGCATAGAACCCAGATTATGCACTATGTGAATGGGAGACTTGTTTTCATATATAAATGCTTCTGCTTTGCATGTGTGTGAATTCGACGAATGTGAGCCAGTTGCTGTACATGGCACTCGCCATCAATTCCATTCCAGTCAGTTTTACGCCATGCAGCTCAAAGTATTTCATTTAAAAAATAACAAAATGGTAAATAAATGTAGCATAATTGCATTGACCACCTTTTACAATTTTGAAGTATATAGCCAAACCCAGTAGAGCACTAAGGGAGTTTTATTGTGCAAGAAATTGGTGAGGCCGCACTAGGAATATTGTATTCAGTTTTGGTCATCCAGCTCCAGCTTTAGGAAGGATTCCATTAATCATTAACGAATGAAGAGAAGATTTTTGTGGGGATGTTGCCAGGACTTGAGGACCTAAAGGTTTGGCAAGTTAGGACTTTATTCCTTGGTATGCAGGAAGCAGAGGAGTGATCTTAGCAGTGTATAAAATCGTGAGGAGCATAAATAGGATGAATGCACAGCGTCTTTTTCCCAGGGTAAGTGTATCGAGATCTAGAGGGCATAGGTTTAAACAGAGATGGGAAAGATTTAATGGGAACTCGAAGGTTGACATTTTCACAGATAGGGTAGTGAGTATATGGAATGAGCTGCCTGAGGAAGTAGTCGTGGTAGTTACAATAACAGCAATTAAAAGTCATTTGGACAAGTACGTGCATTGGAAATGTTTTGAGCAGTTGTAAGCCAAATGCAGGCAAATGGGACTAGTTTCAATGATACACAAACAGTCCAAATTTCCACCTACAAGTGGCAGAATTCTAATATTTCCAAGATGTAATTAAAAATTGCACTTTGGGCATTTGAAGGCAAGCATTCAATAAAAGCTTGTGACCCAATGGGTGGGCAGAGTTGTTGATCTTGGAGATCTTGTAGCACACTGACAGTCATGACATGCGTGTCTTCTTCAGCATCGTCAAGGCCCATTTGTGACCCATATATTCACGGCACACCGCATTGAGAACTGGGAATGAAGAAGGCAAGAATATAAATGCAATTAGCACCAGGTGAAAGAAACAATTGGAAAAATAAAGAGTCTTTTTGCATTTGTCTTCAATTTTACCCATTCTAGTCTCGTTGAAAAGCCACAAGCCATCTGGAAACAGACAAGGCCTCTGGAATGTAAATTCCCGCCGAGTTTCCAAATTTGACAGTTAGCAACTTTAGTTACAATTTCACAGCCCCAAATTTGGGGACGATATGGTTATGCCACAAGATCTCACACATGCCATAATCAAGACCATCTTTGGAAAAAGACATATCCAATTGCAGTAATATAGACAGGCCTCACTATCCTCTGCACCAGGGAACATTATTGCCAGCATTGTTTTTAACTGTCCCCTGTCAGTGACAGAAGAGCTGCCTGCAAATCGAGCAGCAGATTCAATTGTTCAAAAGGAGCAGCAGATCTCAAGAAATATACAGGAAGCAGTATCAACCACTATTCATGGCCTTTTTGTTTTAACCTTACAAGAGACTTGTGACACTGACATTTGAGAAGTGCTCTGGAGAATTCTTCACAAATTTGTCTGTGTTCAGGAATTTCTATAACTATTACAAGTTGGCAAGCAAACTGCCATTCCAACCTACAATTCTACTGCAGATGCAATACCTGTGTTATTATGCTATTGCTCCAACCCTTGCATCATACTTTCTCATTGCAATATTTAGGTATGTTACAATAGAGGGGGTACAGAGAAGATTCATAGAGGGGGTACAGAGAAGATTCACCAGACTGATTCCTGGGATGTCAGGACTTTCATATGAGGAAAGATTGGATAGACTCGGCTTGTACTCGCTGGAATTTAGAAGATTGAGGGGGGATCTTATAGAAACTTACAAAATTATTAAGGGGTTGGACAAGCTAGATGCTGGAAGATTGTTCCCGATGTTGGGGGAGTCCAGAACAAGGGGTCACAGTCTAAGGATAAGGGGGAATTCCTTTAGGACCGAAATGAGGAAAACATTCTTTACACAGAGAGTGGTGAGTCTCTGGAATTCTCTGCCACAGAAGGTAGTTGAGGCCAGTTCATTGGCTATATTTAAGAGGGCGTTAGATGTGGCACTTGTGGCTAAAGGGATCAGGGGATATGGAGAGAAGGCAGGTACGGGATACTGAGTTGGATGATCAGCCATGATCACATTGAATGGCGGTGCAGGCTCGAAGGGCCGAATGGCCTACTCCTGCACCTATTTTCTATGTTTCTAATACTTACCTTTAGCGGCGCTGCAGTTCTGCCACTCCCCGTGTGTGCGACTTTGGCGCCTTTCAGAGGGGGGCGGGTTTAAAATGCCGTTTTTCTCCAGACAATTCAAATTGATCCATCTCAGGGGATTTCGTTGCTAAAGAGAAATTACTCCGACATTTGTTTTATGAAGATATTTTTAAACTACGCTAGATCATTTATTAGCAAGAGTAATTTAAAAATAATCTTCTAAAGCCGTGAACGCCGACAACGGGACGGATTTTACGTAGGGGATAAAAGAAGGTACACAGTTTATTTTTACATTAAAACGTGCTTCTTAGGAAGCCTTAAATCAAATTTTCATGTTGCGAAAAGGGGACAAAAAATATATATGAACCGGCAGTATTTTTCCTGCTGACTGTGGGTTAAATTTACCGCAAAACGCAACGTTCCAATCCATCGCGTTCCACTAAAACCCACTCGCAAGTTGATTTAAATGGCCACTAATTTACGGGAATTAAACACTAAATTCCTTCCATTTGGCCTATAAATTCACGAAAATTAGATTTAAAAATCATGTTATATAGTGAATTATTGTGTGAATGTTATTTGGACACTTAGGCAATTAAAAAAATGTTTACCTTTTCTTAAGAAATGGATAGATTGGATTTGGATTTTGTAATTAGCTACAATTAGGTAACTAACTAATTATATGCTTTAATTTCAGGTCATCTAAGTAAGATTGTTTCATATTTGTTTCAGAATGCTTCAATCTATAATAACTGAAAATTTCATTGAGTTCTCTTAATTTTTAAGAAAGTTATGGGCTTTTGACTGTCCTCGATCACAGCTTTTGTGTTAAGTCAATGGAAAGGCAATAGGGAGCAAGATGCTAATTTCCGAGTGTGAAAATGGCCATAACTTTTTTAATACTGACGATATGAAAGTGAATTAAACTTTTTATGCTTTATCCGATGGGATAAATTGCAGACTTGATTTTTAAAAACTCAAAATTTTGTAACATTGCCACAATATTAGACTTCATCTCAAACAAAGTTCCCCCACTCCAGTATCAAGGTCAATCTGACCTGAGACACTGAACTGTAATAAGCAGACAACAGCTGCTTCTGTGCATATCGGGAAACGGCGTTAATTCATTGTTGAGCTGTTCCCCAAAACATATGAGAGAATGGACCGTGCACTGAAAACATCCACAAACCAAATGTGCTCTGCACCACAGAGAAGCCGCAGAGCATAACTGTGGAAAACACAGGGCTGCCAACTCTCATGCATTGAGCGTGAGACAAACGCATTTGCAGAAATTCTCATGCTCTCACGCTGATGACAGAAGTTCTCACGCTCAAAATTTTTTTTTTTAATGTATGCATAAATAAATAAAGTCACACTTCACCACACTCACCAATGAGAATATTTTTTTGTCGGTGGGTTCCCCGTAAAGAACAAGCAATTGGCTTAAGCCCATCGCACACTATTTAAATTCAGATTTGATCCTGACCACGGGTGCTGTCTTTACAGTATTTGTACATTCTCCTTATGACCACATGGTTTTCTGTGGAAATTCCGGTTCCTCCCACATCTGAAAGAAGTGCAGGTTTGTAGGTTAATTGGCTTCTGTAAATTGTCCCTGGCATGTAGGATACAACTGGTGTATGATAGATTGCGCTCGGTGTGGACTTGGTGGGCCGAAGGGTCTGTTTCCATATATATGTTTTACAGATATATCTTAATTTAATTGAACTATTTCTGGTTGAATATGTGGCATTATTTTCATCTTGTTTCTATAGTCAAAGGGTAAGGTTAATTGATTTATTTGTGCAGATCAGTGATGGAAGTCTGACTCCTATTGCCTTGTTTCTATGTTTTTGTTTCTCTATATGCATAACAGCTCTATATATGAATTATAATCTGATTTCAATACATGAATATACTAAGGTCATTCATGTGCTGCACCTGTTGATCAGAGCCTGACTCAACTGTGGAATGTAATTAGGAATGTAATTTAGGCCAACCTTATTCACATGTAATCCAATTTGAAGCATAAATGTTGCATCAAGTGCAAGTTAAAAGTATGCACCAGATTCCACAATTTCAAACTGAAAAATGCAGAAGCTTCCTACCGTGGGAGGGAAGTATCCCCCACTCCCAAACCTACTTTTTTGTTTTCTGGAATGAATTGCCAGAGGAGCTAGTAGAGAATGGTACAATTATGACATTGAAAAGACATTTGGATGGGTATATGGAGCGAGAAAAGGTTTGGAGGGATATAGGACAGGTATAGCCGAGTGGGAATAGCTGGGTTAAGAAAATTGGAGGGCTGGGATGAGTTGGGCAGAAGGGTCTGTCTCGCCTTTCAAGCTCGTCTGTCTCGTGCTTGTCTCCAGGCTCTAGACTCTGACTGACACAATATTTCTCCAATCTAAACATGAACTAAACAAATCTTATCATACATTATACTCTTTGCAATAATGGCAAAGCTAGATTTTCCATTTTGCTTACTTATACAATTATTTTTTAATATAATTAATTGCAGAACATGATGCATTGTAATAGTTTTTGTAGTATTTTATTTTAATGGCTGTTTTATGATGGGTATTTTCTTGACTAGTGACTAATAATTTTTCGTGCAGAGTGCTAATTATTTTTGTTCACTTACAGGAATGGGTGACAGCAACCGACATCAAAGTGACCTTGAATAGGTTGAACACCTTTGGGGACGAAGTTTTTAATGACCCGAAGGTTCTGAAGTCTTACTATTACGCTATTTCAGATTTTGCAGTTGGTGGAAGGTACTTTTGTTTCTCCTTTCTTACATTTGCTTTTTTTTAAACTGTGGCTAAACATTTCTATGAAGCAAGTGCACGAAAAGGATAGAAATCTAATCAGAGAGTCATGGAGTGATAGAGTGTGGAAACAGGTCCTTCGGTCCAACTTGCCCACATCGGCCAACATGTCCCAACTACACTAGTCCCACCTGTCCACGTTTAGTCCATATCCCTCCAGAACTATCCATGTACCTGTCTAACTGAATCTTAAATGTTAGGCTAGTCCCAGCCTCAACTACCTCCTCTGGCAGCTTGTTCCATACACCCACCACAATCCTACCATACCGTGAATGAGTTGGTACTGGACATGATGCCAGCTATTTTGCCAATAGTAAGATATTATTTCAAATGTTTCAAAATGCCTTTGCTTCGTTTATGTTTATTTTGTGATGTCACTTGTGCCTCAGTGACATGTGACATCCAGGAACATGTGACATCGACAAAGATTGAAGTTTACATGCATGGTTTAAACACTCCTTGGAGGAGGCAAGGATTATTCTTTATCAAAGGAACAATTACATTTGTACTTGCAACAGGCCGTAAGCACAATACACATAGGTAATATATAATAATCAAAAATGCAATGATTTATTCAATTCAATGGTACTTTATTTGTCACATTACTGAAGCACAGTGAAATACACTTTTTTGTGTACAATTCCATATAGATGTCATTATTCATAAGCATTAGGTACATCTTAGATAAGCATGGTAGAAGTATACAGTAATAGTACACTGAGAGTTTACAGTCAGATTTGATGCCATTTTCAAGTCCCAGATGTTGTAGGTATAGACAATAGGTGCAGGAGTCGGCCATTCAGCCCTTCGAGCCAGCACTGCCATTCAATGTGATCATGGCTGATCATCCCCAATCAATTCCTGCCTTCTCCCCATACCCAAGAGTTCTTGACCTGACCATGAAAGCCCATTTTCACGACATTGTTGCAGGATCGGTCTGGCCAAGCCTGGCTATTGGTGTCCTCTCCCGCTCTGCGCCACTGCAGGCCGCGTCTGGTCCACGGGGAGCCATTTGGAACGGTGCTGGTCCAGCTGAGCCCAAGGTCCTTGAGCAGCTCACTCCACCATCAAGGTGTACTGCACTGCCTCCGACAACCGGTCCGCGCATCTGACTCCCTCCGTTTTGGTCCATGGGGGGAGCAGGGGCCAGGCCCGACGAGTTCCCTCTCTTGTCTGCCGCGGAACGGGGCAAGCCAGGCTTGATGTCTGGTATAGCAGTGGCATGTAAAGAAAGAAAATCAAGTCCATAGGGCAACTTAAAACACAGTTCATTACAGTTCATACTTGCTGAGGTTAGACCACTTTCCAGGCTCCTGTGACACCACCTTGTTGGCTGTAGCGAAATGAGAGCATGGCCAGGACAGTGTGGGTGTTTGATGATATTGACTGCCTTTTCAAGGCAACACTTCCTACAGATCCCTTCAATGGTGGGCAGACCAGTACCTGTGCTTAACTGGGCTGTATCTACCACTCTCTGTAATCACCTTCATTCTTTGTTTAAGTTGCTAAATCAGGCTATTTTGCACCCAGTCGGTGTGTTCTCTGTATAATACTAGATTCATAATCCATGGAGGCTCTTTGGGAAGTTGACTATTAAATATCAGCAAGTTAAAAGCTATTTAATATCCAAAATCTTTGCATGCCATTAGAAGTGTAAGTTGTTTGGTGTTGAATGTACTTAAATTATAAAGTGCACAGCTTATAGATGGACATAACCTGACAAGTATTCTGCATTGATTGGTAATTAGTGGTTGAATTTGGTTGTTATCATGCAGCACTTGCATGTGAACATAGGGTGTGAAAGCTTTATTGGAAATTACAATGCATGCGAGCAGAATTCACAGTCTATTACCCGTCTTTATTGTGTACGCAAGCCAGTGGACGAATATTGGATAAGAAATAGCAATACATCTACAACCCAAAGTTTTTTTTCATTTCTCCTAGGATATGCTAATTGTGCTGAAGGAAATAGCAAACCAGATAATTACAAATCAGATAGTACAATGTTTGTCGTGGCCAACACCATGTTTATTAAAAAAGATAGTCTGAGAGAAAATCTGTTTTCTGAGAGAAAATTAGTTGTATATGTTAATTTGTGACACCTAATGAAGGTTTATTTAAAAAGCAGGATTATTTCATAAATTATTGACTGCATATATGACTAATTTCTTTGGTTGGAAACTCTTTGGATCCTCAATATGGAACAAACAAATTGAAAAATTAGTTAATTTAAAAACAAAAGCTTTGATCTGTTAAAAGCAAATTGTCTTTAGATAACCTGATCAAATTATTTGAATTTGAAGGAGAGATTCTATGACCAGCTTGTGGACTTTAAAAATATACTTTACTAAGATTCATTTAAAGGACTTGTTAGGAATATTAAAGTCCATGAGTTGAACATGATGGCAATAGTATAGTAATGGAACAGAAACCAGAGTAGAGAAATGTACGTAGACACAAAATGCTGGAGTAACTCAGCGGGACGGGCATCTCTGGAGAGAAGGAATGGGTGACGTTTTGGGCCAAGACCCTTCTTCAGATTGATGTCAGGGGAGTGGGCGGGACAGAGATAGAATGTAGTCAGAGACAGTAAGACTGAGGGGGGGGGTGTCCAGCAAAACGATCGCCGAGCCTGTGCTTGGTCTCGCCGATGTACAGAAGTTGACACCTGGAACAGCAGATACAGTAGATGAGGTTGGAGGAGGTGCAAGTGAACCTCTGCCTCACCTGAAAAGACTGTTGGGGTCCTTGGATGGAGTCGAGGGGGGGGGTAAAGGGACCAGTGTTGCATCTCCTGCTGCTGCCTGGGAAAGTACCTGGGGAGAGGGTGGCTTGGGTGGGAAGGGACGAGTTGACTAGGGAGTTGCAGAGGTGGCAAGTGTTGGGAGGATTATATGCTGTATGCGACGGCTGATGGGGTAGATGGTGAGGACAAGGGGGTTCTGTCCTTGTTGCGAATGGGGGGAGGGGGAGCAAGGGCGGAGCTGCGGGACATCGAAGAGACCTTAGTGAGAGCCTCATCTATAATTGAAGAGGGGAACCCCCGTTTCCTAACGAATGAGGACATCTCCGATGATCTAGAAAGGAAACCCTCATCCTGGGCGCAGATGCGGCGTAGTTGGAGGAATTGGGAGTAGGGGATAGAGTCTTTACAGGAAGCAGTGTGGGAAGATGTGTAGTCTAGATAGCTATGGGAGTCAGTAGGTTTGTAGTAGATGTCAGTCAATAGTCTGTCTCCTGTGATGGAGATGGTGAGATCCAGAAATGGTAGGGAAATGTCGACGGTGGTCCAAATGAATTGAGAGTGCAGGATGGAAATTAGTCGTGAAGTTGATGGAGTCAGTGAGTTCTGCATGGGTGCAGGAGGCAGCACCAATGCAGTCGTCAATGTAGCGGAGGTAGAGTTCGGGGATAGGGCCAATGTACGCCTGGACCAGTGATTGTTCGACGTACCCTACAAAGAGGCAGGCATGGCTGGGGCCCATGCGAGTGCCCATAGCTATGCCTTTAATTTGGAGGAAGTCGAAGGAAAAGTTGTTGAGGCTAAGGACCAGCTCTGCTAGGCAGATGAGAGTATTATTAGACAAAATTGATTGGTTCTGCAGTCGAAGAAGAAATGGAAGGCTTTAAGACCTGCCTGGTAGGGAGTGGAGGTGGAGGTGTAGAGTGACTGGGCATCCATGATAAAGATGAGGGAGTGCTGGCCTAAAAAACCGAAGTCATTGAAGAGACGAAGAGCATGAGAGGTGTCTTGGACATAGGTGGGGAAGGATTGGGCTAGGAGGGGGTAGGTTGGAGTCGAGGTATGTGGAAATTAATTAGGTGGGACATGAAATGAACTCTTGATTTTCAGACTGAATGCTCTGCCATAATAGCTGACATTACAACTGTTTTTTAATGATGTACAGATATTAATATATGGGCAGAATTTCCAGGTTTGTAGATATGAACTCAGAAATGTACCTTGAAAAGAATGCAAACTAATTTCAGGAGAGGATAAATGTGAAATGGCAAGCAACATTGCAGATATTATGTGATGTATAAATGTAAAGTAATTTATTGAGATATTTGGCTGTATGATGGGAAAGAGTGCAAAGCATAAATTACAATAAACCTTTAAACCACTTATTACATGTTTTATTACATCTTTGTAACATTTGTTTTTTGCATGACTAATTTTAATTTAGGAATTGTACTTCAAATTATCCCCTGATTTGAATGACATTTTTCCCTTTGATTTGCAAATGTTGCTCCTTTTCCAAGCTCTAAGATGCTAATGCAACTTAAATCTAAAATTACATGCCTCAGTGCATTCTATGGGATAATATAGTAGATTCAATTCTGAGTGATGTTTTCGGCACATGACTGGAAGGTTTCAGCTTAACTCCAGGGTACCATAAAAAGTTTAAACTCTTAACTCCAGTGAACTACATCGAGATCTTTGTATTTGAATTGATTTGTTTAAACTTGGAGTCAACATTATTGTTTCACTGGCGTTTCTGTTCCGGGCCTCCATCATTGCCAGAGTGAGGTCACACACAAACTGGAGGAACAGCTCCTCATATTATGCTTGTGTAGTTTCCAACCCAATGGTATGAACATTGAATTCTCCAATTTAAGGTGCTGTCTGAGCTGAGTTACTCCAGCATTTTATGAATTGCTCAAGGCTTATGCAATGCTTGCCTTCAGTGAGTATAAGTATGAGGAAGTCGTGTTGGAGCTTTGTAAAAGTTTGGTTTGGTTGCTTTTCGAGTATCGTGTGCGGTTCTAGTCGCACCATTGCAGCAAGCATGTGGAGGCATTGGAGAACGTGCATAAGATGTTAATCAGGATGTTACCTGGATTGGAGGCTGCTGCAAGGAAAGACAGTCATGTTACATAGTCAGAACCTTTTTCTCAGGGATTTTTCCTGAAGACTAGGGAGCTTAGCTTTAAAATGAGAAAAGGGAAAGTTTAAAGATGCAGGGCAAAATTATTTTGCACAGAATGGTAAGTGGCTGGAATGTGCTGCCAAGTGATGCTGGGAATGGTGGATATAGATCATATGCAGGCAGAGGAGATTAGTTTGGCATCATGTTTGACGCAGACTTGTGCTGAAGGGCCTCTTGCTGTGCTGTTCATGTTCTAACTTACAAGATTGATATTTGGATAATGTTAGTTATATAAATGCAATAAAGCTACTGTGTTCTAAAGATGATACCACAGTGTCTTTAGTGCACAAATAGTTTTATTGTAATTATGTAATAAATAAAATAATTAAATAAATACAGTGGATTCTGCCATTATTATCAATCCGATAATTATTTTAAGTGGAAATTTAGACTTTAAAACCAGTAACATTATAAACTCTGATATAGAGCAGATTAACGGAGTAATAATTTATAAAATTATGTTTTAAAATTTACCAATCCGACTAATTTAAATGGCGAATCTGCTACTCTCATCTGTAATCTGAGATCTTTTTGTTTTTTTACATGTCCCTTTTCATCATGTTTTGTCTTATGCCATCACCCCATGTTTATTGTTAAGAATCCTTTTATAGAGCTATCGCGTTGTTAAATACAGATCAAAAAATATTAACAAAAATATTAGCAAGAAGATTAAGTAAGTACGCCTTTAAACAAATACATCCGGATCAAATGGGGTTTATCCCTAAGAGACATTCATTCAATAATTTGAGATGTCTGCTTAACATAATGCACTCACACCAAACTAAAGATCCAAATCTCGCAATTATTTCGCTGGATGCAGAGAAAGCATTCGATCAGGTTGAATGGAAGTATATGGTTAAGGTATTGCAAAAATTTCAACTGGGAGAGAATTTCATTCAATGGATTAAATTAATATATAATAAGCCAACGGCCAGAATATTAACTAATAATATTTTATCCACAAAATTTCAATTGTCAAGGGGTAATAGACAAGGTTGTTCATTATCACCATTGTTATTTGCCCTCATAATTGAACCACTAGCGGAAAGAATTAGAACTCATCCGAATATCCACGGATATAAGACAAAATATTCAAACAATAAAATATCAATATACGCTGATGATGTACTTTTGTACATCACAAAGCCTCATATCACTATACCCAACATTTTAAATTTAATTGAGGATTTCGGTTCATTTTCAGGTTATAGAATAAACTGGAATAAAAGTGAAATCATGTCAATAAAACCGAAAGATTCTACACATCTCGTACAATTTCCTTTTAAAATAGCTGTGGAAAAATTTAAATACATGCACATGAATTTCACAAAATGCCATTAGACTTACTAGATGAAGTAATGAATACAAAGGCGGAATCAGCAAATTTAATTTCACATATATATATTATACTAAATGCAGTAATACCAACAACGGAAGGTATTAGAGGTGAATGGGAAAACGAACTAAGCATTAAAATTTCCAATGAAAGGTAGAAAGAATACTTATTAAATGTGCACAAATGCTCAATTAACGCAAGACACACTTTAATACAATTTAAAATAATACACAGATTATACTACTCAAAAACTAAATTAAATAAATTTTTCCGTAACGTTTCACCAATTTGTGATAAATGCCAGTGTCAAGAAGCTACTATAGCGCACTCATACATCTTTTGTACAAAAATTCAAAGGTTTTGGATTGAAATCTTTGAAATTTTCACAAAAATAAAAATGACACCAAAGCCAGAATGGATTATTTTCGGAATGACAGAAGGTAGTTCGTAATTAAATGGGTATTAAAAGAATTTATTTGATTATGGCTTAATAATAGGAAAAAAACTAATCTTAAAATTTTGGAAAGATGCTCCTATACCAACATTAAATATCTGGATTTGAACTATGTTTGAAACACTACATCTGGAAGATATGAGACTCCGCCTGGAAGGAAAATCAGAACGCATCTATCAGACGTGGTCTGCATTTATAGAATTACTACAAAGATAGGGTGCAGGAGTACCTCGGGCCTTGGTAGGGGGGGAATGAAAAACTACCGAGTTGGTGGATTCCTTTTGCGTGATATATATAACATAATAACTGGCTTTTTTTCTTTTTTTTCTTTTTCCTTTTCTTTTTTTAGGGTCTATCTTTTAACCCCCTTTTCTAATTCTTGTCCAAGGGTTTCTTCTCCCCTTTGGCACGCTCTTTCACTATCACAACTCTTTTCACATTTCACTCTCTTTCTCTCTATTCTTTTTCTTTAAAAGCCATAAAATTATGGGGTACAATGACTGTAACAGTATATATGTGTACATTGATGTATTTACCTCTAATAAATAAAATAAAATTAAAAAAAAAAAAAAGAATCCTTTTGTTCTCTGCTCCCCTTCACCCTGTTTCTGCCTCATAGAACTTGTTCAGCTTTTTCCAGTTCTAAAGGGCCTGTCCCACTTTCACGACCTAATTCACAACCTTTTTTACTCGTGGACATTTTTCATCAGGCTAGAAAAACGCCCCAACCTACTTGATGCCACGAGTGCCCACGACTAGCATCACGACCTACCTACGACCTCGTGACGACCATGCTGCAAGTATGAGTCAAGGGCAAACTCGGCAGAGGTCGTGAAAGTGGGACCTGCCCTTAAGTTGACCAGGAATTAAAGCTGCTTCTCTCCATAAATTCAGTATTCCAACAACATTTCCTGTCTTTTTAAAAAAATACCATTGAGGATGTTGATCACTTGATGAAATGTTTGAGAAAATTGTGGGTTAATTATTTTTATCCTCTCCTGAGTCTTTTCCATCTTGTGTTCAGGTGCATACTAACACTGATGTGCAAACTGATCACATTGCTATTGCATAGAATTGGTGTTATGCAAAGAAAACACTTTCAGTTTGCAAGCACAAAGTGTAGAGCAAATAAGTCTGGAAGAAAATGGAGGAGGATGCCAAAGCGTTTTACCCCTCAGAAATTAAGTAACAATTCATTGTTTCATCTGAAATATAATCCATCTATATTTGTATTTATTACATTGCTGATCTATATAACCTAAGAGAGGACTGGTAAAAGTAGACTGGGAGCAGATGCTTGTGGTTAAAATGACATTTAATGAATTCAAACTTTTTTATAGAAGTAGTAGGAGTTTAGGGCCAACATGAACGAATGAAAAGCAAAATTCAGGATGATAAGTGAGTGTTGGTGACCAGGGTCTCATCAGGAAAAAAGAAAGACAGGAATCAGCAACTGCAATTGAAGAATATAGAAAGACGAGCACTTGAGAAATAGGGGGAATTAAGGGGGAAAAGAGGGGCCATGAAATATCATAAGCAGGTAAGATTAAGGAGAATCCCAAGACATTCTATTAGGATACCAGGAACAAGAAGGTAGCCATAGAAAGAGTGGGGCTCCATAGGGACCTAAGAATAATCTATATCTGGAGCCATCGGTTGTGGCTGAGGATTTCATCAAGGAAAAGGGGGTGATAGATAGGCACTCCTCAAGCATTTTGACTCCCCCCCGCAAATGTTATTACAATCTGTAGCGCTTACAATAAAATTCTACTATTATTTTGTCATGGAAAATATTACATTTTATGTATCAGTGGAATAAATACAGTTCCTGATTATCAGTTTCTTGGTCGGTTCTGTTAAATACGTTCTGTCTTGCTAGGGTAAACTTTCAACTGTAGTTATTGGTGTTCAATATGTTTTCTTTATTAATGGGAAGTGGTATTATAATTTCAGCTTTTTGTGTTGGGAACAGGGAGTAAACAAGCTATAAATAATGATCACTTTCACTATAAACCAGAGACTGTATACCTTCAGATTGAAACCTTCAGCAAAATGATTCTCCATGTGAGAGATGCAGATGTTTAGCCAGTTCCGTAATGTAAGATGTTCTCAATTATTTTGTGTTCTGGTTTGTTTCATGATCTGACTGAGAAGAGAAACTGAGAGTAATCTTTATAAATGTCATAGCAGGAAAGCAAGGGATTATGAATATCATTAATTGAACTGGAATTGCAACAATTACTTTCATTTTAGAATTTTAGTCAATTTTTGCCTTATGAGAACAAATGTAAATGCAGACATTCATGGTTAATATTATCAGATGTCAAATAGCCTTGTTTCAACAATGTAATGATTCACTTCACTGATCCCAAACAGTTGCAGTGATAAACTAAGGATAAAATTAGTCATTAGTCATTCAGCCTATTGAACTTTGTCACTGTATTCTGAAATCTCTTAGCGATTTGATGTTCTGAAAGTCATTGAGTAAGTTTACTGGTGAGATCGGTTGTGGATGACTTTTGGGTAGTTATTATTACTAGTTTGCATCCTTTCAACAAAGTGACTGGGATGTCCTACTCTGACGAGAGTTAATTTATTTTTTATTTTTTATCTTCACAAGAATTAGTAGAGTGATGGGAGAAGTCATCAAAATTTTTTCTTCGAATCCCTTTCCCAAACCACATCATGTAAGAGCTACGTCAAATGCATTCCTTCTACCATCCCATCCCAGATCAACCTCTCATGCCTTGATATCTGAATCATCAGTTGTGAAGCAACCTGAGTGTTTTCATAATGTAAATTGGAAATACAGGTTGAACTCCGATTTTCCGGCACCCTTGGTTCCAAAGCCTTCCCATATTATCTGTTTCCCCAGACTAAGAGAGGTCCTGTAATAATGACGCATCAATACACCTGATCCACTAATTATAGCCTTCCCATGTCTCTAAAGCACCATGGACTGCTAGCAACTTAAGTAAAACAACTATCAAATTCAAATTAAGTTTAGAGCGAAACTCATATTTCTTGCACGGCCAGCTTGGGCGGCGTTGGTGACTTGCCCCCAGAAGTCTAGATACGGGTTGGATCGGCCAGAACCCCGGCCGTAGGTGGCAAAATCGATCCATTGATCGGCACGGGAGTGTCGATGAAGACGAGATTGGCCACCTCATCTGGCCTATGTACTACATTTTAGGGGGGGAGTTCCGGGGCAATTTCAGGTTCTCTCTTCGTGATTTTGTCCAGATTAGAGGGGGGTCCAGACCAGCAGTTGCCGCACAGTCGGTGTTCGACCTGCACTAAAATAATCCTGTTAGTTAAAGTTGAGGCTAGTGCCATCGTAGTCAAAAAGGAGAATAGAAGCAAATATTACCAAAAATGTGTGCCTTTTTTGTGCCCTTTTGTTGTGTTTTCAACATGAACTGTCCAGTGCTGAAGCCCATTTAGATCCTCTGCAGAAAGTTGGAAATGGGCTAATTGTGGAACTAAGCTGAAATAAACAGTAGTTCTAACAGTTTACTATATTCCTATCTAAAGAGCACAGGATCCTTTAAAGGTGCAGTTCCCATGTTAGATACAAACTACACAAGCTATGATTTTCTTGGAGAGGACAGAAATTGTAGGCAAAAGGGTTAATGCACCAGGATTTAGTGAAGGAGACTGAGCATTCCCATCAGTGAGGTAAATACCAGCAGGGAGTTGCTAACTCACAACAGGGTTAAGGATGCCCACTTGTAGGAAGGCTCATGCCAGTTCTAGCAGATTCTTCCAGTGTGAGAATCCCCATGTTCAAATCGGTTTAGGATTATCACTGTCACATGTACCGAGGTATGGTGAAAAGCTTTTGTTTGCGTGCTATCCAATCTAATCCGATAATACTATACATGACTTTATTGAAGCCAAACATAAGTACAAAAGGTATAGCAAAGTGAAAGATATCACAGTGCAGAATATAATTCTCAGCCTTGTAGCATAACAGTTTCGGAGAAAAAGGGCAATATCCACAATGAGGTTGGTTGGGGGATTGGGACTGTACTCTAGCTTGTAGAAGCACAGTTCAAAAGTCTGACAATAGTGGGAGAAAAAGCTGTTCTTGAGTTTGGCGGTCTATGTTTTCAAACATCTGTAACTTCTGCTTGCAGGGAGAAGGAGGAATGAAAGGTCCTTGGTTAGAGTTTGCCTACATGAGTCCTGGGGTAGGAAAGGTCCTTGATTTTATTGGCTGCTTTCCTGAGACAGTGTCAAGTGTAGAGGGAATCAATGGCGGGGAGTCTGGTCTGGGTAATAGATTGGGCTATATCCGCAACACTCTACAAATTCCTGCTGCCTTGGGTAGGTCTATTCTCAAACCAAGCTGTGATGCAACTTGACATTATGTTTTCTACAGTGCATCGGTAGTAGTGTTATAATTTGACAAAATTAGCATTGGTTTATTAAAGGAAGATCAGGTTTAAAATTCTTGTTCTTTGAGATTGTAACTAATTAAGGAAAAACAAGTGGATGTGTATTTAGATTTCTGAGATGGTCTTGGAAAAGCCCCACATGGGGTCATTGAACAAAATTAGAGCAGGAGTTAATGTATTGGTATGGATTGAGAATTGATTATGGAATAGAAAATGAAGAGTAAGAATAAGCATTATGTCGGGCTGTAAGTGCCTTTTCACAATCCACCAGCAGAAAAGGGGTAATTAAATAAAAATATGATATTGAGAGGTTTTTATGTTCAGAGGTCCTTGAAAATGGTTCACTGCAATTAGTATGCAGGTGCAATGAACATTTGGGAAGGCATAACATACATTATCATTCATTACATGTGGATTCAAGTAGAGAATAAGATGATTGACTGTACTTGTACAGGGCACTGGGGGATTGCTCCTGATCATATCATTGAATCATACAAACACTGAAAGGGTTGACAAGGTAGATGCAGGAGTGTTGTCTTCCCTAGCTGGGGTATTGAGGACTGTAATGAGAAAGGAAATATACACTCTCACTCTGTCCCTCCCCCACCCAAACTGTCTTGCTAGTTTCACTGTTTGTATCCCTTCATTAAGACACGTGGGACGCTTAAATATTTCGAAGCTCTCTTACAAAATGTCGGTACCTAACCCAGCACATGGCCCGTAGCTCACACCAGGATCATTATAATCGGTTTTTTTTTAAATTTTATTTTAATCGTGACTAGTGCAAAAAAAAAAATTTTTTATAGAGCTATAAATAGCATTGACAACGGGGGGAACTACAGAATGAGACATCGCTAAAATAGGTGAGCAAGCTAGATTTTAGTTCATCATTTTAAGTTCTATTCATTGTTAAGTTATTTAAGGAAAGTTTAAACACAGATATAAACAATAAATATAAAAACAGTTCACATGTGACACATTTAACACATGACCAAAGGGGCTACTCGCGTTCTGCTGCAAAAACTGGGACATCAGAAAACCATCTAATTGGGTGATAAATGATAAAAATCATAAGCATAATCAGAATTAGGCTTATTTAATTGCAAAATTAATGTAAACTTTCTGGTATAAATTAGCATGATTTGATGAAATTCTGCTTGAAAAATGTCACAAAAAAGGCAAGAAACCACAGAGACATATCTGATATTTATCTTTGTAAAAACAGATTTATTTATTTTTGCTTCACCTCATTATTTTGGCTATATACCATGATCTATACTACTTAAAATACAGGATATGAAACAATGGGAATATTACATAAAAGACAGGAAAATAACCTGGAAGTTTGGAGACCTGCAGTTTCACTACTGCGTGCTGCATTTATGGAAACACCCTTATCTCTAACACAAACAACGGGGTTGCCAATGCTGATCCTGTGGAACACAACTGGTCACAGAATAACACCCCTACTCTGGTACGCTCTATCTTTATGACCAAACCAATTTTGAATTTAATCTACTAAATATCCACAGATTCCATGGGCCTTAATCTTCTGAATCAGTTACCATCAGGGATCTTGTCAGGTTTTCCTGAAGTCCATGTATACAACATCCACCGCCTTACCTTCATCAGTCTTCTTTGTCACATCAAGAAACTCAATGAAGTTTGTAAAACATAGCCTTCCTTGCACAGGTCCTTGGTAACTGTCCCTAGTAAATATACATTTCCAAATGATAGTAGATCTTATCACTGAGAATCGAAGAGTAATTTCCTGACAACTGATGTAGTCTCAACGGTTTATGATTTCTTGGTTTGTCTCAATTTCCCTTCTTACAACATTGGCTACAATCTCCTGGACCTTGCCTACGCTGAAATAAATACAAAAATGTCTGTCAAGACCCCATGAATCTCACCTCTCATCCCTTTCAATAACTTCAAATACATTCCATCAACCTGCTTTTATTGACTAATTTTCAACTATTTAACTATTAAATTAGAAGGGCTGAGGACAACATAAATAGTGAGGTCTAAAAAATACAGGAAGAGTTAAAGGATGAAACTTGGAGGTAAATGTGACAAGTCTGGGTATTGAAAGTGGACTAAAGATTCCAGATGTTGAGGGATTGGGGGCCAGTGCAGCAAGGTTTGGTATTGGGGCCTTGTGGGTGGCCAAATGGCCAGTGGAGTTTGTTGAAGTTTTGGTAGATAAAAAAGGAAATAATTGTCAAAATAATAGGAAAAATGGGAATAAGGCTATCAGACATATTTTGTTCCATTCGAATATATTTGGATATTATTTTCAGCATTTCTCAATAACTCATATTTCAGCTAATTTACAAAAGGTCACATCAACATTAAATAAAGAAGACATTTTCGTTTACTCATTTCTTTCATATTGTAACACAACATTTTTAAGTTGCTTTGTAACAGAAATGTAACTTTGTCACGATTAAGGTCCAAGGAATGTGGCCAGTGAATATCCTTGTCAGCATCTTTTCAAGTTGGATCGTTTCAAGTGTATAACTTGATATATATTGATATTGATATATCAAGTGTATAACTTGATAAGTGTATAATCAAGTGTGTAAAGGGCCTGTCACACTAGCGCGCGATTAGACGCGACAAGCGCGACCTACCGTGGTCGCTTTAGTCGTCCGGCCTCGCGTGACCCTGTCCCACTGCGATCGCCGGAGTCTCGTGGAGTTGCGCGGACTCGTGTGGAGCTGGTGTCGACATCGCGCGTAGTGTCCAAAAACCGACACTGCTTAAAAATTACACGCGGCAAAATCCTGTCGCGCAGAACGTGATTAACGTGATGACGTTTTGACGTTGTGCGTCTTCAGCGTGGCGTTGCGTGATGACGTCACTGCCCGACGTCGTGCAACGCGCATGCTCATGCGCATCGTCACGTGATGAAAAATAACGTCCTTCCTTCGGACGTCGCGCGTGTAATCGCGCGCTAGTGGGACAGGCCCTTCACTCGCACCGGGATCGCCTGACCCCCACGCGACCCCCGCGTCCGAATTTGTCGCGCTTGTCGCGTCTAATCGCGCGCTAGTGGGACAGGCCCTTTAGTGTGTAAGGAGTGAATAACAACTCAGGAGCGCAGAAAATTTCAACTATGGAATTTTAAAAAAAAATTTCATTCCATCATTCCTAATTGATCCAATGGGTTAGATTAAAAAAAAAATATTCAGTTAGCTTCTGTTTAAATAAATAACTGCGATTAACTTTTGTAATTTTTAGAGGAATTTAAGCTTCAAGAATAGGACTTGAAAATGTTTAAAAACGGATGCTTCCAATCTGATTGCAGAGCAACAGGAAACTAAAATGCAGTAAATAGTATAATTATATTAAAGTCTGGCTGTCACATTGCTTTTTCCCAAAGCAGTGATTATGCAGATAATATTAAGGATGTTTAAGAGGGAAGGAATGATAACATCAATTTTAGTATCCATTTGGACTAAAAGTGTGTTGGCTTTTTTAATCAGAATATTTATTGATTTTGCTGCAGTATCTTCCATTCTTCTGTTAGACTTTTAACCAAATTAACTTTCCCTTGAATAACTGAGCAATGGAAAAGGTCACCAATCGCACAACAGCATTTAACATAAACCATTGATGTTATTGGGAGTTTCAAGTATATTCCACAAAATATGTTTCAACGAAGCATCATAAAAGATTTAAAGAAGGAACTGCAGATGCTGGAGAATCGAGGATTACACAAAAAGCTGGAGAAACTCAGCGGGTGCAGCAGCATCTCAGGAGCGAAGGAGTTAGGCGACGTTTCGGGTCGAGACCCTTCTTCAGACTGGTCAGGTCTGAAGAAAGGTCTCGACCCGAAACGTCGCCTATCTCCTTCGCTCCTTAGATGCTGCTGCACCCGCTGAGTTTCTCCAGCTTTTTGTGTAACCATCATAAAACATTCTTCCTTTTAAGAGAAGCATAAACAAAAATTAAGTTTGAAGTTATTTTTGTTCCACTTGTACAATGTTACACTATTGGGCTGTCCATCCCAAGAAACATGATAGGTTGGGTTCAGATTTAATACGATGGATGCTGGCTTTATTCTAGTCGGACATGATTGGGTATCAGGATCAGATTTTAATATCAAATATCAGCTGCTTAACAACAACAAAATATGGACACCACAAACATTGGGACAAAATATAATAAATTTGCTCAAAATCATGAAATAATCACAATCATAAATTTAAAATGTGCTTTTATTATTTACCATTATTGTAACATTTGATGAATTATAAACTCTGAAATTTAAACCTTAATCATGATCATGCAAGCTCTCAGAATGCTTGATTGTTCTTTATCTCTTCCTGCTATCTCAGGTGTAAGTGTTATGGTCATGCCAGTGAATGTATACGGAATGAATTCAACAAGATTGTTTGCAACTGCAAACACAACACGATGGGAGTGGACTGTGAAACTTGTCAACCTTTCTACAATGCTAGACCTTGGCGCAGAGCCACTGCAGAGAATGCTAACGAGTGTCTACGTAAGTACAACATTCATGAATTGTTGGTAAAATTTCATAATAGTTTTAACAGGATTTGTCGACCGGTGGAAATCTGTCTCCTGAAACATCTCACATTCTAGGCAATTTAGGAAATCCAATTGAACTGAAAGAGAGAGGAATCAATAAAATGAGATCCACCCGACAAATGAAAAGGGATCAAAAGTCAAAATTATCCTGGAAATTATCAAGGCTAATTTTTTGATTGGTGCCTAAGTTGAAGTGCCCAGGTCCCATGAGCCCGTTTTGTCCTTTGCCGAAGCTGAAGTAGCCACTTTCCATCCACCATTCAGCATTCCAATTACTGTGCTGTGGCTATGAACTGGTTCAGCACTTCAATGCTCCATGCCACTCCTTGTACGGTTGCAATATCCCATTAATTTGCCCATCTACCCTTCATCCAATTAATCCTTTTAATGTGTTTTATTTATTTGTGTCTCATCATCTGGATGTAAGTGGCAAGGCCAGCATTTACAGTCCTTCTCTGTTCCTCTTAAACTGAGCTATTTTAGAATCTTATCACTAACTACTTAGATGATCCTGGAGTTGGAAAGTGTAGGAAGGAACTGCAGATGCTGGTTTACACTGAACATAGACAAAAAAATGCTGGAGTAACTCAGTGGGACAGGCAGTATTTGTGTCTATCCTAGAGTTGGAGACTGGCTGAGGACAGGAGGCTTCGTGAACTATGATGAGGTTTATAATAGATTTAAGATGTATGCACATAGGTGCATGGGCCAGATAGTTAATGGATGAAATTTACCTCAAAAAATATATAGTAAAGCACGAATATTCCAACGCCCTGAAGATTTTGGTGGTGCCTGAGTAGCAGATTTTCCAAGTGATTGGATGTTATTCATATTAACCTATATAACATTTTTTCTGAAGATAGTAGTAAAATGCTAGTGTAACTCAGCAGGTTAGGCAGCATCGCTGGAGAAAAGGAATAGGTGACGTTTCAGTCGAGGCCCTTCATCAGACTCATGAAGGGTCTCAACCCGAAATGTCGCCTATTCCTTTTCTCTAGAAATGTTGCCTGTCCCGCTGAGTTACTTCAGCATTTTGGGTCTATCTTCAATGTAAACCAGCATCTGCAATTCCTTCTTACACACAACTTTTATTCTGCTTTATTGATTTTGTTACTTCATTGTATAATTTACAAGTGAACTTTGTAAGTTTGAGCGGAGGGCCGGAAACTGAGTCCTGGAGAGTTTCAGGTTAGCACTGGCCTGCAGTCTGGACCTTTAACCATAATACTGACTGCTCATGTGGCAGAACATCAAGGTTCTGCAACAGCTTCTTCCCACGAGCCATCAGACTCCTGAATGCCATGTAATGGGTTGCCACCATTGTGTATTTATCCTTTTTATCCATTTTATCCATGTTTATCCTTCTGTTAATTATCATGTTGCACAGGAAGCCAAATGCAGCGGAATTTCGTTTGGAACTGCATATATCAATGTATTTCTAAATGACAATAAAGTTTCTTTGACTTTGACTTGACTGCTCTCAAGACAACAGGGACAACCTCAAGATCCCCCGTTGTCCTGTATTTCTCCATGGTAAAAACAGAGGAGAAGCACTCTTTGAGGACCTTGTCCATCTGCTGTGGCTCCACGCAGAGTTGACTACTTTGATTCCTGAGGGGTCCCACTCTCTCTGGTTACCCTTTATCCTTCATGTGCTTATAAAATCTCTTGGGATTATCGTTAATGCGATTTGCCAGAGCTATCTCCTATCCCCCTTTTTGTCCTTCTGATTTCCTTTTTTAGCTTACTCCTTAGTTCCCAAATCTCCTCCAGGAATACACTTGATCCCATCTTCCTATACCTGTCCTATGCCTCCTCCTTACTCTCGACCAAAGGCTCAATTTCCCTCTTCATCCGGGCTTCCTTACATTTGCATGCCTTGCCATGCACTCTAACAGGGATGTGCATGTCTTGAACTCTTGTCAGCACACTTTTAAAATCATCCCACTTTCCTGGCGTTCCTTTTCCATCAAAACCTACTCCAATCAACTGGAGCGATTTCCTGTCTCATGCCCTCAAAGTTGGCCTTGCCCCGATTTAGCATTTGATCTCGTGAGCCTACTCTGTCCCTATCCATAATTACTTGAACCTAATGAAACAGTGGTCGCTGGTTCCAAAAGACTCATCCATGAACACTTCACCCACTTGCCCCTCCCAGTTCCCCAAGACTAGATCAAGCGTGCCCTATCCCGTGTAGACCCCCCCCCCCCCCCCCCCAACATATTGCCGGAGGAAACTTCCCTAAACACATTTGACAAATTCCACCCCATCTAAACCTTTTGCACTGTGACATTCCCAGTCAATGTTGGGAAAATTTAAATCCCTTGCTGCGACAAGCTTATTAGACTTGCCTGCAATCTCTTGGCACATTTGCTCTCCTGATTCCCGTGGACAGTTTTGGGGCCTATAGTACACCCCCAGCAAGGTGATCATCCCTTTCTTGTTCCTTTCTTGCTCCACCCATATAGTCTCACTGGACGAAACATCCACGATGTCACTCCTGACCACTGCCGTGACATCCTCCTTACCCAATAATGTAACCCCCAATTATTGAAGCTGAACATATTCATGGAGCCACTGCCTGCCACTAGCTGTATATTCATTCATCCACTATTGGGAACTATATGTGGCAGAACAGCAGAGTTTTGATCTGATTGTTTTATTGTGGAATTTCTTGTCTGTATATTCTATGCTGTTGCGTTGCTGTTTATTTCAGTTTGCCAGGCTGATACCTTATACTAGGTGTAGCTACCGAGATGCTTTATTGTGCTCCTCATTCAGGTTTAGTATTAGTAGAGGATATGATATGCTAGCCCATGAGGCTAAATGTGTAGATGCATTCCTTGCACGTCATGCACACTCAGTTTGGATTGACTAGATGTGTAGGAAAGAACTGCAGATGCTGGTTTAAATCTAAGGTAGACTAGATTTATAATCAAACATGGAACATACTGGAGAGTATCCCCATTATAGAGATACAATTTTGTCTCTGTCAGTACTGCCATGATTTTGCCTCCTGCTTTGTGATGGATAGATACTGGGGATAGTTAATTAGTGGGGACATTTTCAAAGGACATGGTTGATCTCTCATGGTTGATTTCCAGGTTGAAATCTCAACACCCTTTGTAGTCCCTGTACAGCAGCTCAGGAAGTGGTCACCTTGTTCATTGTTAATGTACCAACCAGAGTATATTATGCTCACAGGTGGCACTCAACATGTGAAAGAGCATAATTAGAAATGTGGTCTCAAGTTCTTTTTTCAGTTGTTAAGGCATGTTAACTTACCACGCACAAGGTGGTGAATGAGGCAGCAAAATGTGTGATTTTTTTTAACAGTATTTTGTTCATTTAAAAGTGAAATTAAAACATTGCCTGATCGTTCGGCCATTTTAATATCTTGCATTGTTAAAAAATGCTAGGAAGCACCCTCTATGACAGGTACAATCCTTTGCATGGGTCAGCTTTCTTTTTATCCAAGATGATGTTGTAGCTCAGGTTTGTGTGGGTGCTTAGTTTTCCTCCATGTTGCTTGTTTAGCCAGAGAAAGTTAGACACTAATTCTATTTGTGAATGCTGACTAAAATTAAATGCATGTGAACTTTGTGGGTGAAACCAAATCAGTTCCTGTGATGGTCTCCAGTTTGACGAGCTTGCTTAGTCGTATTTTCTAGGTTCACATGTAGACATAATCAGGAAAGACACTTGTGGACATGGAAAAAAATCGCAAAAATGCTCTCGGGGGGAAAAGGACCCTGGAATTGAATACTTTCTTGCAGATTATTTGATTTGTCTAGTCTTGTATTTGGCTGAATTTGTAACTATTCAAGTCAACTAGATGTTTAACATTAGAGTGGAGGCTGTGCCTCGCATTCTATAGGCTTAGTGTTGGTTAAGGATGTATTTTAAATTGACCTGGGACTATGTACGTATATATACTGTTATAACTTCCTTTACAATGTACAATTAACTTTTCCCAATAATCCCTGCAATCCCCCCTTTCTCTTAACAGGGAAATCGATTGAAATATCATTGAAGCTAATCTAATTTTTAATTAATTTAGTATTGTCGTTTTATCTAGTTCTAATTCATTGGAAGTTATCCTGAAGTTTTAATTCTACTACTAAGTCTTTTCAGCCTACTACTGCCTCATTTCAGCTTCTATCAATCCAACAAAGGATGGAGAAAGTGAAAGACAATTCAAATAACTTTCAGAGCCGAATGTAACTTGATTGCTTTTCTCACTGTCGCCTGATAATAGATGTTCACTTGACACTAACTTGAATCTGCTTCGTTATCTTTTTTGATGCCTGTCCTCATGCACTCAGCTGTCCGTATCTCCACGGGAGCTGCAAATCTTTGTCCAAATTACTCATTGGAATCAGTTCTGCTGTTTGCTTGTCAAAAGGCATAGCGAGAAATATATATGAAGGAGTCGGAAACAAACCTGCTTTGTTGGACAAGAAACTTTCTGTTTAATACCTAGTTAGATATATCATATTTTTAAATAATTACAGTAACGTCAGATTATCTGGCATCCTCAGGATTTTGCTAGACTGGCAGATTTTCCAGAATATTAATTCTACTCGTACTCCAATGCTGTATTAATTCCCTTTATTGGAAATTATGCACCTAAGTAGTATAATAAGTGAACCTAATACATTTCAGGTATTGCAGGAAAAGGACCCCAGTGAGTTTGAAGTGAGCACCTGGTAAGGCAGATTCCAAACCATCTGGATTTTTGAACAATGGAAAAGCAGATTATCAAGAGTTTTGCTGTATAATATGTTAGAAGCATTACATGTAAATATTTAAAATAAAAGCTAAATAGCATAACATGAGGATATAAATAAAGACATCCGGTTGTACACTCAGTGGCAAAATCAAAAAAGGTCACGGCACAGTTAAGAACCACTCGACCCATCATAACCCCATCACGCAAAAAAAGTTATTGAGACCTTTTAGCAACTCAGCAGGGAAATCATATTGTGCTCAAAATTTGTTTTTTGTAGAAGTTTTGTAAAAAGAGACAATTGTCCATTAATGTGTCAGAAAGTATTTTCTATTAAAGTGTAATCACTAAGGTATTGTAGGACATTCCCACAGTCATAATCAGTTGATTGGTTTTTGTGATGCTACTTAGGGAATAAACATTGGCAAAGATGTTGTTTTATAAATGTCCTGTAATTCATTTGTATTACATTTCTGTTCTTTGCAGCCTGTAATTGTCATGGCAAATCTGCAGAATGCTACTTTGACTCTGAGCTTTACCGAGCCACAGGACAAGGTGGTCACTGCCGCAACTGTATTGACAACACTGACGGTCCCAACTGTGAGAGGTGCAGGGACAATTTCTACCGCCAGGCTCCAGATGCTCCATGCTTATCCTGCAATTGCAGCCCAGTGGGTAAGTTTAAGCTGTTGTTAAAAAATATATTTAATCCTTTTTTTGTGTCCATGTCACCTCAACCCTGTGTTGCCATCTCGATCCATCTGGCAATCACACCCCCTCAAAGGTATCTTGCCCCACTCCCATCTCCTCCAGCTTTCTCTCCCCTACTCTATCAGTCTGAAAAAGGGGTCCCAAACTGAAATATCGTTTGTCCATTTCCCTCCACAAATGCTGCCTGACCCAGTGAGTTCCTCCAGGACTTTTGTTTTTGCTCAAGACTCCAGCTCCTGCTCTTCTGACCTGCTACTCTCTACAAAATCCATAACTAGTTACATACCTGCATTATAATGCAAATCACTCAAGATCTATCAGAGATATTCTGATGAATGCTCCGGTTGTGGAGCATCTGCAACATCTGTGGTCAAAAGACAATGAAGAAAACATGGGAATAGGAATAATCTATTTTGTTCTCTAAGTCATTCCACCATGCAGTGAGATCATGGCCGGCTGTATCTCACTTCCATCCATATTCTTAACTACTCCTGCCTAGCAAAGAATGTTTGGATTTTGGATTTAAAATGATTAGAGCAGAATTTGGTGAGAAGTACTAAAGTGATTGATGACATTCCTTCCTCAGTGATCACCATCACACACGTGCTTGTGCGTAGACGTGCATTTTTAAAAAAAAATTGTTATTGTGTCATTTGACCCTGGCCTTAGATTATACTGCTGGGTTTTCTCCATATTTCCATGGTATGCAATGATCCCTGTGTGAGCATGTACTTATTTCCATCAGTAGCTATATACTATTTATATTGTTTATATACTGCTTTAGGATGCATTTAAACCTTTTGAATCCACTGGTTTTTTTTTTGCTCCCTTCCCTGTCCTCTCTGAAGTCACAGTTCTGTTTATTGTCTTGCGACTGATAAGATACTTTTTCTTTTTCTGTTCACCCGGATTCTGATAATGATTTGTGTTTTAGATGGGCAACTTGTATTTGCTTTTGTTTACTTTAAAGGTTCTATTAGCACACATTGTGATATCTATGGTCGTTGCAGCTGTAAGCCAGGAGTGATGGGGGATAAATGTGATCATTGCCAACCTGCCTACCATTCACTAACTGAAGCAGGATGCAGGTGATAATAGTTTCATTACCTTTTATTAATTTGCTGTTGTAAAGAAAACATACTGAGATAACTTGTAATGGGGCAAATATTTGATATAGCAGTAGTCATGTAGTTGCTCACCAATATTAATGAATACATTCTAGTTGTGGATTGCTTTCTGCACCCAGCAGACCTACCCCAAGCTTTCAGTAGAGTCATAGTGGTATACCATAGAAACAGACCTATCGGCAAACAATGTTCATGCTGACCTTTTTGTTCATTGACAGCAATCCCGTTTACCCCCATTAGATCTGTGTCCTTCCATGTCTTTCCAAATAAATGCCTGTCCAAAGCTCTTAAATGTAGTAATGGTATCTGAATTTACCACTTTCTCTGTCAGACAATTCTAGATATCAACCACACTCTGTCTAACAAAAACAAAAATCCCTCCGAAATCTCCTTTTAGCAACTTCACCTCACTTTAAATGTATGCCTTTTATTCTGAAATCTACCCCTATATGCCCCTCATAACTTTCTATAGCACTGTTCAGGTCACCTTCATCATCCTCCATTCCAGGGAAAGCAAACTCAACCTTTCTTATCTCTCCCCAGAAGTGAAGTCCTCCAATCCAGTTAACGCGCTGGTGAATCTAATCTGCATGCTCCAGTGCAACTACATCCTTTCTATATTATGGCCAACAGAATTGCTCACAATACCGCCAATGCAGTCTACCCCAGCTCTTCATAAAATTGCAAAATATAGTCCCAACTTTTATATTCTGTGCTGCAACCTTTAAAAGCATGTATGCCACATGCCGCCTTCATCGTCCAATCTACTGTGTTGCCATTTTCAGGGAACAATGTATTTGAACCCCAACGTCCCGCTGTTCATCAACTTTCCTTAGATAATCGTGATTAAATTCCTCCTGCCAACACTCTGCCCAACTTCGCTTCAGATCTGTACTCTGTTGTCGTCTAGACAATCTTCCCCACTATCCACAATAGAAACATAGTAAATAGATGCAGGAGTAGGCCATTCGCCCCTTTGAGCCAGCATCGCCATTCAATATGATCATGACTAATCATCCAGAATCAGTATCCTGTTCCTGCTTTCTCCCCATATCCCTTGATTCCGTTAGACCTAAGAGCTAAATCCAACTCTCTCTTGAATACATCCAGTGTATACCAGCAACTGTTGTGTCATCCTCAAACTTACAAATCATGCTTCCTACATTTACATTGAAGTCATTAATATATACGCCACCGTGTGGCGCTGGCGTACGATGGCGCTTCGATGGCAGCCTCGCTTGGCCATTCCCTCCATAGATGCTGCCTGTGCCGCCGAGTTACTCTAGCACTTTGTGTCTGGCTCAGATGAACATTCCAGACTGTACATCCCACCCACACCACCACGTCCCCATACACACACACACACACACACACACACACACACACACAACCCCCTGTGCACACACACACACACCACCCCCTCCCCTGTACACACATACACACACCACCCCCTCCCCCACACACACACACCACCCCCTCCCCTGTACACACACCACCACCTATCTGTATACACACACCACCCCCTCCCCTGTATACACCCCCCCCCTCCCCTACACACATACCATCTTTACCTCACTCACCTCCCACTTGAATCTTCAACCCGCGCCAACGGAGCGACCGCTGGCGATCTTTTCTTTTCGATCAGTTCTTTTCGTCTGTTTTTTGGTATTTTTAATTTAATTTTTAGTGTGTTTTAAAAGTTGGTGTTAATGTTGTCTGGTTTGTTTTATGTGGGGGAGGGGGTTGGGAGAAACTTTTTTTCAATCACCTTGCCGGAGGTGCGATTGTTTTCCGGTTCGTATCTCTGGTCGTTCTGCGGCCTAACATCGTGGAGCTGGAGGCCTTGCTCGGGACTGACTTTGAGCCCCACCGCGGGGACGTGAACTTGCCATCGGAGCCGATCCCTTGCCTGGGATCGACACTCCAACCGCGCGCGGCCTGCGGATTTTACCATCCAGAGCTCGCAATCTCAGGTTGAGACCGGCGTCGGGAGCTTCAAAAGCCGCATGACATTCAACTAGCCCCGACCCGGGATAAATCGCCCGGCGCGGGGAAGCTGAGATTTCTTCCCCCCTCCCCCCCGTCCCCGCCCGATGCAGGAGCTTGATCGCCTTCCATCACAGTGAGGAATGCGGAGGAGTCACTGTGGTGGATGTTCATGTTAAAATGTATTTTGTGTGTTCTGTTGCTTTTTATTAGTATGTCTGTATGGCAAATGAAATTCCTCGTATGTTGCAAAACATACTTGGCTAATAAAATATGATTATGATTATGATATCACAAGCAACTAGTTTTCTAGCACTATTTCTTGTAATACACCACTGATTACAGACTTTCAATTGGAAGAGCATTCTCCCACCACCATTCCCTGTGTCCCATCACAAGCCATTTTTGGATTCAAGCTCAAGTGCAATCCCATATGCCTTCATATTTTACACCAGCCTACCATGCCAACTTGACAAAATACCTTGCTATAAATCAAGTATAAAACATCTATTGCACAGCCTTTAATGTATTTTCTTACATATGTGTTCAAAAAACCTCAGCCAATTTCATGACCCAGGATTTCTGCTGGATGCTTGATCACCCCCTGACTTTCCGTACATTAATCTTATGCCTTCATATTTTCTCTAATAATTTCCCTACTGTTGATGTTAGGCTCATTAGCCTGCAGTTATTCTGTTGCACTTCTTAAATAAAGGAACAAAATTAGCTATCATCCTGTCATCTGACCTGTGTCTAATGATGATGCAAAATTCACATCGGGGCTCCAGTTACTACCAACCCACTTGCTTCCCATAGCAACCTGGGATAGATCTCATCCAGCCCTGGGAATTTATCAGACCTTGTATGTACCATTATATCTTACACCTCCTCCTTCTGAATATTGGCTTGCTTCAGATTATCCACATGATCCCTCCCTGAACTCACTATTTCCCACACCCTTCTCCTTGCTAAAAACAGATGAGAACTATTCATTTAGGACCTCACGCATAACGCTTGGCTCTACACATAGATTACCGGTCCCGAAGGGGAACCTCTCTCTTGCTGGCTACCTTCATGATTCTGACATACACATAGCATGTCTTGGGATTCTCATAAAACGTACAGTAGTTGCTAAGGATATTTCATGCCCATTTATGCGCACCTAATTTCTTTTAAGTGCTCTCCTATGGGGGGAGGGGGGAACGGAGGGTGTTGGTATTTATGCACTTGAAGTTAAACTGATATGGTCTATCACTGATCACCCTTGCGAATTGTATCATTACAAATGTTACTGATTTGTTTTCTCTTAAACATGTTAAAGATTCATTTAAATGTTGTCTTTGCTCAAATGAGAGAATTGGCATTCAAACTGGCATAATTAGCATCCAAAAAGTAACTGTTTGTGGAATTCCTAATGGTTGTTTCATAGCAAAGAGTAATTGGTGCAGCATTAAGAACTGATTATAATTTGTGCAAGACTAGTTTTCATAACGTCCTTATTAACTTACCCTCCATTTGTATTCACTAATATGTAAATCAAACAACCTGGGATAAAGGCTCCACAGATAATCTGCTCTGATGTTAGAGAAAAGGTCTTAAAACATTTAATTCCTAACCTCCCTAGGATAGTATTGTTCCTGACCCTTTACTGTGGTTAAAGAAGATCTGATCATTTTTAGAGCACAGCTCCTTATTTATGTAATGAATGGTTTACATGTTTAGCTGGCTTGTTGGCTCATTGAAAGGGTCATGCTTTGTTTGTCTGTGACAGAGCAGACATTACACAGATAAAAAAGCATAAAGTGCTTGTAATGTGTTGTTAATAGCATGGCCATGGACTGGGTCCAGCTGGGTGGCCCATACACTGGAGGAGCAGAAAAAGGAAACGCTAAAGAAAATAACAGTTATTGACCGACATGACCAACTTCTGACCGTCATCCACTATAAACCCACTGACTCCCATGGCTATCTAGACTACACTTCTTCCCACCCTGCTTCCTGTAAGGACTCCATCCCCTACTCCCAATTCCTCCGTCTACGCCGCATCTGCTCCCATGATGAGGTGTTCCACACCAGGGCATCGGAGATGTCCTCGTTCTTCAGGAAATGGGGGTTCCCCTCCCCTACTATAGATGAGGCTCTTACCAGGGTTTCTTCCATACCCCGTAACACTGCTCTATCTCCCCATCCCCCCCACTCGTAGCAAGGGCAGAGTCCCCCTAGTCCTCACCTTCCACCCTACAAGCCGTCACATATAGAGGTTAAAAAATCATGAGATGAATAGATCAGGTAGACACACAGAATCTCTTGCCCTGGGAAGGGGAATCAAGAACCAGAGGACATAAGTTTAAAGTGAGGGGAGGATGATTGAATAGGAACCCGAGGGGTAACTTTTTCACACAAAGGGTGGTGGGTGTATGGAACGAGTTGCCGGAGGAGGTAGTTGAGGCAGGTACTATCGCAACGTTGAGAAACATTTAGACAGGTACATGATTAGGACAGGTTTAGAAGGATATGGGCCAAACACAGACAGGATTAGTGTAGATGGGACATGTAAATCTGTGTGGGCTGAAGGGCCTGTTTCCACACTGCAAGACTATTACCTAAACTTTGTATAATAAGGGATCTGTGGTTACAATGTGCTTTCCACTGCCAACCTATCGAATTTTGGCTTTTGATTGTTGGCTTCTAACAAAAGTCGCTGATCTGAAATATTACTGATTTTCCATAAATGCTGCATAATTTGTTGAATATTTTTCATGCGCATTTCAGAATTTCACTATCTACATAGTTTATTTCCCCTTTGATTTAACCAATGTTAGCCTACTGGTTCTCTTTTGCACATAATTTTGATAATGTCGCGTAGGTCATCTGGTCTACCTTGTAAGTTTAATGTGCTTTTTCTTCTGATAGACCATGTGCCTGTAATCCTTCTGGTAGTACAGCAGAATGCAGTGTTGATACTGGACGTTGCGTATGTAAGAATAATGTGGAGGGATTCAACTGTGAGAGGTAAGTTATTTTAGTTTATTTATTATAACAGGAGGAGCCCATTGGGCCCATGCCAGCTCCCAATAGAACAATCCTATCAGAACCATCCCACCCTCACCCCCTTAATTATTTTGTCACTTAGCAGTACTTCTGTAATTTATAGAAGTTAGTTAACCCGTGGCAAATCTGCGGTCGTTTCTAACAATTCTATTTCCATCGCTGGGACATTTTTTTATTATTATGCGCACGCATCTTCTCAATTGGCTTCATGTTGCTCTTTATACTTGGTTTTCTTTTATGCCTCATGTTCTCCTGATTTCTCCATTAATAGACCTATAGCATTTCTGAAGAAACATTTTAACGTGATCATATCTAAATTTAATTGATCTAACTTCGGTGGCTACGGCTTCTGGTGTTATATTATTAGCTCTGGAATGCATGTGAGGGACTGATTTTTTTCTCCCTGCTATCAATAACTATTGGTACAAACGCCATCTATCTCTGCCTATCTTTCTTTATGTCAAACCTCTAACAGTTTCTTTATCCAAGCAATGGTCATCTGCCCTTATGTCACACATTTAGCTGTGTCAAATTTAGTTTAATTTATTTGATCGCATTTCCACGTAGTGCCTTTGAATGATCTGTTAATGGATGTGTATAAATATTACCTGATTTTGTTACTCTTGCTTCAGCCAGTTCATATGCTGGTGATTTGTACATTCTTGCCACTCTCTGAATAACATTCTTCACCCGAATTCCTCATTTCCTTTAATAGTTATTGTTCTATTATGATTATGGGCAAATCTCCACATGTTAACACGGGTTTGCCTTTCCTCTCACCCTTTCTCTGTCCCCCAACTGCATTGGCTCAATCATCTTCTTTGCATGATCTTTTACGTATCATTAAGGTGAAATTATTGAGAGAGAAACAGTTTTTTCAGTTTCTAGCTTGTAAAAAGGGTACAACCTGTCATCAGGGTAAAAACCTTGTCTGCAGGGTACCATTATTTCTCATTCAACTGACATTAATAGCAACTACCAATGAGCCAACTTTTCGGCTGAGGATTGGGTAGTTTTAGTTTCTGAAGCTTCGTTATTGACTTTCCGTGATGAATGACATGTTTTCCTCTGATAAATTCCATGAAATTGTTGTGTGCATTGATTGATAATTTATTGTCACATGTGCCTGGTACAGTGAAGTTCCTTGTTTTGCATACAATACACAATTATGCAATAAAGAAAAGTAAGTTAAATATAGATGAAAGGCAAATTCTACATAAGTAAATTAATTGTTCTTTGGAACCCAGAGATGGTTGAGGGCAATCCAGTGTATGTTGTGTACATGAGTTTTCAAAAAATACTTGCTAAAGATCAGATGTGGTCATGATTGAAGTCATTTAATGCCAAATGCAAAGTGAAATATTTTTAAAGGAAGAAAACTGGCAATATAATACAATGGGTACAAGTGTACAGAAGTACAGGTACAAATACCAAGCTGGTAGGAGGTGAGTGTGTGGAAATTGATGAAGGTTCTGCACAAATTGAACTGTGTGTTAATGTATCATATAGGTTATTTGAAGCTCTATGGATAAGAGGCATAGAGTGACAAAAGAAAGATGTTTGCAACTTTAAATTGAGGGATCGATATAAAGGCATTGGATTTCTGAAATTTCATGGTAACCGAGGTTGATTTTGTTCATCTTAAGCCTGAAATACCCAAGATGGAATTTGAGAATTGGCGATGAAAGTTCACAGCGTCTGGACAAAATGTAGAAAAACTTAAAAAGCCTCCAGATTTAAGGAAAATGGCAAAAGAAGAGTTGAGATAAGATTTTTTTTTCGTACACCTAGTAGATAGGATCTGAAATGCACTGCTTGAAACGGGTTCAGTTATGGCTATCATACTTCTGAAATAATGAAAACTATAGGTCTACAGGGGATAGGTTGGGGGATGGGAGACCAACTGACTTGTTCTTAATGGACTAAATAGCCGCCACTGGTATCTTCGTAATTTTATAATTCCAATACTAAGAGGCTTTGCTTCATTTCTGCAGCACTAGAAGGAAAAAGTAAGGTGGTGGTCACTGATCTTTGAAGAATAGTTGTCACTTTATTTCAGAACGTTGGAAGAAGTTAATTTAGCTTCGTTCATTTTGATAATTTTAAGAAGGGATCCATTTAAGGACCAACATATCAAATGATTCATTTTGTATTTTTTACTTGGTCACACGAAGATTTTGCATCTATTCACAATTGAAGAAAGGTGTATTTTAATTGCCTTAAAATCTTGGTGCCTGCAGGAATTTGGATTCCACAAGATTTGTAAGAGTATCAGCCTAAATCTTTAGGTCAAATTTTTTTTGTTGATTTTCACTTGCAAATATCAGAAGGTAATCTTACTCTAGGATCTGGCAGCTGGTGGGTCCTGTTTCCCCTGTGATTACATTTTGCATTGGTGTTTGGAACTGAGTAAATACAATGGTTTGAATTGACTTGGGGGATCTCTTCTTTCCTGGGTTGCCTTTTTACAGAATTGTAATCCTATGCTTTTAATAAAAATCCAAATATAGATTAAAAAAGAAAAAATAGATTAAAATATGTAATAATTTGGCTTGGCTGCCACATTTCCTGTATTATAATATTTTTATATTTAAATAATTATAAACTGTTTTTTTTGTTTGGTAAATTGTTTTCAAATAGTCGTTTTAACCTGAACTTTGTTCAAAGGAATTCATTAATCATTTCCCAAGGTTGGAAGGCCGTTTTTTAGGTGCAAATATTTTTCCATTTTTGCTGGCAGTGTCTTAACTGGATCACAGTCCATTCGCGACATCCACTATTGAGAAACATCAATTTCATTTCTCACTCAATGCCGATTAATTTGAAATCTATATCCTTATTGTGGACACACTCCAAGTCAAATAGCTTGCATGCATCTGCAACCATGTCTCAACATTTTAAAGATCTGGAACTTGTCCAGCTGTGTTATCTTTTCTCTATGTTCTCTGCATGTTTGATGTCATCAGTTTACCTTAGTTATTCGTCATTTAACACCATCCCTCAAAGTAAATGTTGCTTTGAATTTTAGATTAACTTCTTAAATTGAACAACTTCAGTTGATAGGTCCATTTTCTGCAACTTTTTCACATGTTGAAAACTGGCCCAGGGTATATGGAATCCTCCAGCAGCTGGTTTGTACATCAAAGTAACTACATCAGTTACTGCCCTCTGTAATCTTCATTTTGTATGAGACGGGCTTGTTCATCACCATATTGCTAAAGTAACTCAGCAGGACAGGCAGCATCTCTGAAGAGATGGAATGGATGACGTTTTGGGTCAAGACCCTTCTTCAGACTGGTAAAGATGAGGGAGTGGGGGCCTGGAGAACGGAAATAATTGAAGAGACGAAGGGTGTGTGAGTTGGGTAAAGATGAGGGAGTGGGGGCCTGGAAAATTGAAGTTATTGACCCGAAAAGTTACCCATTCCTTCGCTCCAGAATTGCTGCCTGTCCCGCTGAGTTTCTCCAGCATTTTGTGTCTATTTTCAGTGTAAACCAGTATCTGCTAAGTTCCTTTATGAAGGAGAAAACTCTTTGCATGAATTAAATCAGGTTAATTGAGGCTTGCCTTGATTGAAGGTAAAGATCACAAAACACATACATGTAAAGATTGTATATAAAGTTGATTTGGGAATTGCATTATCTGAACAATTGATTTATTCATAAAATCAACAATTTGATTATCGATAAGTATGTTTACAAGAATTATCTTTCTTTTTTCTGTAGATGTAAGCCTGGGTTCTTCAACCTGGACCCCCAGAACGCCCATGGCTGCACTGCCTGCTTCTGCTTTGGCCATTCATCTGTTTGTAACAAAGCAGAGGGCTACAGAAACGAGCAGATCACATCAAGCTTTGATGAAGGTGTTAATGAGATTTTTAACGTTTGATACTCAAAACACTGTTTTGCTGAACTTTGAAAATGATTTGAGCCTGAGTTGGTAAATATAACGACATCCAGGTCATGCCCCAGTTGAAACTTTGCTTGATGAAAAATGATTACATTCTCTGTGAACTGTTTTTGTCAAACATGTCATGAACCAACTATAAATGGATGTATTTTCATGTAGATATTATACTTTATATTGATTCTTTTAGTTGCTTCACTGATTTGTTGGTGAACAGCCAAGTAAATATGTCGTGACAATAAGCTGGGTTCCAACAGTACAACTCACATAGACTTGCTGCTAGTAATTGTTTCAAACACAGGATGGCTTTGATCATTTCCTTTTATCTGGCTCCACCAACATCCTTCCTCTGCCAGCCAGTCCGACCGCCTCCTATATCTGTCCTGTTTTTTAAGCAGAATTGACCTTTCAATTCACTTCTGCCTTTCCATAATCTCAATTAACTAATCTTTGCTTTGCCATTCACCATGATGTGCCTTCAACTATATATCTGATTGTCAATCTTTTTCTCTCCATTAACATCCTATGCCTATTAAAATCATTATCTAGTTTCACTGTGAGTAATGTAGAACCGTTGGGAAAGCAGATTGGAACAGATGTAACAAACAACCTGTTTAGTCATTTATGAATAAATCTGACTCTATAAAGCACAATCATATCCTGCTCAGAACTGCAGACACTTCCATAATTAATCTTTGTTCTCTGTTCTCATTTGCAAAATACTCCCCACTGAATAGAAAGTGTTAGATATTCATAGATAACTATGTCATTAAGATTGAGATCATCTGGTCAAAATAATCTCCTGCTGCCCTCATTCCTCTTGGGCCAGACTTCCAAAGTTCTCAGCATCAGTTCAGATTTTGCAGCATTCTCCTATTTCCATCTCCCTTGAATCTACTCCAACTAAATTGCTGACCACTCAGCTTCCATTTGTAGTGTCATGTAAACTACATTTACATGAGAGGGGATCTTATAGAAACTTACAAGATTCTTAAGGGGTTGGACAGGCTAGGTGCAGGAAGATTGTTCCCGATGTTGGGGAGGTCCAGGACAAGGGGTCACAGCTTAAGGATAAGGGGGAAATTCTTTAGGACCGAGATGAGAAGGAATTTTTCCACACAGAGAGTGGTGGGTCTCTGGAACTCTCTGCCACAGAGGGTAGTTGAGGCCAGTTCATTGGCTATATTTAAGAGGGAGTTAGATGTGGCCCTTGTGGCTAAGGGGATCAGAGGGTATGGAGTGAAGGCAGGTACTTGATACTGAGTTGGATGATCAGCCATGATCATATTGAATGGCGGTGCAGGCTCGAAGGGCCGAATGGCCTACTCCTGCACCTAATTTCTATGTTTCTATGTGTTTGGTAGCTGTTACCTCTCTTCTGGAGTTGTTCCTGCTCCTGCAGGTCTGATGTCGTTTCCACTATCAAACTTGGAAGTACGGCAGCATCTCCAACATTTGCCTTCCTCATCAACATTACTTGCATCTATTCCAACCTCTTGGCCATCTTAATCTGGAGCATTGTTTGTATTCTTTTTTTTTATATTTCAAAATAGACTTTATTCGAGTAATAAATATATACAATACATCAACCGTGCGAAAAAAAAAAAATCCATCCAACATTTTCGGAGCCTATACAAATTGCTCCATACAGTCTATATACATTTTTCAAATTTAACGAATCGATCCCCCACCCATGGCACTCATGTGGCCCCCCGGCATGGGATACCTTCCCTTATTTTGAGGGGTGTCTCCACCATACTGTGCCCCCCCATGTCCAGCAGCGGAAGGACCTTAGACTGTGGTCCTCCCCCACCGAGCCTTGGCGTTGGCTGCACCGAGCTTCAGTGCGTCCCTCAGCACGTACTCCTGCAGTCTGCAGTGGGCCAGTCGGCAACATTCCCCGATGGACATCTCGCTCTGCTGGGTGGTGAACAAAGCTCGGGCAGACCAGAGAGCGTCTTTCACAGAGTTGATGACCCTCCAGCAGCACTCGATGTCAGTCTCTGAATGTGTCCCTGGGAATAGTCCGTAAATCACAGAGTCCTCTGTGACGGAGCTGTTTGGAATAAAGCGTACCAGGGACCCTTGCATTTTTCTCCAGACTCTTTGGGCAAATCCACACTCTGCAAAGAGGTGGGCAACCGTCTCCACTCCATAGCAGCCGTCCCGAGGGCAGCGTGCGCTGGTAGTGAGGTTCCGACGGTGCAGGAAGGATCTGACTGGGAGGGCTCCCCTCACCGCCAGCCAAGCCAGGTCTTGGTGCTTGTTGGTGAGTTCTGGCGATTAAGCATTTTTCCAGACAAGCTGGGCAGTCTGCTCAGGGAACCACGCCACCGGGTCCATCGAGTCCTTTCCCTGCAGCGCCTGCAGGACATTCTGTGCTGACCACTGCTCAATGGACATGTGGTCAAAGGTGTTGGTCGGAAGAACCTTTCCACAGACGACAGATGGGGCGGCAGTGTCCAGCTGACTGGCACCTTGCGTGGCATCTGCGCCAGGCCCATCCTTCGCAACACCGGGGACAGGTAGAACCTCAGCAGGTAGTGACACTTGGTGCCCACGTGCCTTGGCTCTACACTCCGCCTGATGCAGCCACACACGAAGGTGGTCATCAGGATGAGAGCGACGTTGGGCGCGCTTTTACCCCCGTTGTCTGCTGACTTGTACATTGTGGCCCGTCGCACCCGGTCCATCCTCGACCCCCAGATGAACTGGAAGACGGCCCGGGTGATCCCTGTGGCGTAGGAAGGAGGGACAGGCCACACCTGTGCCAAGTACAGCAGGTGTGAAGTAGAGCACCTCACACCTGATAACCAAATTCTTTCCCGTTATGGAGAGGGAGCGTTGCCTCCACAGCTCCAGCTTCTTCCCCACCCTGGCTATCCGCTCCAGCCAATTCTTGTTACACGCCTCAGCCCCCCCGAACCAGATCCCCAGCACCTTCAAGAAGTCAGGCTTGATGGTGAAGGGGACGGAAGATCTGTCGGGCCAGTTGCCAAAGAGCATGGCCTCGCTCTTCCTACGGTTCACCCTGGCTCCCGTGGCCGACTCAAACTGGTCGCAGATACTAATCAATCTGCGGACCGACCCTGGATCCGAGCAGAAGACAGCGACATCGTCCATGTACAGGGAGGTCTTTACTTGAATGCCCCCACTGCCGGGCAGTGTCACTCCTCTAATGCTCGCAACCTTCCTGATGGATTCGGCAAAGGGTTCAATACAGCAGACAAACAAGACAGGAGAGAGAGGGCAACCCTGCCTGACTCCAGACCTTACAGGGAAACTGTCTGATTCCTACCCATTGATTTGGACTGTACTACGGATGTCGGTGTAGAGCAGTTTGATCCAATTCCGGATTCCCTCCCCAAAACCCACTTTGGAGAGCACGTCCCTCATGTACGTGTGCGAAATCCTGTCAAAGGCCTTCTCCTGGTCCAAGCTGACTAGGCAGGCATCCACCCTAGCCAGGATCTACTGTCCTGCACGTAGGCGATGGTATCTCTCAGCAGCGCTAGGCTGTCTGAGATTTTCCTGCCAGGTACAGCACAAGTTTGGTCCGGGTGGATCACCTGTCCCAGAGCAGACTTGACCCGGTTGGCGATGGCCTTAGACAGGTCTTGTAGTCTACATTCAAGAGTGTTATGGGTCTCCAATTCTTTATGTCCTTCATCTCCCCCTTCTGCTTGTAGATTAGGGTGATGTTGCCTTTCCTCATGGAATCTGACATGTTACCAGCTAGAAGCATGTCGTTGTACACTTCTAGCAGGTCCGGGCCCATCCAGTCCCACAGAGCCGAATACAACTCGGCCGGTAAGCCATCGCTTCCGGGAGTTTTACTCGACTCAAAGGAACGGATGGAGCCAGTCAGCTCCTCTAGCGTCAGTGCTTGGTCCAGACTCTCCCGCTTGCTGTCCTCCAAGACCTCCGTGATCGAGGACAGGAAGTTCTGGGAGGAGGTACTGTCTATAGCCTTTCGGTCATACAATCAGATTTCAAATGATGGCATGCAGGACTTCTATTTTTTCTATCTACGTAGTGGGAAGGCCATCATTTATCACCCACCTTTAATTGCCTGTGATGAGGTGATAGCGACCTGAAGCACCTTATGATTGACTGTTTTGAAGAGGTGATCAAGGGGATTGATGAGGGTTGTGTAGTAGAGGTTGTCCACAAAGACTTTAGCAAAGTCTTTGACAAGGTCTCGCATGTAATTGATCTGAAAAGTTAGAACACATGGGATTTAGGGTGAGAAAGCGAATTGGATACAAAATTGGTTTGGTTGTGGTAGGACGTTGGAGACCTGTTACCAGTGTTGTGCAGCAGGGATCAATACTGAGTCCCATGTTTGTTTGTCATGTATATTAATGACTTGGATGAGCATGAATATGGCAAGATTAATAAGTTTGCTGATTACACCAAAATTGATGGTATGGTAGACGGAGAAGAAGGCTGTTTATGGTTACAACAAGATACAGATCAGCTGAGATAGTGGACAAGGGAATGGCAGATGTATTTTATATTTGATAAGTACGAACAAAGTATTTTGGGGCGTTAAATCAGGCTGGATATAAACAGCGAAGGGACCTCTGGAATGTTGTTGAACGTAGAGACATTTAGGTACAAGTATATAGTTTCCTAAAAGTGGTAACACTGGTCGATAGGGTGGTGATAGAGGGCTTGCTTGTCTCCTTTGATCAATGCAAGATTAGACCATCGTATTAAAGTTGTATAAAATGTTGATTGGGCTGCAGTTGGAATGTGGTTCTGGTTGCCACATTACTGGAAAGATATGAGTAGGTTAGAGAGAGTGCAGAAAAGAGTCACAGGATGTTGCTTGAATTAAAGGGCTTGGTTATGAGGAAAGATTGGATAGGCCAGATCTGCTTTCCCTGGAGTGAAGGAGGCTGTGAGGCACCTCCAAGATATGCTACATCCTGCCTCTCAATGCCCCAATTATTGATGTTCTTAGCAATTTATAGATTCCAGTAAAACGATGCCTCGAAAGGTTCAAATTCACATTTATTTTAAAGTATCTTTCTAATCCAGTTCCTCCTCTTTAGGGTCTGATTCCTCCTTAACTGCATAATGTCCTTAAGCCCTATATAGCTTTGCAATATCTCTGTTCTGTTAGCTGTAATCTCTTGATTATCCTTTAACTTATCCCCAACACATTTAATGGCTATCCTCTGTTTTCAAGTCCTTGGAATTTGGAATCTTTTCCTTAAACATCTACTCTTTTACCTTCTCTAAGAATCATCTTGAAATTTGCCTGTGGGATCACATATCTGATCATCTGCCCTAATATCACCAAATGTGATAATAGGACAATATCAACATTTTGTTTGTTCACTGGTGCTCTAGTAAAACATATTTGTGTGTTTTAGAAGTTAATAGTGATGCATAAATGAAAACCGCAGCTGCCCGAATGGTAGTTGTAGTTCTTTTAAAAAAAATAATAATGATAGGCCTGAGGACAGTTTTGCTGTGCTTGCAATATAATGTTAAGAGCTTGTTTATTTGTCTCTTTGTAGGTGATGATGGATGGTGGGCTGAACAGCGAGATGGTGCTACAGTTCAGCTGCAAAGGTTTCCAGGGAGTCATGACATCTCTGTGATCTCTAATGATTATTATCCCGTTTACTACATTGCTCCTGGTATGTAAATTAAATAAATCCATAAATTGTCATTTCTTTTTTCCCCCCGGGAAAATGAATAAAGTTGATTTGATTGTTATTTCATAATGCGGAACAATTTTCATGAAATCAGCAGTAAAAGTTGAAGATCTGAAAGCAAAGGCTGATGTGCATTTTTAAAACTGCATCACATTCGTAGACTCTTGCACACGGAGTAATTAATTTCCCACCTTTGTTTTTCCCAGCAATTTTTTTGGGTGATCAACTGATGAGTTATGGTCAGAACCTCTCTTTCACTTTCCGCGTGGACAAGAGCGACACCCGTTTATCAGCTGAGGATATCGTGCTGGAAGGAGCAGGCCTGAGAGTGACAGTCCCATTAATTGCTCAGGGAAACCAGTATCCCACAGAAAGCCGTCAGAACTATGTCTTCAGGTGAAATAGAATACAGAACATAATGATATTATTGTCAGAGCCATTAAAATCTGAGCTGAATGTCTAACGAGGATGAATTGCATAGAAACTGTTCTGCACTTTATTTTTCAGCAGTCCAAATGTACTACACTCTGGTAGCTTATTAATGGGAAGTGGAGTCTTGCACACTTTGTTGGAAACCTAATGGGCCTGTACCACTTAGGCGACTGCAGGAGACTATGCGGTCGCCACATGGTCGTGGGTGTTTGCCAGGGAGTCGCCTTCATGGTCGTGAGCAGTTCCTGCATTCTGGGAACCAGTCGCCGCGGCCTCATAATGGTCGCCGCAAATTTTTCAACATGCTGAAAAATTAGCGGCGACCAGAATGAAGCCGCCATGGAGAGTAGCGAGAATTCCCGTGCCGTGGGTGGGTAGCCAGGAGGTCCTGGTGGGTTGCCAGGAGGTTGAAGGTTCTCGTAGGTTGTCGCCGGTGCTGACCGGTGAATTTTATTGGCTCATTGGGGAAAAAAAACTGTAAGCAGTAGTTTTCTGAGCCAAGGATAACCGACCGGTGATGTTAATGTCCACCGAGCTTCACAGCCGTGTATCTCTGGCTTCTTAAAAGTTGTCTCCACTCCTCCCCCCTTTTTTAAAGGACTTGCGTGACCCTTCCTGAACACTGTGCTTTCACCGTCTTAATTACAGCGCCAACCTTCCTGTTCATCGTGGTGTGTGTCTGTATCACATTGGCTTTGCATCGTGTGAATTTCACTCTGACAGCGCTTCCCCTGTCCCCCGCATGCATAACGGGCTGGTGAAGGATGCGATGTGTGTGTGTTCCACTTTGACAGTCGCCGGTTCTTCAGGTCGCCGGCAGTCACCTGAAAGATCGCACAAGTGGGACAAGCCCATAACTCCTCAGTTGCAGCATTGAAATGTTTATCATATTTGTAGACCACACACCATAGTGACAATGTATAGGTTAGATAAGAGGGAGGGAGGGATGAAATGCTGAATACAGTCCGAGTATTTACTTCCTTTGTTTTTTCATCTATCATGCACTACCCCTAGGGAAGTTACAGGAAGAGTTGGTTGATCTGCATTTGCACTTTAGCCCATTCTGTAACTTTATTGTTATATGTTTGTTTATCAATCCAAAAAAAGGAAATGACAGTGTTATAACTTAAAGCATATTGCATCTGCTTCTGCTAAATTGAATGCTGCGTTTTGGAAGTGAAAACGTGATGTCTTTCTCTGGACCACCCAGTCTCCTGTGTTCAAAGCAATATCTGTTTTATTAGGAACAGATTGTGCTCACCACCTGTATGAATCTGCTTTCCTTTACACAATCCAATTCAAAAGAAGCTTATAGCTTTGTAAAATACCCAAAATAAATAGTCTTTTTTAAACCTAGTCTGAAGTCGTGGGTGCTTTTGTTTGTAACCTGAAAATGTACAATGTTTGAAATGCATTTTTTTTTCTATTTGCAGACTTCATGAAGTGACAAGTTATCCCTGGAGGCCACAACTTTCCTCTTTTGAATTTCAAAGGCTTCTTCACAATCTGACAGCTATTAAAATTCGTGGAACATACAACGAAAATAGTAAGTACTCCCAAGAGGTTTGCAGCACAGTTGACAATGCACATAAGGTGCAAGAAATTGAAACAGAAACAGACCACATCGTCCTTAAACCTTGCCTGTCAATGCAGTATGGGTGATTCTGCACATTACTATTTTTCTGGAAATGCCCATTTTCTTGGATTCGTAGGTCTGCTGGTAGGTATGTTACAAAACTTACCTTGAGCAGCGCTGCAGTTCTGCCGCTCCCCGTGTGCGCGACTTTGGCACCTTTCAGGGGGGGGGGCGGTCTTAAAGTGCAGTTTTTCTTCAGACTGGGCAAATCGATCAATGTCGGGCGATTTCGTTGCGGAAGAAAAATCGCTCCGACATTTCATTAATGAAGGTATTTTTAAATTACACTAGATTATTTATTATCTAGAGTAATTTAAAAATCACCTTCAAAAGCCGTGAGCGCCGATAATGGGAAGGATTTTGCGTAGGGGAGAAAAAGAGTACACAGTTTATTTTTATATTAAAAGTTGGTTTTTATGGAGGCTTTAATAATATTTTCATGTTGCGAAATGGGGTCCAAAAAAATGTATGAACCGGCTGTATTTTTCATACCGACTTCACAGCAAACCGCAACGTTCCAATCCACCGCATTCCACTAAAACCCACTCGCCTACGGCCTACTTTTGCTCCTATCACTTATGACCTAACCCTGTAAGTAGAGAACTCCAAAGATCTGTAACACTGAGTATATATTCTGCTCATCTCCATCCTAAACAGTCAATCCCTATTTCTGAATTCACTTCCCCTAATTCCATATTCTCCAGCTTTAGGAAATGGCTCCACAACATTTACAATATTGATCTCTTTTGGAATCTAGGGTCTCCATTAATACTCTTGGAATCTTTTGGATTGAGATTCTTATCCTCCTTAACTTTGTGGGGTTTAGTACAATCTTACCTAGTTTACAATATATCCTTTTTTTTAAGAAATAAGTAAAATGAATATGCTGCACTTCAAGACAACTGCATAATTTCTTCAGTATGGAGACTAGATATGGTTTTAGGCTTCTACGTTTGTCTCAGAAAAAACAGTATAATAGCACCGTTATTTCCTTTTGCACTCCAAAACATTTGTAATAAAGGGCATTGTACCATTTAACCCTAATTGTTTGCTGTATCTGTATACTTATGACACCAAGCTCCCCCAAAACGCCGTATTCATAGTTCTCGTGAATTTAAGTTGTTTTTTCCCATTTTTATCAAAGTTAATAACTTCATATTTAGTGTACATTATGTTTCATCTGTCATCTTCTTACCAACTTAACCTTTAAATGTCCCATTCCTGCTTTCAATATCCTACTAATCTCTAAGCAATGAACACACGTGGATATGTCTCATTGTCTTTGTATAAAGTCATTAATATAAATTGTGGGATAAAGGTTGGGAGCTCAGTACTGTACCTTATGGCATTGAACTTGTAATTACCTCCTTCCTTTCTCTGAAGAAGGGTCTAGACCCGACACATCGCCAATTTGTCGCTCCATAGATGCTGCCTCGCTGAGTTTCTCCAGCATTTTTGTCTACCTCCTTTCATTCTTACCTTGTTTTTGCTGATTTTAACCAACCCATCCTTTATCCATGCCATAATGTTGCAATACCTGTGAGCTGTAATTGTATGTAACAAACCTTTGCCATACCTTGTCTGCATTTCAAGTGTTATTTGATATAGTAAATTCACTTGTTTCATCTAGTTAGCTAGTTACATTCTCAATAATCGCACAGTAAATTTCTCAAACACAATTTCCCTTTCTTAAAAGTATGTTTACTCTAATCATGGTATAATTTTATAACCACGCTGCTGCTAGGTCCACGTTGCTGACAACTAATCAGGAAAATCATATTGCTTCATTGCATTTCGCCTCTCACCCCCGCCTTTCTTTTATTGAATAATAGTGCTATATTTGTCATCTTCAGTCTGCTGGGACTAGTTCAAAAATCAAGGGAATTTTAGACAAACATCTTGAAAGTGTCCACTATCACCACTGCCACCTACTTTTGAAAAGTTGTGAGGGCAAGCTCTCCAGTCTAGTGAACTGGCCTGATTTTAGTGCCCTTAATTTCTCCTGAGCTCTCTCAAGTGTTTGGATCTGACCATAGATGTGAGGTGGCTCTATTGCTTTGATGTGGCAGTTTGACACAACTGAGTGCTTTGCTAGTCCATTTCACAGTGAGATTAATCAATCACACTTTAATCAAACATCTAAAACATTTCTTTCTTTACTCCAAAGCAACGTAATTTTCTTTTAATCTCAAGAAACATTAGTTAGTATTTCGCAAATGGGTATGGAAAAATTAATGTTGAGCCAGGAAGGAAAATATTTCTTTGCATGACTAAAATTTTATTGAAATGGCACAGCTTTGAAGCATTTTTTATTGATGGAAAGAAGTAGAGAAGTTGAGTGAGGAAACTTTCTACTCGCTGGAGTTTAGAAGGATTAGGATGGACCTCATTGAAATTTACTGAATAGTGAAAGGTCTGGATAGAGTGGATGTGGAGAGGATGTTTCCACTAGTGTGAGAGTCTAGGACCAGAGGTTATATCTTCAGAAATAAAGGATGTTCCTTTAGGAAGGAGATGAGGAGGAATTCCTTTAGTCAGAGGGTGGTGAATTAATTCCCACAGAAAGCTGCGGAGGCCAAGTCAATGGTTATTTTTAAGGCAGAGATAGATAGATTCTTGATTAGTACGGGTGTCTGGGGTTAGGAGAATGGAGAGAGAGATCAGCCACGATTGACTGACGGAGTAGACGATTGGCTGAATGGCCTAATTCTGCTCCTATCACTTATGATCTCATGAACATGAGCAGTTTATGTTGAAGTCTGTATAATTTTGTTGTATGTTTTCATTGTTTTGGAGTATGATTACCTTTTGCTACTGTTGTCCAAATATTTGCATGGCGGTGAATGTTAGTTTTTTTGTGGCTAACATTTGTCTGTTCCCTTGCAGGCCGTGGCTACTTAGATGACGTAACTCTGCATAGTGCTCGGCCTGGCTCCGGAAGCCCTGCTGAGTGGGTGGAACAATGCACTTGTCCAACTGCATATCAGGGGCAGTTTTGCGAACAGTGCGCATTGGGTTACAGGAGGGATGATCCTGATCGCGGCTCATTCAGTCCCTGTGTGCCCTGCAGCTGTAATGCACATAGTAATACATGCGATCCTGAAAGTGGTGAGTGAGGACAGTTTGTGCTGGAAAAATCTTGTGAAAATAGGTTCCAATCTTTTATGCAATGATGTTCCCAGCCTTCAACCTTTTGTATATTTTCCTCTATTTCTTATTTCTGCCAATATAATATCCTATTCTTAGCCTGGAGGGTGCCTGTTTGCATTTGCCAGTTGAATTCTTCATTTATAGTGCATATGAATGAAATAAATGGATTTATTTTTAGTCCCATTTAGATCTTTTGTTCACTGTCGGGGCTACATCAGGGGGAATGATTCACACCAACCTATACAGGATAAGCATATAGGTTGATGTGAATCATTCCCCCTGATGTAGCCCCGACAGTGAAACAAAGATCTAAATGGGACTAAAAATAAAGTCCATTTATTTCATTCATGTGCTCTTATCCTTAATAGCACCTTTGGTTACGTGCATACTGCCCAAGTCTGAGTATTGTTGAAAGCAAGGTATTAGAGAAGTGATCCCTTTTTCTGAAGAGTATGCTGTTTTAATTGGCAGTATTTGCCTGCCTTTATCATGAATGTTAATGATGTAAAAGACATTGCAGCAAGTGCTCCCAAAGTATTGTGGTGATTATCTCAAAAAATTGCTTCAATTTATATATATAATAGATATAATATTATACTATAATATTCAGTAATACCAACAACTGAAGGTATCAGTGGAGAGTGGGAAAATGAATTAAGCATAAACATTTCCAATGAAAGGTGGAAAGAGTACTTATTAAATGTGCATAAATGCTCAATTAACGTAAGACACACTTTAATAAAATTTAAAATCTTACACAGATTATACTACTCAAAAACTAAATTAAATAAATTTTTCCCCAACGTCTCACCAATTTGTGATAAATGACAGTCTCAAGAAGCTACTATAGCGCACTCATTCATCTTTTGTACAAAAATTCAAAGGTTTTGGACTGAAATCTTTGAAATCTTCACAAAACTGTTTAAAATAAAAATGACACCAAAGCCAGAATGGATTATTTTCGGAATGACAGAAGGTAGCTCGGAATTAAATGTGTATCAAAATAATCTATTTGATTACGACTTAATAATAGGAAAAAAGCTAATCTTAAAATTCTGGAAAAATGCCCCTATACCAGACGTGGTCTGCATTTATAGAATTGATACAAAGATAAGGTGCAAGAGTACCTTGGGCCTTAGTAAAGGGGGATGAAAAACTATCGAGTTGGTAAATTCCTTTTGCGTGATATATATAATATAGTAACTGGCTTTTTTTTTCTCTCTCTTTTTTCTTTTTCTTTTCTAGTGTCTATCTCTTAATCCCCTTTCTCTAACTCTTTGACCAAGGGGTTTTATTTTTCTCCCCTTGGCACACTCTTTCACTTTCACAACTCTTTTCACCTACTTCACTCTCTTTGTTTCTATTCTCTTTCTTTAAAAGCCATAACATTATGGGGTACAATGATTGTAACAATATATATGTGATGTACACTGATGTATTTACCTCTATTAAATAAAAATATTTAAAAAATATATATATATTTGAAAGTTTTCCCATGTCTTTTCAATGACTCACTAATTTTCTTTGTGGTATTGGAGGGAAGATACTAGCATGGATAGAAGGTTGGCTGAATGGCAGATGGCAAAGAGTGGCATTAAAGAGGGCTTTTTCTGGTTGGCTGCCGGTGACCAGTGATGTTCCACAGGGGTCAATGTTGGGTCCGCTACTCTTCACGTTGTATATTAATGATTGGGATGATGGAATTGTTGGCTTTGTGGCCAAGTTTGCTGATGATACGAAGATGGGTGGAGGGGCAGATATTGTAGAGGAATCAGGTTGTGTGCAGAAAGACTTGGACAGGTTAGGAGAGTGGGCAAAGAAGTGGCAGATGGAATACAGCGGAACAAAGTGTGCAACCATACACTTTGGTCGTAGGAATAAAGGTATAGACTGTCTTCTAACTTGGGAGAGGATTCAGAAGTCTGAGGTACAAAGGGACTTGGAAGTGCTGATGCAGGATTCCCAAAACAATAATTTACAGGTTGAATCGATAGTAAGCAATGCAAATGCAATGTTAGCATTCATTTCGAGAGGACGAGAATGTAAAAGCAAGGATATAATGCTGATGATTTATAAAGCACTGGTCAGACCACATTTGTATGGTTTTTGGCCCCATGTCAGAGAAGGGATATGTTGAAGAGGGTCCAGAGGAGGTTTACGAGAATGATCCCGGCGATGATCAGGTTAATGTAAGAGGAGCATTTGATGGCACTGTACTCATTGGAGTTTAGTAGGACGAGGAGAAATCTTACTGAAACCTACTGAATAATGAAAAGCCTGGATGTGGATGTGAAGAGGTTGTTATCACTAGTTGGAAAGTCTGGGACCAGAGGGCACAAACACAGAATAAAAATATGTGCCTTTAGAAAGGAGCTGAGGGGGAATTCATTGCCACAGACACCCGTGGAAGCCAAGTAATTCAGTATTTTGACAGTGGAGATTGACAAATTGTGATTAGCATGGGTGTTAAAGATTACGGGAAGAAGGCAGGAGAATGGGATTAAGCGGGAAAGATAGATCAGCCATGGTTGAATGGCGGAGTGCACTCAATAGACAGAATGGCCTAATTCTGCTCCTCCGACTCATAAACTTATGAAGTTGTTCCATACATCCGAATAAATTTATTGAGGCTGTGATCATCTGTCGATCGGTCAATTTTTGTAACATTAATGCCTTTCTCACTAATTATTTTTCCTACCTTTTGCAGAAGCTGTTATTTATTGCAGTTTGCTAACTGTCATTTTCTGATATCGTATCTGGGTGGTCTTTGGTCAGGTATCAAATCTATCAATAAATGTCCGCAGATATACTGACAGTGCATTTCAGTATTTGTGAGAATCTGTTATCCTATTTTAAACATAAATTATACCCACAGTTTCCAATGAATGTTCTTCAAATTGTGAATGTATTTATCTTTGATGTAGATTAAATTGGCGGGAGTTGAGAAGGAACTACCACTTCATTTTCTATCTTGAACATTCACATTTTAGGATATGTGTAAATAGACATGTTTTATAGTCAATGTCAGTGCTCTCATTGATGGCATATTTTCCTGGGCTCAAATCCTGGAACTTGATACTTAATATCGTACGCGTATTAGCGGCAATTCAAGAATTTAGTCCCAGCATTATCACGTTAAGGCACTTTTGGGATGATCAGCTTGGGACATCCTGGGAGATTTTTTTAATGATTTTCTAATCCGTTAAATCTTTAAGGTTTAGTTTTGAGTTATTGGTATTTTAAATGCTGCTGGCCTATTCCACCTTGATTTTGGTTTAAATATGGACAAATCATCCTGGGAGGATGTATTTACTTAAGAGAGATCAGTGGGAGCAAGTGAAAAAAAATGGGTGGTTGATATTGTAGCATCTGTTTTATACCAGTAACAAAAGCAGAATGTAATTCCCTATGTTCACACATGGATAATTAACTTTCTTTTAATCTGGCACACAGGTGAATGTTACTGCAGGGATAATACAGCAGGATCAAATTGTGAGCGGTGTAAGGATGGATACTATGGTGACCCTACAGTTGGTGGCACTGATGCCTGTCAGCCATGTCCATGTCCAAGTGGTTCAAGCTGTGCCATGGTGCCGAAAACTGGAAATATCGTGTGCACAAACTGCCCTGTCGGGACCACTGGTGAGTTCCTCAAAAAATAAGTAACTTATATTTATTGAAATTGTTCATGTACATCATGCTGATTAATTATAGAAAGTTGTTACCTTGGTTTTTCACTTAGCTTGTCTGGAGTATTCCATTGGTAGACACAATGTGCTGGAGTAACTCAGCGGAACAGACAGCATCTATGGAGCGAAGGAATGGGTGGCGTTTTGGGTCGAGACCCTTCAAGAATATTCCATTATTCCAAGCACCTTCTCCAGAATAACTATGGTTGTGATGAAAGGCCATCAATCTAAAACGTTGTCTATTACAAATGCCACAAAATGCTTCCTCATCTGCTGAATATTTTCAGCAACTCATTTTTTGTTGTAGATATCCCGCATCTGCGTTGTTTTTAAATAGTGATTTTAATGCATTATCTTTCAGGTAAAAGATGTGAACTTTGCGATGATGGATACTACGGTGACCCCTTGGGAGAAGAGCCTCCGAGATCATGCAAACTGTGCAATTGTAACGCTAACATCGATCCAAATGCTGTAGGGAACTGTAATCGGCTGACTGGAAAGTGCCAAAAATGCATCTACAACACTGATGGTTTCTACTGTGATAAATGTAAAGATGGATTTTATGGGAATGCATTAAATCCAATTCCATTAGAAAAATGCAAAGGTGAGTTTTTGCTTCCATTAAATGAACCTAAACTAATCCAAATAATTTCTTTTAAAATACCTTTATTATAATCTCAGTGAAATTAATGAATTTCAAATTCTCCCATATCAGGCAGGAAGATATAAAATGCCTTCGAATGTTTTTGCTACACCAAAAGCACTGTATAAATGCATTCTTGTCTGTCGGCAGTAAATCACTGCCTTTCCATTTCTGCAGAAGTAGAAAAGAGTTGCAGAAGGGTGCTTCTTAAAACATTTTTAAAAATGATGTTGTTGCACTCTGCTCTATCCGAGTTTCTCTTGTGCCCCACAGCAATCTCAAAAAGTATATTTCTTTAACCCATTCATGCAATGTATTATTTTCTCTTCCAGCTTGTGACTGTTCTCCTTATGGCACAGTGGGCCAGCAGAGAAACTGCAACCAGATCACGGGTCTATGCGAGTGCTTAAGTCATGTCATGGGCAGAGACTGTAGTCAATGTGAGCCGGGCTTCTATAATATTCTTAGTGGCCAGGGTTGTCAAAGGTAAGTCATGTAGAAGAACGTTCAGCCTCCTCCTTCAGCTGAATACTTGGCAGTTTGCTTCTGTGTGCTCATATAATTTAGTTAGAGGCTATAGATGATCAGACATGTGTTGGAATGTTAATCAAATCTACAATGGAGTAATAAATGGGGGCTTTCCCTTGTTGCTGTTGAAAGCAGTGAGCACCTAAGACCGAGTCCTGCGTTATACTATACCTGAAGAGAAGATAGTGCAAGGAGTTGATTTAATATTGTGTTCAGGCAATATTAAAAAAAAACATCTTCCACTTGACCTTTCTATAAAATAAAACATTTAAATTCCTGTTTAAAACTTAACTCCCAGATATTTATTATGTTATCATCTCCACAATGGATAAAATTAAAGCAAGAATGGATGCTTCACAAAATTGGACAGACTTAGGTTGTTTTCTCTGGAATGTCCGAGGGTGTGGGGAGACCTGATAGATGAAATTATGAGCTGCATAGATAAGGTGGATTCAATCTATTTTCCTCAGGGTGGATATTTCAATTACTAGACGGCATAGCTTTAAGGTAAGAGGAGTAAATTTTAAAGGAGATGTGCAGGGCAAATCTTTTACACAGTGGGTGAGTGCCTGGAACATGCTGCCAGGGATGGTGGTGGAGGCAGATACTATAGTGGCACTTTAGGAACTTTTGGATAGGCATATGGAAATGCTGGGAATGGACAAATATTGGTTATATGCATGCAGCTAGATTTGGTATTTGCATCGTGTTCAGCACAGACATTATGGGCCGAAGGACCTGTTCCTGTGCTGTACTGTATTGTGGTGTATGTTTCTCCAATGGCATGTTTTCTCTGTTCTGTTTATGGAAGTTGTGAAGAAATATCTGAGACTTGCCTGTGTACAATGTGCAAAGGGAATTCCAACAAAGAACTGCATTCTGTTCAAACTTCAGGAATGCTCTCTGCCATCTGATATCTCCTGACCTGTCAATGAATGCTGCCGCTGTCTGTGGTTGCCCTGTCCCCTTCTATGTCAGTCCTGTAAAGTGCAAAATTATTAAATCCCAAAGTAATGCAAGTAGTGTGATGAGCAGAATAATAATTAACAACATTGTGAACATCAGTATAGAAAAGATTGCTGTGCAAATTATAGGCGTGCAAGTTGATCGGTATCAGGTTTAGAAAAGAATGTTGAACTTTTGAAGGATACAGGGCGAGCAGAACAAAGGAACGCAGATAATGTTCGGGAGAAGTGGCAAACGTGTCTTGTTTGAGGGTTGATAGTGTGAGCGAGCAGCCTGCATCAAGATCTATAAATCCCAGCTTGGATATAACATTTCCTTTGTCAGCCTTTTATCTTTACCTCTTGGGAATAATACTCCAGTATTGTGTTTGAATTTGTAGCTTGCTGACAGCTGTTCAGCAGAGATTTGAATGAAATTGACGTTTAATATCAAAGGCAGGATTTGTAGTTATCATTTAGTAAAGTGACTGCAGTTTGATGCATGGCCTTAGAACAGCCGAAGGTTCCAAAGAAATAATATGATTGTGGCCGTTAACACAACTCTGCATTTTATCCAAACATTGCATTTCACCAATGTATACTATAATGTATACTATGAAAAATAGTTATTTTATAGACTCATGATTAGCATTATGAAATGGATTTTAAAATATTGAGAAGCAAAAGTGCTTTTCATATAGTAAAATGATTTGCTCTTCACCAGGTTTAATGTGGAGTTTGTTTAAACATAATTTACATATTCTGATTTTAAAAGATCTTGTAATAAAATTGCGTTTCCAAATGGAAAAATTGGCCAAGATTTTGCAGAATCTGATTCCCAACAAGTTGACTTTCAAAACCCCACAAAGTTATTGTACAACATAACATAGTAATCAGCAACCACCACTGTTGCTATGAACTCTAAAATGTGGGCTAATCAATTTCATTTATGAAAATAACTCCATTTATGAAAATAACTCCGGCACTTGTTTCTGAAAAGTAATAGGAGTCACCACATTTCCTAAAATACAAATGTTTAATGTTCAAAAAATGAATTTAGATTTATTACTTTAATCCAGTATTTGCTTATAGCCAACCAATGAACAAGCTCAGCTGGCAAGTTATTTATGATCCTTGCTGATGAATTAAATATAATGGCACATGTGAAATAATCCTGTTCTGCCAGTCCTCATTACACATTTTATATATACCACAATGATAACAAGCTTTAGTTTTAAATGGTGGGTAAAGAGATGAAGTTGTATAATAGTTTTACCATCATTAAAGATAATTTATTTCTCTCATCACAGTGTTATCTAATCCTGTGTGGCATTAACGCCACACAAAGTGAACAATACTTGAACTGATTGTTTCTTGTATAATGTGTTTAATAACATAATAACATTTGAGGGCAGCTCAGTGGCACAGCAGTAGAGTTGGTGCCTTACAGCGGCAGAGACCCGGGTTCGATCCTGACTACAGGTGCTGTCTGTGCGGAGTTTGTATGTTCTCCCCGTGACCTATGAGGATTTTCCCCACGAGCGTTGGTTTCTTTCCACACTCCAAAGACGTACGGGTTTGTAGGCTAATTGGCTTGGTGAAATTGTCTATGGTGTTTGTAGGATAGTGCTAATATATGGGGATTGCAGGTCAACGTGGACCCGGTAGGCTGAAGGGCCTGTTTCCGCGCTGTATCTCTACCCTAAAGTAAACTAAACTAAAAAAACGCATAGATTGTATCAAGCCTTCAGAGTATGTAATAGGATTTGGAAATATCTAGCTAACTTTATAATATTGCAATCCAACGACTAACAGTCCTCTTTAACATGAATGGCCTGACTACAATCCTCTCCTTGCCCTCAGGTGTGACTGTAATCCCATTGGCTCTGTTAATGGACAGTGTGATACCCAAAATGGACAATGTGAGTGCCAGCCTGGTGTTGTTGGTCAGCAGTGTGACAGTTGTGAACCTCATCATTTTAGTTTTACCCGGGATGGATGCAAACGTAAGTGTAACAATTATTTGACATATTTAAAAAAAGTTATTAACATAGTTTGTCAATTCTGGGAAAATATCAATAAATTGTGCTTCTGTCTCTGCAGCCTGTGATTGTGATCCTGAAGGTTCAAGATCATTACAGTGCAAGGATGATGGAAAATGTGACTGTAAGGACGGATTTGTGGGTATCCATTGTGATCAGTGTGAAGAAAATTATTTCTACAATCGCACAAGACCTGGCTGCCAGGAGTGCCCTGCCTGCTACAGACTGGTGAAAGATAAAGTAGGATCTCAGTTTTATACTTTGTAGTCATATTAGTTCATCTAGTGAATATAATCAGAGGTTGTTTAAATTTCTTGTCATCTTTTTCAGTCTTTCCTGCCAAATCATTAGCTGCTATTTGAAAATATTATTGAGATTTTGAGTAATCTAATGTAGGCTATGAGAGCATTTGTTTAACATTCCTTATTCTGGGTCTGACCTCCAACTCTGTTCGGTTGAAAAGCACCTTTCTTAGTGCACACAAACTGGGTTTGGGCTCTCCTCAGTGCACCCTTTTAGTCTACACAACTTGCATGCAACCTCTAAATTGGTGTCCTCACTTCAAAGACGACACAGGATTGATGCTTTTTTGATGTTTTGTAAAGTTAAGTGTCTGTAAAGATGAGATAATAGTCACCAAGTTCATGAGTTTAATTGTTGAATTTTGGTACCAAATGATTGCTTGCAACTAGAATCATTAAATGTTCCATCCTGTTAAATCTCCTCTGGGCACTTTCTTCCATTAAGTCGCCTGTCTAGACTCTTGTTAACTCATAGGAACACAATTATACAATGGATGTAATTTGCTGGAAATGATCCAGCTCAGGCTAATACCAGTACAACAGATATATGGAGGCACATTTTTTTTCCTCCCCACCTGGGTGTAACTACTGAATGCACAAATTTGAGATAACAAGAAAGTGAAACAATGAAGTGTTAAATCCAACACATTTCATAAGAAAATTGCCTTAGTCTTTGAAATTGAACAAGGCAGTTGCTTTAAAGAAAAAACATAAAATTTCACAGAGAGGATCCAAACAGAAGCCCAAGATCAGCCATGATCACAATGAATGGCGGTGCTGGCTCAAATGGCCGAATGGCCTCCTCCTGCACCTATTTTCTATGTAAGATCAGAAGCTCTGTTATAGATTTATTTTGCTTACAAGAGAGTGAAAACTATAGGTCATAAACACTGGCAGCAGAGATGACACTGGGTTTCGTTAGTGGCAACACCAACACTCACAGTAGGGTGAATTAACATGATTAATTTATTTATAGTGGTGAGAAAGTCCAGGACCACAACCTCGGGCTTGTGCCAGCAGCTCAGTCCTGGTCTTACAAGGAGGAGGTGTGGTGTTCTCAGGCCTCTCCTTACCATTCACTTTTGCCTTGAGAGGAGGCACTGGTAGTCCCTGCCTTATCCTGGCTGCTAGTGCAGTCCAGTGCCAGCAGCCCAATCTTGACCATGCAGTGGCACTGGTGGTCTGGGGTTTGCCCCCAATGGCTTAGTCTTCCTCAAACCTGCGACAGTGGAACACAGCTAGCAGGGTGGAGACTCTCTCCCCGCTTCTCTCCTCTGGCTGGAATGCCGGGGTTTTATAGGGAGTAGGCTGACAAGGATTAAATGGCCAACCAATATCAGCTAATTGGACCCAGCGGTTACCCATAATGCTGGGGATTGGCCTATATTGGTCAGTCAGCCAGTGATAGAGAACAGAGGGGCATCCCAGGGAGGGTGCGCTGTCAAAGCACATAATAGTCACTAATCAATCTATTAATAAATTAATCAAAAATATTCAGACAGAATAACTGTGATGGGAAATTTGTAGCAGTTGAGATGAGTAACAGAAAGTCCACATGTGACAAAGAAAAACAATGAGACTATTAAACCTGAAGGGACTGTGCGTGGAACAGGTGTAGAACTCATTGAATAACCTGTCATGCCATTGTCAGTATTGCTGTTCCGTAAGTTCCAATTTGCAGATATCATATTTTGACATTATTTCCTTAAAAAGTAAAAATAATTCCATTTGTAGAATGTCACTCTGTCTTCAGAAGATTAAAATAATAATTTCCTTACTTGAGTGGATTGTGTGATTAACCGGAATGACCACACGCAGCAAAGAAAGGAAATAATTATACATGCATTAAAACTTGCTATAATATAGTTAATTACATTCAATAACAACCACATATTATAATTGACTAATACTATGCAGGAATACTTGTATTTGTGGCTATTCAGTTAATACATCCAGAAAAAGAGAACATGACTTTTCAAATGGATGTTTTAAAGATTCTATTTGTTTTAATCAGTTATTCAAATAATTCTGAAGCTAAGTATTTACATTGCAAGGACATTTTTTTGAAGCAGGATTTATCATGTTTGACTTAAATTGCCAAATCTAGTTTCCAATGTCTACCTTGTTTATCTTGTTTTGATTGGCTGAGTGATTGTTTGAAAGTAGATATATTTTAATTTCATCACGTGGTCAGGTAAATGAACATAGACAGAAACTTAAGGACTTGGAAGATCTAATTGCAAACCTGGGGACGAGCCAGGACACAGTGAGTGACAAGGCCTTTGAAGAGAGATTAAAGGAAGCCGAAAAAGCCATTATGGACCTACTCAGGGATGCTGAAAACATGAGAGGTATATATTTTAATAACTAATATATTGACATTAATAGCAGAATTACAAACTCTAGTTAACTTAATAGCATTTTAATCTTATTTGCTCACCAGCCAAAACAGAACCTTAGTTTGGTTTAGTTTAGAGATGCAGCATTTAATTTAGAGATACATGCCCATCAAGTCACCCGTACACTAGTTCTATGTTATCCCACTTTCGTATATCCTACACTCTAGGAGCAATTTACAGAAGCCAATTAACCTACAAAGCTACATGTCTTTGGAATGTGAGAGGCACCTGGACAAAAACCATGTGATCACAGGGCGAACTAGTAAACTCAACACAGACAGCACCCATAGTCAGGATCGAACCAGGGTCTCTCGCACTGTCCAGCAGCAGCTCTATCGCTGGGCCACTGTGCTGCCCAAACCTTTTTGTCCCTCTTTGAAGTTGTGTACATGGTATGAAATATTCCCTAATAATATCATGGAACTTTTCACCAGATGTCGACAGAAGTCTCATGGACCGCTTGGCCGAAATTAATAACACTCTCTCCACTCAATGGGGACGTCTGCAAAATATAAAGGATACTGTAGATAATACTGAAGACTTAGCAGAACGATCCAATAATCGTATACAGGATGCAGAGAAAATCATCTCAAATGCACGAACGGAGCTTGAAAAGGCCAAGGAAAACATGGCAAATGTGGTAGGTTCTTCTCTACAAATAACTTGAATGCCACTAAAGCAAAGTCTAAGTTCATAGATGAATAATTCTTGCTTTACCATAATATTTAAACATAAACAAGGCCTTACAATTTTATTCTGATATATATCTATACATTTAATATCATCAAAGAAGATATCCCATTGTGTAAATACACTTGTTTCCTAGGCTTCCGTCTTTCTAGTATGCTCATATTGGCCAGTTCATTGTATTCAGCATTTTATTTTTTTGTAGAATGGAAGATTGTTTATGCTTGGTCTTGTTCGGATAGTGAGAACCATCATGAAGAGTATTTTTTTTTAATTGTAGCTCATAAATGTGTCGTCTAAATAGCATTTTACTGACTGTATAACATTGATATGAGATATAGTGACTCACATAATTTACTCTATTTGTCATGAGTGATGTCCACTTGATAGGCTAATGATTATTCTGGCCAGAAATGCTGTGCTTTTCCATTCTAGAAAGTATGTGTATGTATCCCAGTCATGAATAACCTAGATGCATAGATAAAATGTTTCATTTTGATTGAGGTCTCTTAAACAAAATTTATTGTTTTGTTTGATTTCCCCATTTTTACAAAAATTAATGTACATTCAGCTGAGGATTGCAGCTGGAAACAAAATAGTAAGCCTGTAGTCTTTTTTTATCAAATTGTTTCTACATGTACTCTGCATCTAGAGAATTGAAACTGAAGAGTAATATGAATAATGTACATAAACTCACAATTTTCCAAATGATAGAAGTATTCCACTGAATATTCATAATTATTTATTCATTAAGAAAGCCACTACAAGGGATTGTGAAACTTTGCCAATCTGTAGGAGTTGGCAAAAGAATACTAAGCTGCACGTGCGGGTTGCATTGTTGTCAACTGCCTTTTGGACAGCATCTTGTAAAGTCAATGGGATTATGAAACAGTAGTATGCTCCAAGCAGGGTTGCCAGCAATGCTTTCCAAAAGGGGCAGGTTGTGAGCAGTCGATGTTAGGAATAGGGCTTCAGCAACAATGTAATGTATTAAATAAGTGAAAGAGGAAAACTATTAAATTAAAGCAAGATTGCGCCTGATATTCCCAAAACCTGGTTGGTAAACTAGAAAGGCAAACACACCAAGTTAAGAAGAAAAAAGGCATTAAAGTTATGTGTTTTTCAGAGAGCTAATTGATCCCACTTAGATCTCTGAAATAAAGCACCGCCCGCTCCCCTGCATCAAGAGACTGAACAATTTATCCTCTGTAAGTCTTCAAAAACCATATCTCTCGCAGTCGGCTTTACCTGAGAATTCCCCAAGTTAAGGTACATGGCAGTGTCATTAATGTAATACCTGGTTGGGAGTTATGGCAGGAAGGATCATTTAAAAAAATCTTGCTACCTATCAGGCCAATAACAGCTTTTTAACAGAGCTCTTGAAATTGTATTTGGTGCCTGCAAGACCCTTGCCAAGGCCCAGGCAGGTGTCTTGAATTCCAAGACCTGTATAGTCAGAGGGTGAAGTTGAGTTCTGGCTGTGAGTCTTCAGTTGCAGCTTCCATGCTGCTTCTCCATTTATGACATGATGCAGTGCCTCGTGATAAATCCGTTTATGATGCCACTGGCTGCCCCATTTAACGCGCTATGGCTGTCATATCCCCAAGAGTTCTGTGGATTTTGTGAGGGGACAAATGCCAAATTTCTCACACAGAATCACCAGAACCCTTGGTAACAAGACAGCCATAAATGGTATCAACAAGACAGCCACGACGACTTAAATAGCAGTGCTATCATATGGGACATGCAACATCTTTATCAGGCGGGGAAATGTCCTTACAATATGGGACTATTGGCAACCCAATTAACATCTGCGCCAATCAGCTCTGCCACATAGGTTAATGTGAAGTCATCATCATAATCATACTTTATTACCAAGTATGTTTTGCAACATACGAGGAATTTGAGTGTGACCATTACTGGCTTTATCATTCTATTTGCAGAGGGAATAAATTGGTATTTTAAAATAGCAGCCTCGAATTGCATATCTCTGGATTCCTATTCAATTAACAAGGATAAAAATTGTTCAGTGCACGAGAGTTGCCAAAAAGAAGATTAAGAATTTTCTGCTTAATTTTCTGGGGCTATGTCCTTCTGAGGCATTTCATGGTGTGTAAATGGTAAATTGTGGGTGATAAATTGATTATTCTTATTATCCTGTAGTCGGCAACAATGCCAGATTCCAGTGCTGATCCAAATAATATGACACTCCTGGCAGAAGAAGCTCGGAATCTTGCAGAAAGGTAAACATTTCATGGATGAAATTTCAGTGATTCATGTTACATATATGCCTCACTTTTTGGAGACTGTTTCCGTCTAATAAAGTGGTTGAAATTATCATAAAGTAATAAAAAGGAGCCGTAGATGCTAATTTATACCAAAGATGGAAATAAAATGCTGGAGTAACTCAGCAGGTCAGGCAGCATTTCTGGAAAAAATGGATACAGACAAAATGTAATAAAAAGGAACAGCAGATGTTGGTTATGTTTTATGTTGCCTTGAAGTCTATCGTCAAGATAAAGAACGGAGACAGCACATTGTGCTGTACTTTTTAATATTTCCATCTATTAAAATGGCTTCTAAGGGCTTCTCATTCTGCACTTAATTTGCATGTCACAACCATTTTCAAATATAACAATATAACACTGGTTTAGACAAAATGTAAGAAAAGGGAACTGCAGATGCTCATTTAGACAAAATGTAATAAAAAGGAAGTAAGGTCCTGAACCAAAATGTCACCTATCCGTTTTCTTTGGAGATGCTGCCCGACCCACTGAGTTACTTCAGCATTTTGTGTCTATCATTGTTTGAAATTGCTGTTTGTGTGTTTACATTCTTGCCAAACTTAAATTGTTTAGGACAAGCTTATCTACAAAATTGTATTTGTAATGGGACATCTCAAAAATTCATGGACACTCAATTTTTGAAGTTATGGGTAGATCTTGAATCCTGCAGAGGTTCACAATTATTTTCCTTTATCCTGTCAAACAGGATGCTCCCCTTTCACTTCACCACCCGCAACCAAACCAGGAAGATTTTATTAGCATAATGGTTAAGAGATCAGAAATGTTGCTACGCATGTGCTCCAGGAGTGCCGTGTAACCCGCTGAGTTACGGCAAAACTTTGTGTCCTTTAAAATTTGACTGTCTCGGTTTAAAATTTGCTTCAGTAGGGTGAAAAGGTTGCTGATTATCTATGTGCATGTTTTAAGAGGAAAACATTTTCTAATAGGTAGAATGTCCATTTAAAAAAATATACTCTAACAAATATTTTTGCGGCTTGAATAGCGCAAGTTCCGTTTACAGAAGCTATTCAACCAAAGTAAAGACATCGTTTAGCCTGTGAACCAGCTGCATTAAGAATATAATTCACAAACCATGCCTGCTTTAATCAGAAAATATGCGCAGCACAGAAAACGCCACCATCTGCAAGGCACCATCAGTAAGTGTGCACAGGAATGCGCACCAAAGAAAGCAATTTTCCCAATCCCAACTGAGAACCACGGATGAACCTTAAGATCCATTCTCAGTGGAAGTCCAACGTTGCAGCATTCAAGTCCTTGTGTGCCAGCAACAAAACAATGCCATTCTTTCTTGCTGCAGCTTCACAGGCCTCATAATATAATAACACACAACATTTATAGTACAATAAATTAATAATTAGTAATACTCGATAACAACATCATAATGAAGCAAAACAGAAGTACACAGTGCAACGGAAACTATGTCCATAGTATTTATAGTTGCTGAGGTTGGTTATGGTTACTGTTGCGCAGTGCTTTAGAGGCAGATGGTCATTGGGAAGTAGCTGTTTTTGAATCTGGAGATCATGGCTTTCAGATGGTAGTAGCAAGATGAGAGTGTGGCCAGGGTGTTGTGGGTCTTTGATGAGGCCACACTTGCTGTAGATCCCTTTCATGGTGGGAAGGTCAGTACCCATGATGGACCAAGCCACCACTTTCTGTTAAACCTCAGAGCAGTGCAATCAATCTTTTTGATCTTTGATCATGTGGGCAAGTAGGCTGAAGAATGGCTAATAGAGTTTAATGCAGAAAAACATGAGATGTTGCATTTAAGGAAGTTAAACCGAGGCAGGACCTTCACAGTGAAAAGTAGGGCCATGGTGTGTGTTGTATAGCTGGAGAGATCTGTGAGTACAGGTTCCCTGAAAGGGGCATCACAGGTAAATAGTGTGGTTAAGAAGGCGTTTGGTACATTGGTCTTCACCAGTCGGGGTATTGGGTACAGAATTTGGGACGTAATGTTGGAGTTGTACAAGATTTTGGTGAGGCCACATTTGGAGTATTGTGTTCAATTTTGGTCACCCTCCATAAGGATGGATGTCATTAAGCTGGAAAGAGTTCTCAGAAGATTTACAAGGATATAGCCAGGACTCGAGGGCCTGAGCTATAGGAAAAGATTGGGCCAGCTAGGACTCCATTCCTTGGAGGACAGGAATAGGGAGTGGAGAACATCTCTGCCGCAATAGCCTCGGGTACACCTATACCCATGTTCACTGCCGCAGGTGTTGGATCAGCCTTCCTGGGAGTGAACCTGTAGAAAGCAAATGGCCTGGATGGAGACACCAGCCATGTCATCAGGGCCTGCAGTTTACAGGCATCTTTAACTTTGCTTGATGGTATTCTGAGGACCCTACCTGCTTTTAAGAAGACCACTATTATCCCAAAGAAAACTGAGGTGATGTGCCTTATTGACTGCTGTCAAGTGACTCTGACATCCACCATCATGAAGTGCTTCAAGATGCAGGTCATGGTACACATCAGCTCCAGCCTCCCAAGTTTCCCATGATCCACTGCAGTTCACCTACAGTCGCAATAGGCCCATAGCCAAGCCGTTTCCCTGGCCTTACACTTGGCACTGGAACATCTATTTATTGACAATGTCTCTACCGTCTACGTCATAAACCAAACCAAACTCACCTTCAACTCTTGGACCTAGAAGTCAGCACCCTGTCTGCAACTGGGTCCTCGACTTCCTGACCCATTGACCAAGTGAGGACAGGCAACAAGACCTCCGCAATAATTATTAACACTCATGCCCTGCAAAGATGTGTTCTCAAACCCTTGCTGTATTCCCTATACATTTATGACTCTGCAGCCAAATTCTGCTCTAAATCCATTGATAAATGTTCAGGTGTCACGACCGGAGATGACGTCACTGATGAGACGGAGTACAGGAAGGAATTATAGAAAATAATATGGTTAGAAGACAACAACGTCTTCCTCGATGTCAGCAAGAGAAACAAACTAGTTATTGACTTCAGGAAACAACGTGGTATACATATCCCAGTCATACCCCCATGCTGGTGGAGATGGTAAATGTCTCCAAATATCTGTCCTGGACCTGCTACATTAAAGCTACAGCCAGTAAAGCATGCCATCACCTCTCCTTCCTCAGAAAACTAAGGATGTTTCACATGTCTCCAATGACTCTTCTCAACCTGTACAGATGCACCGATAAAGCAGATGTACACAGAAAGAATCCAGCTGCATCATAGCTTGGTTTGGCAAAGCTCTGGCAAAACAAGAAGCAATTACAGATAGATGTAAATGTAGCCCAGTCCGTCACACAAACCAGCCTGCCACCGCATTGGCTCCATCTACACTTCACACTGCCTCAGGAAAGTAGCTGACATAATCGTAGACAAATTACACCATGGTTGTTCCCTTTTCTCCCCTCTCCCGTTGGGCAGTGGATACAGAAGCTTGAAAGCATGTATCTCCAGACTCGGGAACAGCCTCTTCCCCACTGTTATCAGGCTATTGAATAATCCTCCCCTAAGTGTAGGGTTTAGTCCAGACCTCGAAACCCACCTCATTGCGACCTTGCACTTTTTTAACTTGCACTTTCTCTGTAACTGTAACGCTGTAACAATATTCCGCACTCTAATAATTTTTACCTTTACTTGTTATACTTTTATATGGCTTGATTGTACTCGCGTATAGTATGACTTGACTGCGTAGAACACAAACAAGCTTTTTCACTGTATGTAACTTAGTATAGGTGACAATAATAAACCAAACCAAAGCATTTGGTAGTTGACAATGTCAATGCATCTCTTATGTCGTTACACTCGTAATAAATAATTTAAGAACCCAAGTGAGGAAGAAGGGAATTTGTTGAAAAGCTGCCTTTTGTAAATATTGGTGGTAGACTCAGTGCTGGAGAAACTCAGTGAGTGTGGCAGCATCTATGGAACAAAGGAAATGGGTGACGTTTCGGGTCGAGACCCTTCTTCAGACTGATGTGAGGGTGGGGGGGCAGGAAGAAGAAAGGAAGAAGCGGAGACAGTGGGCTGAGGGAGAGCTGGGAAGGGGAGGAGAAAGCAAGGACTACTTGAAATTAGAGAAGTCAATGTTCATACCGCTGGCGTGTAAACTGCCAAAGCGAAATATGAGGTGCTGCTCCTCAAATTTACGGTGGGCCGGCCTCTGGCCATGGAGGAGGCCCAGGACAGAAAGATCGGATTCGGAATAGGATGGGGAGTTGAACTGCTGAGCCACCGGGAGATCAGGTTGAATAGAATAGTTAGATTAGTTTCTTTATTGTCATTGTAACATGAACCATGTACAACAAAATTTAAAAATGTCAACCAGTCAGTGCAACATTCAAACCATAAAAGCTAACGATACATACAAGGTAAAATATTAAAAAAGATAAACAACTAAAATAAATATGAAATATGAAAATAGCACGCATAAACACCCAACCCTACATCCTTCTGTCGATTTCACAGTGTACCAACCACAGTCCCTTAGTCCCCGCGTTCCTTGGCGGCTACATTTAGTGCCTTTATAGCAGTGGGGTAAAAACAGTTTTTAAGTCTGTTTGTCCTTGTCCTTGAGGATCTGTACTGTCTGCCTGACGGCAACAGTTCAAACAGGGAGTGTCCGGGGTGGGAAATGTCCTTTATAATATTCTGGGATTTTTTGATGCAGCGGGAACTGTGTAAGTCTTCCAAGGTAAGGAGAGGGCAGCCGACAATCCTCTGGGCGTTGTCAATGGCCCTCTGGAGCGCTTTCCTCTGAGCCGCTGTGCAGCTGGTGTACCACACGCATACACAGTATGTTAGGATGCTCTCAATGGAGCACCGATAAAAGGACAGCAGCAGTCTCTGTGTGATGTTATTCTTCCTGAGCACCCTCAGGAAGTGCAGTCTCTGCTGGACCTTTTTCAGCAGCGCAGAGGTGTTCACGCTCCACGTCAGGTCCTCCTCAATATGGATTCCCAGGAAGTGGAAATCCGCCACCCTCTCCCCTCTGATGATTAGTGGTACGAGTTCTGTTTTGTTCTTCCTGAAGCCTATTATTATCTCCTTGGTCTTTAAGGTGTTCAGGAGCAGGTTATTTTCTCCACACCACACTGTCAGCTGCTCCACCTCATCCCGATAGGCGTACTTGGTTATTGCGAACTGAGTGGAGGTGTTGGGCGAAGCGATCGCCAAGCCTACACTTGGTCTCACCGGTGTAGAGCAACTGACACCTAGAGCAGCGGATGCAATAGATGAGGTTGGAGGAGGTGCAGGTGAACCTCTGCCGCACCTGGAAAGACTGCTTGGGTCCTTGAATGGAGCTAAGGGGGGAGGTAAAGCAACAAGTGTAGCATTTCCTGCGGTTGCAAGGGAAAGTGCCAGGAGTGGGGATGGTTTGGGTGGGAAGGGACGAATTGACCAGCGAGTTACGGAGGGAGCGGTCTCTGCAGAAAGCAAACGGGAGGAGATGGAAAGATGTGGCCAGTGGTGGGATCACATTGGAGGTGGCGAAAATGTCGGAGGATTATTTGTTGTATGTTACGGCTGGTAGGGTGGAAGGTGAGGACAAGGGGGACAACATTGTCCTTGTTGCGAGTTGGGGGGATGGGGGGAGAGAGCAGAGTTATTTTTTGGTTTATAAATTTGGAGCGTGAAATTTGTCCACCTTAAACGCACTCTTTTTAGGAATAGAAATACTTTATTGTCACGTGAGCAGAGTGAGATTCTTTGCTTTCATGCACAAAGTATACAAATAGCAGCCACCTACGGCGCTGACAAAGTTACGAAGCACGCTGGTTCCTCCTTTTGTCCCCCCTCCCCCCCACAACAGCAGTTCCCCCCACGCCAGGTCCCCATTGTAATGGTATGGGATACATTTTGAGGCTCCAAATAATGGTTCTGATATTGCAGATCTACCCCAATTTGACTGAAGAACGAATACTGAAGCAGTGGAAGATGACTGGAGAGATAATGCATTCTTTGTAAAGTCAACTTTGTCTGTTGTAAAGCAGAATAATGCTTGTTAATATATAAACATTCTTCAATTCCTGAAGGCACAAGAATGAAGCAGATGAAATTGAGCAGATTGCCAAGAATGCTAATGACACCTCCACCAAAGCCTATGAACTGCTGCGCAAAACACTTGCAGAAGAAGGTGAAATCACCAATACCATTGATGAATTAAACAAAAAGTAAGTCAGTTATGAAATATGGAGGGGAAATATATAACCATAAATTGAGCTATATTGTATTCATGGCTCAAGATGTTACTGTCCCAAGAAACAAGATGTATTAATTGCTGTTCCAAAAAGTTACTGTCGGAAGCAAATTCTGTTGGGAAAAGAGAGGCTGTAATCCTAAAATGTAATCCTAGAAAAGGAGAAAATTGTTAAGAATGGGATTGATGTTCACTTGGTAAGGCAGGGACTGACTGGGAGGAGTCAGCATTGTTCTGTGCAAGAGAAACCATGCCTCATAAATCTGAGTTTTTTGAGGAGGTAATTAAGCATATTGATGAAGGCAGAGCAGTGTAATTGGTTTATGTGGACTTCAATAAAGCTTTTGAAAAAAATCCCCCATGGTAGGTTGGTCCAGAAAGTTGTAGAGACAAGGGATCAGAGGCCTGTTGGCAAATTGGATACCACTTGTATGACGGGGTCAGGGAAGAAAGCTGGAAAAGAGGAGGGGCTTGACAGAGCATGACAGATAATAGGTTAACACATGCAAAGGTTTTTTTTTGAAAGGTAGATTATTGGACAAGTGCAAGCACAAAAAGGATAAAGAGTTGAGAATTGTTTAACTCGGGGTTAGAAAAGTGATAACCTTGCAGTCTACATGAAAATGGTGCAGTTGTAGATAGCAAAGTAGGTTGCCTAAGGATACAGTGGAGTGTTGCTTAACTGGAGAGTTGGGTGGATCAGTGGTTGGTAGAATATAATCTAGACAAGTGTGAGGAAATGGGAAGGTTGAGAAGTTAAATTCTAGTACAATATAGCAAATAAATGATAGGAAGCTCATGGAGCTCAGATATACAGAGAGACATTGAGGTGCAAGCCCATAGCTCTTTGCAAAATTGAATTGCAGATGGATATGGTAGTGACTTTTGGCAAGTTTGCCTCCATTGCCTGAAGCTTTGAGTGTACAAAACATTGGTTAGAGTGCACTTGGAGTACTGAGTGCAGTTCTGGTCACCGCACAACACCACCTGTACCTCAGTACATGTGACAAACTGAACTAAACAACAGGAAGGATATGGCAGCAATAGAGGGAGAGGGAGTGCAGAAGGGATTCACCAGGATGTTGTTTAGTATGGAGGGCTGTGGTAAGGAGAGATTGGATATGTTGGCGTTATAGAGATTTGCACAATTGTGCAATTGTGCAAAAACAGAGAAGAGTGATCATCAGTCTATTTTTTCCTGGAGCAGGGGCAGTATAGACCTAGAGGGTCAGGTTTAATGTGAAAGGGGAGTGATTTAAAGGAGATCTGAGGGACAAAATAATATAGTAGAGGCAAATTAGGGTTGCCAGCTGTCCCGTATCAGCTGGGACATCCCATATATTGGACTAATTTGTTTGTCCCAAACGGGACCGCCCTTGTCCCGTATTTGACTGTTACTACTCGGGTCGAGGGGACTGTCAGGTCGGAGCGCTGTGTCCGGCCCTGCCTCACCCGTCCTGACGTAGTGCGGCTCATGGAGTACAGCAGCAGCTCCACGCCCGTGACCCTGTCAGTCGGCAGCCCGGCCAGTTGTCCAACCTTCGGACCTTTGCTTATTGCCGACACCACCACCCCTCCTTCTCATGGCCGATCATCGGTGCATGAGTTGGATGGGGTGCCGGACTTTCGGCACAACATCCGGCGCCCGGGCAAAAACTCCTCAGCTGGCCTGTCGGCGGGGCTTTGTGTGCAGTCCAGCACCCGTGCCAACTCATCATTCACCCAGTCACGGTCGAGTCAGTCAACGTATTGCTGTCGGGAATTTGACCTATATTTTGACCTTTTGTCCCATATTTGGGAGTGAGAAAGTTGGCAACCCTAAGGCAGATACAATTACATTGTTTCAAAGGCATTTGGATCATTGTTTGGGTAGGAAAGGAGTGGAGAGGTATGGCCCTATGCAGGCAAATGGAATTTTGCAGTTAAAAATTAGTCGGCAAGGATGAGGTGGGCCGAAAGAGCTTGTTTCTGTGCTTATGATTTGCCTGTTCACACAACAACTTAAAATCTCTTTAATTATTCAAATATGTTCTATATGTAATGAATGATCTTGGAGCAAGCCTTGAGGCGTAGCTTTTAACCATATAACAATTACTGCACGGAAACAGGCCTTCTCGGCCCTTCCAGTCCGTGCCGACCATTTATTTTCCCCTAGTCCCATCTACCTGCACTCAGACCATACCCCTCCATTCCCTTCCCGTCCATATACCTATCCACTTTACTTTTAAATGTTAAAATCGATCCTGCCTCCACCACTTCTGCTGGAAGATCATTCCACACAGCCACCACTCTCTGAGTAAAGAAGTTCCCCCTCAGGTTACCCCTAAACTTCTGTCCCTTAATTCTCATGTCATGCCCTCTTGTTTGAATCTTTCCTACCCTCAATGGGAAAAGCTCATCCACGTCAACTCTGTCTATCCCTTTCATCATTTTAAATACCTCAATCAAGTCCCCCCCTTAACCTTCTGCGCTCCAAAGAATAAAGACCTAACTTGTTCAACCTTTCTCTGTAACTTAGTTGCTGGAACCCAGGCAACATTCTAGTAAATCTCCTCTGTACTCTCTCTATTTTGTTGACATCCTTCCTATAATTAGGCGACCAAAATTGTACACCATACTCCAGAATTGGTCTCACCAATGCCTTGTACAATTTTAACATTACTTCCCTACTCCTATATTCAATGCTCTGATTTATAAAGGCCAGCACACCAAAAGCTTTCTTTACCAAGTCCACCTTCAGGGAACTATGCACAGTTATTCCTAGATCCCTCTGTTCCACAGCATTCCTCAATTCCCTACCATTTACCATGTACATCCTATTTTGATTTGTCCTGCCAAGATGTAGCACCTCACACTTATCAGCATTAAACTCCATCTGCCATCTTTCAGCCCACTCTTCCAAATGGCCCAAATCTCTCTATAGACTTTGAAAATCTACTTCATTATCCACAGCACCACCTATCTTAGTATCATCTGCATACTTACTTATCAAATTTTCCACCCCATCATCTAGATCATTGATGTATATGACAAACAACAGTGGACCCAACACAGACCCCTGAGGCACCCCACTGGTCACCGGCTTCCAACCTGACAAACAGCCATCCACCATTACTCTCTGGCATCTCCCATTCAGTCACTGTTGAATCCATCTTGCTACTCCGCCATTAACACCCAAAGATTGAACCTTCTTAACCAACCTTCCATGGGGAACCTTGTCAAAGGCCTTACTGAAATCCATATAGACAACATCCACTGCTTTACCCTCATCAATTTCCCTAGTAACCTCTTCAAAAAATTCAAGAAGGTTTGTCAAACATGACCTTCCAGGCACAAATCCATGTTGACTGTTCTTGATCAGACCCTGTTTATCCAGATGCTTATATATATTATCTCTAAGTATCCTTTCCATTAATTTGCCCGCCACTGACGTCAAACTAACAGGTCTATAATTGCTAGGTTTATTCTTTGAACCCTTTTTGAACAATGGAACAACATGCGCAGTATGCCAATCCTCCGGCACTATTCCCGTTTCTAATGACATTTGAAATATTTCTGTCATAGCCCCTGCTATTTCTACACTAACTTCCCTCAATGTTCTAGGGAATATCCTGTCAGGACCTGGAGACTTATCCACTTTTATATTTTTCAAAAGTGTCAGTACTTCCTCCTCTTTGAATCTCATAGTTTCCATAGCTACTCTACTTTTTCCCTTACCTCACAGAGTTCAATATCCTTCTCCTTGATGAATACCGAAGAAAAGAAATTGTTCAATATCTCCCCCATCTCTTTTGGCTCTGCAGATAGCTGTCCATTCTGGCTCTCTAATGGTCCAATTTTATCCCTCATTATCCTTTTGCTATTAATATAGCTGTAGAAACCTTTTGGATTTTGTTTATAAAAGTTTGGAAATCGGCTATAGTTGTGTATCGGAGATCAAGAATTTCCTTCAAAAAATGAAAGAATGAAAAATACATAAGTACGAGTATATGAAGTGATGTTTTAGTAACAATTACATCTTAAATTAGGATTTAAAAAACAAGCCATTTCAGGATATTCGTCAAAGAAAACGTGCATGATTGTAACAAAATCCTCTTTAGTAGTAAATAAGTATGGCTGGTGGGTAAATGGATGTTGGAAGAATATATTGTATAGAGGTCAAAGTGTGCTGGAATGTCTCTAATCTCGCTTCAAAAGGAAACATACTAAAGGTAAGTGTGTTACAGTTAGGCATATTTTAGTAGAAAGGCTTTAGTTTTCTTTTATTAATAAAGGATTCTAAAAAAAACCCACCTTATTTCTTAAAATGTCACAATGCATTGTGTGGTATTTATACTTTTGTATCCAATCCAACCAGGTATGATGCAGCTAAAAATATGTCCAGAGAGCTTGAGAAACAGGCTGCTAAAGTGCACAACGAGGCAGATGAAGCTGGTAGTAAAGCTTTACAGATCTATGCCAATCTGACAAGCTTGCCTAAAGTCGACACCAAAGCCTTAGAGGTATGTAAATCTCCACATCATCAATAATACCTTTTGTAAACTAACTACTGTGGTTTGTATATTAAACAGTACATTTGGATATCAGGATCTCCTGATAGCAAGCCATCTTGAAATTGTTTTGTTTTATTTCCACATACCTCGACTCCATCCTATTCCCCCGGTTAAATCCCTCCCTACCTATGTTCAAGACACCTCACACGCTCTCGTCGACTCCAGGACTTTCGTTTTCTAGGCCCCCATTCCCTCATCTTTACCATAGATGTCCAGTCACTCTACACCTCCATCCCCCACCAGGAGGGTCTCAAAACCCTCAGTTTCTTCCTCGACTGGAGAACCAACCAATCCCCATACTCTCCTCCACCTAACGGAGCTGGTACTTACCCTTAATAACTTTTCGTTTTACTCCGCCCATTTCCTCCAAATACAAGGCGTAGCTATGGGCACGCGCATGGGCCCTAGCTATGTCTGCCTCCGTGTAGGGCACGTCGAACAATCCTTGTTCGAGTCGTACCGTGGCCCTATCCCCGAACTCTACCTCCGCTACATTGACGACTGCATTGGTGCTACCTCCTGCACCCACACACAACTCACTGACTTCATCCATTTCTCCACTAACTTCCATCTGGCACTTAAATACACCTGGGCCATTTCCGACATTTCCCTACCATTTCTTGACCTCGCTATCTCCATTGCAGGTGATAGACTACTGACCGACATCCACTATAAACCCACTGAAACCCATGGCTATCTGGACTACACTTCTTCCCACCCTGCTTCCTGTAAGAACTCCATCCCCTACTCCCAATTCCTCCGGCTACGCCACATCTTCACCCAGAGTGAGGTGTTCCACACCAGGGCATCGGAGATTTCCTCATTCTTCAGGGAACGAGGGTTCCCTCTTCTACCCTAGATGAGGCTCTCACCAGGGTCTCTTCTATACCCTGTGACTCTGCTCTCACTCCCCATCGCCCGCACTTGTAACAAGGGCAGAGTCCCCCTTATCCTCACCTTCCACCCTAACAGCCGTCACATACAACAAATAATCCTCTTGACATTTTTGCTACCTCCAACGTGATCCCACCACTGTCCACATCTTTCCATCTCCTCCCCTGTCTGCTTTCCGCTGAGACCGCTCCCTTAGAATCTCCCTAGTCAATTCGTCCCTTCCCACCCGAACCACGTCCTCTCCGGCATTTTCCCTTGCAACTGCAAGAAATGCTACACTTGTCGCTTTACCTCCCCCCTTGACTCCATTCAAGGACCCAAGCAGTCTTTCCAGGTGCGGCAGAGGTTCACCTGCACCTTCTCCAACCTCATCTATTTCATCCGCTGCTCTAGATGTCAGCTGCTCTACGTCAGTGAAACCAAGCATAGGCTTGGCGATCGCTTTGCCCAACACCTCCGCTCGGTGATCTCCCGGTGGCTCAGCATTTCAACTCCGCCTCCCATTCAGAATCCGACCTTTCTGTCCTGGGCCTCCTCTATGGCCAGAGTGAGTCCCACCGTAAATTGATGGAGCAACACCTCATATTTCGCTTGGGCAGTTTGCACCCCAACAGTATGAACATTGACCTCCAATTTCAGGTAGTCCTTACTTTCTCCTCCCCTTCTCAGCTATTCCTCTTCCTTTTTTCTTCCCCCCCCCCCCCCCCCCCCCCCCCCCCGCCCCCCTCACATCAGTCTGAAGAAAGGTTTCAACCCGAAACGTTGCCTATTTCCTTCGTTCCATAGATGCTGGGCCTCACCCGCTGAGTTTCTCCAGCATTTTTGTCTACCTTTGAAATTGTTTTGGATGATTTTTAACCAGATCATGAGATGCTCATGAGAGCGATATGCCAGATTGGGATAAGAAAAATGTTCACAAGACGGAGAAACTGCTATATAACCAATAGTTGACTGTATTTTACGTGACTAGATGTTGTGGGAAGTTGAGTGTTGAGTAATTAATTTGTAAACAGTATTTTGAAGTGGAATGTTCTGTCTGTTAGAATGAAGCAGAAAAAATTGTAAAGGATGCAGCAGATCTGGATGGTGAAATTGACCGAAAGCTGAAGGATTATAATGATATGCGAGATGACCTGAAAGCCAAGGAAAATGAAGTGAAAAACCTCTTGGAAAAGGGAAAAACAGAACAGCAGGTAAAACCTGGGTTCTATGTAACCAATTAAAAATATAACTTTAGAAAGAACAAGCACAATTAATTATCCAGCTTTCCTCACTTCAGCTCCTCTTCCTTTCACTGTACACTGTGTCACAATAGTGAATGTTCGAAGGAATTTCTTTACTTCTAAAATCACCTTGGTGTATTGAATGTTAATTTGTATCTTCATTCTTTCCAGTGATTTATTTTACCATTTAGTACTAAATGGAGAAAGTCTTGGGGCTATTCAGGAGAGAGTGAAAGGTTGTGCATGGCAATTGGCCTCCTAAGCCAGGCAGGCAGGACTGTATGTAGAATAGGCAAGCGTTGATAAGTATATGACCAAAGGCCTATCATCGTATTCAAGATTCAATTCCTGCTTGTTTTCTGTAGAGCGCAATGGCCCATGAGCTAAGAGCTTTGTACCAGATGCTCTAAATAAATGTTCATGTGCCAGTAAATTGTTGTTTGAGGAAATGCTCGGCATTGAATTTGGAGGAAAGTTTTGCTGAAGGTCTCCTGAGATAAATAATAGAAAATATTAAATGACGTGCAGCACTAAGCAAAAATAACAAACTGGATTAGAGATTGAATTAAATTTCATAAACTACACAGGAAGTTACATTACAATTGGATCCTATTGATATGGGAAATTTACTGGAGTTGTGTTTCCAGAATGTTTCTGTTCATTATATTCGTAGCAGTTCTTAATTTCCATTGTATCAACAATCTGGCCACTCAAGGTGTATGTACTAGAAAAAGTAGCATTCTGGGGCTGGAAAATGCAGAATGAGCTGGCAATGGCAAATGTTGTTCATTGTGAGCAACTAAATTCCCTGCTTACAAAGACGACAGCAGTCTTAACCCATAACTAGTCAATTATTTCCAATTAAAGTGAAACCTGGAAATGGCCTCAGTATAACCAGCAATTAACATTTCATCAGTTATGGGGAAAACAAATAGTGTCAATAAATAAACTAAGTCCATTACAGGTTGTGTAAGGGTTTGGTTAATCACATTGATGTGTATACCCAGTTTGGGTTAAACATCTAGGGTTTGTTTTTTAGTTTTTACACTAGACACAAATTCAGGCAACAAGTATAGACCGACTACCGAATTTCTGGCACCCTTTGTTCCAGAGCCTTGCTGTATTATCAGTTTTGCTGGACCAACAAAGGTCACGTAACAATAATACAACAATACACCTCTGACCCACTAATTATATCCCTCCCATGTCTCTAAAGCACTGCGGACTGCTAGAAACTTAAATAAAACAAATATTAAATGTGAATTACTTTTACAGCAAAACTTGCATTTTGTGCACAGGCACCAGTTAACTAGTTATCCTCGGAAATCCTCATAAAGGGCCTGTCCCACCAGCATGCAACTCTATGCGATGAATGCGATCAAACCGGCAGCGGGGGCCGCGCGGAGGTCGGGTGAGCCCCTGTACAGGGCCGTTCCTACCAGCATGCGCCTGCATGCGGCAAGCGCAACCAAACCAGCAGCAGGGGCCTCGCGGAGGTCGGGTGAGTGGCGCAAAGTGAGGCGAACTTGGAGTGAAGTCCAAGGTAAGTTCGCCAGGACAGAGAGGGGCACCGAGGCACACACACACAGGGCCACGTAGCCACACACATAGAGGGTCACGGAGGCACGATGTCCGGGCGGTGTGTAAATGTCGAGGCGACTGCCAGCCGACAAGCCGTTGTCGTGCGGAATATTTGGACATAGTCGGTTTTTCGGAGTCCCGCGCGGTGTCGGGATGAACTTCGCACGGCTCCGGCGATCGAAGTGGGACCGGCCCCGCGACGCCGGACGGCTCAAGCGACCACGTTAGGTCGCGCTAATCGCATAGAGTTGCATGCTGGTGGGACAGGCCCTTAAGGGTTGGATCGGCAGCTGTCCGCGGGACCAAGGCACCACTTTCTCGGCTGGACTATTGGGCCGACCTCCTCCAGCCTGAGATTTGCCAAATCTGCCAAAATGCAGTAGGGTGGGCATGCTCGCCAACCAAGATGAGTATCCAAGAGTTGGCGTCGGAAGTTGGCTATGGGAATAGATTTGCCAACTGGAATGGAGTTCCGGGGGCAAATTTGACCCGCCGATCAGCTGCGGAAGTACCTGTGAGGTTGAGATCGGCCGCCTCACCCAGCCTAGGCGTCACATTTTCGGGGAGACTTCAAGGGGGGGGGGGGGGATTTCAAGTGCGCTCTTGTAATTTTGTCCGGATTAAAAGAGGTGCCGGACCACTAGTCGCCGGAAAATTGGTGGTGGACCTGTATAGCTATTTTGAGATTTGTTAAGTGAAACTGGTTTAGTGAACTTTGGAGAAATAAACATTTAAGACAATGGTTCTTGCCCGTTTTGGCACCAGTACGCGCATACGCAAACAAAATACTGTGTGTGGTATGTACCTTTGTTAGGTTACTAAACATGGGCTCAACAAATTGACATGTTATTTGTATGATCACTACCCCCAGGTTAAGGGTTAATTATTGGCACACAGATCATGAAGTGATTGGGTTTGGTATGTCTTTCAAAGGGCCTGTCCCACTTCGCTGTCATTTACGCGACAGGCCGGTAGTGACTGACACGCGACAGTCGCGCGAGTCATCACCCATCATCATGCACCTTCAAATATTTTACCTGCTCTGCAAGTAGAGTCAGCGTATTGACATCATTTGTTAAGTGAAACATTGATAAAATTATTGTTTGCTGGCAAAATTCTTTTACTTTTAAACTTTCTGAAACTCCCAACAAACACAAAATTGTATTCCATTATAACAGTTTAAGAGTTTGAACCCAGCTTAAGAATTAGTTTGCAATTTTTTTTTTTAAATGTTGTGAGTAAAATTGGTGGTGGTTATTTAAAAAACAAACTAATTTGGTTACTAGTGTTCTTTTAGGATATAAAATCTGCAATGCTTACCTGGATGCTAACTTTTGAAACATCCTTAACTAAGGATTTTTCAAAAATACTTATTAAGGTGTTACTCTGAAGGCATTACACTGAAAGCATTGATGCTTACGGCGTAATTATTTTCTCATTGTGGCCGACTCTGTATGGGCGGCACATGGCGCTGCATGGTTACGCATGGTGACGTAATCATGCGTCACCACGCACTACATGTACGAGGTCAGGATGTCAGCGTGCGTAAGTGATACTCCGGTGCGAAGATTTTGTGCAGCATGAAATCCTGGAGCACCGCGCTAGACCGCGTGCAACTCCATACTACTCTACGCCTCTCCATGCGCCTGTCGCACGCTACCCACACGCTACCCATGCGTCACAACGCGATGACCACATTTTTGGAGGTCGCGTAAATGGCACGCAAATGACGGCCAAGTGGGACAGGCCTTAAGATACCTAAAACTAATTACAATAGAACTAGAGTTTGTTTTATTAGCCTGACAAGTTGTTTGATAGGTTTTATTTTTGTCTAAAACTTAATGGTGAAGAAAATATTCACCCTTACCTTTTCTTTCTACCCCAAAGACAGCTGATCAATTGCTTGCCCGTGCAGATGCTGCTCACGCTTTGGCTGAGGAAGCTGCCAAGAAAGGAAATGCTACCCTGCAGGAGGCTCATGATATTCTCAAAAACCTGAGAGGTGTGTGAAATTATATTTCTGGTATAATAAAGAGAAACACAACCAAAACAAGTTTGACCAGCGAATGGTCAACCAAAGATCAAGTTGGCCTGTTGCTTAACTGACATTAGTCATATGACGATGTTATGTACTAACCTCTTTAGAAGACATTGCAAACAGAAGAACGGAGGTATTAGGAACCTGAGAGCTTTAGGGTTCCAATTTCTCAAAAAAATAGTCGAGTACACTAGGTTAGTGAAATTAAGTTTCAGAACCATTGCTGGGATTATGCTAATTACTCTAATGTCTCAATTTCAGACAAATTAGTAGAAACACTTTTGTGCTTCAGTACACCATCTCTTAAAATATTCCAGTGTGGCACTGAAACAAGCTACACTGTTGGAAGTGCAAACTTGTGAGTGAGGCATTAAAATAATGATTTGTCTGTGGATGTAAATAGGTACTATGTAGCAATGCTGAGGTACTAGTTCTCCAAATTGTGAACAATAATATTTCTCAGTAATTGGATTGTCTTTATTCTTATATTAGTTGGATATCACGTTGTAAGCGTTATGTAAAGAAGCTGCTTTTCTGTGGATTGCTTGGAATACTGTGAGCAGAAATTGGGCAAACAGATGTTGCAGGAGAAATTGATGATATACAGCAGTAATACAAATAGAAACAATTTATACCAGCTCTTTTCTCTGGAGCTGCAGATTAGAGGTGCAAACTATATTACACAAATATTTACAAAGACAAGATAAAGAAGGATGTAGCCCCAAAGCTGGAAAATGGGGTTAGTGCAGATGTGCAGAAGATTGATATGCATGTGTAGTAAAAAACTGCAGATGCTGGTTTAAACTGAAGATCGGCACAAAAAGCTGTAGTAACGCAGCCAGTCAGACAGCATCTCTGGAGAAAAGGAAAAGGTGACATTTCAGGTCGAGACCTTATCAGACCATTTGGTGGACCTAAAGATGTGCCTCGGTGCTGTACTAACCTAGAACTTCGTTGTTATCAAGATATCATTGCCTCCCTCTCTTTTCCCTGTTCTCATGACCATGTCATCTGGAGCATTTATATATTTTAGAAATTGAATAAATTTGGATTACTGTTCCAAATTACATTGGGGAGTAGACAACATTTTAGCTGTTCTTGCCAACGGTTAATAGGAATCCAATATTAATAACCAAGGGAAGATCGAGACATTGCAATTGCCAAATTAATTGTGTTTCCTGCAGATTTTGACAAGAGGGTGAACGATAACAAGACTGCAGCAGAAGAAGCTTTGAAAAAAATACCTAACATTAGGAAGACTATTGATGATGCTAATGCAAAGACAAAACAGGCCGAGGATGCACTGGGGAATGCAAGAATGGATGCTTCTGAAGCCAAAAAAAAAGCAGAAGATGCAGAGCAAATTGCAAATGCCTTACAGCAGGTAAAATGTTAATTTAGTGAAGACCTGTTATAAAGGAACATAAGCTTTCTCCTAGTTTCAAGTTTATTCATGGATAACCCCTTGAGATGGACAGTCATCTCGTTTTCGATGGGGTCCAACATAGAATATACAGCACAAGACATAACATACATAGAGGCTCTCATTGACCCACCTACCCACACGCCAATCCCAAAACCCCTCCATCCCCACTTGTTATAGTTTATAACAATTGTTAATTGACTTTACATATCCAATAATAATAAGTTATGTGTTACAGCATAATGTTGATGCTTAATACCATATACCACCTATCAAACATCGTACGTTAATACATACTATCAACATTATTACATGATATATTATTTCATAGTATTGTGGCATAATACAATATAAGACCTTGTTACACTATGCAATACAATAATACATAAGTGTAATGGCCATGCATATACAATAGCTATGCCAAATGATCACACACAGAGCAAGCTAGATAAAGGAGCTCGAAGATTATAATAATAGAAACAGGTACATGGTTTTGTAAGTAAGAGTAAAAGTGTATTTTTAAATAGACAAAATGAGCTCATAGTTCTTATGGTACTAGGCAGAGTGTTCCAGTCAGCAGGAGCTTTGAATTTAAATGCACGTCTCCCAATTTCTTTGTTAGTTCTTGGAATGAAAAAGAAGGGTTGCTGAATATGTCTTAGTGAATATGAGGGTGTAGAAACATAGAAAATAGGTGCAAGAGTAGGCCATTCGGCCCTTCGAGCCTGCACCGCCATTCAATGTGATCATGGCTGATCATCCAACTCAGTATCCCGTACCTGCCTTCTCTCCATACCCCCTGATCACTTTAGCCACAAGTGCCACATCTAACGCCCTCTTAAATATAGCCAATGAACTGGCCTCAACTACCTTCTGTGGCAGAGAATTCCAGAGACTCACGACTCTCTGTGTAAAGAATGTTTTCCTCATTTCAGTCCTAAAGGAATTCCCCCTTATCCTTAGACTGTGACCCCTTGTTCTGGACTCCCCCAACATCGGGAACAATCTTCCAGCATCTAGCTTGTCCAACCCCTTAAGAATTTTGTAAGTTTCTATAAGATTCCCCCTCAATCTTCTAAATTCCAGCGAGTACAAGCCGAGTCTATCCAATCTTTCCTCATATGAAAGTCCTGACATCCCCAGGAATCAGTCTGGTGAATCTTCTCTGTACCCCCTCTATGGCAAGGATGTCTTTCCTCAGATTTGGAGACCAAAACTGTACGCAATACTCCAGGTGTGGCCTCACCAAAACCCTGTACAACTGCAGTAGAACCTCCCTGCTGCTATACTCAAATCCTTTCGCTATGCATGCTAACATACCATTTGCTTTCTTCACTGCCTGCTGCACCTGCATGCCTACTTTCAATGACTGGTGTACCATGACACCCAGGTCTCGTTGCATCTCCCCCTTTCCTAATCTGCCACCATTCAGATAATAGTCTACCCTCATGTTTTTGCCACCAAAGTGGATAACCTCACATTTATCCACATTATACTGCATCTGCCATGCATCTGCCCATTCACTCAGCCTATCCAAATCACCCTGCAGCCTCCAAGCATCCTCCTCACACCTAACTATACCCCCCAGCTTGGTATCATCTGCAAATTTGGAGATGTTGCATTGAATTCCCTCGTCCAAATCATTAATATATATTGTAAATAGCTGGGGTCCCAGCACTGAGCCTTGCGGCACCCCACTAGTCACTGCCTGCCATTCTGAAAAGGACCCGTTTACTCCTACAGTGTGTATGGTAATAGGTCTTGTTTTAAATAAGAAGGGTAATTGAAATGGATGCATTTAAAGATGAACTGGAAACACTGGTAGCATCTTCGAGCGTGGGGGGAATAACCAGTTTAGAGTTTCGTACATAGAACAGTGGTGAGTTAGATATGGACACCTTAAAATAAATCTGCAGAGACTATAATAAACTACATTGAGGGGTTGAAGATGTGTATCAAATGAATTCTGATAGACAATATCAGCATAATCCAGTGTTGGTAGTAGTAGTTGAGAGACAATTCTTTTCCTCATCTGAAAGGTGAAACAATTTATATGGCTGTAAAGAATAGCTAGATTACAGCTGAGTTTTTTAGTAATCGTCTCAATATGCTGCGTAAATGAAAGCGTTGGGACGAACCAAACACCAAGATATTTGAAGTTCAATACTTGTTCTAATGGTGATCCTTCATTAAATGATATAGTCAGATCTACAGAATTACCTTGTCTGGTACCAAATAACTTACTGCATGATTTATTTTTATTTAAAATTAATTTGTTAAATAATAGCCATTTCTGAACAGAAGTAAGATCTGATTGAAGGGATCTTTCAATTTCAGACTTGTCAGTACTAGATGTATATAGCACTGCATCATCAGCATATAGATGTGTTTGGCAGTCAGAATAAATATTAGGGAGGTCGTTTATGAAAATAGAGAAAAGGAGTGGTCCCAAAGACAAACCTTGCGGGACCCCCTTCTCAACAATTAAGGAATTAGATTGACTTCCATTAAAGGTAACACATTGGCGTCTGTTATGAAGGTATGAGTTAAACCGCAGTAGATTGTTTTGAGAAAGACCAATTGAGTAAAGTTGAATAAATAGTTTATTTCAGTAACTGTAATTATATAGAGTGATTAATTGTGCCATTGTTAATGTTGGTCCTATAGTTTCACACATCAACTTGCAGAGATTTGCAAGATGTATTTGAGTTCATTTAAAGTTGTGGATGGGATTGGATGTGCATTGGAGCCCTGGACTTTCATAGACTTCAATGGGTTTTCGTGTAAGTTCCCAGTTGGATTGATGCGGTCTCGATGTGTGAAAGATCTCGCAGTGTGTTGCTTTGATATCAAGAGCAAATGGGCTCACTTCACCTCGGGAATTGTGTTATTTTGCCTATTTTAGGTCTGTTGTACTGTTGTGAAGCTTAGTATTTCTAGATCTAAACCAAACTGAGGGTTGATGAGTAGAGCAAGTTGCTTGATAGTTAATGTTTTGAGTCAGTTGATTGCATCTCCAGGAGCATGGAAGAAGGCCTTTCAGTCCTCAGTATCCATGCTGACTATCATTCTTCGATATTAACCCCATTTCCCAGCACTTGGCTTGTGCTGCTGGGTTTCTAATGCTCATCTTAGTACAGGTAAGATGTGAGAGTATCTGTCTTCACCATGCCCTTGGGCTGCTACACGCTGCAGGTTTCAAAAACTCTTGGTGAAAAAAATTCTTCCATCAACCCCCTTCAAATCTATGCTTGATAATATCTATGCACTGGGCTCGGGAACGAGAATGCTTCCGGACATTATTCTTCTTGCCAGGTTGATGCTGAGTACTCGGTCCAGCATTTCTTGTCAGCATGTCGTGGTTACAGAACCACTGAGGGGCTTGGTACGATGGCAAGCTGTTGCTAGGACAGGAATGGAATGGAATACTTTATTGTCACATGTGACTCGCCAAAGTGAAATTCATTGCTTGCATACCCAATGTATGCAAATATTGTTGACCACATTACCGCAGGTTCTGGGCTCACTTACCTCAATGACTGATTTAATAATGCAGGTTTCATCCCCAATTATGTTAATGAACCTGATGAGTTTTTATGACAGTCTGGTAGTTTCATAGTTAATGTTAGTAAGAATATTTACATTTTAATTGCACAGCGGATATTAAATACTTTTGGCTGGGTTTACTAGTCCCTTAGCTTAGCCTCACCCAGCTGCTTTGCAAGCCTGTAGTTTCAGTAAGTTGACCAGCTCATTTTTAATTATGACTTGCACAGAACCTTGCACACTTTGTTAGTGAATGTTGGCTGTTTGGTGCACTGACTGGTAGGAAGAAGGTTATTCCTTGCCAAGATGTTACAATTATGTTGTGGAATATAATGCTACTGTTGATGTAGGATCTCATTGGTGCCTAATTTTGAGCTATGAAGCATGTAGAGAATCTATTCTATTTAACAGACATGCCGTGCCTCACATAGCGACGGTATCCTCATTATGAAAAGGGACTTAGTCACAAATTACTGTGTGATATCTCCTACCAACTATTTAATGGGTAAACACATTTGCAACAAGTGGATGGTTAAGAGGACATCTTCCATACCTTGATTCTCTTGACACCTGCTATAGGTCCAGTTTACAGCAAAATAACGCAGAACACAACCAAGCCACTCTTGGTAATGAATAAGAAAAGGACACAGCAGCAGGCTGTTCATCTCCTTGGGTCTGCTCTCTCATTTGCAAGGATCATGGCTGATCTTCTATCTCTGCACCATTTTATGACAATGACCAAAAACTTTCATGATTCTCAAGATTTGAAAACTTGTCCATTTTTTTAATAGAATATATTCAGACTGAACCTCCACAATCCTACTGAGTAGGGGGTGCAAAATTGCCTTTTCATTTCTTTCCTTATTTTGATTCTGTTTCCCCCTGTTCTGTAGACTCCAGCCAAAGGAAATATTATCCCTGCACTTTGACAGTTAAGCCGTTTAAGAATTGTGTGCGTTTCGATGAAATCGCCCCCTCATTCGTCTGAATTTGAAAGAACTGGACCAATCTGCTTAACCGCTCACCTGGAGATGCTGTTTTGGGAGAGGCTGTGTGCTGAGCTCCATTTGCTGTGTTTGAGTGTAAATGCTGAGGCTTTAGCTCGAGAGGCTTCGGCGATGAGGCTGAGCAGGGTAGAAGATAAGATTAGGCAGGACTTTCTTACCCCACCAGTTCCTCTTCATTCTTAGTACACTGGGGCTGGGGTTTAGGACAGTGATGCTTCCTGCAGCATATGGGAAGTCAATCACTTCCAGTATTCTGGATGACTTCACCTGTGGGAAGTGTGTCGTGCTGCTGTTCCTGACTGACCGCGTGAGGGAATTGTAGCTACAGTTGGCCGGCCTGAAGACCATCCTGGAGAATGAGCATGTCAGTTATACGATGTTTCGTGAGATAGCCACATCTAAGCTGCAGGCCGAAAGTAGATGAGTGACCACTGGTAAAAAGGGTGGGTTGAATTTGTAGGAATCCCTTGTGGCCATTCCCCTCAAATAAATACTATTGAGGTGGGGGGGGGGGGGGGGGGGGGGGGAGGGGGTGACGGACCAGAGGAAGACAGCAGAAGCTATCAGCTCTATGGCATCAGAGCCTGGCTCGGAGGCACAGCAGGGAAGGGTGAAGAAATATCTCAGCATTGTTGCATGTTGACAATATTCTATGTGCCCCGTGTTGTTGATTACTGGCCAGCTGATGGAAGCCATAAAGCTGCAGTCAAATTAAGAATAATAAAGGCACCATTTTACTGGGTAATTGGAATGATCAACTCATTTCAATTTAAAATTGTAGTCCCCTCTTTTAAGCAAAACATTTTTGAGCTGAAATTAAAATTTTAGGCCATTGTTTTTGTTACAGAGTGCTGCTAAGACAAAACAAGATGCAGACGACACCTTTGATGATGCCATGCACTTGGAGGAAGACGTGGACAAAATGATGAAAAAGCTGAAAACAGCAGAAGATGAACTGGCTCTGAAAAAGAATGAAGCCGACCAAGACATGATGATGGCTGATATGGTTAGTGTCTTAACATTTTTGACAACTCAATATCAATATTGTTTTTGACTTAATAGTACTTCAATATGATAAGAAACATAAGCATTATTTTAGAATTCTAAACCTATTCTCAAATTGTTTCCTCTAGGCTTCTCAAGCTGCAAAAGAAGCTGATGAGCAGGCACGAAAAGCCAAAAAATCTGTGCAGAGTGTACTGAATACTATCAACAAGCTGCTGGGCGAATTGGGTAGGTTTTACCGGAAGTCTTGCATGTTCATCATGACGTGTGGTATTTTGGATTTCCTGGTATTGAATGGCCTGGCAATCTCTTGATAATTTAGTTTAGAGATACAGAGCGCAAACAGTCCCTTCGGCCCACTGAGTCCAGCGATCCCTGCACATTAACACTGTCATATACACACGAGGGACAATTTACACTTATACCAAGCTAATTAATCTTCTAATGATGTAACTGTACATCTTTGGGGCGTGGGAGGGAAGATCGCTGAGAAAACCCGCACTGGTCAAGGGGAGAACATACAAACTCTGTACAAACAGCACCCGTAGTCGGGATTGAACCCCTGTCTCTCGCACTGTATGGCAGCAACTTTACCGCTACACCACTGTGCTGCCGTAATAGTGTCTCAGAGTACTTCACTCTTTTTATTGAGGGTGGGGAAAATTTTCCAACCCAGTGGTTCATATTATTGCTAATGGCACTTAGATACTTGCCTCCAAATATTATTTAAAAAATAAGTAGGTAGTTAGTTTTGAACTTATGAAGGGGTCAGAAGAAATGTTAGGGTTCAATAAATCAACCTGACATTGAATATTGTTGAGGATACTTATATTTTTATTGGCATGCACACAAATTTTAATGTGATATGTGTATTAATAGATTAATAGAGTTTGCTACATATTCCAGTGTTGAGCACTAGAAGGGAAATATCAAATGGATCTTGGCTGAACCCTCTTGGTGACACCAAATTATTGTCCTTTTCAGTTTCAGGTTGTTTAGTTCTCACCTGGCAAAAGCCTATGGTTTTACCATCAATACACACTGCTGAAAATGTTATTATCTGTGGGATGCCTTGGAATTAATCTCTTGTCTTTAACCAATTCAGTTTTTCAGCATGCTCCAAAACTGCCTCCATTTAGTGGTGAAATGATTTATATAGATTCTTATTAAAAAAAGGGGGCATGGACTCGGATCCACGATTGGTAGCAATCATACAGACCAGCAAATGAATTTCCACATCAGTGGCTGAGAGGTGTTCCCTCTATCCTTTTGGGAAGATCGGGTGTGCGGTTAAAGGATCGAAGATTGGTTGTGACTTTTCAACGCGATTGACCTCATGTTTATCTGCTCATGCTGCCAAGGAGAGAGTTGTATCAATAGAGCAATGAGGGCAGCCACTGGAAGAGTGCTGTGGGTTGTACTAAATGTGCTTTGTCTCCATTTATGTCAACGTGACAAAATATCCTACCTACTTCTGAAAAGAGCACAACTTACATTAAACTTTTAGAATGGCTTGTTAACACTTTTAGGACAATAAGGCCAAGTTAGGTTATTTTCTTCCACTCCTCCCTTTCCTTCCTCCTCTATACCCTCCTCAGCCCCACAGATACATGTGAGCAAAATTAACGTTAGTAGATGGTTTGTCATGTGAAACTCTGTATTTCAAATTGATCTTGCAAGAGGTTTCATTGGTTTTTAGCTTGATGTTTCAAGATGGCAAAATTATTTTTGAAATCACTAGTGTGTACACAGGCATGATTGTATAGCACGTGGATTTCAAAACTGTGTACCCACTGGGGTGTTAATTTCTGTGCTGTAATGGAAGTCATAATTGATTTATTCTAGCAGTTAGCATGGAGCTATCTTTTGCTTAACAGGTTCATAGTTATATAGCACGGAAATGGGCCCTTATCCATGCCAACCAAGATGCCTGCTCTGTACGAATCCCATGTTTGCCCATATCCCTCCAACCTTTTTTATCTGTGTACTGGACTGTAACATTTCTCTGGCAGCTCATTTATTAGAGCAGGCTGCAAAGAAAAACCTGGGAACTATAGATCTATAAGCCTGACATCTGTAGTATTACTGGAGGGGATTCAGAGGGATAAAATATATGTACAGCAAACCCTCGCTATAATGGACCATGGGGGGGGGGGGGGGGGGGGGGGAGCAGACTGGTGTCCGTTATTGTAACCGAGTTAGGGATTACTGCTGAGTTTCTGCAGCATTTTTGTCTACCGAGTAATAGAATATCATTGTATAAATAGTAGAAACAAAAAAACTGCAGGTGGTGGTTACAAAGTGTTGGAGTAACTCAGCAGGAGAGGCAGCACCTCTGGAGAACATGGATAGGTGACGTTTTGGGTACAGACTCTTCTTCAGAAGCTTGGTCTAGAACTGGGTGTGAAATCCAGGTTAGTTGGCAGCTGGGGAGAGGCGAGGATCAACAGAGTAATAGGTCGTGACCTGTGACTACTGGTGTGCAACAGTGACGGTGGCAAGCACTATCTGGAGTGGCTAGGGTGGGAGGTCCAGCAGTGACAGTGGCAAGCACTATCTGGAGTGGCTAGGGTGGGAGGTCCAACAGTGACGGTGGCAAGCACTATCTGGAGTGCCTAGGGTGGGAGGTCCAGCAGTGACGGTGGCAAGCACTATCTGGAGTGGCTAGGGTGGGAGGTCCAGGCTGGCATCAGCAGCCCGGCCTGGCAGTGAGCATCAGCAAGTCCATCGTAATAATGAGAGTTTACTGTATTTGGAAAGACAGGTTGATTTGGGATAGCCTGCAAGGGTTTGTGTGGGAGATTACATCTCATGAATTTGATTGAGTTTTTCTTTTGAGGAAGTAATCAAGAAGGTTGATGAGGGCAGGATGGTAGTCATAGTCTATATGGATTTCAACAAGGCCTTTGATAAGGTTCCAAATGGAAGGCTACTCTGGAAGGTTAGATCACATGGGATACAGGGTAAGCTTGCTAAATACATAATTGGTTTGATGGTAGGAAGCAGAGGGTGGTGATGGAAGGATGCTTTTTGGACTTATTTGTCACTTATTTCAACAGTTTGTACAATAATGTGTAAGGTGTGGTTAGTAAGTTTACAGACAACAGAAAAATAGATGGTGAAGAGAAAGATTATCAGCAGGATTTTGATCAGCTGGGCAAGTGGGATGACGAATGACAAACTAAGTTTAATTCAGACAAGTGCAAAGGTGTCGCTTTTTGGGACATCAAATCAGTGTAGGGCTTTCGTAGTGAATGGTGGGGCCTATGGGGAGTGTTGTAGAAAAGAGGGATCTAGGAGTAGCAATGTTACAAAATTCTGAGATTTTAAAAATCAAGTCTGCAATTTATCCCATCAGATAAAGCATAAAAAGAAGTTTAATTTGACACCTAATTCACTTTAATATCTTCAGTATTAAAAAGGTTATGGCCATTTTCATACTCGGAAATTAGCATCTTGTTCCCCATTGCCTTTCCATTGACTTAACACAAAAGCTGTGATCAAGGACAGTCAAAAGGCCATACCTTTCTTAAAAATTAAGAGAACTCAATGAAATTTTCAGTTATTATAGATTGAAGCATTCTGAAACAAATATGAAACAAACTTGCTTGGATGACCTGAAATTAAAGCATATAATTAGTTAGTTATCTAATTACAAAATTCAATTACTAGATCTAAACATCTATCCATTTCTTAAGAAATGATAAACATTTTTAAATTGCCTAAGTGTCCAAATAACATTCACACAATAATCCACAATATAACATGATTTTTAAATCTAATTTTCATGAATTTATAGGCCAAATGGAAGGAATTTAGTGTTTAGTGGCCATTTAAATCAACTTGCGAGTGGGTTTTAGTGGAATGCAGTGGATTGGAACGTCGTGGTTTGCGGTGACGTCGGTATGAAAAATACTGGCGGTTCATACATTTTTTTTTGTCCCTTTTTCGCAACATGAAAATGTGATTAAATGTTCCCTAAGAACCACGTTTTTATGTAAAAATAAACTGCATACCTTCTTTTACCGCCTACGTTAGGTCCGTTCTGCTGTCGGCGTTCAGAGCTTTAGAAGATGATTTTTAAACTACTATAGTTAATAAATAATCTAGCGTAGTTTAAAAATAGCTTCATGAATGAAATGTCGGAGCGATTTCTCTTTAGCGACGAAATCGCCCGACATGGATCGATTTAGACTGTCTAGGGAAAAACGACATTTTAAACACGCCCCCTTCTGAAAGGCGCCAAAGTCACGCACACGGGGAGCGGCAGAACTGCAGCGACGCTAAATGTAGGTATTGTAACATACCTACTAGGAGTACATGTACGTGATTCTTGAAAGTGGTGTCACAGGTGGACCAGGTGGTGGAGAAGACTTTTGGCACATTGCCCTTCTGTCAGGGAATGGAGTAGTAAGTTGGGGCATTGATACAGTTCTACAAGACATTGGTGAGGCCACACATGGATAACAGTGTTCAGTTTTGTTTATCCTGCTAAAGGAAAGATGCCATTAAACTGGAAGGAGTGCAGAAAGATTTACAAGGATGTTGCAAGGACTCGAAGGAGTGAGTTATAGGGAGAGGTTGGGCAGGCTGAGACTATTATTCCTATAACATCATGAGCTCGTATAGGGTAAATGAGCATCAACTTTTTCTCAGGGTATGGGTATCAAGTACTAGAGGGCATAAGAACCTGAGGAGCAACTTTGTCACACACAAGGTGGTGGATTTATGGAACGAGCTGCCAGAGAGTGATTAAAGAAGGTACAAAGCATAATTTAAAAGGCATATGGAACATCGATGGGCATCTTGTTCTACATGGATGAGTGGAGCTGAGGGACCTGTTTCTGTGCTGTATGACTCTGACTGTATACCACAAAACAGAATGTATTTAAAATTCAAACTAAGCATTGTTGTACCATGTTTGAACGGGACTGCTATCAACCACAGCTGGACATTTTTGTACTCTCTTCATTAAATGATCCAATAGCATGAAGCACCTCCAACCATTGGTAACATTAGCTCCTGTGTGGGAAGGCATGCACCATTCCATCAGCAGTGATTTATAACCCATACCTCCTGGTTATTATATAGTTAGAGATTAATGCACAAAGGTGTCACTATGTTGAGGTATGTTTTAATTTGTAAGCAAACATTCATAATAAATCATTCGAATTGATACACATTAAGTGCTTAGCCAAGGGAAATGAAAGGATTCTTTACACACCTCAAACAGGAAAAGTTCAGAATTCACTTTTAATCTACGTTGGTAAAAAGATCCTCTATGAGAAGATCTCTATAGTTTCAGTGTGCGTAAGAACTGTATCTACTTGTTCAGCAACGTCTTTAATCTGCCCCCTGGAGTAATAACTAAATTGTGTTTTAATTTGATTAACGTACACTTCAAAATATTTTCTTACTGTGTTTCATTAATTATTATTTTGGTTTTGTTTTGCAGGTCAGCTCGATAATGTGGATGTCAATCGACTAAAAGAAATTGAAAGAACTCTGAATGATGCCAAGGGTCAAATGAAAGATAGTGATTTAGAAAGGAAGTTGGCAGATCTAGAAAAGGCTGAGAAAGAGCAAGCTAATGCAATTAATACCTACGAGCGAGATATTGAAGATATCCTGAAGGACATTAAAAACCTAGAGGACATCAAACAAACATTACCTCCTGGCTGTTACAATACCCAGTCTCTGGAGACCCCATAGTTATCTTCTTCACCTCTGCATCCTACCCAAAAAGCTAAAGTGACATTGTACAGAAATTGCCTTATTACCAAATCTTTTTCATTGTCTGACACGACATCATTAAGTGTTCCAAGGCTCATAACTGAAATTCCTCAGGCATCAAAATGCAGCTGTTTGGATGAAGCACACGATTGTGGACATCAGGGGTGGGTGTGAGTGACATACCTATATGGCAATATACTGGGATCCTGGAAGAACTAAGTTTGTGTTAAAAGGACAATCTGAGAAAGCCACACCATCTACCAGATTTAATCACTCCACGCCAATAGCTTGAATTATTAAGCATTTATTTCCCGTGGCCAAATACAAAGGCTCCTTTTGCTGCAAGGAGAAAAGGTTGGCTTCTATCAATATAATGGTGTTCAAATGAAATAACTAAGGCTATTAATGTAGGTTTGTCTCTTCCCCCCTGCTGCACAGAGGCATTGGTTCTTGATTGCATTCAAATCACAAGTATTAACATAGCTTTGTGATGTGACTTTCTCTCTATCCCTGCCCCAAATTTTATTAAATGACCAGACTAGCTGTGAAGGATTATGATTAGTTAACATGTTAATATTTAACTTTTTACCACTTCACTTCCAAACTGCACGTTGAATCACATCACTTTAGGGTAGCAGTGAGTCACTTTAAGAGCATTTTATACAGTATTCAACATGTTCATGTTGTAAATTACCATGAAAGCTGGTCTTCTCATTAGTAAACAGTTTAGTTATGTAACACTAATCCCTTGGCTGCCTACTTTTTACTTTCAGCTATTTTGCAACAGTGAAATGCCCATAAAAATGTCTTGCACTTTTTGTGTGGATGACACTACTTCTGTTCCCAAGACTGCTGCTTCATCTGTATCAAAGTCAAAAGCATAAACCTATTTTTTACAGCGACACTCTATGCAACTTTGTACATTGCGTAGCAAAAAAATAAAATTACCTGATACACTGGTGCTATTAATTATTTCAAATGTTATATTTTTGTGTGAATGTTTTTTATCATATAATAGTATGAGGAAATGTTGAGTCTGTCTTTGTGTAAATATACTCTATATAATTGTTTCAGGATTGGCTCTGTGAGTTACCTCCCCATCCTCAAGTTTCTGCCACCAACAGTAACTTTTATTGACATCCTTCTGATTGCCTTAGTAATTCTGTGGTATTTTGCTTGCTTGTATACACAGCTTAGATTTCATTTTCTATTTAGGGCTGCCAGTCTTAAATTATTTGGAGGAAAATTACCAGAAGATTATTACTGATATGTAAATACCCTCCAAATGTCCAATATTCAAAAGTAGTTATTTGAAATTCATTCCTCCCTACCATCTTCCTGCAACTCCCCACCCCTAAATGCCATCCTTGGAAACCTTCCCCTGCCCAAACATATTAAATTGTACTTCACTTTATACCACGCTTTCAAAGCAGGGGGAGTTTCCTATTTTGGCCCAAATGGAAATACATAAAATAAGTCTGTTATACAAAATGGAGAGAATAAAACTTTGGCAATCTTTTCCAGCACGTGCCTTGTGGAGGGGAGGCAAGCTGTGTGTGCCCTTTGCCCTTAATCCTGATGGTGCAATGCCAGCCAGACCAAACTGCCTCTGCAAACTGATGATGAAAATGTAATCAGTGTTTGGCTTTGTTCAATTCAGTTTGTAATCAGTTTTAAGCCAACTCACTGCATGTAATTATTATCACGGATGAACATTATTACCAATAATCACTTAACGATCCATAATTGTACACATAGTTCCTGCCTGAAACTATCACTGAAGTGGTTTTACTATAAGAGGGACGCAGGCTTTGTCTTACTAGCACTGAGCAGGTCAAAAGGGTTGCACGCTCTTTCCCAAATTTGTGCCTAAAGCAAAAAAGATATCTCTATTTTGAAGTTTTACTATAACAGCCTCTCCTGACACTGTACTTAGACAATACAGCAGTTTTTGTACCTTTTACAGCAGTAATACTGTTTATTTATCATGTAAGGAAGTCAATTAATCAAAAGTATGAGGTTAACGTCCTACCTGTAGAAAACAAACATGTACAGAATGATTGACATAGTATGGAAAAGGTGCAACAAACTCGGCACATTCTGTGTTGAGAAATAGATCCATACTTGCTTTATCCCATGCCTTTTGTTGTAAGCCTTCTGCCTTAAAGTGCCATCATACTGTTAGGAATGACGTGCAACACTTATACAATTTTATGTATAAAACAGTATTTCTTATTTATAAGACACAATATTTGTAATCTTTATCCAGGTCTTGTGTGTGTTGCACATTCTTCTTGTAATGATGTGACTTGAACACTGCTTTTTCCTTAACACCTCTTTTGACTCAATTGCAGTGGCCAAATGCCTGGCAGATTATTGTTTAATACCATTCTTGTCTGTAAATCAAATTGTACCATTTAAATAAATAAATGTGGTATTACATCAACGTATGAACATATGCTTCATTTTGTTACTTTTAAATGTTTAATTTTCCTACATTTAAGAATCCTCTCGGTCAGCTGTATAAAATATGAATTATTAATTTTAACTTGCCCAAAGGTGCTAATCTCTGAGACCTTTAATAACAGGAAAATCGGTTTGACTAAAATAAGTTCAATGTGATACACAGTTCAGCTATTAATTAATACGATTAAAATTGGAAAGCTCAATTTTGGAACCTCCTAAATTGCATTAGGACTATTGTTAAAATATATGCATGAAGTTCAGATACGACAACTCCTGTAAAAGGCCCACAAAGCAACATCTAAATATAAATCTTCTGCAAACTCAGCAGTTTCCAGCATTACCTTTTTAAAAAAAAAAGATTCACCTTGATTATTCTGTACATACCAATCATTAGTTAGAACTTAATCTTCTTGCGTATGGCATGCACATCTTAAAGTTGTAGGACAACTTGTTCTATTTGATTGTGCACGCCAGGTTGATTGCATTCGTTGAAACGGGGACCACGTGAAGGTTGCAATCTCCCACCGCAGAACTTAATATCGTTAAGCAATAATATTAAATCCAATGGCTACTGAGTGTAAGATAACCATGAATGCTAACCTTGTACCAGCTCTATCACTGCCTACCCCCTGTTTTGGGAGTTACTGGTTGTATTACTGGGTTGACCTTTAAAAACAGTCACCAATTAGGAATAGGTGACTCTTCTGTCAACATTGCACTACAGAAATGGGTCAATGGTTGGGTCTTGGGATTCCTTCCAGAGAGAAATGACACCAAAGGATGAGGAATCATATTCTATTCCATTACCTGATAGGTACCGGAGATGCAATGGGATCAAAATCTGCTGCAATGATGGATCATACATGTATTGTGTGTGTGTGTACGTGCACAAGGTTGATTGCACATTCGAGTAATACACAAACCCAATGTTTTCAGGCAATCAATCCATGGACACCAAGTAGAATCTGGTTAACTGAGTTATTTTTCGGGTACACTTTCATTATTTCAGTTGAATGCTTTGCCAATAAATATTGGCAAAGATGTACGAAAAAATCTCAAGTTGGCGCTGATCCAAGTGTGCTGCTCCTTTGCAGCATGTGTGTTAACCAATTCAAACTAAATACACAGTTCAAAATCCTACATATTCCATGTCCACCTGGGGAGGCAAGTTCCTAATTTTGTGACAATGATCAGTAGTGAGACCTTGTATGGTTTCCTCCTCCCCATTCTTATTTGAGAACAAATCTGGACAAATTGAAATTGTCATTCTTTCATTTAAGGGGTCTGACTTGGGGTGGGAGATTGCAACCTTCACGTGGTCCGCCCTGTTTCGACTAATACAATCAACCCGACATGCACAATCAAATAAGATCAAATAGAACAAGTTGTCCGACAACCTTAGGCTGTGCACGCCATACGCAACAAGAAGAGAAGGGTCTGACTGAATTTTCCTAGTTTAAACAACTCAGTCTCACAATAGGAGCCATTTTGATTTTGAAGGAGAAATTATAGAGTGGGAGAAATTGAAGCAGGAAATGGTCAGACATGGATTTGGGTTGGGGGGGGGGGGGGGGGGAGCGTAGGCTTGGAAGTAAAAATTGGATTAGATTATTTTTTCAGTTAATTAAATACTATGAAAAGTCAAGTTCATCAGCAAAAGGAGCAGAATTAGGCCATTTGTCACTTGGAGATTACTCTCATTCAATCATGGCTGATCTATCTTTCCCGCTCAACCCAATTCTCCTGCCTTGTAACCTCTTCACCCTTACTAATCAAAAACCTGTCAACTGCTTTAAAAATACCCAAAGATCTAGCCTCCACAACTGTCTCTGCCAGTGAATCCTGGAGATTCACCACCTTCTGGCTAAAGAAAATCCCCATCATCTCCTTTCTAAAGGTACGCCCTTTTATTCTGAGGCTGTGCCCTCTGGTCCTAGACCCTCACACTAGTGGAAATATCCTCTTTACATCCATTCTTTCCAGTCCTTTCACTACTCGGTAAGTTTCAATAAGATCCACCCATCATCCTTCTAAACTCCAGCGAGTTCAGATTGATGTTATATTTTACAAGTTATTGACATTTAAAACAGCACCGCCACTTGCCGCCCACTCCTGCGCAGTTTGGGAGGGTTCCCGTGCGAGTCACAACGGGGATCTCTGGCGTCACAATGGGAACACGTCAACCACGCCTGTGCAGTTGGGTCCTTATCAGATTTTCAGATCGTGTTTTTTTTCCCCCCTTTCACCTTTCACCTATACTTACCTGCCCTCACAACGGGGACCCAACGGCTCCACGGGTAAGTTTTGTTCCATTTTACAAACGCTTCCACGGGTCCTCTCTTCACTTTATGAACTTTAACTTCATTTCTGCTGTCAACGGCACAACTTTGAACACGGAAGTCGTGCCTGTACAGTCGCACATACGCAGTTTGGTGGAATATTGCGTTGGAAGTATGGGACTTCCGTGTGACAAGAACCCAACGGATCCACCGGCCGTCTAGTTTACATAAAGTCTTAGCATTACATCCCTGCTTTTATATTCTAGTCCTCTAAAAATGAATGTTAACATTGCATCCGCCTTCCTTCCAACAGTATAAAAGTGGTTGAAAATAGTGAGAAAAATGTGGGGAGAGGAAAGGCAGGAGGAGTGGGGTTTGATATGCTGCTAAGGAATTATATCATTGGGAAACTCCTTTAAACGTTATCAAGATGATTGTGTGGATCTTAAATGCAGGCGTACTAAGTAGCCTCAGCAGAAATTCAGAGCAGCCAGCAAAAGATTTAACAGGGATGTCCAAATCTGAATGGGTGTTGAATGAACTGTTCTGAGAGGAAGCAGTGGGCCACTGTAGGCTGTACATGGAAGTTAACAGGACCATTAATAGTTACTCAGAAGGGTTTGTGAAACATCAGAATCCACTTAAATGTGGGAGTTAAGAAAACACAAAGGCCTGTGGGCAGCCATGTTAATCACACAGTGGGGGAGATAAATCAGCAGCAACAACCACAAAGTCGACATCAACTCAAGTTCTGCTGGCAATGTGGAACGATAGATGTGAGCAAGGGACTGGGAGAAATAAGAATGAATTGTAAATGTTTTATAATTTGAAATCCCAAAGATAAATGGAATCTTTAATGGATTTAAGTATAAATTGACTATGCAGGGTCTCGACCCAAAACGTTGTTATTTCCTGTCACCACCCCCTCTACCACACATGTTGCTCAGCCCGCTGAGTGCCTCCAGCAGTTCAAACAGAGAACACAGAAGAGTACAGCAGAGGAACGGGCCCTTTGGCCCACAATGTTGAGCCGAACCTGATGCCAAGATAAATTAATCTCCTCTGCCTGCATGCGACCCATATCACTCCATTTCCTGGATATCTAAATGACGCTATCATGTCTGCCTCCATCACCACGCCTGGCTCTGCGTTGTAGGCAACCGCATTTCTTTGTAAATTAAAAATTGCCCGGCATATCTCCTTTAAATTTTCCTCCTCTTATCTTGAAGCTATGTCCTCCAGTCTTTATCTACCCAATCAATGCTTCTCATAATTGTATACACTTCTCTCAGGTCTTTCCTCAGCCTCAGATCCTCCAGAGAAAGCAATCCAAGTTTATCCAATCTCTCCTCATTGTTAATACCTTCTAATCCAGGCAGCATTCCGGTAAACGTCTTATCCACCCTCACCAAAGAGCCCACATCCTTCCTGTAATGGTGTGACCAGGACGACACACAATACTCCAAAGGTAGCCGAAGCAAAGTTCTTTAAAGCAACAACATGATTTTCTAACCCAATGAAAACTAGCATGGCGTATGCCTTCTCTACCACTCTATGTACTTGTGCTGCCACTTTCAGGAAGCTCAAGACCTCAAGATTCCTCTGCACTTGAGGCGAGTCCAGAACCAGGGGCCACAGTCTTAGAATAAAGGGGAGGCTGAGGTGAGAAAAAACGTTTTCACCCAGAGAGTTGTGAATTTGTGGAATTCCCTGCCACAGAGGGCAGTGGAGGCCAAATCACTGGATGGATTTAAGACAGAGTTAGATAGAGCTCTAGTGACTAGTGGAATCAAGGGATATGGGGAGAAGGCAGGCACGGGTTATTGATTGGGGACGATCAGCCATGATCACAATGAATGGCAGTGCTGGCTCGAAGGGCCGAAAGGCCTCCTCCTGCACCTATTTTCTATGTTTCACTTAAATGGCTTTAAGGATCTTGTCACTAACTTACACTTTCTACTTACATTTGAACCCCCAATGTCTAAAACCTCACCTAAACTCCATCTGCCCTTTAATAATTTCTCTGCCCATTTCAGTAGTGGATCTATAGCTCACTGTATACTTTGACAACTATCCTCACTATCCACAGTTTTGGTGTCATCTGCAAACCTACTGACTAACCGATCTCCATTTCCATCCAAGGTGTTTATATATGTCACTAACAGCAGGGGTTGCAGCACAGATCCCCACAGATCCACTGGGCATAGACCTCCAGCCAGAAAAGACACCCTTCCACCAGTTCTGAATCCAAACGGCCAAGTCTCCATGAATCCCATGCATCTTAATCTTCTGGATCAGCCCACTGTGATGGACTTTATCAAATCCCTTAACAAAATCCATGTATACAAAATCCATGTCGGACATATCTTAATTAATCCCTTTGTCACCTCAAAAAAAACTCAATTAAGTTGGTAAGACATGACTTCCCGCGGACAAAGACCACCCACACTGATCTCACAGCCAACATGTCCTTCGCCTTGGTGAATACAGATGTGAAGGGCTTCTTGAAACACTTACTGGAGAGTGCACCTCAAGGAGAGAACACACTGGACCTCGTACCAGGAAACATAGAAAGCTAGAAACATAGATACATAGAAAATAGGTGCAGGGGTATATCATTCGGCCCTTTGAGCCAGCACCTCGATTCAATATGATCGTAGCTGATCATCCAGAATCAGTACCCTGTTCCTGCTTTCTCTCCATATTGATTCCGTTAGCCCTAAAAGCTATATCTAACTCAGGAAAATCCTACATCTAACTCAAGAAACCCTCTTGGGTACATCTAACAAATTCTTCCCCATCTAAGCCTTTGGCACTGTGTATGCATGTTCTATATTAGTGGAAGTTAACGTCGTCCAGAGGGCTAAGCCTCCGAATTAAAGGAGATACCTTTAGAAAGGAGATACCTTTAGAACGGAGATGAGAAGGAATTTCTTTAACCCAAAGGTGGTGAATCTATAGAATTCATTGCCACAGATGGCTGTGGAGGCCAGGTCACAGGATATATTTGAAATGGAGATCGATAGGTTCTTGATTAGTAAGGGTGTCAAAAGTTATGGGGAGAAGGCAGGAAAATGGGGTTGAGAGGGAAAATTAGATCAGCCATGATCAAATGGCGGAGCAGACCCGATGGACAAAATGGCCTAATTCTGCTCCTTTATCTTATCGCGGAGCCTGGGATCCTGTCGAGGATCGCCAGGATTGGAGCTCCAACCGCTGGGCCTTTTAACATCGTGGAGCTGTGGGCTGCGGAGCTTCCAGCTGCGTGCAGCTCGGACTTTAACGTCGCTGAGGCTGGGATCTTTTGCCGAGGATTGCCAGTCGGAGCTCCGCCCCCTGGGGCCTGTGGGCTTTAACATCGGAAGCCACGGTCTCCGGTAAGAAGCTGCTGATTTGGAATCCCAAGCCTCGCACGGAGTGTGCTCTGATTCGTCCCGATGTCGGAGTTTCCATCATCCCGGCGAGAGGGCCTGTACAGTGGGCCGTCTATCGCGGCGACTGTGGAGGGTTCAAGGCCCCGAACACGGGTGAACAAGGAGGAAGATGACTGAACTTTATTGCCTTCCATCACAGTGAGAAATGGTGATCCCACTGTGGTGTTCAAGAAGGAACTGCAGATGCTGGAAAGGTGGACAAAAATGCTGGAAAAACTCAGCGGGTGAGGCAGCATCTATGCAGCAAAGGAAATAGGCAACGTTTCGGGTCGAAACCCTTCTTCAGACTGAAGAAGGGTTTCGATCCCACTGTGGTGGATGTTTATGTTGAATTCTATTGTCTATTGTGTTCTTTTTATTCGTATGGCTGTATGGTAACTCAAATGTGAACTTGAACTTGACCCTGAACTACCTCCCACTAACTTTAGAGAGGCATATATATAGTATAATCTCAGTAAAGTGATTATTTTGAACTCTACCTATATATTCCTTGGGGACGAACCCTCCAGTATGTCCTCTCTCTGAGTGCCACCATGACATTCTCCCTGATCAGTAGAGCAACTCCCCACTTTTTGTACCTCCCTCTCTATCACGTCTCAAACATCTGGAATGTTGAGCTGCCGGTTAAAAAGACAATGTTTTCCTTGGATTAATACATTATTATGTTGACGATGCACTGTGTGGAATCTTCACTACATTCCTTGATAAGGATGTCAACAAAATAGAGAGGGTACAGAGGAGATTTAGCTAAGTTACAGAGATAGGTTGAATAAGTTAGGTCTTTATTCTCTGGAGCGCAGAAGGTTAAGGGGGGACTTGATAGAGGTCTTTAAAATGATGAGAGGGATAGATAGAGTTGATGTGGACAAGCTTTTCCCTTTGAGAATAGGGAAGATTCAAACAAGAGGACATGACTTTAGAATTAAGGGACAGAGGTTTAGGGGTAACATGAGGGGGAACTTCTTTATTCAGAGAGTGGTAGCGGTGTGGAATGAGCTTCCAGTGGAAGTGGTGGCGGCAGGTTCGTTGGTATCATTTAAAAATAAATTGGATAGGCATACGGATGAGAAGGGTATGGAGGGTTATGGTATGAGTGCAGGCAGGTGGGACTAAGGGAAAAAAGTTGTTCGGCACAGACTTGAAGGGCCGAGATGGCCTGTTTCCGTGCTGTAATTGTTATATGGTTATATGGTTATATGTTTTTTGTTTAACGTAACGTCAATTTGTTTGCATGAAAAGGAAGACTCTCATGGTACCAACAGCACATGCAGAACTTCTGGGTTTTCCATACTTGGAGCAGACTTTGATGAAGGTTATCAGAACGCGAGCCTGTTAGCCAAGAGTTTGATTTTTAAAAGCTGGCATAATCGTGCCACAGACCTCTAACTCATGTTGGAAAGCTATAATGAATGAGGTAAAACTGAAAATAAACATGTATTATTTTATCAACAAAGTTTTGCTTATCACAGGGCGGCACGGAGGCGCAGCGGTAGAGTTGCAGCGCCGGAGACCCGGGTTCGATCCCAACTACGGGTGCTGTCTGTACGGAGTTTGTACGTTCTCCCCGTGACTGCGTGGGTTTTTCTCCGAGATCTTCGGTTTCCTCCCACACTCCAAGGACATGAAGGTTTGTAGGTTAATTGGCTTGGGTTTGTATACTTGGTTTAAATGTGTAAATTGGCCCGAGTGCGTGTAGGCTTGTGTTAATGTGCGGGGATCGCTGGTCGGCGCGCACGGACCCTGTGGGCTGAAGGGCCTGTTTCCGCGCTCTATCGCTAAACTAAACTAAACTAAACATCTGGACCATGCTCCTGTGAAATGGCCTCGTAAAGGAAGACGGTACCCAGAAATGTTGGAGGAATCAGTGATGTCCAAAGACAGGGAGGTGGAAACCCTAGCAGAGGATTTGCCCCATAACCCTGATGCTTCCCCCAATCAGTGCAGTCTGGGCTGCAGATTACCTTGAGCATTCTTATTCTCATTTCTTATTTGCAGCATTTTTTTTTTGCTTTTCTGCGATGAGCTGAAAATATCGGCTGAAATATGATGGGGGGGCTCGTGTGGAACTTCAACCGGTTGTGAAGACCAGCTGTTTCTGTGCCGAGTGCTCAATGGAACTTTTAGTTTTATGCTGGATCTATTCCACTGATATGTTTCTAAATCCTGATCATGGTTACCATGGGATCTGCAAGTGCCTAATTTGACAAGCTTTCTTGAAATTCAGCTGCAAGATTTCAGGGGCTACCATTGTAAATCACATCATTTATTAACGTGATCATATTTAAGTGTGTACAACAAAAATGATCTCACATAGTAAATAATATATTTGTATCTAGTATGGACACAAAAAGCTGGAGTAGCTCAGTGGGTCAGGCAGCATCTCTGGAGAAAGGGAATATGGTCGAGGCATCTTCAGACTGAGAGTCAGGGGAAAGAGAAATGAGCGTCTCGAGCCGAAACGCCACCTATTCCTTTTCCCCAGAGATGCTGCCTGTCCCGCTGAGTCACTCTGGCTCTTTGTGTCTATCTTCGGTTTAAACCAGCATCTGCAGTTCCGTCCTGCACATATTTATATCTGGTCGTGCTCACTGTGAATATACCAAATGAATGTAGTGTGGAAAATATGAGGTCATCCATTTTGGTGCACATCAGATAAACTCAGAATTTGTCAAATGCTGGCAGCTGTTCACGAGCTGTTCAAAGTAGTTTAGATACGCTTGTATATTAGCCACCAATAGCTTACATACAAGCATATCAGTTGGTCTGGCGAGCGATTAAGAGGCCACATAATTAGCTTAACTCTAATTCTGTGAGGGTTTGAAAACAGGACTAGAAAAGATTTATGGCAATTGTGCAGGGCCTTGGTGAGACCACATCGCGACTGTTCTACACAGGTTTGGTCTCCTAACCTAAGAAAGGATGCAGTTATCACAGAGGGAATGCGGCGAGGGTTCACTAGACTGGATCAAGGAGACGTGGCTTTAGTGGCAAGTGAAACTGTGTGCTCTAGAATTTGGAAAAATGAAAGGGGATCTCCATGTGACTGAGACAAAATTCATAAATGATCGCTAGGTTAGTGCAAGGAGCATGTTTCCCCTGACCTCGAGTGGCATGGTTTGAGAATAAGGGGAGGTCATTTAGGACTGGGATGAGGAGAAGTTTCTTCACTCAGAGTGTGACGGAATTTGGAATTCTCTACCCTGCGCTCTGGGGAGGCTCAGCCATCACCTTCATTACAGTGGAGATTGGTGGAATTCTGGACATTAAGGGATATGGAGGGATATGGGGTTAGTACAGGAGAAATGGTGCTGAGGTAGAAGGTCAGCCACGATTTTAATGAATGATGGAGCAGACGGCAAGGACCAAATAACTACGCCTACCCCCATTCATGTGTTGAAAAAGGACACAGAGTGCTGGAGTAACTCAGCAGATCAGGGAGCATCTCTGGAGAACATAGAGAGGTGATCTTTCAGATCGGGATCCTTCACACTGATTATGTTGGGGGGAGGAGGGAGGGGGGGTGAAGCCAGCATCTGCAGTTCCTTGTGTCCCCATTCATATGTTCTCACGTTTAGATTTGTATTCAGCGACTTGAACACAATGCCTATTCATAGTTCTTAATCGAAGTAGCTATCATAAAGTAAAGGCTGTAACCATTTCCACCACGTTCTATATTTCATTTAGACTATATGGGATGTTTCAGCAGGAATTAACGTAAAGGCCATATTTGAAAGTAATAAAATATTCCACCTCTTGTAGAAGAGTTCGTTTGACGGATCTACCACTTGGCGTTAAATTCCGAGCCAGCATGCAGTCTTCCTTTAAATAAAATCTTCATTTTCCCCCCCCCAAATTACAACACTAAAAACCACTTGCCCCTTAATGCGAGCGGAAACAGCTCCTGTTCTCATAGGAACTGTAGTCACTGCACATCTGTTGCAGGATTTCTATCCAGCTGTGCTTGGGAACTGGTTCTCCTATTTGCCAGGAAGTGACCAAAAACACCGCATCTGAATTCTTGTTTTTGCCCCAATAACCGCTCACTCTTTTTTACAGAACATTAAATACTAATCTTGACATTTGATCACCTCATCAATGCCTCTCTTGTCGCGTTCCTCTCACCTACACACTGCAATAGAAAACTCAGACATTAACTGGCCAAACTTGTAATACAGGGGACATACTTGCCAAGAAATATGTTGTGAACTTCAGTTCTCCCTGGAGTTATTCGGTGTAAGTATTTGCTATACTCTTTCCAGATCTCAAGAGCAATACTGGCAGAACACTAGGACCAAAGAACAGTCACAACTTTGGGAACTGAAGCAAATATGTACAATTCAAATCCTTATTAAAAATGTCACAATGTAAACCTCAGTACAAATCCCAGCTGAACTTGATGGGAACTAAACACGATATTCCCACGAGCAAGACATATATAAATGTGAGCTGGATTTGGCATGATTTCGATTATTAATCTAATTTACTACAGCCCCATTTGTGCTGGTCTTGCAGGAAAATGTCTGAGCTCTCTTTGCTTGTGGGGACGAGACTGCTCCTTCCACACGTATGTGGACAAGCCTTGGGCGAAAATCCAGTCATCTCTGCTTGTTATTGCATCTGATGTATGGAAGATCAGGAACACACATTGCAGACTTCCCTAAACCTGATGTAAGTGGCATTTTGCAGCATGTAAAACATCTTCAGTCAAAATGTACCACAGTGTGACCGTAACACTTGACAAGCAGAAGAATCTCTAGGCCTGAGACATTAAATTAATAGGTATGTTACAAAACTTACCTTGAGCAGCGCTGCAGTTCTGCCACTCCCCGTGTGCGCGACTTTGGCGCCTTTCAGAGGGGGGCGGGCTTAAAGTGCCATTTTTCCACAGGCAGGGAAAATCGATCAATGTCGGGCGATTTCGTTGCGGAAGAAAAATCGCTCCGACATTTCATGAATCAAGGTATTTTTAAATTACTCTAAATTATTTATTAACTCGAGTAATTTAAAAATCACCTTCAAAAGCCGTGAGCGCCGACAACCGGAAGGATTTTGCGTAGGGGAGAAAAAAAGGTAAATAGTTTATTTTTATATTAAAAGTTGGTTTTTCGGGAGGCTTTAATAACATTTTCATGTTGCGAAATGGGGTCCAAAAAAAATGTATGAACAAACAGTATTTTTCCTCCCGACTTCACCGCTAACCGCAACGTTCCAATCCACCGCATTCCACTAAAACCCACTCGCTAGTTGATTTAAATGGCCATTAATTTACAGGAATCAAACACTAAATTCCTTCCATTTGGCCCAGAAATTCATGAAAATGAGATTTAAAAATTATGTTATATTGTGGATTATTGTGTGAATGTTATTTGGACACTTAGGCAATTAAAAAAAAGTTTATCTTTACTTAAGAAATGGATAGATGTTTAGATCTACTCATTGAATTTTGTAATTAGCTACAATTAGATAACTAACTAATTATATGCTTTAATTTCAGGTCATCCAAGTAAGATTGTTTCATATTTATTTCAGAATGCTTCAATCTATAATAACTGAAAATTTCATTGAGTTCTCTTAATTTTTAAGAAAGTTATGGGCTTTTAACTGTTCCAGATCACAACTTTTGAGTTAAGTCAATTGAAAGGCAATGGGGAACAAGATGCTAATTTCCGATTATGAAAATGGCCATAACTTTCTTAATACTGAAGATATGAAAGTGAATTAGGTGTCAAATTAAACTTCTTTTTATGCTTTATCTGATGGGATAAATTGCAGACTTGATTTTTAAAATCTCAAAATTTTGTAACGTTGCTACATTAAAACAGAAAATCCCAGACTGATTCCTGGGATGTCAGGACTATCATATAAGGAAAGACTGGATAGACTTGGCTTGTACTCGCTCAAATTTAGAAGATTGAGGGGGGATCTTACAGAAACTTACAAAATTATTAAGGGTACACAAAAAGCTGGAGAAACTCAGCGGGTGCAGCAGCATCTATGGAGCGAAGGAGATAGGCGATGTTTCGGGCCAGAACCCTTCTTCAGACTGATGGGGGGTGGGGGGAGGCGGGGGGAAGAAAGGAAAATGGAATGGAGGAGCCCGAGGGCTGAGGGAGAGGTAGGAAGGGGAGGAGACAGCAAGGGTTAACAGAATTGAGAGAATTCAATGTTCATGCCAAGAGGATGCAGACTCCCCAAGCGGAATATGAGGTGCTATTCCTCCAATTTGCGGTGTTGCTCACTCTGGCCGTGGAGGAGGCCCAAGACAGAGAGGTCAGATACGAAATGAGAGGGGGAGTTGAAGTGCTGAGCCACCGGGAGGTCGGGTTGGTTGTTGCGGACCGAGCGGAGGTGTTCGGCGGAACGATGAGCATCCACTGCGTCACACCAATATAGATCAGTTGACATCTAGAGCAGCGGATGCTCATTGTTTCACCGAACACCTCAGCTCAGTCCGCAACAACCAACCCGCCTCCCCCCAGCCCCCATCAGTCTGAATAAGGGTTTTGGCCCAAAACGTTGCCTATCTCCTTCGCTCCATAGATGCTGCTGTACCCGCTGAGTTTCTCCAGCTTTTTGTGTACCCTTGATTTTCCAGCATCTGCAGTTCCTTCTTTAACAAAATTCTTAAGGGGTTGGACAGGCTAGATGCAGGAAGATTCTTCATGATGTTGGGGAAGTCCAGAACAAGGGATCACAGTTTAAGGATAAGGGGGAAGTCTTTTAGGACCGAGATGAGAAAAACACTTTTCACACAGAGAGTGGTGAATCTCTGGAATTCTCTGCCACAGAAGGTAGTTGAGGCCAGTTCGTTGGCTATATTTAAGAGGGAGTTAGATGTGGTCCTTGTGGCTAAAGGGATCAGGGGGTATGGAGAGAACGCATGTACGGGATACAGAGTTGGATGAGCAGCCATGATCATATTGAATGGCGGTGCAGGCTTGAAGGCCTGAATGGCCTACTCCAGCACCTATTTTCTATGTTTCTATGTTTCTAAAATACAGGATGACCGAAGATAGACACAAAATGCTGGAGTAGCTGAACGGGACAGGCAGCATCTCTGGAGAGAAGTAATGTGACTGCCATATCCGTAGTCTCCCCCTTCCCTGACTCACAGTCTTATTGGTCTCGTCCCGAAAAGTCACCCATTCCTTCTCTCCAGTGATGCTGCCTGTCCCGCTGAGTTACCCCAGCATTTTGTGTCTATCTTCGGTGTAAACCAGCATCTGCAGTTCCTCCCTACACAAATAAAGGATAACCTTTGGATATTATTTAACAAAGGGAAAAGAATGACAGATAACGTAAAGGATAAACTGACACAAACAGGGTTAATGTTTTTTTAAGCTTGCGCCTCTCCCAGATCACCTTGACACCAAAGATCTTTGCTTGACACTAAGTGCTACAGATGTGAATGTCTCTGCAGTGGCGGTGCTTCAGCCTGTAACTATGTTATAGCTACATGCTGTCACTGGCACCATTCACACATCTTTTCATGAATCTTTCTGCCCGTTTTGTATTTAAATTGCACCCCAGTTATGTGCTCACTTTAACAGCTCTTTTAAATCTGAGAAGAAAAAGACAATGATGAAAGCCTTCTGTTTGACCCCAGGCCTTTCAGAAACACTGGGATTATAATAGGCCGCTAAAGATACACTTATTCCACTGGAACTGAGTGCTGAAGTTGTAACACTCCAAGGTCTAACAATATGTTAGGAGACAGCTTTTTTCGCATGGTTTTCGGGGAAGTGTGGTTGACATTTAGTTATCTTTGTGGAGCAGAGAGAGTGGGGAACAGGCCAAGGCGGCAGGGATTGCAGCCAAAGATACAGCTGGGGAACATCCCTAGATAAGACTGGAGAGAATGTGCACCAAGAATGTGAAGTGAATTCTCTGAGGAATAGAAGCAGCAGAACTTGGCAAAGAAAGGTTTTTACATAAATGTGCTTGAAAGAGATCCAGATGAAGTGAACCTTGTGAGTGTAGCCCATGTTGTCATCCATACTTACTCACTCTCCAGTTTGTCCTTTAAGCTTCAGTTTATCCTTTTGAGTGTCAGTTTTTAACAAATAAAAAATAATATTCCCTAAATATAAAATGTTTCCCAAGGGAGGCAACAATCTGGTAAAGGGGTTTACAGGATATTTGTTTCCTGTCATTGCATTTTGTCTGCTTCTGAAATCTTACAAACAAAACACTTTACCAGATAACCAAATATCTAGGACCAGGCCCTTGTTTATTGTGTGACCAGATGTAAACTATATCTTTGTTGATGATTAAGATAATTCATTGCACAATGTTGGGTTACAACACTTTCAGTTCCCTCCCCCACAACAAAACAGCTCTTCACGATTCTCATTTGTCTGCCCTCCCTGCATCAGTGCTGTTTAATCACTGCTTGGGGTATTAGCTCAATGCAAACTGGTTATGCATCCATAGAACATAGAATATTGGACAGTACAGCACAGGACCTGGTCTAACAGCTCACAATATCAGTGCCAAACATGATGCCAAGTCCAACCTCTATTTACCTGTACAGAATACATATCCCTCCATTACCTGCATAATCATGTGCCTATCCAAAGTCTCTCAAATGCTATCATATCTGCTTCATCCACCACCCCAGGTAGCACATTCTAGGTACTCACCACCCTCTGTGTAAAACATTTGACCCACGCATCTCCTTTAAACTTTGTCCCTCTCACCTCAAAGCTATTTTCTCTAGTACAGTAAACCCTTGTTATAACCGACCTTGGAAAGAAGAATGGTGTTCATTATTGTTGATTGTCTGTTATAACTGAGCAAAGATTTATCAATGTATGGATTGTAGAGTAGCGCTAATAGGACTTGATGTTTCAATCCCTGTAGTAAGTCGGCACTCTTGCTATTTGCAGTGGGATTGGAGTGGTGAAAGGTAGGGTAGGTATGTAATCGGGGTCATCAGGTGGGCACCCTCCTTCTTTTTGACGTTTCATTGATAAGCCCACAACATCTCCAGAGGGCTCAACAGTGATACCTGGCGTCCCAGTTACGCCCCCCTCAATACCATACCCTCATGTCTTCATCTTGCAGCCCAATTGTTATCTCTCTTTTTGATCCAAATCTAATTGGCTGCTTTTTTCTGCAGCATTTGATAATGATTTGATTGCTTGTTGGAGGGAGCGACCCCTCACTCCCATTTTCTTTAATAGGTATGTAGTTGAAACAAAGAACTGCAGATGATAGTTAATACACAAAAAGGACACAAAGTGCTGGAGTAACTCAGCGGGTTAGGCAGCATCGCTGGAGAACATGGGTAGGTGATGTCGGACCCTTCTTTAGAATGATTAGGTTTGCTGAGTAATTCCAGCACTTTATGTCATTTCACTTTAAAACTAGGCGCCCATGTTAAACCGTTCTTGATGAGCTGCAGCAGTGTTGGGTAAGAGAGCTGCAGTTACGGCTCACGTTGTAGCCCCTGGTTTCTGCAACAACATGTTCTTGGTCACCGTGAGGCTCCCTCCATTCTCACCTGCTGCCGCTTCCAATGTGGTGCATGTCAAGACTCCATGGGAGATGGAGGAGGAGGCGGGGGGGGGGGGTGGGGGGGGGGGGTTGAGGAAGGGCCAAACAGACAGAGCACAGGAGGAGGAAGAAGTGACTCTGCAAGTCGAGCGGGCAGCAGACGAAACCACCGCTGAGTTGTGGCAAGAATCTTCATGTCGTATTGTCATTTGTTTTTATGCGCATTGAAACAAGTAAAGAAAATAACTCTCCTGGGCTAGGTGCAGCCAGATTTGGAATCACTGTATTTTTCATCCATTAAAACGGGCCCCAAAGCATTGTGTGGGGATGGTGGGTTCTCTCATATACTATAGTGGTGCAAAGTATTAAGTTCTGTCATTTATTGCATCGATTTTAGAAACTGTCATACAAGTAATGAAAAGAGCGGAATGAAGCGTGTATTAACCGGTGATTAATACACCCCGGGATCGGTTTCAACGCGGGATGAAGTTACGAACATAAACAGGAGCCAGGTGCATTAATCATCCTTGAACACTCGCTGTGCTAAAGAAGGAACTGCAGATGCTGGAAAATTGAGGCTACACAAAATGCTGGAGAAACTCAGCGGGTGCAGCCGCATCTATGGAGCAAAGGAGATAGGCAACGTTTCGGGCCGAAACCCTTCTGTTGGGGGTGGGGGGAGGTGGGGGGGAAGAAAGGAAAAAGGAGGAGGAGAAGCCCGAGGGCTGAGGGAGAGGTAGGAAGTGGAGGAGACAGCAAATGTTAGCAGAATTGAGAGAATTCGATGTTCAGAAATTCTCTCAATTCTCTAAATTCTCGAATTGAGAATTCTCAGAACCCTGCTGCACCCGCTGAGTTTCTCCAGCATTTTGTGAACCCTTGATCACTCGCTGTTGTATTTCGATCGCCAATTGTGCCCTCGACTGGACAGACTGATGTGTGTATAGGAAGGAACTGCAGATGCTGGTTTAAACCGAAGATAGACACAAAAAACTGGAGTAACTCAATGGGACAGGCAGCATCTCTGGAGAGAAGGAATGGGTGACCTCTCGGGTCGAGACGGGTCTTGACCCGAAACCAGCCCGACCTGACTGCTTTATGATCTTTGCTGATTACACTGCAAGAGGCAGAACAGAAGTCAGGTTGGGTTTGCTAAAATGGCGGATGTCCCGCTCCATTCCGTACTACACGTCAGTCCATTGGATTTTGCAGGAGTGGACCATCTTGCTCCGCTCTATGATCTTTGGTTGGAACAGAGTTATATGGGTGCGAGTGGGTTTGTCCTGGGAGTTATCAACATGTACTCCGGATCCTATAAAGCTTCATGGCATCAGGTCAAACATAGGCAAGGAAACCTCTTCCTGATTACACCTACTGCCCTCCCTCAGCAGATGAATCCGTGCTCCTCCATGTTGAACAGCACTTGGAAGAACTGTAAATAGCAAGGCCACAGAGGGCTTCAATGTGGTCACCTAGAGGGGTTGGGAGAGCCTTCACTGACAAACTGTGTTTCTGGCAGGTCACAAGTGAAAAAATGTAAGGGATGCTTCACCTCTTCAATCTACGTGTGGAGATGCATTTGCCTATGGCAGCATTGGTAGCACCCGACAGAATTGTGGAGATAGAGTCCTATCTTTACCCATTGTAAGATACCACATGGGTGTCAAATGGAATAGATTCAGAGCGGCCCTCTATGCAGGGTATCTGTGAGATACCATAAACCTTCAGCAGCAGCAGAAATGTACACCTGGGGTTGCGAACTTTCTCACTCCCAAATAAGGGATAAAAGGTGAAAATATAGGACAAATTCCCAACGGCAATTCGTTGACCGACTCGGCCGTGGCTGGGTGAATGATGAGTTGGCCCGGGTGCTGGACTGCACACAAAGCCCAGCCTGCGGGCCAGCTGAGGAGTTTTGGCCCGCACGACATTGCGTGCAAAATCCGGCACCCCATCCAACTTGTGAACCGATGATCGTCCTTGAAAAGGAGGGGTTGTGGTGTCAGCGGTAAGCGAAGGTCCGAAGGTCGGACAGCTGGCCGGGCTGCCAACTGATGGGGCCATGAGCGAAGTGCTGCTGCTGCACTCCATGGGCTGCACTACGTCGGGACGGGTAAGGCGCGGCCAGACACGGCGCTCCGACCCGACAGTCCCCTCGACCCGAATAGTAGCAGTCAAATACGGGACAAGGGCGGTGCCATATGGGACAAACCAATGTTGCCCAATGTACGGGATATCCTGGCGAATATGGGACAGTTGGCAACCTTAACACCACCACATTGCGTAATCTCGTGATCTGGCATCTTCCACAGCTCTGTCATGAATATCAAGCCAGGAGATCGCTGAGGACAGCAGGAGGCATGCTGGAGCAGCGGCTGCCACATCCAAAGATGCGGTGCCAGTCTGAAGCCGCAGCGCGTGATTACATACACACTGCAGAGCACAAACAGCACGCAACAAACAGAACTGAGGGATTCCATGGCCAAATGACCAGATCAAAGCTCCCAACCCTGGCACATCTAGTTGTGAATGTAATATTAGCTCCGTTTCTCCCTCCCCACCAACTCTACCTAGTGCACCTATCAGCATCTGAAAGCTTTTACACATCCCTTTGTTTATTTTCTCTCCCTCTCTAACTACTCCCATCAACATATCAACCCAATGCCGACACCAGATCAATCCTGCCTCCACTCAACCAGTGCTATCCCCTCCGGCCTCTCCATCCCTCACAAACTCTCCCTGCACCTTAAAACTCACTCATTTTCTCTCTTTCCCTGTTCTAACAAATGGACATGAAATTTTAACAATCTCTTTCACTTGGGTTCTGCGTGTCCTGCTGAACCTTTCAGTTGTTTCTGTTTTACCTTAGATGTCCCGCATCTATAATTTAGGGTTTTCAGCCAAGCACCTTCAATTTCAGGTGCACCCAGGTTTTGATTAAAGTAAAGTAAGCTGTTGTCGACAGTTCTAACTGGCACACTGATTCAACAATGACCTCCTCGCAGTTTGGTTTACATCAGTACTACTCCACTCCAGAGCCTCGTCCAAACTAAATGCTGAATTCTAGGGGTGGGATGAGACAAATTGCCCCTGACGTCAAAGTGCCTTTTAACAAATTGTGTCATCAAGGAATCCCAGTAAAACTGAAAATTCCAAGGGAAAGCATTACAGTGATTGGAGTCATATCTCACAAAGGAACATAGCACAAGAACAGGCCCTTCAGCCCACAATGATAGATCTATCGTCACATTTACAATCTTCACTATTTCACAGGTATGGGTCAGACATTGGGCACAGGACTAACATCTACACCTCAATGGTCAATCAAGGGTGAATGGGGAAACACCACAAGGGAGATAAACTAAATATAAACTCACTTATTCCAATAAAATAAGTTCAATAATTTCTGAATCTCTTCATATTTTCAGAGTGAGGAATATTCTCGCAAGCACCTTGTCTGTTTGTGTCCTATGATTAAACTGTGGGTGTAAGCTTTCAAAATCTTTTGGTTACAATGTGAAGTATTATTTATTACAATGCAAACATGTCCCGAGTGTGTTAGACCAAGTGGTGCTGCAGTTTAGCTAGTTAATGGTAACTACAAAAAGATATGCAATGCCATTTCGCCACCTGTTTTAAATCTGATGTAGTATTTTCCACCCTCACATTTTCTCACGATACTTGCACGGTTTTTGAGCAACCCATCACACCGCCTACACAAACTTGTTCAGAAGTGATTTGAAAGTGTGTAAATTAATTATACAGAAATGCAGCAATAATCATCATCTGCTTGGCATCCTACCACTCAAATAAACTTCTGCCTCGTATTTTTTCCAGCACCAAGGATGTCCGTAACTTTCCCTGTCCTTTCCCTGGTGATATCAAACAGGAGTTTCCTGTCAAGTATTTCACTTTTGAACCTTCATGAACCTGAAGTTGTCGATCGTCATACTCCCTGTCACTCAGCCTGTTTTCAGTCAACATTTCAACATGGAGAGTCGAATCTGCACCAGCTCGTGGACTGGAGACATCTCGGCCTTCTCATTCTCAACGTCAAACGTGTTTTCAGCTGTACGATTTTTGAAGATCTCTTCCATCCTTTAATTCAGGGTTCATTTTTATTGCTCGAATAATAGTAATTGCGGTATTTACTTCATTGGCCTGAACCTTCAGAAAAATATGACTCTTTACCTTACTTTTCTCCGAGTTAAACCTTCTTAAATTATAACTTAGAATCAAAAGGTAGGGCAACTGTTCCATAATTCTTATTCTGTAAACCTTGAGGAACAGCGTGGCCCATTCTACCAGGCACGGAAATCGCTATCAAAATATGGATGGGATGGGGGGGACACAATTTCTTGGCGGCTGCTCGCGCATGTGCGCGCCCGCACACACACACACACACACACACACACACACACACACACACACACACACACACACACACACACACACACACACACACACACACACACACACACGCGCGGCTTCGGAGGCTCAATCCAGCGCTAAATGCAGCTCAACTGACTCCCGACATCTCTGGCCACCCGTGGGGGGGGGGGCGTGGGGCACTCGGGTGGGGACGGGACAGCGCCGTAGAGCCGGGATGGATCCTGGCTGCGGATGAGACGCAGGTCTGTGCCGAGTGTGTTTTGGCACGTCTCCCTCCTCCAATCACCGCACTCTATCCTCAGTCCCACCCCCCCCCCCCACTCCTCCCTCCTCCAATGATCGTGCTAAATCATCACGTCCCGCCCCCATTGCCTGCTGACCGACATCTCTCTCGCCCAATCGGCACCCTCGATCAGCAGTCCCACCCCCATTGTCTCGAGGAAAGCGGAGATTTCATCGGGTTTTAACATTCGGATTACAAAAACTTGGGGGTGGGGGGGGGAATCGTTCCCCCCCTCTCAAAACAGACGTGTGTCCCCCTGGCCCTCCCGGGATTTCTGCCCCTGAATTCTACTACATCAGTGGGGCACAGTGCAAGGTTTTTATTTATCGGTTGCATTTTCAGGTTGGGGAAGCTGCTCATATGTGCAGCATTTAGTCCCCATTCCTCTTGTCCTTGAGAAGATGATGGTGATTTGCCGTCTTGACATCTGGAAAATGGAGGGTTCTCGGCTAAGTTTTGTCATCAGAGCCACTTTTGACATTCTACCCTCACCCCAGAACCTGAAGCAGTGGTTCGGAGAAGACCCTGCTTGCTCCCTTTGCCAAGCACCTGCATCACTAAGGCTGCACTACGAGCCTTGCCCAAAAGCGTTACACTTGGCGGCATAACCAAGATTTCAGACATCCTGGAACAGAGGCAAACGATCACAAATGCTTCCCCACCAACATCGGCAGGGAATGTCCACTTCACAACATTTGTACCAGCAGTCCAACCTCCAGAGCCCCAGATAACATCAAAGGATGCAAGCATTCTGCAGCCTGCTCGGGATTGGAAAATGGAAGTGGACTTGGAAAAAAAGCTTGTGTTTCCCCCAGACATTGTGGCTACAACACTCTGGCCAGACATGCTCCTGTGGTCCACAACAGCCAAGTTGGCATACGTTGTGGAATTGACAGTTCCACGGGAAGATGGTGTTGAAGAAGCTTATGAGAGGAAAAGACCAAGTACTCTGAACTGGCAACTGAAGCTTCCCAGAATGGCTGGAAAACCAAGATTTTCCCTGTCGAAGTGGGATGCAGGGGATTTGTTGCTACATCTACGACCAGTCTATTAAACAAAATGGGGGTGAGGGGTTGCTCCCTCCAACAAGCAATCAAATCATTATCAAATTTTGCAGAAAAAAGCAGCAATTGGCTTTGGATCAAAAGAAAAGTTAACAATTGGGCTGCAAGATGAAGACAGAAGGATATGGAATTGAGGGGGGTGTAACTGGGACACCAGGTATCACAGTTGAGCTCTCTGGAGATGTTGTGGGCTTACAAATGAAACATCAAAGAAGGAGGGTGCCAACCTGATGACCCCGATGACGTACCTACCCTACCTTTCACCACTCCAATCCCATTGCAAATATCAAGAGTGCCGACTTACTACAGGGATTGAAAGATCAAGTCCTATTAGTGGTACTAATTGAACGGCTACAGTCCTGCAGGCTGCCATAGTGGTGTAGAAGGGGGAGTTCCAGGATTTGGACCAGTGAATAATGATACATTTAAAAGTCGATCAGGCTTCATTGTTGCAAACATTGCTGAGGCAGGGACTCATGACAGAGGGAAGTACACACCTCTCCTAAATCTTACTTCATTGGCCATTCTTCAGCCCGGAGCCAGAACCTGTTTCTCACTCCATAGATGCCGCCTGACAGGCAGTGAAGAAAGCCAATGCCATGTTATCCTTCATGGCGAGAGGATTTGAGTTCAGGAGCACGGAGGTCCTACTGCAGATGTACAGGGCCCTGGTGAGACTGCACCCGGATATTGTGTGCAGTTTTGGTCTCCTAATTTGAGGAAGGACATTCGTGCTATTGAGGGAGTGCAGCGGAGGTTCGCCAGGTTAATTGCAAGACTGACATATGATGAAAGAATGGATCGACTGTGGTTATATTCAATGGAATTTAGAAGGATGAGAATAGATCTTATGGAAACACATACAATTCTTAAGGGATTGGGCAGGCTAGATACAGGAAATATGTTCCCGATGTTGGGGGAGTCCAGAACCAGGGGTCACAGTTTAAGAATAAGCAGTTGGCCATTTAGGACTGAGACAATGACACATTTTTTTCACCCAGAGAGTTGTGAATCTGTGGAATTCTCTGCCACAGAAGGCAGTGGAGGCCAATTCACAGGATGATTTAAAGAGAGAGTTAGATATAACTCTTAGGGCTGACAGAATCAGGGGATATGGGGAGAAAGCAGGAATGGGGAACTGATTTTGGTTGATCAGCCATGATTATTAGATGGAGGTGCTGGCTCGAAGGGCTGAATGGCCTACTCCTGCACTTATTTTCTATGTTTCTATGTTTTTGACCTGCTGATTATTTCTGGTTTTATATCGTATACAATTCACTGGATAATAGTCATAAGATAATCTGATTTCCGCTTCCATAACAACGGGATACTGGGTTTATTTACAATACTTCCTCAGTCTTATGATCTGAGGTCAGGTAACATTACTGGCCCAGAAACCTGCTCATATAGAACCAGTACCAGTGAGATCTAAGGGGAAAGCACTCAGTTGACTTTTAACTTAACAAAAACTCATTGTTAAATTTAATTAATTTCACACATTGCTTATTCTCCTCTCTTTGCAGACATGCTGAGCAATTTATTCAAGGCAGCTAGAGAATATAGCCCTCCAGAGAGAGGATTCGAGTTACTCGAGATTAAAATCAATAGTGCGCTTTTGAAATGCGTGTATTAAGTACTCAAATTGTAACAAGCTCTGTTGTAGTATAACAACTGCAAATTAAATTATGATGTTTAAATCCTTAATAGTAGAGGGACTGTTCTGGTTATAAAGGACCCAAGATGTTAATATTACCATGTGTTAAATGAAATGTGGAGGGTCGTAAATTACTAACCATTTCCATCCAGTGTCTTTAATGCAAAGTGGTAATTACATGGAATGAAAATTGGATGGTCATCTGTTTCCCAATGATTCAAAAGGGTATGATTATCTCCTCTACATTGGATACTAGCTGAAGTTTTATTTCCTCATGGCACTGGGGTAAATGTTCTCTGTAATCATTGATGTAAGTACAATTGTACCTGATTTCAGCTAACAGTTAAACAAAGCTAGCGGAGGTTTGGTGCGCCATGTGGCTGTAGGAAATAAATCCCATTGAGATTATTGTTCAGTGTTTTGGCTTCTTAAATGAAGAGAGCATGTCTATATCCGAATTGACTCACACCTTCTTCCGACCATTTTGACCAAGACAGCAGCTTATTGGCAGGCACATTTTGTCCTGAATTTTCGCCTCAAGACAGCAGCAAATTACATCTGGCATCCAAAACCGCAATCATGTGCTCCCACACCAGATGTAACATAGCTTGGAAAGCGAATTAAGTTCCCTTTCTCCATACATGTCAACAGCGAGATTTAAGGAGCAAAACGGAACACAAATCATTGCGTGTTGGCTCTCAGAGCGAGTTGAGGGAATTTTATTTCTCACAAGAATTCTGACTCCGGCACACAATGAGAATGTGCAACTGGCTCCCCTCCTCTACTCAGCCCCTGACTCCAACAGCTGCAAAGTCGAAAGTTATTTATGTGGTTCACAGAATAACAGAAACCTGCATGGTGCATTAATATGAGGAAGAAGATGGCCCCGGAGTTCATCAGAAAATCTATCCACGTCTCATGTAATATTATCCAAACATTCATTTTCTCACTTCATAGTTAATTCAGCACATGGGAATGGTTTTGTGACTGAGCAGACATCACACAAACGGATAGCACTGAGGTGACCAGGATCTGCATTTGTCCACCTACATTAAATAAAAACCTTCTCTACTGACAAATCGTAATCCCAAAGCTACAGTTTCAAAGCCTAGAAATCCATACAGTAAGGCATTCCGAAGATAGACCCAAAATGCTGGAGTAACTCAGCAGGACAGGCTGAGAAGGAATGGGTGATGTTTCATGGTCGAGACCCTTCTTCAGACTGAAGTCTCAGTTACTCCAGCATTCTGTGTCTATCTTCGGTTTAAACCAGCATCTGCAGTTCCTTCCTACACAGTAAGTCATTCTGATGCGGGAATAATGGTAGTATTGTCTTTAAAGCAAAGTTCAGATGGAGTATTCTTTGTCATGGGAGATGTGTGTGTAAACAGGATGTTCTTCTGGGCAGGTGCACATCAGCACATCTGGAGGCAGAGGGGCCAAGGCCACAAATCTGGCACCGATGTCGACACTAACAAAGTCGGCCATGCCAAGAACACAGCGATGAAGCTAGTTTCCACATCTGTACAGTCAGCTGAACATGCAACACACGTTGTGGATAAACGTCCTCCACTCTCCTCCAGATGGACTGCCTTCCACATCGAAGACGTAGTTGGTCAGGTTCTTTTTTAAGCTCATTAATTCAGTCGTTTGGAGACACAAGAGACTGTAGATGCTGAAATCTTGAGCAAAGCACAAAATGCTGGAGGAACTCAGCGGGTGGAGGGAATGGACAGGTGACGTTTGAGTTGGGACCTAAAACATGGTCTACTCCAGCACTTTGTTTATCATTCAGTGGCTTGTATCAAAAATCAGTAGTTGTAGCAGAATCATTAAATCACCCCCTACAGGAGAAGGCCATTCGGCCCACCCTGCCCATCCTGGCACTTTGACAGAGCTCTCCCATTGCTCCAATCCCCTGGTTCACTTCCATTAACCTTTCCCTTGTGAAAGCTCCTTGTGAATTGCTTTAACTACCTTTTCAGGCAGTTCATTCTGGGTTGTAATAGTAATAGTTTGCTATGTAAAAGCCTATTTCCTTTGGTTCATTTGTGATAAATCTTAATTCTGTGTTGTATTATTATTATTGAGCATCCTCCCTATCTACACATCCAGGTTGCACACCTCAATTAAATCCGCTTCCGGACTTCCCTGCTCCAAAAAAAATCCCAGTTTCTCGCACTCAATGGAGGAGTTGAGAACGTGGAAAATCTGCTTTGCTCCCGATCCAAGATCCTGCCATTCTTCCGAGGAGGTTAAATTCAGTTAGAGTTCCAACTTGTGATGCATTAGGTTTCACCATAGGTCAAGTTCAGCACCGGTGAGACTTTCAACATTTCTTGTCATCTGTGCACCTAATCTCTTTAAATTGGATTATAAATTGGTTTTGAATTCTGGATCACCTTGTGCTGAACTGCAGCAACTTTTAGCAATTTCATTTAATTTGAGGAAATACTCAGCCAGAATCCAGGTCTCAAGTGAACGGTCTACAAAAAATATTTTTAAATTGCATCTTGTATTGACATCAGTGCAGCAGTGTTAGTAAGTTGATTTGGTTCAGATTTGGAAATATGTATTTTCTGGTGGTTATAAAATCACCCGCCCTCTTATTTTGTTTATGAATTTATGAAACTAAAGTTATGGGGAACATTTTCTCAAAGTTCACCCACAGCCATTTAGTTTAGTTTAGTTTAGATTATCGATATAGCGTGGAAACAGGCCCATCGGCCCACCGAGTCCACGCTGACCTGTGATCCCCGCATATTAACACAATCCTACACATGCTCGGGACAATTCTTACGTTTACCAATCCAATTAACCAACAAAACTGTATGTCACTGGAGTGTGGGAGAAACCGAAGATCTCAGAGAAAACCCATGCAGTCACGGGGAGAACATACAAACTCCGCACAGGCAGCACCTATAGTTGGGATTGAACCCGGGGCTCCGGTGCTGCAAGCGCTTAAAGGCAGCAACTCTATCTCTGCATCACTGTGCCGACCTGAAGAAGAAAAAAAAAATTTCCATTAGTTTATCAGCACCAAAATGCATTGAAAAATAAAACAGATTCTTAATGTTTAATTAGCTCAACATGCAATCCATGATGGTCAGTGAGCAAGCATGAAGTCAATGTATCATCAAAGTCGGGTAATGGTTCTGAATGTTATCCAATGTGCTGTTTAATAAGAGCTCAGGAACCTTTCTCCAGTGGTGTCTATCTTGATAAACATGAGAATTGGTACAATTCCTACGCTCCAGATATGATCACACTTCTAAAGGATTTTGCTGTTTTGATCTTATTACATTACTCTCATTCTTCCTTTCTCTGGTACTGTTATGCTCCAACCCCAATTGGAATGGAGGCACTGAACAACGTAGTGGTGGCTGAGGAGGTAAGATATTCCTCGAGTCTCCTTAAGGAGGTTAATACGCTGCTGCTGCTGAGTCCAGTGTGTGTATTCAGCTTTTTGAATATTTTCATTTTATCGTCCAAAATCTGAAGGAATCTGAAGCTCAGGCGGGGAGTTGCAGCCAAGTTTCATACTTCGGCTACGATTCACCACCAGACTACTCGTCCTCTCTCCTTACCTCCATGCACAGCACATCTGATTGTCAAAAATCCATTCTATGCATTCAACTTTTCTGGGGGGGTGGGAGATTGCAACCTTCACATGGTCCGCCCTGTTTCGATGAATGCAATCAACCTGGCGTGCACAATCAAATAAGATCAAATAGAACAGGTTGTCCTACAACTTTAGGCTGTGCACACCATACGCAAGAAGAAGAAGAACTCTTCGGGATTTCTAATAACCCCATTATATTGCCTTCAGCCTTCAATTGAATTTTTCGGAGTCTCAGTTTCCTGCTCTAGCCTCTAAATACACATGTTCCTGCAGTCATTCTCTCAAACTCCCCCCTCATTGTTTCCCTCTCTTTAGGAGCCACCTTAAAACTATCTCTCCAACCAAGCCCTTTTTTGTCACTTTTTCCAACACTTTCATAAAATATGTTCTTTCTCCCCCCGCTCTGGGGAATGTTCTCTGTTAAAGACATTGCACGTGTACACACACTTGGTGTTCATCCAACATCTTTTTGAACTGCAATCTTCCTGCAAAATCTTCGAAATTGGCACAGAGTTTCTTACAAACTGCCAAAGCAGGTCTGCTGGCCGTTCTGAAGGAAGATAGTTGTAAGTTTCTGTTGTCCATCTGCCTCTACCTCCGTTTGTTCAGCTGCAGGAAAATATTTAAGGACTGTAAAAATCACTAACATTTACTAAACTGCAAAGAAAAAGGAAGCTTTAGGAATTGGCCATCATTATTTCATTGAGTAATCCCACCATATCAATGCCAGAGGAATAAAAGCTCGATTGGGACAATTGTTTGAATCCCTTTTCATGTTTTCATTGTAAACCAACCTCAACCATATGACAAATATTTTCTCGTCATAGAACACCACTGGAACAGAACATGTCAGCCTTTTAAAGGCTGTTAAATTGTTCATCTTATGGAGGAACTAATTTATATCAGTTATTGGATAGACCTGTACTTCCTATCCCCCTGACTAGTCTGAAGAAGGGTCTTGACCCGAGACGTCACTCATTCCTTCTCTCCAGAGATACTGCCTGTCCCACTCAGTTACTCCAGCATTTTGTGTCGATCTTCAGTTTAAACCAGCATCAGCAGTTGCTTCCTACACAAGCTTCATTTATTGCGTCCAGACATATCCTTACCTTTCCTTCCCCACCCCCATCCCCCAAACTGGCTTCCCTTATCTCTTGTAAACGCATTTTCAGAGGGAATACGGGATAAAGTTTATAAAGTCTAAAACAAACTTTAGACAAAACACGCCATGGAGCAAAAGAATGAGGCAAAGAGAAAAATGAAGCTAAGAAAGGAAGTGGGGATGAGTGCAACGTGAGCTGCAGGTTCGGAATGCTCAGTCCAACACATTGACTAATCTGTCAATAGCTTTGATCTCCCCTCTTCCAAAAATGTTTCCTGTCAATACACCCCACATGCAACACAGCAGGTCCACAACATGTTTCTCTCCTGTTAAAACAAACTTGTGTTCACGCTGATTTTGATCTGTACAAAGATAAATGTTCAACGTCCGATGCGTTGAGCAGTAAGGATTTTTTTTGGAAAAGGTGGAAGAGTTACGAGGATCGTGCAGAAAATGAGTTAAAGCTGTGCAGCCCGAGGAGGGGTCTCAGCAGAAAACGCACACAGGCACGTGGTCCTGAACAGAAGAGGAAAGAATGCTATGGAAGAAAACGCCAAGACAACTGGGGAAGATGGCAAAAGTTTAAGAAGGGCACATTCCCGACAGATGTCAGGAAACACTTCCTTGCCCGGAGACTCAGCAAACTCTGAAACATAGGGATTAGTGAACAAGTGTTGAGTGCTGGCAAAGGGAAATGGTAGGGTTAGTATTCCATAATGGTGAGAATGGGTTGAGTGGAAATCCCCCTCATGCTATCTAACCATGTAGATGTATAATTCAGATACACTATGTTTGAGAAAGTACTTTAAAATCTGTGGTTTTCCTGAGCGTTAGAAATGAAATTGTTTCCTGCAAAAGAATATGTATCAAACACATTTTCTTACAGTTAGAAAAATAGACTGAAATTGCTGGAAATCTGTTAAAAATGGACCAAAATGCACATCTGGAATACTAATCTGTTACTGCATTCTCAGCTGTTCACTGACCTGTTCAGTGGTTCCAACATTCTGTATTAGGATACATTTTAAATCCAGACTACGCAAATGTACATCCCAACTGTTAGAGATGTTATAAAACATGCATTGTGCAAAAGAGATTTACTGCAATCTGCTTGTTACAAATCCCAGCCTTTGCCCAGTGGTAACAGTCTTGTGCTTGTTTAGAGTCTGTGGTTCATGCCCTTTTTCAAAGATTGAAACCGAGAGTCATAGCAGGAAGAAGGACATGCTACAGTGTCAGAGGTGCCATTCTTCAGATGACAAGTTATATGATTGTCCTGTTTGGCAACTCAGGTGAAAGTATCCTGTGAAAAGTATTTCAAAAATTCTCTATTGCAAAATTATCATGCTGCTAAGGCCAAGGTATATTCTGCAATAAACATGTCTTGCCTTTGCCTCTTGTTTGTGAGACCTTGTTCTGCTGAGTCACCATATTTTAGCAATAGAACTGCACCTCAGTGAATATGAGAGGTAAACATAGAAAATAGGTGCAGGATAAGTGCTTTCTTTAACAGGAGCAGCTTTTTGATGTGGTCTGCTATCCCGATCTCAAGTTTCTCTGTTCTTCCAAAGTACACAAACTGAGGTTTGACGTTCATAGATCACAGATGATTTGATCCATGGCACGAAAGGTTTATAATGACATTTAACTAATGTGTTAAGGAACATAGGAACAAAACAAACAGAAACAACATGTTGTTTTAAAGAAGGAACTGCAGATGCTGGATGAATCGAAAGTTACACAAAAAGCTGGAGAAACTCAGCGGGTGCAGCAGCGTCTAAGGAGCAAATGAGATAGGCGACGTTTCGGGTCGAGACCCTTCTTCAGAGGAGGTTGTGAAACTGTCTTCATAGGGAGGAGGAGAACTTCTTCAAAGTAGGCATACCTTGAGGAGATATCGCAGTGGAGTAGACAAAGTGTTAAAGAAGGAACTGCAGATGCTGGATGAATCGGGGTTTACATAGAAACAACAATCAGCTCCTCGCCCCTTTGTGTCTGTTCTGCCCTACAGTGAAACCTTTTGTTCGCCTGCTATCCAGTCAAATCATACTACACGAGGATATAATCAAACCATACACAAGTACAACAGGTAGTGCAGAGATTCCTGTAGGAAGAATTCAGACTGAAGAAGGGCATAGTCTTAAGAGTTACAGTATATAGCACAGAAAAAGGTGACGTAGGAAAGAACTGCAGATACTGGTTTAAATAGAAGAAACAGGCTCTTTGTTCCACCTTGCCAATGCTGACTAAGTTGACAAAGTGATCAAATCTCATTTGCCCCCATTTGACCTGGATGTGGAATTCTCTGCCACAGAAGACAGTGGATGTTTTCAAGAGAGAGTCAGATATAGTTCTTAGGGCTAACGGAATCAAGGGACATGGGGAGAAAGCAGGAACGGGGTATTGGTTTACGATGATCAGCCATGATCACATTGAATGGCGGTGCTGGCTCGAAGGGCCGAATGGCCTACTCCTGCACCTATTTTCTATGTTTCTATGACCCATATCCCTGAAACCGTCCAATCCATATATCTGCCAAAATAACTTCTGAAAGTCATAATTGCATCTGTTTTTATAGCTTTTTCTGGCAGCTCAGTCCAGATACGGACTATCGTCTGAGTGAAAAAGTTGCCATTTTCTGTTAAATCTCGCCTTCTCATCTTAAGTCTATGTCCTCTAGTTCGTGATTCCTCTACCCTGAGAAACACATTGTAAGCGTTCACTTTATCATGACTTTTCCTACTTCAATAAGGTCGCCCCTCGGCCTACAAAGAAAGATGTCCCAGCCAATCCAACCTCTCCCTACAACCCAAGCCCATGAGCCCAGGTAACATCCTCATGAATGTCTCTGCACTCTTTTCAACTTAATGACATTCGTCTTATAGCTGGGTGACCAGACTGCACACAGTACTCCATGTGTGGTCTAACCAATGACTTGTACATCTGCATCATGATGTCCCAACCTTTGTACTCGGTACTCTTCTCAATCAAGGCAAGCGTGTCAAGCACATTGTCCATTTGACTCAATTTTTGTTCGGGAAGCATGCACCTGTACTCTCAGGTCTCTCTGCTCAGCAACACTCTCCATGGCTCTACCATCAACTCTATATGTTTAGCCCTACTATGCCGTAACAAAGTGCATCACCTCACACTTGTCAGAATTAAATTCATTTTCCCTTAGCCCACCTTCCAATAAGATCTAGATCATGTTGTACACTCAGAAATGTTTCCTCTGTCTACTATACCATTAATTTCATTGTCATCTGCAAATTTACTAACAATGACTCCTTCCTCCAGGCCAATTTTGATTCCAATTACTGTAGCTAGCTCACTTTGGATTCCATCCATCTTCTAGACTAGCCTCTCATGCAGGACCTTGTCAAAGACTTTGCTGAAATCCATGTCGACAAAGTCCACTAGAGGTATGCTGCCCTCATCAATCCTCATGGTAACCTCTTCAGAAAACTCTATCAGGCTCACGAGGCATGTTTTTCACACGCAAAGCCACTGATCTCTAATCAGTCCTGAATGTTCGAAGTGCTGATAGATTCTGTCCTTAAGAATCCTCCCCCACCCAACAAATTTTCCACCACTGATGTTAGGTTCACCAACCTGTAGTTCCGTGACTTGACTTGGCTGTGTTTCATAACATTAACCATGCTACGATCATCTGGAGAAGACTTTAAAGTAAAAAAATATAATGCAGAATTTAGTGTTACAGCACGATAGCATTACAGATGGTGAGAATGTTCATCTTGAAAAAAAGTGCAAAGACCACAATAAAGTGCACTGGGAGATTGGAACTGCCCCCTTAATTTATGGGTGGACCGGTCAGTAGTCTGATAGTAGGGAACAATGGGGAAGAAGCTCTTCCTGAATCTGGTGATATGGCTTTCAAGCTTTTGTACCTTCTATCCAATGCGAGAGGGGAGAAAAGAGAATAAGCAAGGTGGAAAAGGTCCTTGACTATTTTGGCTGCCTTCCCAAGGCAGTGGGTAGTGGAGATAGGGTTGATGGGGGGATGGCCAGTTTGTGTGTTAGGCTGGGCTACAGCCCCATCTTTCTGTAATTTCTCATGGTCATGGGCGGAGCTGTTGCCAAACCAAGTTATGATACCACCTGATCGGATGCTCTCTGTGGTATATCTGTAAACGTTGGTAAGAGTCCTTGGAGATATACCAAACTTCCTTACTTTAGTGTGGCATTGGTGGGCTTTCCTGGTCATATGATTCAATGCGATTGGTCCAGGAGAAATTGTCGGTGATATTTAAGCCTCGGAACTCGGAACTCGGAACTCGACCATTTCCACTTTGCACTAGTCAATGGTAACTAGGACTCATACACCACCTCATTTGCTGAAGTCAATAACTACCTCCTTCGTCTTCCTGTCATTGGGAGAGAGATTCTTGTCCTCACACCATGTTACTAAGCTGACTCTGTACTCTGAGAATGGTATGGTGTGGTATGCAGTGGTACTTTATTTGTTACATGTACCGAGATACAATGAAATCCATTTTTGTGGCGCCACCCCCAACTAGGAAAGATAACATCTATATTTCTATACAAATGTTTTACTCGAAATAAATTGGCTACATTTAGCCGCTTTTACCAAGAGATGGCAGACTTGTGCACTGCATAACTGCACTGAGGAAGCATACAGTTAAATGAACCTCCTCCTATGAACAATGGGAGCAACGTGGGGCTGTACGTGCAGAGAATATTCTCTGAATTATCCGGGTCTGGTGCTCCAATCGTGGAGGTTTGGTGCTTGAATTCAGAGGCACAGTTGTCATAGTCTATGCTTAAATTCAAGTGTCCATAAATATTCAGTCTGGAGAAGGGTCTCAACCTGAAACGTCGCCCATTCCTTCTATCCGTATATGTTGCCGGTCCCGCTGAGTGACTCCAGCATTTTGTGTCTATCTTCCATAAATATTCATGTCAGAGTACCACACAGAAGACAAACACCAACTCACCATGTCTGCACTGACATCCCCTCAACATCCCCCAGACTTCACCACTCAATTTGGGTCTTAGGGGCAATTTTTATAATGGCCAGTTAACCAACTAACCATGCAACTCCTACTAAACCATCACACGCTAGTGAAAAAAACCGGTAACCAAAGGGGAAATCCACACAGTCTCAGGGAGAACTTGCAAATGCCAGACAGACAGCACTGGGATTGAGGAATGAGTGGAGTCACTGGATACACTCACCACTCTGCTACCCAACTGCGCCCCGTGTTGTGTGGTTAATGAGTCAACTGGTTTTGTCGTTGAGAAAGAGACGGCTGATACAGTGACAAGTGGGATGGAAATATACACATGGCCATTAACCCTTTGTGAAGGATTGTTTACTGTGCTGTAAAATCTCCATCATTCTGATTAGGTGATGTGATTATTACTTCTATTTCAAACTAATCTGCAATCCTCTTGTTAGTTTTGTAACATTTGCAAACGGAGCCGTTATTTGACAGTCGCTGAGCTTGTATGTGAGGATGCTGATGCCGGCTGTGACTCGCCACCACTGCAATGATGGCTGTAGACGAGCTTCCTGCTCTCTGGTCCCAGCATTGACTTCAGCTGCTGATGATCGGCAGGGAGCCCCTGTTGTATTTGGTCAAAAGGAGGAGCCAGCCGGTATCTGAGGTTGTGGCTGGGGCAAGTGCTTTAGTTTAGTTCAGGGATACAGCGCGGAAACAGGCCCTTTGGCCCACTGAGTCCATCCCGAACACTAGCATTATGCTACACACTAGGGATATTTTATTTTACAATCTTTACCTCAGCCAAATAGCTTACAAACCTGTACGTATTTGAAATGTGGGAGGAAGCCGGAGCACCTGGAGAAAACCCACGCGGTCAATTTGCGATGAGGCATTTCGCCAGACAAGCTGGGCACTCTGCTCTGGGAACCACGCCACAAGATCCATGGAGTCATTTACCTGCAGTGCCTGCAGGACGTTCCGTGCTGACCACTGCCCGATGGACTTTGTGGTCAAAGGTGTTGGTCCGGAAGAACCTTTCCACGAATGACAGATGGTGCGGCAATGTCCAGCTGACTGGCACATTACGTGGCATCTGTGCCAGGCCCATCCTTCGCAATACCGGGGACAGGTAGAACCTCAGCAGGTAGTGACATTTGGTGCCCACGTGCCTTGGCTCTAGGCTCTGCCTAATGCAGCCACACACGAAGGTGGCCAACAGGGTGAGGGCGACGTTGGGCTCGCTTTTACCCCCATTGTCTGCTGACTTGTGCATTGTGGCCCGTCCCACCCGGTCTATCCACGGTCAGACCTCTCTGACTTTAATCTGGAGCTGAAAAGAGCCACCTATGCTGCACAATGAATGTGTATTATTTTAGAGTTCAGCAGTTAAACTTCTCATGTCGAAACAAAATTGGGATTGGTTTAAACAAACACGGCACTCCTTTCTGGACAGCTGTTCAAATAGAAGCTTTTGATCTGAGGAGAGTACATTCAGGGGCTGGAACTGAAGCTCTTGAAATCCAGTGAGAGAATGACAAAGCAAATTAACACTCAGTGTTTCCTGTGAACAGTCTGTTAGTCGTGTTCCACTCGGTGAACTAAAGGTTTTTTGGAAAGAGGATACTTTCAAGCAAAAGTGTCTCACAATGTACACAGCAAAGTCTTTGTGGGCAGGCGACAGAATGTGCAGGTTTACTTCACTGAGGAAAAAACAGAAACTCGAGTGCACCCTAAACTCTCAGGAACGATGGCATCGCATGCAGCCCCTCCCAGCCCTGCCTGCCTGCCTGCCGGACACAATCCACACGATTCCAGGCTGCAACAAAGCATTTGCACCTCATGTTTACTGCTCCGCTCTTATCAGACTTCCTTTTGGTAAAGTCTGGTTTATTAGGTCACTGGATATAATTGGGAAAATTACTTCAGACTGCTCATATTTGCTGTTAGCAATGCACAAAATGTTTATTGTGTAGATACCGCCCTCACTCTTGGCATTTTGGTCTTTTAATCTAAAATACTTGAAAATATGCTCACTTTTGTGACAGGATTGTACTGTAGAGCTTCAAGGGTGTGAAACAAAGGTTCATTTTAATTTAAGCTGTATAAAACACATTTTTAAGCAAACATAGGCACAAAATGCTGGAGTAACTCAGTGGGACAGGCAGCATCTCTGGAGGGAAGGAATGGGTGGCACCTATTCCTTCTCTCCAGAGATGCTGCCTGTCCTGCTGAGTTACTCCAGCACTTTGTGTCTGTCTTCGGTTTAAGCAAGCATCTGCAGTTCCTTCCTGCACATTTCACACCAACTCGACTTATGACTTTTACAGACGATTTTTACATTGCCATCTGAAAAAAACATGAGAGCTGCTTTGGGGCAGTCACTACTGAGACACCACCAGGTAGATGGATGGAGTAACTCAGCGGGATAGGTAGCATCCCTGGAGAGAAGGAATGAGTGACGTTTTGGGTCGAGATCTTTCTTCAGTCTGATGTCAGGGGAGTGAGCAGGACAGAGATATTTTGGAGACAGTAAGACTGATGGGAGAACTGGAAAGGGGGAGGGGATGGAAAGAGAGGGAAAGCAAGAGCAATTTGAAGTTAGAAAAGTCAATGTTTATACCGCTGGGGTGTAAGCTACCCAAGCAAAATATGTGGTGCTGTTCCTCCAATTTGCGCTGGGCCTCACTCTGACAGTGGAGGCCCAGGACAGAAAGGTCAGATTGGGAATGGGAGTGGTATTTTCTGGATCTCACTGTCCCCAATCACAAGAGGCAGACTATTGACATCTACTACAAACCTACTGACTCCCATAGCTATCTAGACTACACTTCTTCCCACCCTGCTTTCTGTAAAGACTCCATCCCCTACCAATTCCTCCATCTACCATCCTCCATCTGCGCCCAGGATGAGGTTTTCCATACTAGATCATGGGGTTCCCCTCTTCCATTATAGATAAGCCTCTCACTAGGGTCTCCTCGATATCCCGCAGCTCCAATCTTGCCCCCCCTCCCCCCATTCACAGATTCCCCATGTCCTCAACTTCCACCCCATCAGCCGTCGCAAACAGCATATAATCCTCCAACACTTTCACCACCTCCAACGGGATCCCACTACTGACCACATCTTCCCATCTCCACCCCTTTCTGTTTGCCGCAAAGAACGTTCCCTCCGCAACTCCCTGGTCAACTCGTCCCTTCCCACTCTGTCCCCATGCTGCCTGTCCCGCTGAGTTACTCCAGCATTTGTGTCTACCTTCGATTTAAACCAGCATCTGCAGTTCTTTCCTACACACTGACATATCACTGTTGGATGAACAGGTATGGATACCCATTTAAATTATCCCTCTGCTTGCAAACAAACTAATTGTAAGGCATGTTGGAATCAAGGGCAGTGGCTTGTTCTGGTGCGATCCCGTCTGATGTGCTGTTCTATATCCAAAACATTTCCAACATTTCACTCTCAAAAGGTAATCTCTTGCACCAATACAGCATTTAGGATGAGCTGAAGCCTGGTGCTGACTATAAATATCCTATTGCAAAACCCAGCGGAGGCATGTATGCAGCATTTATGGGAGTTTAAGTCAGTCAGTTTCACAAGTGACTGCTAGGTTGTTAAGAGAAGCAGTGAGTTCCAAGTGCTTTGTTTGAGTAGTATGTGCTGAAGCTTCGGCAAGGAGGCTGAGCAGTGGAAAGTAAGATAACATACGGTTTAGTTTTAGTTTAGTTTAGAGAAGCGCGGAAGCAGGTGAGCCCGCGCCAACACTATCCGACACACCTCGCGACAATTTACAATGATACCAAGCCAATTAGCTACAAACTTGTACGTCTTTGGAGCGTGGGAGGAAACCGGAGAAAACCCATGCAGGTAACAGGGAGGACGTACAAACTCCGTACAGACCAGCACCAGCAGTCAGGATCAAACTCAGGTCTCCAGTGCTGTAAGGCTACCACTGCGCTACCACTGCGCCACCGTGCCACACTTTCTAACTTTCTTCTTTAGCCTTATTGTAGTCAAGGTGGTGTTTTGGGCTCTTGGTATGTTCCTCCTGCAGGATGTGGGGGGCTAGGCAAATGGATGACTACACCCATGAGATTTGCATCCTGACTGGCCATGTTGAACGGCTGAGGCTGCAGTTGGATGAACTCAGGAGCATCGGTGATGCCGAGAGCACCCAAGATATGAGGTTAGCCGAGGTGGTCACAACAAAGGTGCAGGTGGCCGGTTGTTGGATGAGAGACCACCAAGAAAGACGGAGGGGATCGGCAGAAAGTTGAACAGCAGAGCAGAGCAGCAGAAGGCTGTGGAGGTCAAGTCAGTGGATATATTTAAGGCAGGGGTTATGGGGAGAAGGCAGGTGAATGGGGTTCGGAGGAAGAGCTATATCAGCCTTGATTGAATGGCAGAGTAGACTCGATGGGCCACTTATGATCTTGTGAAAGTACAGGATTCCATTGCGACTATTCCCCTCAATAACTGGCCTCTCATTTTGGATACTATTGGAGGGGAGAGCCTTTGAGAGGGGATCAGCAGCAGCCAGGTATGTGGTAGCATTACTGATTCTGAAGCGCAGCAGGGATGCGTAAATCAGGGAGAGCTTTAGTTAAAGGGAACTCGGCAGCTGGAGTGACAGACGAGAGAATCTATGGCCATAAACGTGATGCCAGGATGGTGCGTTCCTCCCCTGGTGCCAGCGTCATGGATGATTGTATGTTCATGTCATAGAAGCAGAAGTATGCCATTCGGCCCATCGAGTTTGCACCACCACTACCTTTCCCTCTCAACCCCATTTTCCTGCCGTCTCCCGATATCCTTTAACACCTTTAATAACCAATAATCTGTCAATCTCTGCTTTAGAAATACCCAGTGTCGGACTCCACAACGGTCTGCGGTAATGAATTCTACAGGTTCACCACCCTCTGACTAAAGAAATTCCTCCTCATCTCCTTTTTAAAGGAACGTCCTTTTATTCTGACGCTGTGCCCTCTGGTCGTAGACTCTCCCACCAGTGGAAACATCCTCTCCACATCCACTCTATGCAGGCCTTTCACTAGTTGGTAAGTTTCAATAAGGTCCCCCCTCATCTTTCTAAACCCCAGTGAGTACAGGCCCAGTGATGTCAAATGCTCATCATACATTAACCCAATGATCCCTGAGATCATTCTCGTAAACCTCCTCTGGATCCTCACCAACACCAGCACAGATATGGGGCCCACAACTGCTCACAATACTCCGAGTGTGGTCTGACCAGTGACTTATAAAGCCTCAGTATTACATCCCTGTTTTTATATTCTAGTCCTCTCAAAATAAATACTAAAATTGCAATTGTCTTTCTTACTACTGATTCAACTTGCAAATTAACCTTTTTAGGAATCCTGCACCAGCACATCCAAGTTTCTTTGCACCTCTGAGTTCTGAATCCTCTCTCCATTTAGTAAATAGTCTACGCCTTTAATCCTACTGCCAAAGTGCATGACTGCACACTTTGCTGTGGTATATTCCATATGCCATTTCATTGAGTTCATGATTTAAATCAGAGCATCTATTGATAACAAGGAGCCAACCACTCTACTGAAAGTACGCTAGCGCACATGAGTGGCACAATGTAAGTTGTCTGTTGTTCTACAGCAAAAGGAACTAATCCACTCAGTAGAGGTCAGAGGGAAAAAAAGGGGATGGGCAGAAAGTACAGGATGCCACTCCAACCATTCCCCTCATGAATGCTGGAGTGCAGATGCTGGGATCTGAAACAAAAACCAAGCTGTGGGAGGAGCGTAGTGTGCCAGACAGCAGCTGTGGAGGCAAAGGGATAGTTAGCAGACATAGAATTCTCAGCAACTTTTCATGAAAAGTGCAGCATGGAAACAGATCCTTCGACTCATCGATCACCCGTTCACACTAATTCAATGTCATCTTACTTTCTCATCTGCTCCCTACACACAAGGACAATTTACAGCAGCCAATTAACCTACAAACCCGCACGTCTTTGGCATGTGGGAGGAAGCTGGAGTATCTTCCAGACCATGGTGCCCAAGGATGGGATTGAACCCGGTTATCTGGCGTTGCGTGGTGGCAGCTCGAACAACTGCATCATTGGGCCACCATTTTTACAATAAGAGCAAGATACTGTAAGTAATTCAGAAAAAGGATTATTTGGAGGATTGCCTCATATAAATTGTGGCTTGACAATATTCTCTCTTATAACACTAGATTTGATCGATTAACAATTGCCCAATCACCTCCAATCTGCGGGGACTAGCACAGTGACTGTATTCAGCTTATAAAGTTTCCAAGTTCAGCTATTTGACATTTTCATTCTACTAACCGGAATTCCTGAAAAAAAACCTCAGCCAATCTACTGGGATTGGACACTGTCCAAGTGCCTTTGGAGACCAGGTCATAGTCGCCTGAAGTTGCTCTTGTTTTCTGTCCAGAAAACAGAGATAATCAAGATCACATTTCTGCTTCTTTTGCTTCTCCTCTGTTTGTTTTATTTCGTTGGCTGCCTCTTTATTTCCCCTTTTGTCTAGTACACCATGTCATGGCAATTATATCATCTCCTGTTCACCGCAGTACTTTAAAAGGTCATTCCGTTTTGCTTCCTGTGCGTGGTCGTTGTAGATTTTATTTCCATTCCTACCCCCAATCTCCTTCTTCGGTTCCGTTTCTCTTGCTGTTCATCTGTAAAATCATCTCTTTCTGAAGAAAATGTTAGTACCAGAAATGTTGACTTGTATTCCCTCGACACATAGTGCTGACCTGTTGAATGAATGCAGCCTGTGTGGTTATTTTGCTTTAGAAAGTAGTTTGAGTTCACTGGCTTGGACTATCTGTAAATTGTTCTTTAAAATATCAACTTTGACTGGCATGATTAGGAAATCTTTACTCAGCTGTGTGGCTTTGTGGGAATTCGGTAAACTCCCACTCAGCAGTATCAGGCAGGAAGATCTTTCATTCTCACCATTCTGTCTCAAGCATTTTTCCCAAGGGCTCTTCTGTCTCCATTCCATAACTATTCTTACTATGGAGTAGGAGGGGGAAGAAATGAGGGAGCGTTCTGCATAAGGGGGCATCAAGGAGCAGACCAGAGGTCACAATCAAAGCTGCTTCTCGAGGAGGTAGTGACTCAGTTAGCAGCATAAAATATGCTCTGCATCTCATTACAAATCGTTAGCAAAATACCACCTTGAGGATGAAAACAACTTTCTTATGATTTCATATTCCCCAACAGGGTTGCAGTTGACAACCTGAAAGAGCTATGATGAAGATTTTTGCAAATATTTAGGGTCATTCAAGTCCCCTCTCAGGTGATCCCAGTTCATTTGAGAGACAATTACGTATTTTTAATTGTGGCGGTATGGGAATCATTTAAAATATCAATTCAAATTAACATGCGAGGAGCAAATCCCGAATGGCTCTTTCATTTCTTCTTCCTCCTCTGCAACATGAGAATGAGATTAGAATATTGCAACACTGAAATATCTGCCCAGATTTGAAGCTTTGTGTGAGTTTGAGCTGAAACATTTAAAAATAAACTCATTGGTTATATGTTTGTACCGATGTGGTGCAGTCCCAATCAGAAGGTGAATAATGGTCTTGACCCGAAACTTCACCCATTCCTTCTCTCCAGAGATGCTGCCTGTCTTGCTGAGTTACTCCAGCTTTTTGTGTCTATCTTCAGAAGGTGAACCTTGGAACCTTGTACTTTGTACTTTCCCAGGCGTAAATTTTGTCCCTCATAGTGTTGTTGGTTTTAAAAAAGGACGATGAGTTTATGGCACAGAAATAGAAAATGCTGGCGATAGAAGTAGATTGATCAATGTTTGCACGAGAAAGGTCAGGTTGACGATTTCGGTGGGTGCTTTCATCACAAAGATCCAGCCATACTGCCAAAGCATTTGTAGATCTTTTGGGATTAACGCTGTGGAATTTATTCCTGGCTCCTGGAGTTATTTTAAAACTTGCTCCAGGCTATAAAGCTGATATCCTAAAATAACATTTTAGATAATCTGACTTTGCAATCTACACCAAGATGGCTAGAGTCTGTGGAGAGCAGTCTGAAGCTAAATTCCAAATTCTACCATCCAGCCACTGCACAGGGAACACCACAGTCCCATTGCCAGCGATTCCTCCTTCTTCTTCTTAGGGAGTCCCTATCCCTCAAACCACCCCTGGCTCACATGACATTAAGGGTCCCAGCTCCTTCTGCTCCTTATTTTTTCTATTTTCTTCATCATTGAAAAGGAAGCACGTTCTCAAGAGTATGAAGCCGTAGATGGACACAAAAAGCTGGAGTAACTCAGCAGGTCATGCGGCATCGCCACAGAAAAGAAATAGGTGACGTTTCGGGTCGAGACCCTAAAGTAAGATCTCAACCTGAAACGTCGCCTACTCCTTTTCTCCAGAGATGCTGCCTGATCCGTTGAGTTACTCCAGCTTTTAGTGTCTATCTTCGGTGTAAACTAGCATCTGCAGTTCCTTCCTACACAAGCATGAAGCCATGGTTATTAGAGAGCTTCCTAAAAAGCAGGTGCAAAATATTCCAGATTATGTTTAGGGCCAGCTTTCGACCATCTCTCCTTCGGCGCCACCAATGTATAAAGGGGTGTAGCTTCCTGAAGTCAACCACATTCTCTGTTGTCTCGCTGACATTGAGGGAGAGGTTGTTGTCTTGGCACCAGCTTACAAGGTTCTCTGTTCTGTACTCCATCTCGCCATTATTTGACATCCGGCCCACTACGGTGGTGTCGTCTGCGAACTTGTAAATCACTGTCATAGTGCTGCAAACAAGATTCCTCTCAGGTCCAAACACTTCTAGTGGGGTAGGTGATCTGGCATTGGTCCCATCACACAGTTTTGTTTTAGTGCAACAAGAAGTGGAAAATCTGTTTTTTCTAGGAAAATGTGTCTCACTGGTGTCGGCTGAGTGCTAAATATTGTAACGTAAACTGGGGAGCTCTCTCCTGCTCGTTGTTGAGTCAAAGGGCAGCAAGGTAGAGCCAAAAAGACAAGGGTAAACAAGAAGAAACAATCAGAAATTCCACAGCTTTGAGATTTTGGGAATGTGTTGAAGTGAGAATCTATGCAAGGAGAAATGGTAGAAATTAATTTTTAGTTTATTACTCTGCAAAACTCACACCCTGAAAGGTTTGATGACTTCTCTTCAATACTCTAGAAGGGAATGAGAAAAGATGCAACAGTACACACCCACACGCACAGCTGGTTTAGGCAATGATACACAACATGGATCATCATTAATGAACAGCGGAACTTGCTGAGAATCCTTGCAGGCATTTAAGAAATAAATTACCGGGGACATGTTTACTTTTAATTTTCTTACAAATGTAAAAGTTTACTCATTCCCAGGGTTCAGCAAATTTGGCGCAAACCGGGAGTTATGCAGACTGAACTGATTCCTTATCTGAACATGAGAGCAGGAGGAACAGGAGCAGTTGCTGTGATGGTTGCTCAAGCCTGCTGCTAGAAACAGACTTGGTGGTTTAAATGGGTTGAGGTCACCGTCTGATGAAATTTGGGACCACATCAAAGGGACATCTCTTCAGCAGCCATCGATCTGCTGCTCCAATCTGCTGCTCCTGAGCTGGTTCCACTTGCATAGTCCTCTTCACTGTGCCAGGAATAAGATGTTCCCTCTCCTCATCACAATTTGATCACATGGGAATTCCTGTTGTGGCTGGGACATGTCCAACATTCCTCGTGCAAAGAAGGAATTGGAGGCCGCTGAAGGTTCTCTCTCTGAGTTAAAAAGGCTAAATTAAAGATAGATTCAATAGAGTGGCTAAGCTGTTTAACTAAAGCACCCTTTCCAAGGATATTAATTGTCAATACCTGGTAACCAACAGGTTGGATGTGGTGTGGGACTTTTGACTCTCAGTAAATTGTCACATATCAATTTGCCCTGAAAACAAATTAACCTTATAAATATATTTAAAGACTAGAGGAAATACAAACTGCAGCATCTTCTCCTAAAATATAGAGCAAGATTTCAACAGAATGAGATTATAATAAAACCAATCTCAGATATACACAACAGATTAGTGGTCTGAAGAAGGGTCTCGACCCGAAATGTCACTTATTCCTTCTCTCCAAAGATACTGCCTGACCCGCTGAGTTACTCCACTCTGGAAGACAAGTAGCACATTCATATTGGAGACAGTCACACTGGTGGAAGATTGTGCTGTCCACTCTAACGTTGTGCTAGTTAGCAGAGCTGGCTGATTGGAGACAATCTGCAATTAAGGAGCTCAGTCCTCATCACTCAGGTGAAACGGAAAACGCACAAGGTGATTCATATTACATCATAAATGAGCTCGTAACGAGGCCTATCTAATTTATGGTTGTTACTCAAGTCCACAGATTATATTACTATCTTGAGTATTCGCCAGCTTGTAGTTATTTTTATGTAATATATTATGCATTTTATATTAATCGTTTTACGGTGATAGGATAGGATTACATGTTGCGAATTGTGCTGGCTCTGCTTGGTCACAAGTACACGGTCAGTTCTTTCAAAGTTATTCTAGCTCAAAATCTTGCAACACATACAAGTAACTGCTAGCGATAATATTGGAAGACGAGGGCAACAAGGTTTATGTAAAAATAATTGGTGGGAAATTATATGATTAGAATGCATCACGTTGCGATCATTCAGTAGCAACCAGCGGTGGCCCAATTAGGAGAACACCATCTCTGAGCCAGAAGGCTCTGGTTTCAAATCTTACTCCAATGCACAACTATCTCAGCTGACACTCCAGTGCATTCCAAAGCTCCATCTTTAAGATGTTTCAGATTGGAGCAAAACATCCCAAAGCCTTGAAGCTTTGAAGATAGGGCTTGATTTATCCAGAGTGCTATGACCAAAGTTTATCCCTCATCCAACACATGCAACTAACTGGCCTTTATCACCGTGCTGTTTATGAAAGCTGACAAGAGATGGACTGTTCAATTTCCTGCATACAACGGTGATCTCACATCAGAAGTACTTCATCAGCTGAAAGATGCTTTAGAAGTCCTGAACTTGTGGAAAGAGCTATACAAATAGAGGTCTATCTCTTCTCCATCTGAGGTTAGGTATTGTGCTAAACTCTCTTTACATTGTTTTTGATTTATTTTAAATGAGTGCGGTTCCACTCACACATCAAGGTCATATTCAGACTGTTATAAAGAATTGAGTTCACACACAAACCAGAACAGCTAAAATCACCGGCTGGGTTTCTCCAGCTTTTTGTCTACCTTCGATTTTTCCAGCATCTGCAGTTCTTTCGTTAAAAAAAATCAAAGTTATAATATCTCACTGGCAAACAGAGGTTTCCTCGAAGCAGAATTAAGCCGTATGAATATGATGTGGCAAAACATAAAGAAGCTAATTCAGATATTGAAGCTAATTTCTATTTCAGTGAAACATTTTCTATTTAAGCAGCAGCCTAGCTTAACCATCTTCAGAGTTAAATGGTTGTACAGGTCCACCACCAATCTTCCAGCAGCTGGTGGTCCGGCACCTCCTTTAATCCAGACTAAATTGCAAGTGCGCAATTGAAACCGCCCCCAGAAGTCCACACGGAAATGTAGCACTTCGGCCGGGTGAGGAGGCCGATCTCAACCTCTTTGCGACTTCTGCTGCCGATCGGTTGGTCGAATTTGCCCCCTGCAGCTGGGACTCTGGAACTCCAGCCCGGCTGGAGGCAGCAGACCCATTCCGATAGCCGACTTCCGATGCTGACTTCCGAGGCGGACTTCCATCTGTTATTCTGGCAAAACGGATAATCAAATAACGCTCTGGTACCAAGGGTGCTGGAAAAATCAGTGGTAGACCTTTACATATATTTTACAATTCATTCTTTCTAATCTCATAAATTTGCTTAAATTTGGGTTTGGCTTAAAATTTCCTTCATCAAAATTGCTTCTCATGTTTGCTAGTTACACGATTCCTGCAGCAATTAACTAACTCCAGCCCCGTGGCTGGTAATGTTTTATAAGGTCATAAGGGATAGGAGTAGAATTAGGCCATTCAGCCTATCGTCTACTCTGCCATTCAATCATGGCTGATCGATCTCTCCCTCCTAACCCCATTCTCCTGCCTTCTCCCCCTAGCCTCTGATACCTGCATTAATCAAGACTCTATCTATCTCTGCCTTAAATATATACACTTGGCCTCCACAGTATAGAAACATAGAAACATAGAATTAGGTGCAGGAGTAGGCCATTCGGCCCTTCGAGCCTGCACCGCCATTCAATATGATCATGGCTGATCATCCAACTCAGTATCCCGTACCTGCCTTCTCTCCATACCCTCTGATCCCCTTACCACCTGTGGCAAAGAATTCCACAGATTCACCACCCCAGATTTCCAGATCTTTGGAGTTAGTTGGCACCGAGTTGGTCGTGTGCCCACACATCACTATAAACGTTCAAAATCAGAACTAAAATATTGATAAATGGCTGATGCAGGATGATGAGCTTTGACAGTTCTCTCACATCTTTCATAGATCATCCTAATTGGGCAGAAAAATGCAACTATTACACCTCAGGTAAAAATGGTAATGTGACGTCTGACGTCGCCTTAGTAATGTCAGAATGGAATCTGAACAAAATACCTAGTTATAGGTCTCCACATGTCCCAGTGCCATGACATGCTCTCACTCATTTCCGTTCTGCGTACATTTTAAAGGAGAAACAGTTATGTAAGCATGTTAGTCATTGTTTGCATTTCCAAACACCAGTGGCCAATATGACAACTGATTGATCAGGCTACGATGTGAACACTATTCGTCAGCGTCTGGTTGATAGATTTTGAGACAGACCTACAGTAAAAGATACCGCATCATTTCCAGGAGATGTAAAACTATTCACTCCTGAAGAGGCTTGTGTGCCTTATGTTCTCCATGTCAATTATGTTCTGGGCCCAAATGGCATAGCCTCACAACAGCACCGTGTATTGATATGAAAACAAGCCACTTTAAACTTTAGAGATACAGCGCAGAAACAGGCCCTTTGGCCCACCGAGTCCACGCGGAACAGTAATCACCCTGTACACTAGCACGATCCTACACACAAGGGACAATTTACAAATTTACCAAAGCCAATTAACCTACAAACCTGCACATCTTTACAGTGTGGGAGGAAACTGGAGCATCTGGAGAAAACCCACATCGTCACAAGGTCAATGTACAAACTCTCTACAGACCGTACCCGTTGTCAGGATTGAACCAATGTCTCTGGTGCTGTAAGACAGCAACTCAACTGCTGCCCAATTGTGCTGCCCACTTTGTTGCGTGACAATGGCAGCAAACGTCACTTCCGGTCACGTGATCAAATTGTATTAAATGTGTTTTCGACTTATGACATTTTCGATTCTTCTTGTCATGTTCATCTTGTTACAAATGTTGACCTCGCTGTCATCGTCCGTCCTGAAAAGGACGCAAGCTTCCGGCGACAATCAGCGGAAGCCATCACTTGTCTCAATAGATGATGGTGGTGGCAGTATTAGTTCAGGATACTTCCAGTTTCAAGCCCCGCGACGTGAACGCTTCTGCTATGGGGCTATTTTATATTTACGATGAGTTTATCGGAATGTAACCCCATCGTCGGTCAAGGAGCAGCTGTAACTACATTTCAGCTGCTGTTGCCACTGGAAGCACAGATAACTCCTGGCCTATCCTAATCCTCCTCTTCACAACCCACTTCCTCTTGAGTCCGTAATCTCTTTCAATTTACAAGCTGCACATGGTGTAAATATGCACCACTTATTCCCCCTCCCTTCAGCATAATGCAATCCTTGTGCATTTTTACTTTCAACTGTGTAAGAACTGCCAAATGATTGATGCCACGAGAGAACAGTTTCTCATTGCGCCAGTTACAGGCCTGTCTCCATTGCTGGTGTTCTATATAATTTCTAAGTTAGATCATTTTGCAGAACACCTTTGCTCAGAATGCAGAAGTGATGCAGAGCCCAGGAAGACACAAAATGTCAGAGTAACTCAGCGAGCGAGGCAGCATCTCTGGAGAGAAGGAATGGGCGACGTTTCGGGTTGAGACCTTTTTTCAGATGGATTCAGAAGGGTCCTGAAGAAGGGTCTCGACCCGAAACTTCACCCATTCCTTCTCCCAAGAGATGCAACCTCACCCGCTGAGTTACTCCAGCATTTTGTGTCTACCTTCGATTTAAACCAGCACCTGCAGTTCTTTCTTACACACTTGATGCAGAGCTCAGCTTGCTCAACACTAACTCACCATCCCACGCTCAATCTGACCTCCTGCACATTTACAATGAAGCCCAAAGCAAACCTGAGTAAGAACACCTTATCGTCCAACTGGACACTCTGCAGCCTACAGGTCTCAATACTGAATTCTCCAACTTGCTTAGTGAATTAGTTTCCGGTGGCAACCCTAATTGTCTTCTTTTCCACTTGTTTTCATTGCCATCATTATAGCTCACTTTTTCTTTTATCTATTTGTATAGTCTCACGGGCCGGTGTCCCGACGGTCCAGCGGCTCCGGGGATCCGGGTTCGATCCTGGCTGTGGATGAGGCACGGGACTGTGTGCGGCAGCTGCCGAGAATGTCCCTCTGCCGGTCCAGTCTCTCCCCCTGTATCCCACTCTCATTTTCCCCCTCTCTCTCCTGCTACCTGGCACCCCCGTTCCTCAGATTAAATATATTTTTACACATAAATTATGAATAAAGATAAGAAGTTATACACAGTTTATGCAGACAGCGCTTTGTTCACTTTTTCTTTATCGCGAATGACCTTTGCCAAATCCCATGATTCCTTGCATTTTTCCGAATACCAAACTCACTTATTCTGTTTCTCCTTCCTCGGATGCTGCCTGATCCGCTGAGTGTTTTGAGTATTTTCTGTTCGCTGTTGCAGTATTTCTGGAACAGGATGAGGAAAATCTTTTTCACCCAGAGAGTTGTGAATCTGTTCAAATCTCTGCCACAGAAGGCAGCGGAGGCCAATTCACTGGATATATTCAAGAGAGAGTTAGATATAGCTCTTAGGGCTAACAGAATCAAGGGGTATGGGGAAAAAGCAGGAACAGGGCACTGATTCTGGATGATCAGCCATGATCATATTGAATGGCGGTGCTAGCTCGAAGGGCCGAATGGCCTACACCTGCATCTACTTTCTATGTTTCTATGCATGTGCTGGGGCAATCGGAGCCAGTGGACTGCAGGAGGGCAAGAAATAGATATCACAAACTTGTTGCTTGTGAGAAGAAATTTGAACAGCAGAAGTACATCATGGAAGTGGAATCCATTTTGATTTTGGTAAATGCCAGAACTGGCAAGCTGAGCCCACTAAGTGAATTGCCATCATTGGCACAAAACAGCACAAAGAACGCTGAATCCAAGGCCAAGCGCTTACTTTCTTTATTGCTCTACACAAGAGAGAATTAATATAGTCATCCTCTTAAGGGCCTGTCCCACAGGCTATTTTTTAGGCAACTACAGGCAACTAGGCTGTCGCCACATGGTCATCGGGGTGTCGCCTGTATAGTCGTGAGTAGTCTCCTCAATCGCCCAAAGAGTCGTAACGTCTTTCTGGTTGCCGCTGGATTTTCAACATGTTCAAAGATTTTCGGCGACAGTGAGTTGACGCCAATGAGCGTAGCTTGACTTCTCCTGACATAGGTGCTGTCGTAGGTTGTTGCCGGGTGACGTAGGTTGTCGCCGGTGCTGACTTTGGTGAATTCCATTGATGTCTACCTACGTCAACCGGCGACAGGTACCGGCGACTGAATTGTCTTCAGTTGTCTTCAGTTGTTGCCAATAGGGTCGTAGCTTGTCGCTGGTGGACGTAGGTTGACCGGTTGTCATAGGTTGTTGCCTATGTGGTCAAAGGTTGTCGTAGGTGTGGTCGTTGGTGGACGTCCTAATGAGTCGCCGGTTGTCAGTAGCTTGCCGTAGCTTGATGTCGACTAGGAGGTAGGTTGTTGTAGCTTGCGTAGACATTGTCGTAGTGGGTCCAGTCGCGGTTTTTCGGCAACCTGCTGCGACTATGACAGTCACCGGCTAGCGCCTAAAAAATCGCGAAGTGGGACAGGCCATTAAGAAAAAGCATCAGTGATGTGACCTCCTCAATGCCACTGTGAATGCCAAACCAAGATCTTATGTATACTTCCAGCCCAGAGCTGACGCACACCAACCCATACTAGTGGGAGACTTAATAGAGACCGGAAATGCCATTCCTTTTCCTGATCTGGAGCACTAGTTGTGGTTGGAACAGACATTGAGAAGATCCTTTCTGAATCACAGATAATTCAAATATTGTTGCCTCTGGGTTGTAGGCAGGAGCGAAGCTTCCAAATCACAATCGGTAGTAATGAAAGCAAACGCAATGATAGTATTATTTCAAGATTGCTTGTACACAAAAACAGGGATTGGATTGGATTCAGTTGCTGGTGAGACCGCATTTGGAATATTGTGCACAATTTTGGGCACCATATGTCAGGAAGGATGTGCTGGCTCTGGAGAGAGTCTAGAGGAGGTTTACAAGAATGTTCCCAGGATCGAGTAGGTTAACCCATGATGCGTTTGTCGGCACTGGGCTGGAGTTGAGAAGAATGAGGGGGGGACCTCATTGAAACATACAGAATAGTGAAAGGCCTGCATAGACTGGATGTGGGGAGGATGTTTCCACTGGTGGGAGAGTCTAAGACTAGAGGTCATAGCCTCAGAATTAAAATACATTCTTTTAGGAAGTTAGATGAGGAGAAATTTCTTTAGTCAGAGGGTGTTGAATCTGTGGAATTCTTTGCCACAGAAGGCTGTGGAGGCCAGGTTAGTGGATATTTTTAAGGCAGAAATAGATAGATATTTGATTAGTACAGGTGTCAGTGGTTATGGGGGGAAGGCAGGAGAAGGTGGTTACTAGCGATAGACAAGTCATGATTGAATGGCGTAGTAGACTTGATGGGCCGAATGGCATAATTCTACTCCTATTGCTCATGACAATGAGATGGAACATGGCCACTTTAAGATGGAACGTGGCCACCTCATACTCTCTTCATTCTCTTTCTTTTAGTGGCTCCACCCAGCACCTCAAGAGGTGTGTCCACAACTGCACTCATGCCTGAGAGCATCAGGCTTGCGTAGAAGGCTTCAAGTCGTGACAAACCTCTTCAGCATCTGGCACAAAACTCGCTGCACCAGCACATTACAGCATCATGAAAATAGCCAGAGGGAATCAGTCAGCATCTAACATGTTGATGATGTCTTTGAATAATGCTGTTTGTGTCCTCCCTGTTGCCGTGTGTGTGTGTGTCCATGAGAGTAAAGAAGATAATTTCTTGGAGTGCTATGCTCCAAAACTGCAGTCTGTGTCAAATTGAAACTGTACACATTAATGTTCACCTTGATACCCTCTACTTAAGGAGTGCGTGTTGAGAATCAATTTGTGCTAATTTGTCATCTGCATTAAAATGCATACTGCATCTTAATTTTTCAGCCATGGTTTGTAGGGGAATTTTGGTTCACGCTAAAATAAAATTGTAGGAAGGAACTGCAGATGTTGGTTTACCCCAAAGAGAGACATAAAATGCTGAAGTAACGCAGCGGGACTGGCAGCATCTCTGGATAGAAGGAATGGGTGACTTTTCGGGTCGAGACCTTTCTTCAGACTGAGAGTCAGGGTCGAGGGAGACACAGAGATATGGAAGTGTAAGGTGTGAAAATGAGACATCAAAGGGGATGTAGTTCAGGAAAAATGTAGAATAAATCAGTTAGCTAGGGGAAGGTGACGATGAAGTATACAGAGATAACATTTAACCAGGTGGACAGTCAGACTGGTTGGAGAACTAGAATGAGGAAGGGATGGAGAGGGAAAGCAAGCGTTACATGAAGAGAAGTCAATATTTATACCGCTGGGTTGTAAGCTGCGCAAACAAATATGAGGTGCTGTTCCCCCAATTTGCATTGGGGCTCATTCCGACAGTGGAGGAGGCCCTGGACAGAAAGGTCAGTGTAGGAATGGGAGGGGGAGTTAAAGTGTTTAGCATTCGGGAGATCATGTAGGTTTAGGTGGACTGAGCGGAGGTGTTCAGTGAAATGATCGCCGAGCCTGCGCTTGGTCTGGCCAATATATAGGATTCCACACCTGGAACAGTGGATATAGTAGATGAGGTTGGAACGTTTTGAGTGCAGACTTATAAAATACGATGACGTCTGTTCTCTTCACAACGTTGCAGCTTCTTCTGTTCCACACAAGGCCAACATTTCAAAACTGGGGACTATAGGTCATAAGGTCATAAGTCATAGGAGTAGAATTAGGCCATTCGCCCCATCAAGTCTACTCCGCCATTCATTCATGGCTGATGTATCTCTCCCTCCTAACCCTATTCTCCTGCCTTCTCCCCGTAACCTCTGACACCTGTCACCTACAAAGACATGTATTGTCTTTCCATCGACTAAAATATTTTAAAAGATTTAAATAAAATGGGGAAATTAACTTTGCTTGGCTTGCCATTGTGAGAACAACATTAGTATATTTGCAGAGTTGCACATCAGGTATGGTCACACTGTGACCCTGGCAACTCCATGTATTCACTCCCATCTTACAGCTAATCCCCATAATTGCAAGTGATAGCAGAACAGGCTGCTATATCCGAATGCAAAAGCAAGATGGTCTAGCGATGGTGTTCTTTACATGACAAATAAGTCACGTACTTGGGTTACAGAGCTAGTGATCAGATGTTTGTGTACAGGATTTGAGCATGATGGAGAACTGTGTCAGGTTTTAAATGGCACAGTTAGAGGTAGAGTGGCAATGAAATCAGTTATCATGATCCACCAAAAATCTGGATTGGTAAAGGAAACCAATTCGCAAAGCAAGTCGGCATTCTGTTAACTTCTACTAATTAATCTGTGTTTCTTTCAAAGCTGACAAACTACACCGCTGCCAAATCAGCAGCAATTGTACTACCGTACACTGTAAACAGCTCGATTGTAACCAAGTATTGTCTTTCCGCTGACTAGATAGAACGTAACAAAGGCTTTTCTCTATACCTCGGTACACGTGAAAATAAACTAAACTGTCACCGTTGGCATGAATTATAATGAACAAGAAACTCTGAATTGACTGCATTTGTCATAAACCAGCATCTGCAGGTCCTCCCCACACACTGGATTTACTAGCAATTGCTTTGACTCCTTCTCCACTTCCAGTTTGGCCTGAGATTCAGCAGCTCATGGACAGGTCATAAGATGGCATGAAATGCCCAGAGTAGATGAGGAGTCTGAAGTCAAACTTCAATTCTATCATGTTGGTCAGACAGGGTACATCCACAACTGCTTTAACTTTATAGGTCTGAAGAAGACCCGAAACGTCACCCATTCCTTCTCTCCAGAGATGCTGCCTGTCCCGCTGAGGTACTGCAGCATTTTGTGGCCATCTTCGGTTTAAACCAGCATCTGCTGGTCCTTCCTACAGATAACTTTATCAGCGACTGGGTGGGGTCCTTCAGTATCCATCTTATAGCCAAGAGGGACAGCCTCTGAGAAAACAAAGACACGTTGTAGGAATCACCTAGATGAAACATAGCCAGATAACCTTACTTCTGTTTGATAATTTGTTTATTCAGCCCATTGTTATGTATTTCCACACTGATAACATCACTGCCCCAGGTGGCTCTTTGCTTTCTCAAGTGCTGCACAACCTCCGCCCAGCTTGTTAAAGGGGCTGTCCCACTTGGGCGACCTAATTGGCGAGTTTAGAGGAATTTGAAAAAATGACATGTTGAAGACCTCCTTCGACTATGTAGCAGACCTCCTTCGACCTCCTTCAACTATGTTGAAGACCAGCTTCGACTAGCTACGACTAGCTACGACTAACTTCGAGAAAATTGGACACCGAATAGTGGAGAGTGAAGGCGACCTCCTTCACCTTCCTTCGACTATGATGAAGACTATCTAGTTGACTACCTTCGACTATCCTCGATTACCTACGACTAACATGCCGACCTACTACGACCTACTACGACCAAACCTACGAGTAAAAAAAGTATAGATTTTTCCATGACGACCTTTTTTTACTCGCGGGCATTTTTTTTAACATATTGGAAATATTGCCGCAACCTAGCTGAGGTCTCAAGCACGCGGGGACCACTCTTGAGCATGAAGGAGAGTTACGAAGACCTCCTTTAACCTTGTGTCGACCATGCTGCGAATATGAGCTCGCGGATTAGGTCGCCCAAGTGGGACAGGCCCTTAAATCTCTAACTCTCTAATCAATAAACCTGCCTGAAATTCAGTTCCTTCTCAAGGTCTGCGATAGTTTCATCTGGATACTGATCCTGCCTGTTAAAGTTACATTGTTCAACCATTGGACCAGGGGCAGAAAGGGTTACCATGTTGTTCAACTCCAATAACCATTCTTCAAATGTTTTGTTTCCTGGTTTGGCTGGCTCCAATAAGGTTTTTTTCAATGTAAGTCTCAGCTTCTACAATAGGGATTGAAATGGATGACTTTCTTTCTGCAAGTTTATTTGCAGTGAAATACGTTCTATCCTTCCACATATGGAATCCACGATTCAATCGAGTCACGAAAAGAATCAAAAGTATTAATTGTGGTCATCCACGCTTAACTATGATATAATGGTTGATGCAAGCTCAGAAACTTAAATGAATTCTTTCATTAAACCATGCTGCTTCATGGCTCAAGGGAGAGACCATGAAAATCTCTTGAAGGCCACTTATTTCCTACTCCTGAAACTATCCTGGCTAGTACTCATTCATCATCATTGATTATTATCATAAGCTTATCATTCAAAAAGAGTTCAAACAATGAACAACAGCAACACAATTCAGCAATTTAAACCATGTGGAGCTCCCTTTAAGAAGCTATTTTTATTTGTGCACTGATCTGAAAGAGAACATTGATAATAAAATCATAACCCCAGTTTATTCCAGGGATTTAAAGACTGCTTTAGTGCAAACTCCATTTTTGTAACCTTTTTACTTTCTGTTAAAATATATGCTATTTTATTCCCCTATTTGTTTATACATTCAGAGGAAATAATTCAATTTTACCTGCTATAAAAAGGCAGGAGCGATGTTAAAATTGAGGAAGGACTCCCACTAACCTGACAGCCTAGAAACAATGTGTAGGAATGAGCTGCAGATGCATTCTACATTTCCTAATCATCGGCTTCTTTGAACTGTCACTTTCACGCCTTACCCCTCCATATCTCTAGACACCCTCTCCCGTGATTCTGTCTGAAGAAGGGTCAGGATCCAAAACATCACCCATTCCTTCTTTCCAGAGATGCTGCCTGTCCTGCTCAGTTACACCTACATTTTATATCTATCTTCAGCCTAGAAACAATAATGTAAGTAGCTTTGCTACTTAAGTAAGTAACTTATAGCTCCTATAGTCATACATCTCTACACCTACATACGGTCCTTCAGCAGCATCACACAGGACACTGCACCAGCTATCATATGTACACAAATGATACACGGCCTTACCTCACGCTTGCTTCCCTTGATCACCACTGTCTATATATTGTCAGTCTGCTTATCCCATATCCGTAACTCAATGTGCAGAGGATTCCTCCCGGCAAGTACTGAAAAGGGCAAAGGCACCATTCTCAGTTCCCACCGTAAACTGCATTCCATAGCCGTCATTAGCAACCCTATTCCAGGCAAATGTCAGAAACCCTATTTGGCCCCAAGATGAGCTTTGGATCCCGTGTACGTATTGTTACCGATCTGTGACTCCATTTTGCTTTTTAAACCCTCATCCATGCCTTTATCGAAGAAGTGAAGGACAATGCCACTATGAGTAGCTCCAAGAACTTACGCCATTAAGCAGGGCTCTCAATGGTGCACCAGAGGCAGTTAGGATTTCTGGTGATTGCGTGTATATGGGATTAATGTAGAGAACCACACCATGCAGCATGGACATGGTTGGTTGAAGAGTCTGTTTCTGTGCTGTATGACTCGATGAAAGGTAACCCTTCCTTAGTGATCAACAAACTAGTTCCTCAAGTAGAACCTTCAGAGATCAGCGACTGTTATCAGGAAGTCAGACATCACATGGAACGTGACGGATTGCTTTATTTCCTGTGTGGAACCCATAGCATATTTGATGAGGTGAGAAGTCTTGTGAAAGACAGCATCTGACACCTCTTTAATACAACTCCTTACAATTCATTGGCCCTGCATGCCTCAATGGCAAGAGCAGAGACAAAGAAAGTAAGGATGTTTGAAAAGGCCCTGTGTGGGAAAGACCATAGTTAAGGTTAGACACAAAATGCTGGAGTAACTCAGCGGAACAGGCATCATCTCTGGAGAGAAGGGATGGATGACGTTTTAGGGTCTTAGAGTGATAGAGTGTGTAAGCAGGCCCTTTGGCCCAACTTGCCCACACCAGCCAACGTGTCCCAGCTACACTAGTCTCACCTGCCTGCCTTTGGTCCATATCCCTCCAAACCTGCCCTATCCATGTACCTGTCTAACTGTTTCTTAAATGTTGGGATAGTCCCAGCCTCTACTACCTCCTATGGCAGCTGGTTCCATACACCCACCACTTGTCGAGTGTTGAGACCCTTCTTGAGACACTGAAGTTGAGGTTCTTGTCTCAGATGCATCAAGCACATTTGTTCTCTGTATTCTCTCCGAGGATGAATGAGGACTTGACTGAATAGTTTCAAGATGAGGGTGATGAGATGAAGGTAACCTCTGGCCATGGGGCCTCACTAATGCAGCACAATATTCCATGTTGGCAATGCTCTTGGATATCCAGACCACTGCAATATTGTCAGCAATCATACATCAGGTAAATAATGACCTTCCAGCATGGTCTACATCGGTCAGGCCACAGAATATAAAAAACGGAATGTCATGTACAGCTGTATAAAATTCCAGTGAGGCCACTTTAGGAATACTGTGTGCCCTTCTGGTCACCTCATCATGGGAAAGCTGTGGAAGCTTTGGAAAGTGTGCAAAAAAGTTCACCAGAATGTTGCCTGGTTTAGGTTATTAGCTGGAAACAGAGGTTGGATAACCCTGTGGTGTTTTTTTTTAACATTGAAAGCTGATGGGGATATCTGAAGAAGCTTATAAAATTAGAGGAGTCTTTTACTCAGGGTGGAAATGCCAACTACGAAAGGCACAGCTTTAAGATGACAGAGATAGACTTTGAAGGATATTTACAAGGCAAGTTGTTTTACGCAGAGAATAGCAAGCACCTGGAACTCACTACGGGCGGTTGGGGGGTGGAGGTATATACAACATTAACATTTAATAGGAATTTAGACTGGCACATGAATGTGCAGGGAATGGAGGGATATGGATAGGCAGATGGGATTGGTTTAATTTGGCGTTATGGTCGGACACACATCGTGGGTTGAAGGGCAGGAATCTGTGTTGTACTATTTTATTTTCAATGTTCATTGATGGGGTTCTGGGAGACAAGACTGGCAGGAGAAGGCAGCGTAACAAGAAGATAAACAGATAAAGAAATATAAATATAAAAACCACAAGAATGATTCCCTGGTTGTTACAGAAAACTCCACAGTTACACCAACCCCTTTTTTTGCTCCCAGGCTGAGAGTAATTAGACAATAGTATATTATGTTAATTCAAGGTCACCCTGCATAATCATTTTCCAGACTAAAGTAGTGTTAGAGGATTAGTAGCGTATATCCATAAAGTGGGGTTGTAATTATAGCATCAGCGGTGTGAAGGATATTAAATGACTAAGGCAACCCTCATGCCAAAATAGTCTGGTAAACTACAAACCATTACAGCTAATGGTGAACATCACTTATTCTCTTATTTACTAGATTTTATACAATTAAATACAGTTTTAATCATCATTATGTGGCTATTTCTCATCAAGGTGAGGAATGAATTTTATCCATCTACCTGAAATACAGACCAATGAAAAATATTATATCTACTGGAGATGAGGATTTTTTTAGTCAGTGTGTTGTGAATCTGACACAGATTGGCCACAGCCAATGTGGAATTCATTGCCACTGGTGGCTGTGGAGGCGAAGTCAGTGGCTATTTTTTTTAGATGCAGATTGACACATTCTTGATTAGTAAGGGTGTCAGGGGTTATTGGCAGAAAGCAGGAGAATGGGTTTGAGATGGATATATAGATCAGCCATGATTGAACGGTGGGGTAGACCTGATGGGCCGAATGGGCTACTTCTGCTTCTAGAACCTATGCTCACATGCATTCAGCAGCAGCAAGTAAACATTTACAAAACATTGTTATCAACCATACAGATAAGTTTAGTCTGGTATTATAGGACCACACCACAACTATCAGTAGAAAATGCAGCACCCAGGAAGTCTGGCAGCATCTATTTAATGTTTCACGTTGCAGGCCCTTCATCTGATCTGGGAGAGAGAGAGGTGCAAAGGATGGTTTGATATTGCAATGAGAATGTGGGGGGGGGGGGGGCTACCGATGGTGAACTGTTGGCAATCCCAGCGAGAAACAGATCTTCTTCAAGGTCAGCACTCCTGGAAGAGAAGTCTCATTGGCCTTGTTCACCCGCATGGATTCCCTATCCACCCCTTCCCACACTCTCTGCAACTTAACACTAACTTGTTTTCTCTTATCCCAGGTATTGCCTGAAAAGTTTTTTCCAGCACGTTCTATTTCTTTTCAGTTTTCCAGAATTGTTTATTTTCACGTCCACAGCGGAACAGTCTGACCTGAAGCTCTGCGGCGGTGATTTTGTTCTCACATGATCATGGGTGGGTCCTGTCACTGGCTGACGGCCTGTTACTCACGTCCAAGTGTGTGAACACACCCTGGTTCCTTGGTGAGGTTGGGTCATCGCCTGGAGCTATGGCAATGGATCACAACTGAGCACTGATCTGATGACGGAAGATCTTGCCTCAGGATGCCTTTTTTGAAAAAAAGATGATGTGTAATCGGAAAATGTTACCATACAGTGGAATTAAGGTTGATCAACAGAAGCGAGGCATTCTTTTATACATGTGCCTTCTGGTTTGATACAGCGTTCCTGTTATATTATATATTTACCATGTTATCTATGTACACCCAGGTGCTATATAGAACTAGCATTCAACCAGTGAAAGAGTAGGTTCAATCTCTATTCAGTGTCGTTAAAAGGTCAAGGGCTACACATTTATGGTGCTGGCAGTTGCCAAACGGTGTACATAAACTGGGGCAAGAGATAAAAGATGGTTACACAGAAGATAGACACAAAATGCTGGAGAAACTCAATGGGACAGGCAGCATCGCTGGAGTGAAGGAATGGGTGACGTTTTGGATTGAGACCCTTCTTCAGACTTTGTCAGATGGTTGTCTGCTGCCAGGAAGGGGTAAAACACAAGTGTCCTGTGAGGTTTCAACATAAGTTCAGTAGTGATGTTCTCCATGAACAAAGAACAACCTAACCTGGTAAACTGTGGAACTACATGCAAGGCATAAAGCGGCACGGACTGGAAGGGCCGAGAAGGCCTGTTTCCATGCTGTGATTGTTATATGGTTGTTAACCTGATGGAGAATTTCTAAAGTCTGCACTGTTGAGAATTAAAATAGGACAAAATGAGGCCATGAAAAAAAATAAAAATTTAAAGCCCTTTGGCTATTAAAAAGGTGTCTAATACACACTCACTTATGAAGTCTTTATTTACCTGGTGAGCTGTACCTATTACTAAGCTGATAATGTTATGAATACACCCATTTCCAGTTAACCCAGTGTGGAACAGACATGACGCTAATTTGAGTAAATGATTTGTGAGCAAGGGACTTATTGAAAGTTGAAAGAACCAGTTAACAAGGCAACCACCCTCATCCATATTTTGTGTCATTTGCTTCATCAAAATGATTTTCAAAATGTATATCCTGATCACGAAAGGAAAGGAAAGTACCACAACATCTCTGTAAATGTCCTCTTTATTAAAGCTATTTAAACCTATTGACCTCTGCTAATGGTGAACACAAATTTGCTTTCATACGCAGAAGCAAATCCATGCAACTAGGATACGTGATGGCTGAATAGGGAATCGGAATTTATAGTCTAATCTATCCATGCCAATTGTCACCTCAACATCATGTGTGTGTATGTTCCATAATAATTTTGAGGCAGTGCCTAATCAAGTGCCTTCTAGAAATCTAAAGTAGTACATTCATTTATCCACGCCTGCTGCCCAATTGAATTAAGAAAGTGAGAGGGATCCAGACAAAGCTTTTTCAAGGGAGAGCATCTGAACAAACAGGGAAGTAAAGAGTGCACATTCAGTTGCTGGTGGTAATGTTGAGGAATGGAAGATAGGCCGTAGTGTGCAGTTGGTGGAAAGGATACAGGTTGGGAGAAAGCATGCACCAAGCAGAGACCTCGGTGTTGAGAGAGGCAAAGGGTGAGTGGAAGAACATGAAGCATCAGATAAGAAGTTTGTGAATACCCACATAGTTTTCGACGTAGGATTTGACGTAGGATTTGACGTAGGATTTGATGTATGTTTCTTGCTGTCTAGGTGTTCCACAGCTGCGTTTAGGGCCAGGGAGATGGCATCTGCTGTGACCTGTGGCAACAGGAGGAAAACTGTAGTGGATTAAGGCTGTTGGGAGGCTGTTGTGGTCCATCACGTCACCAGTCGTTTGAAACACGTCATGGTGGTGGATGTCAGAGCCATTGGACAGTAGTCATTAAGGCACAGAACATCACCCTCCTTTGGCACTGCAATCATAGGTGGGGACCTCAGAATGGGGTAGTGCGAGATTAAAGATGTCTGTGAATACTTCTGCCATTTGGTCCGCACAAGTCCTGAAGATGCTGTTGAGGACTCGCTCCCAGTCAGTTGCCTTCCGCAGATTTACTCTCATTATTGCTGGACACCCAGGATCTTCCACAGAAGCTGCTCAACTTCAATTTATGCCACAAAAACGTGAATTTTCCCTCACCTCCATATTTAATCATTCTTCAAGAAAACTGTTTTGAATTATTCCAGAACTTCATTGCCTTTATTATTGAATCAAGCCTACTGACCACCCAGCCCGAGGAAAATAGGATCATGTTGATTTTGCCATATACTTTCCTGATTTATGATGTTTATTATCTCGTTCCACTATTTTATGACTATCAGGAATTCCACTATTTTATGACTATCAGGAATTTTATAAACACCTCCCACTATGGTGGGAATCTATGGCGGTTTTTGGGGCCTGTCTTTTATTATCCGAATTCCATTTAGCACATGAACAGATTATGCAATAACTTTTAACCTGATCATGTGGTTTGCAATACAGTTCACCGAGGTAGCAATATTCTTTTGATTTCTATTTACTTTGGATCCAATAAGCGGCATGTTGGCGCGGCAGTAGAGTTGCTGCCTTACAGCGCTTGCAGCTCCGGAGACCTGTGTTCAATCCTGATTACCCATGCAGCTTGTACGGAGTCTGTACATTCTCCCCGTGACCACGTGGGTTTTCTTTGAGATCTTCGGTTTCCTCCCACATTCCAAAGACATAGAAACATAGAAACATAGAAATTAGGTGCAGGAGTAGGCCATTCGACCCTTCGAGCCTGCACCGCCATTCAATATGATCATGGCTGATCATCCAACTCAGTATCCCGTACCTGCCTTCTCTCCATACCCTCTGATCCCCTTAGCCACAAGGGCCACATCTAACTCCCTCTTAAATATAGCCAATGAACTGGCCTCAACTACCCTCTGTGGCAGAGAGTTCCAGAGACCCACCACTCTCTGTGAGAAAAAATTCCTTCTCATCTCGGTCCTAAAGGATTTCCCCCTTATCCTTAAGCTGTGACCCCTTGTCCTGGACCTCCCCAACATCGGGAACAATCTTCCTGCATCTAGCCTGTCCAACCCCTTAAGAATCTTGTAAGTTTCTATAAGATCCCCTCTCAATCTCCTAAATTCTAGAGAGTATAAACCGAGTCTATGCAGTCTTTGTTCATAAGACAGTCCTGACATCCCAGGAATCTGTCTGGTGAACCTTCGCTGCACTCCCTCTATGGCAATAATGTCCTTCCTCAGATTTGGAGACCAGAACTGTACGCAATACTCCAGATGTGGCCTCACCAAGACCCTATACAACTGAAGTAGAACCTCCCTGCTCCTATACTCAAATCCTTTTGCTATGAAAGCTAACATACCATTGGCTTTCTTCACTGCCTGCTGTACCTGCATGCCTACTTTCAATGACTGGTGTACCATGACACCCAGGTCACGCTGCAACTCCCCTTTTCCTAATCGGCCACCATTTAGATAGTAGTCGGTTTTCCTATTTTTGTCACCAAAGTGGATAACCTCACATTTATCCACATTATATTGCATCTGCCAAACATTTGCCCACTCACCCAGCCTATCCAAGTCACCTTGCATTCTCCTAGCATCCTCCTCACAGCTAACACTGCCCCCCAGCTTAGTGTCATCCGCAAACTTGGAGATATTGCCTTCAATTCCCTCATCCAGATCATTTATGTATATTGTAAATAGCTGGGGTCCTAGCACTGAGCCTTGCGGTACCCCACTAGTCACTGCCTGCCATTGTGAAAACGACCCGTTTACTCCTACTCTTTGCTTCCTGTTTGCCAGCCAGTTCTCTATCCACATCAATACTGAACCCCCAATGCCATATGCTTTAAGTTTATATACTAATCGCTTATGTGGGACCTTGTCGAAAGCCTTCTGGAAGTCCAGATACACCACATCCACTGGTTCTCCCCCATCCACGCTGCTAGTTACATCCTCGAAAAATTCCACAAGATTCGTCAGACATGATTTACCTTTCGTAAATCCATGCTGACTTTGTCCAATGATTTCACCACTTTCCAAATGTGCTGCTATCCCATCTTTAATAACTGACTCTAGCAGTTTCCCCACTACCGATGTTAGACTAACTGGTCTGTAATTCCCCGTTTTCTCTCTCCCCCCCTTCTTAAAAAGAGGGGTTACGTTTGCTACCCGCCAATCCTCAGGAACTACTCCAGAATCTAAAGAGTTTTGAAAGATTATCACTAAAGACGTACAGGCTTGTAGGTTAATTGGCTTGGTGTATGTGTAAATTGTCCCTAGCGTGTGTAGGATAATATTAATATGTGGGGATTGCTGGTTGGTGCAGACTCGGTGGGCCACCAGGCCTGTTTCTGCACTGTATCTCTAAACTAAACAGTGGCTTGTTAGCTCACTATCTCTTGGTTTTCACTATGACACATAGAAAATTTCCACCTTCAAACGATCTAAACAATTAAAAAAATGACATAATGCATTTGGAACTGCTTTAGCCTTTGTTCACTAGAATTGTTTGATAATTGCTATATAGAACAGGCATGAACTGAAAGAGAGGAGCGTAGATTATTTTTACCGACATTACATACAGAGAGATACCCTGCCCTTAGCAGTATGGGTAGAGAATTCATGGTGATTTTTAAAAGAGTGATTTGAAATATAACAGTTTAAAAAGCAGTGAAGACGGCACCTGTGAATGGGATTTAATCAATGGCTCCTTCAGAAGAGTTGGCACCAAGGCAGAAAGACTGAGTGGTCTCCTGTGATGTAACATTTCGTGCTTCTCTCTCCAACTCACAGTGCTTAAGTAAACAAAATATCTGATATATTTTGAACTGATATAGAATGCTTTCAACATAACAAAACATTCCAGGGCATTTCCAGAGGAATGTACTCAGGCATATAACTGAACACATCAAAAAATTCAAAAGCTGAACCCACACCCGAGTGTGTTGCAAATGTGCTCTAGGATAGAAACATAGAAACACAGAAAATAGGTGCAGGGGTAGGCCATTCGGCCCTTCGAGCCTGCACCGCCATTCAATATGATCATGGCTGATCATCCAACTCAGTATCCTGTACCTGCCTTCTCTCCATACCCCCTGATCCCATTAGCCACAAGGGCCACATCTAACTCCCTCTTAAATATAGCCAATGAACTGGCCTCGTGATAAGTGATAATAGAAGCCAGAATAGAATAATTTAAGGGATACAAGTTCAAATCCCAACCTGGAATTTTGGACATTTGAATTTTGCTTAATAAAGATTTTCTAATTAATAAATATTAGGAGAAAGATGTCCAGTTGGAGAAAAAAAATTATTTGGCCCAGCACAGTCACTTACGGATGGAAATTTGCTACTCTCACTTCATCTGGCCTATACATTCATAGTTATAGAGTTATACAGCATAGAAACAGGCTCGTCAGCCAACTTGTTGGGGTCAAGGAAAGAGCATTCACGTCATGGCCGTTTCCACCAATCTCTCAACCACCACGGACAAGAAGCACAAGAAGCGACAAGATAGACACCACTGTATGCAGATGCCAAGAAGTGTCTTCAGCTCTGGCTGAACAACTTCTAATCATGTGTATGGACTCGATAAGAAGAAGAAGCCAACTTGCTCATGCCGAACAAGACATCAATCTGAGCAAGTCTTGTTTGCCTGCATTTGGCCCATATTCCTCAAAATCTATCCATGCACCAGTCCATATAACTTTTAAACATTGCAATTACACCAGTCTCTACAGCTTCCTCTGGCAGTTCATTTCATTTACCCCTTGGGTGAAAAGGTTGCCTCCAAAGTCCCTTTAAAATCTTTCCCCATCTTAAAAAAAGCATTTGATGAGGTCCCACATAGAAGATTAGTGGGCAAAATGGTATTGGGGATAGGGTGCTCACATAGATAAAAAATTGGAAACAAACAGGAAACAGACAGGAAACAAAGGGTAGGAATTAACTGGACCCATTCAGAATGGCAGGCAGTGACTAGTTGTGTACCGCAAAGCTCGGTGCTGGTACTGCAGCTATTTACAATATATATTAATGATTTGGGTGAAGGGATTAAAGGTAACATTAGCACATTGACACAAAGCTGGGTGGCAGTGTGAACTGTGAGGAGGATGCTATGAGGATGCAGGGTGACTTTGACAGGTTAGGTGAGTGGACAGATGCATGGCAGATGCAGTTTAATGTGGATAAATGTGAGGTTATCCACTTTGGTGGCAAAAACAGGAAGGCAGATTACTATCTAAATGGTGTCAAGTTGGGAAAAGGGGAAGGACAACGGGATCTGGGGGTCCTTGTTCATCAGTCACTAAAAGTAAGCATGCAGGTACAGCAAGCAATGAAGAAAGCGAATGGCATGTTGGCCTTCATAACAAGAGGAGTTGAGTATAGGAGAAAAGAGGTCCTGCTGCAGTTGTACAGGGCCCTAGTGAGACCACACCTGGAGTGCTGTGTGCAGTTTTGGTCTCCAAACTTGAGGAAGGACATTCTTGCCATTGTGGGAGTACAGCGTAGGTTCACGATGTTAATTCCCAGGATGGCGGGACTGTCATATGTTAACAGATTGGAGTGGCTGAGCTTGTATATTCTGGAATTTAGAAGGATGAGAGGGGATCTTATTGAAACGTATAAGATTATTAAGGGTTTGGACAAGCTAGAGGCAGGAAACATGTTCCCAATGTTGGGGGAGTCCAGAACCAGGAGCCATAGTTTAAGAATAAGGAGTAAGCCATTTAGAACGAAGATGAGGAAAACGTCTTTCACACAGAGAGGTGTGAGTGTGTGGAATTCTCTGCCTCAGAGGGTGCTGGAGGCTTGTTCTCTGCGTGCTTTCAAGAGAGAGTTTGATAGAGGTCTTAGGGATAGCAGAGTTAAGGGATAAGGAGAGAAGGCAGGAACGGGGTACTGATTGTGGATAATCAGCCATGATCACATTGAATGGCGGTGCTGGCTCGAAGGGCCAAATGGCCTACTCCTGCACCTATTGTCTATTGTCACCTCAAAGCTATGTCCTCCTGTGACTGCAGTCTATCTATCCTTTGGAATAGCCAAGTAACCACCTCCGCTTTGTTACTATACCAATGGCTCACAATGTTCACCTCCTCAGGGCCATTAGGAATGGGCAATTAGATCTAGCATAACCAACAATGCCTACAAGTAATAATTGACAAATAAACTTGGCACCACAGGGATAGGGAAGATACACTTTGGGGGATATTCCAATTCCACATCATGATATGATTGTCTGATATAGAGAGGACCGGATTCAATTGCAAAGACCCATCTCCAGGTTTGTGTTCCTGTGCTGAAGAGGTTCCTAGGCAACGTGAATCAATGCTAAAGGATGATCAAAAATATTAGCTTGCTGAATGTATACAATCTCTCCTTCTTTGGCCACAATCCAAATCCCGTCATAATGTAACACTGAAGTATTCCATTAAAAGAGCTAACTTAACATGTTTTCCCTTTTACAGCTCAAATAGACCGCTAGGCAGCAAATCCATTTATTTTTAAGTGAAGGATCACTCTAATCTATTGCCATTGCTTTTACTTTGCAAAAGGAATAAGAAATGCAATCTTTAACCAGCAGACGCAGGTGTGTAATAACACCGGAAGCAGTTCACTTCAATAGGGATCTTTCACATGCTTGGCACTATTCCACAAATGGTAGGCTGGGCAGGACAGGGCAGAGCTTGATGTTGTGCAAGAGCTGAGTTCTGATGTGAATGATGGAGCAAAGCCTGTCTGATGACAGAGGGATGGGCTCTTGTTCATGTCTGAATCACATTCATCGCCATTTATTACTGGAGATTCTGAGATGTGTCACAATTAGTCAGGCAGAGAGGCAGTATAAGTTCTCTAGGTGAACACCTTGCTGTACATTTCTTCTCCTGCAATATTCAACGCCAGTGAAACTGTTGTATGGACTGAACTCCTCAGTTGAAAATGAATGCATTCTTGTTACTAAGTGGTTGCAGCTTTATTTTTACATTATCGTATGTCTCTGGCACTTACGTTTGGGATGGGAGAAGATATATAGGTAGGTCTCGACTCTTATTTCTCATTGGTTGGAACAAATTAGCAAGAATCTTAATGTTTGAGTAAACTACAGATGTTTAATTTACATAAATTACAGATATTGTGCTGTTTTCAAGCGGAACTGGTTATATAAGATATTAAAGTTGTGCATCAAGTTAATACATGTGTTGTCTGATAGGTAGATTATAAGTTGTGTAGCCTTTTTTACCACTTAACATTTTAAACAATATTACGCTCTAATGTCAATTTTGACCTTTTAATCACAAAGGAAATTACAAAGAAAACGGATGAAATTGCTTGGGGTAAAATGTATCTTCATTTGTTTTTTGTGATATTTATATTTATATATATATATGTACATAAATTGACCCTAGGGAGCATAGGCCATTGTCAAATGTCCTCCACCTCATTCGGTTATTGGCAGTTCTTTTGAGATCTCCCCAGTTGAGCCCACTCCTCTGTTGTATATATGGATATATGCAACTGGGGAGTGGGCTCAACAGGGGAGATCTTGGAAGAACTGCCAACAACCGAGTGAAGTGAGGTGGAGGACATTTGACAATGGCCTGTGCTCTCTAGAGGAGCAAAGGGCTTAAAAAGTAAGAAGAAGATATATGCATATACGACTTGGAAGTAAATGTAGATGGGTGGTTAGTAAGATAGTAACTATTTGGAAGGAACTGGGCTATTTAGGAACCGTCAACATGGCTTTGCACACAGCAGGCTATATTTTACTAACTTGATCACATTTTTGAAGAGGTGACAAAGGTGATCGATGAGGGTGGGACAGTGGATGTTGTCTACGTGGATTTAGTGCGAGATCCAGATGATTAGGATGCATGGAGACTTGCCTGTATGGATTTTTCCAGCTTACTCATTGAAGACGGAGGGTTGTGTTGGCGGAAGGGAGGGAGGTCTATGACCAGTGGAGTCTGCAGGGATCTGTGTTGGGACTTCTGTTGTTTGTGATGCATATAAATGACTTGGACACAAATGTAAATGGGTTAGCTAGTAGGTTTGCAGACGATAGCAAGATTGCTGGGGTTGCAGACAGTGTGGCAGACTGTCAAAGTTTACAGCGGAATATACATCAGCTACAGAAATGGGCAGATAAATGGCATTCACACTGAGCAACTGCAAAATGTTGCGCTAGGAGATTGAATGTAACGGGAAAGTATACAAATAATGGCAAGATTATTAACAGTGTTGATGTTCAGAAGAATCCTGGGGTTCAAGTTCATGGCTCTCTGAAAGTGGCAACACAAATAGATGCTATGGAAAAGAAGGCTCAATGTATGCTTCCCTTCATTGGTCAGGCCATTGAGTATCGCAGTCATGTTGCAGCTCCATAAGACTTTGGTTAGGTCGCATCTAGAGTATTGCACGCATTTCTGATTGCCCCATTACAAGAAGGGTGTGGAGACTTTAGAGAGGATGCAGAAGAGGTTTACTGGACTGCTGTCTAGATTACAGGAGATTAGCTATAAGGAGGAGTTGAATAGACTTGAATTGTTTTTTCCGGAGCTTTGGAAGCTGCGAGGAGACCTGATAGAAGTATGTAACATTATGAGAGGCATTGTTAGGCCAGTCAGTACCTTTTTCCCAGAGTGGAAATGTCAAAAACCAGAGGGCATCACTTTAAGGTGAGAAGGGTAAAGATTAAAGGAGATCTCCAGGGGAAATTGTTTACAAATGGAATGATGGTGCCTGGAACATGCTGGCAGGAGTGGTGGTGCAGGCACTATGATAGTGCCATTGAATTACGTGAAGGCAGGGGAGATTAATTTAACTTAGCATCATGTGTGGCACAGGCATTGTACCTGTTCCTGTGCTGTACTGTTCTATGTTCTATACAACTTCAAGAGAAGTAACCTTGCTGTTCTTTCAATTATTAAATGAAGTTGTGTAGAATTGAAAACGATAAACTCTGATATTAATTCAACCCACAGCTTGAAAGGGGTGGTTAAAGTAGTGGTCAATTATTTATTTTTCACTTGAACTATTTACACTGTGGACTCCTCTCTGTCCATAGTTTAACTATGGGTGCTTCATGATATCAATGCATCATGGATAGGCAGATACCTTTTGAGTGTATACACTGTAAACTGAGCTGTTATACATCAAGAACCAACTCCATTGCAAAAACGACAAGTTCAATCCATTGCTGGGTTTCGAAGTACACAATTGTGTGTCAAAGCAATCGATCCCATATTTAATGACACATTCACATTTGTGAAGTGTATTTTGTGTCTCCCTTGTATTGCCTTGTTCACCTCCCCTATCCTGCCAGAGTGCTATTATTATGCCTCACCTGGATAGAGGAATCGTTGGAGCAGCAGCAGTTGTGGCTAATGGAAGGTGGCAAGTTCAGACACTCCCTTGGGAGGTCTCAGCGAATTTATAGGATTCATTGGGAAAGAATCCTCTTCTTCAACCCACCTGACATACCTCAATGCTGAATCACCAGGATATAATCAGAGCCAGGAGACCTGCTGCGATGATGATCATTAATGCGATGATGTAGCAGAGATTCAGGAAACTGGAAACAAATGGGGCTTCCAAGAACGTCTCAGTTACCAGCACCTCAGCAGTGCACAGCACAGACTCATTGTACAGACAGCCACGGCCAGAAACACATTGGACAAGGGGAAGGAGAGGACAAGGCAAAAATATGACCGCCTTCCCAATATCCCTTGTCAAGGTATATGAGAGATTATCTGAAGAAGGGTCTTGACCCGAAACATCACCCATTCCTTCACTCCAGAGATGCTGCCTGTCCTGCTGAGTTACTCCAGATTTTTGTGTCTATCTAAACCAGCATCTTCCTACACAAGAGAGATTATCTCATGATCCTTGACCCTGGTGATCTGCTCATTCTCCTGGCACTGATAAATTAAACAAACCTCCCTGGATTAACATTCCTGGTAACAGTCCTCACTGTTCCCGTGATTCCATATCAGAGCCCTGCAACAATGTGGGAATGCTGGCTATGGTTAAAGATGCACGAGGGCGATAGCTATTGAGATGGCTGCCTGTTACAGATGTTCATCTCAAAGGGATGGGGGATTCTGATCTGTAATGTTTGACGTCAACCATTTAAGCAGAATGGGTTTAGATCAAAATAGAGTCTTCAACCTACTTGGGGGCTTATTTTAAATACACGATGGGGTGAGCAATGTTAAAATGACTGAGTGCAGCTGAATGGTGCTGGGTGCATTGTCGGCAGAATGGAAGAGCGTGGCTGGGTGCATTATCAGCATTGTGGGAAAGGCTGAAGGCACTACCTATATGCCACCATCTTGTTGTTGCTGAATTTTGCCAATCTGGCACCAGACCAAATTTCAGAGCAAATGTTTGATATTTTGTAGAATAATCAGATGTTTTTTTTTAAGTGTGTTGGAGTAGCTGCTAACATTGATGCCTCTGAGCTAAGCAGAACGATCACAATTCCCCATGGCGTGCTTCAGAGAGGGTCAATTATAGATTTGACAGCTATCCCCCCACCGAGTAGTGCCATGTGCTCAATTTCTGGACCATTTGGCTGTACCAAGAGGAAAACTATAATTCAACATGGAGGTTTCTAGGAAGATGAACAGAATCAGAGAAAACCTTATCTTGAGAAGTTGCAATTAAGACAACTGCTTCCCAACAATCATTTCACCCTTCCTTGCTGGTTGGTGAATAATGGAACATGAAATGATGAACTAAGGGTGGCTAACAAGCTGAAGTGCCAACATGTTGGGCCAGAATGACTTTCCATCCCCTCTCGTGCTCAAACCTGGCTGTGAGTGTTGCAAATTGTGCCACAGGATAAAACCTTATCCTTCCTACTGAATTCCCGCATTTCATCAGTCTCTCTGTCCAGCAAAACCCTCACGGCAACAGTCTTACTGGGATAGGGGAGCTAATATTGCCACCATTACAAAGCATGTTCCCTCAAATGTCTATTTCCTAACTTAGCCGGCCATCCTGATTTTCAAAATTCTTTTATCATTGAAGAATGCTCTGGAAGAAGGGAATAAAAATGTCCTCACTGGAAATCTGACTAAAGGACATTTTACAAACACTGCCAGAAGGGCCATAACCTACATTATGAATCTTAATGTTGAGAATGCTACTCCAGTGTATTTTGATCCAATCTTGATGCCTCAAGCGTAATCAAATCCTCTGTAGATTGAAAACTTGAACAGCAGGGGGTGAGAAGAAACAAGAGGGACTAGTCTATTGATGTCTAAAACCTGACCTCTCAATAAATGAGGAAATATCCATTTGAAGGGAACTACAAACGTCATTCGGAGATTTCAATCTACATATTGGTTTGTACGAACCAAATTGGCAAGGAGAAGAAGAATTTGTGGAGTGCATTAGGGTTTGCTTCTTACAGCAGTGTGTCCAACGGGACTGACCCAGGAAAGTTATTTAAATTTGACAATTTGTGATTATAGTTCATTGGGGAGGTCGTCACCACTGTACAATAAAATTCTAGATGCATTTTGAGGGTAATCACGAAAGAATCGAAACCACCGTCTTCAACTTAAATAGTGGCAATTATAATGGTGTGAAAGAGAAGTTGTCCAGAGTGGACTTGGAACATAGGCTAAGTGTCAGGTTAGTGGAGGAACAGTGTGTAGATATTCATACAGCTGGTCAAAGACACTCACAATTAGATAGAGGGACTCCATGGGTAAGTAGCACAATCTTTGGTTCACGAAGGAGGTCAAGGTTTGATTCCAAATGCTAATAGTTGGCCCGAGGATTGGGACGTTTTTAGGATCCCACAGCAAAAGGCTAAAAATGGCCATCAGAAGGGAGAAATTTGACTGAGAGAAAATGTAAGTATTATTAAAACAACACTTGGAAATTCCATGGATGTACAGAGAGGAAGAAGACAGCTAAGATGGATGTGGGAACTCTTGGAGAACAAGGCTGTTTAATTAATAGCAGGAAACAAATAGCAGGGCGGCACGGTGGCGCAGCGGTAGAGTTGCTGCCTTACAGTGCCAGAGACCATGGTTCGATCCCGGCTACGGGGGCTGTTTGTACGGAGATTGTACGTTCTCCCCGTGACCGCGTGGGTTTTCTCCGAGAACTTTGGTTTCCTCCCACACTCCAGAGACGTATAAGTTTGTAGGTGAATTGGCTTGGTATAAATGTAAAAATAGTGTCTGGTGTAGCGTTAATGTGAGGGGATCACTGATTGGTGCAGACTCGTTGCACATTTTCATTCTTTAGTAAGCTTCTGTTACCAAATGTTGCTGTGCTGAATACAGATGCTGATTTTAAAGGGCAATGTATTATTTACAAAATCACATAATAGCAAATCAATGTCTATCGCCAGAAGCCAGAAATCTTGCAGAAATTGCAAAATGGTTACTGTTCCTCCCTGTTTTTTTTAAAGTTACTCCCTGTGTGGTGACAGGCCTTGTGTGGTGACAGGCCTAATGATATAGATATCAGGCATCCAATGCACCACAGCAGTTCCAGACAAATTCCAAAACCTATTTGGTGATTTGGAGTTCAGTAAATAACATTTATCTTCACTTACCTCAGCATTGGTCAGTAACCACTGGGATGATTCCACCCAGACACATACCAGTCGAATGTTTCAAGCTGAGTCAGTGTTAACTTCACAGCAGCCTGCGGTGAGCACCTGAAAGGTGTTCTCTAAATGACGCAACACATCAGTTCAGTTTTATTTGTCATATGTAGGTTAACACTGGGTCAACGGTACAATGAAATGTGTTTGACAAAACAACGGGTCACCTCAGCAATGACACTAATTGCTTAAAGGAAGGAGACCTCATCCAAAGACAAGAAGCCTCTTGTATATAAGCTGTAAGGATATGTGCATGTTGTTTAAAATCTATGATTGTCCTTTAAACAATTTGTTATTTATATACCCTCGGAAGGTACCCTTCCTCCAATTTTGTAAACATGACTATAGTTCAATCTTCTGTAACAGTGGCTTGATAGCAAATTGAGTGCAGAGCTCAACCATCTAGCGAGATGGAGTTGAAAAACAAATCAGCTGCTAAATGGAGACACAAAGGGCGGTGAATAGTCTATTTATGTTCCTCTAAAAAGGCTGGCGTTTATATAGTTTGAGTTTAAATTTAGTTTATTACCGCGTGTACTGAGGTACAGTGAAAAGCTTTTGTTGCATGCAAACCAGTCAGCTGAAAGACAATACATGATTACAATCAAGCTGTCCACAGTGTACATATGCATGATAAAGGGAATAACGTGAATAACGTTCACTGCAAGATTAGCACCTATTCTATTCTCTCAAAGCACAATTTACTGTAGCTGATGAAAAATTATGGTGTGTTGTTGCAGCTGCAACAGAACATAATCTATATGCTAATTAGACACAAAATGTTGGAGTAACTCAGCGGGACAGGCAGCATCTCTGGAGAAGGAATGGGCGACGATTCCGGTCGAGACCGTTCTTCAGACCGATGGCAACAGGGGCGGGACAGAGATAGAATGTAGTCAGAGACAGTAAGACTGGTGGGAGAACTGGGAAGGGGAGGGGAAGGAGAGAGAGAGGGAAAGCAATGTTCATACCGCTGGGGTGTAAGCTACCCAATTGAAATATGTGGTGCTGTTCATCCAATTTGCGCTTTTGGGCCTCACTCTGACAATGGAGGAGGCCCAGGGCAGAAAGGGCAGATTGGGAATGGGACGTGGAGTTGAAGTGCTGAGCAACCGGGAGATCAGGTAGGTTAAGGCGAACTGTCACTTGAAAATGGTCCTTTTCCATGGACATCACTTTTAATGACCTGGTGCAGATGTTGGGGGAGTGGGTAGAGACATTGATGGGATGGGTACAATCACAGCCAATCATAACCGTCCCAGCTATGCATCATTATAGGTGTCAGGTCTCAGTGTTTCTGATTTTGCTAAACCATTTAAAGCCTGGTCTTATCAGCGACAATGTTTTTTTTTCCATTTTAAACCAAGTCATTTTTATAGGGGCACAGAACTTAAGACAAACATTTGGAAATCTTTCACACATGAAATCCCCTGCTGAAATACTTATGATTGATGAAAGCAACAAATTACTTCCCTAATTGCTTATCCATGTAGAGATACCTATGCAGTTTCCATGTATCGGACATAGACAGTAAATGGTAGGGGACTAATGAATGTTGATGAACAGGGACCTTGGGGTTCAATTCCATAGCTCCCAGAAGTTAGTTATTTAGTTTAATTTATTGTCATGTGTACCGAGGTACAGTGAAAAACTTTTGTTGCATGCTATCTAGTCAGCAGAAAGACAATACATTATTACAATCAAACCATTTACAGTTTATAGATACACACTAAGGAAATAACGTTTAGTGCAAGGTAAAGTCAGCAAAGTCTGATTAAGGAGAGTTGAGGGTCACCAAAGAGGTAGATAATAGTTCAGTACTGCTCTCTGGTTGTTGTAGGATGATTCAGTTACCTGATAACAGCTGGGAGGAAACAGTCCCTGAATTTGGAGGTGTGCGTTTTCACACAATAAGGTGGTGTTGAAGGCATATGGTATACTTGCCTTCATAGGTAAGGACATAGAATATATAAAAAATAGGATGTTATGTGGGAACTTTACAAAATACAGGTTAGGCCACATAATAAGTATTGTGTGCCGTTATGGTTGCCACATTATAAGAACTATATGGTTGTGCAGAGGAGATTCAATGTGGAGGAAGGAACTGCAGATGCTGCTTTACACTGAAGACAGACACTAAAAGCTGGAGTAACTCAACAGGTCAGGCAGCATCTCTGGAGAAAATGAATAGGTGACGTTTCGGTCACGACCCTTCTTCAAAGAGGAGATTCACCTGGATTGGATAGAAGTAACTACAATTATAAGAGGCTGAGATAGGGTAGATAGTCAGAATCTTTTTCCAGTCGTCAAGGTATCAGAAAAAAAGAGGGACTCGGTTTAAAGTGAGAGGAAGGAGTTTTATAGGGAAGTCAAGGGCAAAGTTTATTTTCCATACATAGAGAATGATTGATATCTAGAACTGACTGCTAGAGGAGGTGATGGAATCAGATATAATTACTATGCTTCAAAGACATTGAGACAAGCAGCTCAATAGGAAAGGTATTGAAGGATATGGCGTTTTTGACGGTAAAGAAGACTGTAAATAGGCAAAATAGACTCTAAAGATGTAAATACGCAAAAAGATCAGCCTGGATCAAACGAAAGGTCATTTTTTATGCTGCTCAAATTTATGAGGGTCTCGACCCGAAACGTCGCCTATCTCCTTCGCTCCTTAGATGCTGCTGCACCCGCTGAGTTTCTCCAGCTTTTTGTGTAACCCTTTATGATCCTATGTTGCCTCTTTAATACAGCAAGGGGCATCATAGCAAAAATAATATCTCGTGCCCTATATTTTCCCCCTTTACAGCCCATAATCTCCGGTTTATCAGCACACTCGGTCAAACATAGTTAGACATACAATCTTTCTGTGGTTTGCAGGTAATATGTCTATGATGGACAGGTAATTGGCTGTAACTATGATGGCTGCACTGTTGTTTTGTGTTCCTGAGTAATCATTTGAAGCAGGGCAGGGCCATTATCCAACAGTCACGGCAGAAACAGGGTTGCATGCCTGAACAAGCCTGGAGAACTCCTGGGTGAAGACAAAAAGAGTGCTTGTGTGAAGCAATAAGGCCTAGCTGTAACTTGCCTTCCTAAATACGGAGTGCTGATTCTCTGTCCAGCTATTCATTAGCTCCTGAAGAAAACAGCTGCCAGGACTTTAAACAACCTTTCCTGTGCAATACGATGCTGGAGCAACTCAGTGGGACAGGCAGCATCTCTGGATAGAAGGAATGGGTGATGTTTTGCATCGAGACCCTTCTTCAGACTGCAGCATCTGCAGTTCCTTCCTAAACTTTTCTGTGCAGAAAGTACAAATACCCAATGACTTTGCTTCCACCGCCGTCTGTGGCAATGAATTGCACAGATTCGCCACCCTCTGGCTAAAGAAATTCCTCCTCATCTCCATTCTAAAGGAACATCTTTTTATTCTGAGGATGTGGCCAATGGTCCTAGACTCTCCCACTACTGGAAACATCCTCTCCACATCCACTCTATCTTTCACTATTCGGTATGTTTTAATGAGATTCCCCTTCATCCTTCTAAACTCCAGTGAGTAAAGGCCCAGAGCCATTAAACGCTCCTCATATATTAACCCAGTCACTGGCGGGATCATTCTCGTAAAACTCCTCAGGACCCTCTCTATCACCAGCACATCCTTCCTCAGATACGGGGTCCAAAACTGTTCACAATATTCCAAATGTGGCCTGCATCTTAAAAAGCCTAGCTTTTATATTCTAGTCCTCTCATAATGAATGCATTTGCCTTCTTTACTACCAGCTCAACCTGCAAATTAAGTCCCTTTGCGCCTCTGATTTCTGAATCCTCTCCTCAGTTAGAAAATAGTCTACGCCTTTTTTCCTTCTACCAAAGTGCATGACAGAGCACTTTGCTGTGCTGTATTCCATCTGCCACTTCTTTGTCCACTCTCCCACTCTCCTGTCCAAACCCTTCTGCAGCTTCCCTGCTTCCTCACCACCACCTGTCCCTCCACCTATCTTCGTGTCGCCTGCAAACTTGGACACAATGCCATCAATTCCATCCTTGTGGAATGTTCCTTCCCTTTGTGGAAAATAATATGCCATCCTTGTGACTTTTTTTGGAGCAATGCTTCGGAATTTGAAGTGTAGTTTTCATCCCATATTCCTACACTGATCCCATTTCCTTTTTCCAATGTGTAACGGAATCTTGAATATTGGCAAGGATCACTATATTTGATATTGCAATCCCCTGCCTCTCAATTCCCTTTGCATAAGATTTATCCTGCAATCGCTTTCATATAATCTTTTATCCCCATTATATTCAAGGTTGCTAAATACAATACATTTGTTATTAATTTCCCTACTCTTTCACCAGATTTCATCTTCTTTTCAATCTCACGCAGTCAAGGTGTATAATATGTGTAATATGTTACTAATGTTTCCTTTTGTGTTTTAATAATTTTTTTTCTCTTTTTTAATCTATACCAGTCCTGTCTAAAACATGTATTACTTCTCTTCTTAACAACACTGAGCTCGTCCTTATAAAAGCAGTATTTCTTGTTGAGGTGATTGAGGGGGTTGGGACAGAGACACAATGTTTTCGTCCCATCCTGAGATGTGCACTACCTGGTAACTCCTGGCATGTTCAATTTTTTCAAAATGTGTATAGGAGTGTTTCAGTGCAACAACTAGTAGAACTACATCAGACTTTACTTTGGACTTCAGAGAGACACAGCGCGGAAACAGACCCTTTGACCCACTAAGTCCGAACTGCGCCACCACTGCACCACCGTGACGTCAGCTTCAGTGACTTTGTTTCCAAAAAGTTGAAGTATTGTACTGCTGCTTTCCAAAGACATTTTAAATGCCTACTGTGGTGAACCTTCTCATCTAATGAACAAATGCGTAGGAACTCTTCAAACCAAGTGCTTGCCTCTCACTGCACTATTTAGCTTCCTACTGACGAGACAATGGTAGACATTGTTGGATGGGAGACTTGCAGACGAGCAAACCCACAAAATGAAGCCTGCGTATTCCTGACTCCACAGAAATATATCCAGCCAACCTCATAATTTTAATGTGGGTTTGATTTAAACACTCGAGATTCAAACCCGTTCCAAGGCATAATCACATAACATAACTATAAGAAAAGTTCGCCTTTAATGCCTGCACAGCAATGTAGTGAAGTACATACTGTAGTATCATTTTATTCAAATTCTGTTCCATTGACACTCCTCCCTTCTCTTTTGCTGCTCAGCTACCAAGTTTAGAATCTCTTTCAAAACTCTTCCTGTCCATCTTCCTATCCCTCATTATCATTAGAAATCACCTCTATGAGCCACATTTTGATCACCTTCCTTAATGTTGCCATTTGCCAGTGAGTATTGCCCTAGTGCCATAATTTGTTGAACAAAGGAAAGGGTGAAGAATGGTTTTGGGAGGAAAGCCCAGAGCAGGGAATGTACAATACACATCAGGATATTACGTAAAGGAAGGAACTGCAGATGCTTGTTTACACCGAGGATAGACACAAAATGCAGGAGTAACTCAGCACCTGGCAACACCTCTGGAGAGAAGGAATGGGTGAAGGGTTGAAACCCTTCTTCAGACTGCTTTCAACCCGTAACGTTACCAATTCCTTCTATCCAGAGACGCTGCCTGAGTTAATCCAGCATTTTGTGTCTATCGATGATATGAAGTGATGTGGAGGAACAAAAGGACTTTAAGAGTGCATGTTCACAGATCACTAAAGATGGCATGACATGTCAATGAGGCAGTTAAAAAGGAATAAGAAATGCAATCCAGAACATCATATACAATAAACAGAATGGCTTTGTTTGAACTGTACACCACATTAATTAGACCACAGGTTGAGTACAGGGTACAATTCAAGTCACAAGATACTAATTATTATACTTTTGAGACTGGAGGGGGGATATACAAAGATTTTGCCAGGACTTTAAAATTGCAGCTGAGGAAAGATTGAATAAGCGAAGGTATTTATTTAGGAACAGAAGAGATTAAGGAAAAATGTAATTGAGGTACATAATGTTATGATAACCCTATAGAGAGCAAATTAGAAGGACCTATTTCCCTTTGCAAAGGGCTTAAGTTTCAGGGGGCAGAAAAGTTAAAGTGATTGGTGGAAGGATTAGAAAGGAGATGAGGGTTTGAAATACACTGACTGAATGGGCGGTAGAAGCAGAAACCCTTATCAGTCATCACATTAAAAAGGGGGTGTACATCAGAGGAGCTGTGGCCTGCTGGGCCACAAATTACTGTTGGAGGGTGAGTTACACTGTTAAACTCTTTAGTGACTGGCACAGCCATGGTGGGCTGAATGGCCTCCTTCAGTGTTGTACATTTTCTATGATTTCATGAAACCATTTCAGGCGAGTCTTTGGTACACTGGACATTTGACAATGGAACCATATGGATATGGTGCCATCCAGCAGTATGAAAGAGAGGTTGGAAGAACACTATCAAACATGGCATTTGTCAGTGCTTAATAACAAGCAGTTTAATTTAAAAAAAAAACTTAAATGAACAGAATCAATATTAACAGATTCTTAATAACACGGCAATGACAAGCAGTTTTCTTTCAAAAGGCACAGATTAATCTCAATGATGACCAGGATCATAAAATACATCTACTCAGAATTTCAAATCAATGGATCTGGTTACTGATAAGCCATATGGGCTGCTGCTTTTTTCCCCCTGTTTAACTGGTGGCAGTGTGAAAATCTATTTAACTGCAGGAAAGTTATATCATAGAGTCATACATTACCGAAAGAGGCTCATTCTGCCATTTCTGTGCATCTGCACTGATCCCTTTAACCCTCATTAGGACTGTATCCTTCTTTGTCTTGCCTGCTAAACCACCTGTCTAACTTGATTGTAAATGTAGTAATTGAATCTGATACCACCATCTCCTCTGGCAGTTGTTCCAAATATTGACCACTCTGTGAATAGAAATTACTCCTTAAATCCCTTTAAAAATTATCTATGCCCTCTTATATTTGATAACCTAATATGGGAAAAGGAATGTGACTATCTACCCTATTCCTCTTAATCTTATATACTCCTATCAGATCAACCCTCAGCCTCCTGAACTCCAAGGAAAATAGCCCAGTCTGTCCACTCACCTCCATTCTAGGCAATATCCTGTTTTTTTAAATATACAAATTGCGGGAGTAACTCAGCATGTGAGGGAACGTCTCTGGTGAACATGGATAGGTGACGTTGAAACGAGATCCGAAATGTCACCCATCCATATTGTCCAGAGATGCTGCCAGACCTATTGAGTTACTCCAGCACTTTGTATCTTTTTTTCTAAACTAGCATCTGCAGTTCCTTGTGTCCATAGTATCCTTATTAATCTCCTCCGCTGTCATTTCAGATCAATCACATCCATCCTATAGTGTGGTGCCCTGAACTGTACACAATACTCCAACTGTAGACTAACGAGATGAAAATTAATGTTCCAGCCCATATATTCTATGCTCCCCATCCATGAGGGCAATTGTGCCATCGGTCATCATCACCATCCTATTGACCAGCTTCATCCTCACCATCCTAAGGTGGATCCGAACCGTGCTCTCTTCACCAACACCCTTAGTGCCCCACCATTTACTGTTCGTGTCCTACCCAGATTTGACTTCCCAAAATGCAATGCTTACATGCTTGCCAAACAGACTATGACATTTATATTTATATATATTTTCAGCAAGGTTTATGGAAAAAACAGCTTAAAATTCCTCAGAAAATATGGGGAGATATAATTAATGGCGTGTGTCACCAACTCCATAATTTCCTTTATTTAATGCTGCTATTGATGGATAGGTGATTACATTGATGCAAGCTCTGTCACAGAGGGCTACAGCACAGACCCTTGGCCGATTTAGTCGAGGGCCAGGGTGGTATTAGTCTTGATTGATTATCAATTTTGACTGATCATGATCATCCAGCGCCCACGTTTACACTAATCCTACCCTGAATATTTTATTCTACTCACATTTCCATCAATTATCCCCAGATTCTACTAATCACAGAACAATCTGGGCCCTATTATTTGTAGAAATGCAGAGATGAATAGGTATCACCAAGGCAAAAACACCTTTTTTTTACAAAAGACAAATATAATAACATTGAGAATTTCAAAAGCCAAAGCTAATTTGGTCAGGATATCATCTTAACACCTGATACACAAACACGTTCGTTCCATAAACTAATGCCAGTTGGAAAATCATAGTTCTACAATAATCAACATATATTATGTTGGTGGCTGTTAATCAACATTGGAATGCAGCTTTCTTCACTTTACATTCTGGCAAGTTATTGCAGAAAAACAAGTATCAATAACATAAGTGAACATGCCTGAAGCAGTGATATAATGGTAATTTGATGATGATATAAATACTCAGATTTCAGACCTAAAGTAAAAACAAATAGATTTCTTGGGATTTAACATTGAACGTGTGGTCTAAGCAGCTTGTCAATCAGGGATTTTAATCAGAAAATTAAACACCGTTAAGAAACAACTTTAAAAAAAACAGGAAGTACTTGCAGTTACGTTGCACCTTTGACACACTCAGGCCTTACAAATAGTGTTTAAAATGATGCATTTTATCATCATGGTTCTACTGCGATGTATGTTGCAGCCAAAATGTGCTTTGCAAATGAGCAAACATTTCTGTACTAAATGAGCAACACTGTTTAGTTACCTAGTTAGAAATAGAAACCTTGTGCTGGCTCTGATCTGTTCAATACCATTTCATACCTCTAATCTCCCTCCCCCCTGACTCTCAGTCCGAAGAAGGATCTCAACCCGAAATGTCACCTATTTATTTTCTCCAGAGATGCTGTCTGACCCGCTGAGTTACTTCAGAATGTTGTGTCCATCTTCAGTAAACCAGGCTAGCTCTCCCATTTTCTTCAAATGTGGTCGTATAATTTTACACTTTCTGAGCAAATAAACCCCTGATTTAATATCTCTGACGATGAATTACTTTGGAGTTACACAAGAATGTCAGGCTAGATTATATACTCAGGTGATTAGGAAGGGGTTTATAGTCATACAGTGTGAAAACTGGCCCTTTGGCCCAACTTGCCCACAACGGCCAACATGTCCCAGCTACACTAGTCCCACCTGCCTGCATTTGGCCCATATTCCTCCAAACCTATTCTATCCATGTATTTGTCTAACTGTTTCTTAAATGTTGGGATAGTCCCTGCCTCAACTGGCAGCTTGTTCCATACACACACCATCCTTTGTGTGAAAAGGTTATCCCTGAGTTTCCTATTAAATCTTTTCCCCTTTACTTTAAACCTCTGGTCCTCGATTCATCTACTCTGGGCAAGAGACTGTGCATCTACCTGATCTATTCCTCTCATTAATTTACACACCTCCATAAGATCACCCCTTATCCTCCTGCGCTCCAAGGAATAGCATCCCAATTCTCAACCTTTTCAGTCAGATGCCTGCTGAGCCAAGCAGTGACTCACAACTAAAGCAGTTTCATTTCCAGGACAGCGTTTATTTATTCCAATTTTTTTGAGTGTTAGTGTTGGAAAGCCAAGATATTTGCACGTAACGCATTTTACTCCTGGATCATGTACCGAATGAATAAACACAGCAAGGAGAATATTTATGATATTGGTTTCTGTTAGCTAGACTCAGACTAGATATACAACGAGTTATTACCCTGTTCTGTTAAAATGTTTACCTGCAAATATATCATGAATTCCAAATTAGGCAGACAATTTACATTGAGTGGAGTAAGTGATAATCTATGTACGTGAAGAATAAAAATCTTTATTTAGAATGGGCATCTTTTGTGTCAGATCATGTGCGTGGTTGATGGACTGATTTACCAAACCATGAATTTGTACCTTGTGATATGACGACCTTGTCTTATGCCTCACTGAAGTAATCAATAAACTCTGCATGGTTGAACTTCAATAAAATGCTGGATCGCAGACTGCAAAACAGATTATGTTCATGTCAGTAGCGATATGATGATGATGTTCATTCACGAAGTTTTGATGAAATAATAGTGATGAATATGTGGATATTCCCAAAAAAAAGATACTTACATTCTGCTTTTTTCAGTACAACTTGAAGACTCAAAGCAAACGATGGGTAACTTGCAAAGTACAAGGTTGCACCATGCCTAACTTTATATATTTAATTATTGATGGGGTATAGATCTGTCATTTGGACAAGGGCATCTTCCCCTCACTTGCAATTTACCTACTAAATCACACTCTTTTCTGACCTGGAACAATGCAAGTGCCCTCACCAAATGGGCCACAGCAGTTCAAGGCAGCAGATCAGCACGAGATCAATTCGAGATGAAACTAAATGTTGACCATGCCCACAATGCCGACATGCCACAAAAAAAAATTGAGGAAATATATCACTTGCAATCTCCAAATTGTAAACACCGTAAAGCAAGTAATGAGCCAAAGAGTGGCTCTAAAAACTTATGCAGGAAAGGAACAAATGAGTTATTAATGGATGTTTCCTCCCCCTTCCAACCTAGGAGTGTAACAATTCAACAATGATGCAGGGCAAGCTGTGACATGTTGCTCCACTTTAAATCATTTGCACAGTTATAAAACTGGTTAAAAGTTAAGCTACTAGAATACGTTAATGTAACTATCGAAAATTCGTAACCCCGTTTCTTGATGAAAGTGTAGAACCTGTTTCAAGGTAAAACACTGTGCTGTGTTTGTGAAAGTGATTCAGGTCTTCTTCTTGCGTATGGCGTGCACAGCCTAAAGTTGTAAGACAACTTGTTCTCTTTGATCTTCTGTTTGTGCACGCCAGGTTGATTGCATTTGTTGAAACAGGGTGGACCACGTGAAGGATGCAATCTCCCACCCCATGTGATTCAGGTGATTCAGGATGTAAGGGGGATGGTGTGGGTGGGAGGCGGCGAGGTTGGTGCACCATTTGTTCAATTTCTCTCCTATCTCAATTAAATGGGAGATAAGGTTTACTCTGTTTACTCTAAAGGATCTGAACCATAGTAAAAACACTTGCATTGCAACAAATTTACTTAGGGCTCTTTAATTAACAGCAGTTAATTGCAAATTGTGGTCACAGGAGCAAGATGTTAAACTGAATTACACCCATCGTCTGAAGAAGGGTCTCGACCCGAAACGTCGCCTATCTCCTTCACTCCTTAGATGCTGCTGCACCCGCTGAGTTTCTCCAGCTTTTTGTGTAACCCTCGATTGATGGCAATATGTTGAATGTGTTTAGTTGAAAGTCGCTTAAACTGAGGAATGAAACCACTGTTATATACACATCTGTGCAAAGCACCAACAGCTGAAACTGATAACCAACATTTAGTTTTGAGATGACTTCACAAGGTGCAGTAGCGTCTTCAATCTACATTGGCAATATCCTTCAAATGCACACATTGCTTTCCCACAAGATTTACCTAATTGGAAGGCATCAGGTTTCACTGCGTGCAGGCTGTGTTGTACCAATGCTCACCATTGGCAGCCATTTGGTCTATCAAGTCAATGCCAGGTGACAAATTAATCATAGTATTTCTGTTCTTCCAGATATTTCCCTGTACCTACTGTTTCTCATACACCCATCGACTCCACCCCAAGTCTGCTCCCACCCACTAACATTAGTTTAGTTCAGACATAAAGTGCGGAAACAGGCCCTTTGGCCCACCGAGTCCACACCAGGCACAATTTACACCTACTGTATACAAAGTATACAAACCCAAGCCAATAAACCTACAAACCTGTATGTCTTGAGAGTGTGGGAGGAAACCGAAGATCTCGGAGAAACCCCACGCGGTCACAGGGAGAATGTACAAACTCCGTACAGGCAGCACCCATAGTCAGGATCGAGCCCGGGTCTCTGGCACTGCAAGTGCTGTAAGGCAGCAACTCAACCGCTGTGCCATAGGAGTAATTTTCGGTAGCCATTTAATTTAGCATCAAGCACATCTTTGGACAATGGGAGGAAATAAGAGCACTTTGTCACAGTGAGAATGTGCAAACTCTGCACTGATAGCACTGGAGGTCAGGGTAGAACTTCAGTCACAGGGGCTGTGAGGCAACATGCTGTGTCATTGTGTTGCCATATTGCACAAAAGAACTTACACAGCAATATTATCAAACCACATTTGAAGTCAAGTCACCCACCTTCCAGGCACATCCCAAAAATAGGTCAGGAGTTTAATTGGCTAATGTAAATAATCTCCAGTATGAGTGGGTGAAAGGTGAATTGGGGGTAGTCGATAGCAATGTGAGAGTATAGGACTAATGGGGTGGTCTAAGCCAGCATAGATTTGATGGGCTAAACGGCCTCCTGTGATGTTAGGAAATAACCGCTGGAAATCCGGTCTGGGACTTGCATTGATACAAGTAAAGTTACCAATCTTTTCTTGCCGATTTGTTCGAGGTGCACTTGTGTGTAATCTATTTCATCCATTGAGTTAGATGCCCTCATGGAAGACGGAGCATGACGGCAATGACTGGTGTTTCCTGAATGACTTTGAAAAGATATGAAAGATTTCATTCAGCTGGGAAAAATGCCTCTCTGACCTTGGTGGTGTGGGTGGGTGGGTGTACATGTGGGATGGAAAGATGGGGTCAAGTAGAATCATGGTCCAACTCTCTCCAGTAAACATGAAGCACGTTAAGGTCATGTGAATATGTATGATTGTGCAGAACTTGGGTGTGTTTAGCATTTTGTATCCCTGCTAAAATGGTTGAATCTACATTCCTCCACTGCATCTGGCAGTGTGTGTTTACATACAATAGGAAAACAGAGGTGATTTCACAGTAGACACAAAATGCTGGAGCAACTCTGCGGGACAAGCAGCATCTCTGGAGAGAAGGGTCTTGACCCAAAACATCACCCATCCTTTCTCTCCTGAGATGCTGCCTGCCCCGCTGAGTTACTCCAGCATTTTGTGACTACCTTTGATTTCACCGTGTTGGGAAAGATTCAGAGATAGTGCGGATAATACATATCGTCCTGGGATGGCAGGGAGGGGAGGGGGTGTATTTTTGTTCCAAATCTGAAAGAGAAACAGAGCCACCTTGTGGCCTTTATTTGTTTGTGAGGGTCAATGATAGTGTGTTGAATGCAGCTGATGTAAATTGTATTTTTAATACTCTGCTTTAAACAGTCCTTAACCTGAAAGGTCAGGCTAACTCATCTCATTACATTTTGTAATGGAAGCCAGTTATTTCAGGAACAAAATTAGACTAAAGCTCCACTCTAGACTCTACGCCGCTCGTCTGCCTGTGAAAGGCACCCAGTAAAAATGCCTGGGTAATATCTGCTGAAGGATCAAAAATAAAGTAAACGGAAGATCGTTACATAAATATTAATTCATCTGATTTATCTGCTTCTGTTAGACAACAGAATGCACCTTTAGAATGGAGATGTGGACGAAGCTTTGGAATTCATTGCCACAGACGGCTGTGGAGGCCATGTCAATGGATATATTTAATGTGGAGATTGACAGTTTCTTGATTACTATGGGTGTCAGGGGTTATGGGGAGAAGGCAGGAGAATGGGGTTGAGAGGGAGAGATGAATCAGCTATGGTTGCATGGACGAGTTGACTTGATGGGCCGAATGGCCTAATTCTGCTCCTATAATTTATGAACTTTTTGAATAACATGTTTATGGGAAAAATGTTTGCATTTTCATGGCAGCTTATTGCACTGCCTGGTAATGTTCCACAGCATGAATCACATTGATTACGTAGCCAGAATATTAACATTGTTTATAAAATATTGATGTTGGGTTATTTCACTTTCTGCCCGTATGGTCTTAGCAATGGTCTCCTATAAGCAAAATGCAAGAGGCAGCATAAAGATGGTAATTTCTAAAATTAAATCCTCTTGGATAGTGTTTCTATTTTAATTTAGAAGTCATCTATTATAAATAGTTCCCAGTTTGTTAGTGAGTTGCGCAGTTATTTGATGGAGGACGATAGTTGAAAGTCTGGTTGAATTTGTCACCCAGTCATTCCATCTAGGTGAGGCACTTCTCAGTGGCCCTACAGAACGCCACTTTAAAAAAAAATGAACAAACAGCTTTTATTCAATTATACACAAATACAGAATAGTAACAAAATCAAGACTGCCATCGGCAGTTTACAATCAAACAGTTATCAGATTAAAATATTGTCAACTTTATCTACAATACACACGACTCCTCCGCGGCGACCAGCGTTCAGGGAAGGCCTCCAGATTTCCCATAGACACCGCGTACTCCCTCTCCAGGGACACGCGGGCACGAACATAGGCCCGGAAGAGGGGCAGGCAGTCAACTCGGGCAAGACCCTCGACAGCCCGCTGCGTGGACCCACGAATATCAAAACGTCCCTTGGGAGTTCTTGTGGTTATGCTGTGTTTCCCTATTGATGTAATCCTTTTAAATCCTTTTCCCTTGTGAATCTTTTTCATTTGTAATTCGTTACAATTTTAACATTCTTAAATATCAAGCTCATTGACGCGGACAATGTAATTATTTGTCCCAGATCATTTCTCAACAGAGCGGGGTTAAGGGTCTAGACTGACAGATTGCTACAGCTGTTGCTTTGTGCAGTTATATGACTATAATGCTGTTATATTGCTGGCAAGAAATTAAAACAATTAAATGGAAAGGTACTACACTGAAGATGGAGAACAAGATGTTTTTATTCAATAATGCACGCTCTAGTGCTACTGTAATATTACACCTATCACATACCTGCCAACTGGTCCGATTTTATCGTATTTGTTCAGATTTTTAAATTAAAAAAGTGTGAAAAATTGGAACAGTACAATTTTAAAATGAGGGGAAAAATCGGCCAATCAACCGCTGTCCCTAACGGGGTTGTGTCCAATAACCGACCAGCTTCCCATTAAATTCCCATCCAATCAGCCACTGTATCGAAGGTCCAATCGCATAATGCGTTGGTCACTCGGCAGCCAATCAGTCTCCGAGGGGTGTTGCGGCCAATCACCGACCAGCTTCCCTTACTGAAGCAGAATATGGCTGCAGCCAACAATTTCTCTGCTGTTTGCACACAGTGCTAGGCAAAGAGACATTTCAGGTCACATTCTTTGAAAAGATTTTTGCAGCTGTATGAAGTTATTTATTTCATGAAATATTTATCTTTTCGGGGTTATGCTGAGGTGAGAGAGGGAGTGAGAGCGAGATGAGAGAAAGGGAGTGAGAGAGGGGGAGAGATGGGGAGTGGGAGAGAGAGAGCGTGAGAGAGAGAGAGAGAGGGGGAGTCAAGTCAAGTCAAGTTTATTCGTCACATACACATACGGGATGTGCAGTGAAATGAAAAGTAGCAGTGCCTGCGGACTTTGTGCAAAAAACAAACAAACAACCAACAAACTACAAACAGAATCACATGTTCTTTTTCATATTAAATATTGTGGGCGGTATTGTGGTACAGTAAGTTAGTAGAGTTAGTCCCTGGTGAGATAGGAGTTTACGGGCCGAATGGCCTCTGTGAAGAAACTCCTTTTCATCCTCTCCGTTCTCACAGCATGGCAACGGAGGCGTTTGCCTGACCGTAGCAGCCGGAACAGTCCGTTGCAGGGGTGGAATGGGTCTCCCATTATCTTATTTGCTCTGGAGTTGCACCTCCTGATGTATAGTTCATGCAGAGGGGTGAGAGAAGTTCCCATAGTGCGTTCGGCCGAACACACTACTCTCTGCAGAGCCTTCTTGTCCTGGGCAGAGCAATTCCCAAACCAGATTGTAATGTGAGAGTGCACACACTCCATCAACCCAAGTACTCAGAGTAAGATTTTTCATTTTCAAATGTTGGCAGGTATGCTATCAGCACTATTGATGGACAGACATTTGAGGAATCAGTGCAGTGTCAAATATAAGCAAAAAGTAAACTGGTTTCAACTAGTGGTGTTGGTATTGACCGTAAAAATTGAATCTATGAGCTTCATGCAAACAAGGAATTTCATTGCAACCTGATGTATACGACAATGAACTAATCGGAATCTGAATCAAATATGGGTTTTGCTCATGCTGTTTATTGTATTTCTACAGAGTGTGGCTGCAATCACAAGGCTAGACAATGTGTGTGGGATCCGATACTGCACCAACAGACCGGAAGTGGAACACGCTGTTTGAACTGCATTGGTAACACTGAGGGAACACACTGTGAGAAATGCAAGGAAGGTTACTACCCGGCCTACCAAGGGGGGCACTGTCTGCCCTGCTATTGCAATTCATTGGGTAAGTTCATCGAGTCAAAGTTCATGCCCTTTTTGGTATTTGATCAAGGTGATGGTACAATGAAAGAATTTGCTTGCAACGCATTTGATTAAGGATCAATATTAATCAGATCAAGACAGTCTTTAGACATTTTAATTTTACTCTAACAGATAATTTCAATCTTGGGAGAATCGTCTCTACAATATGCCCTTCTCCTTTCATATTTATATCAATCTCCAAGGATGATTGGCCAATATAATCTCATATAATGCAATACAACAGTTAACATTTAGCAAGCTGAATGTGGTAGACACAAAATGCTGGAGTAACTCAGCGGGACAGGCAGCATCTCTGGATAGAAGGAATGGGCGACCGTTCTTCAGATTGAGATTCAGGGGGGGGGGGTCCAGAGATACATAAGGGTTAGGTGTGGAAACAACAGATCAAAGCAGACAATAATACAGAAATGTAGAATGGTTCATTGTTAGCTGAGGGGAAGGTGACAAGGATGCATACAATCAATAAAATTAATCAGAAGGACAGTGAAACTAGTCGGAGAACTAGGGTGAGGGAGGGATGGTGAGAGAGGGAAAGAAAGGGCTACTTGAAGTTAGAAATATCAATTTCATATCGCTGGGTTTGAAGCCGCCCAAGCGTAATATGAGGTGCTGTTCCTCCAATTTACGTTGGACTTCACCCTGACAGTGGAGGAAGGCCAAGGACAGAAAATACAGTATAATGGTACCAGGTTCATGGAGCCACTTTGCTGTTCGTCTGTTGTTTCTCTGCTTCCTTGCAACTGCTTTTGTATATCTTGGAGTCAATCCAATGGGAAAAAAGCTGGGCAGTTCAAAGTCGTTTGTGCTACCTTGATTTAAAAGCAATTATTTGTTTTTCTATTGGGAGAAAAGATTAAAAAATATTTAAACCCAATCTAAAGTTTTTTTTATTTAGTAAAGCAAAATGTACTAAAGGTGATTAGACACTTCCATTCTCGGACTAGAGGTCATAGCCACAGAATTAAAGAACGTTCTTTTAGGAAGGAGATGACGAGGAATTTCTTTAGCCAGAGGGTAGTGAATCGTGGAATTCTTTGCCACAGAAGGGTGTGGAGGCCAAGTCAGTGGATATATTTAAGGCAGAGATAAATAGATTCTTGATTAGTGCGGGTGTCATAGGTTATGGGGAGAAGACAGGAGAATGGGGTTAGGAAGGAGAGATAAATCAGCCATGATTGAATGGCAGAGTAGACTTGATGGGCCAAATGGGCCAATTCTTTCCTATCACATATGACCTTATGATTTGAACATGCGTATACCAGAGAATATGGAGGGCTGTTTTATCATTCTCTACACTTGAAGGCCAGACACATGTAACTGCAACAATAACACCAAATGAAATGAGCCCTGTTAGTCTTCAGTGGTTCACCTTAAGAGATTCAGTTTAGGGTGTGTATACTAAACCACACAACAAACAAACTGTTGTAATTTTATGCCAAATCTGCGCGTGAAATGATGTCAAAAGAGATTTTGTTTTTTTAAACTTGACAAAATTGTGAGCAAATGCTGTTATCATTGCATTGATGTCTTTCACTGGGTCCTCTTGTGACCCCTGGCTGGCAGTCATGACTAAAGGCCACAACCCAACAATGTCCTTGCAATATTTCTTGTAGCTGCAAAAACAGTGTAACTGAGATGGTGGAGCTCTTGTGTTATGTCTTTTTATCGAAGACCACTGTACACAAAAATTAAATAAATAGTTGGAGGGACAAGAGGCTGCAGATGCAAGTATCTGAGCAAAAAACAAGATGCTGGAGAACTTGTTCCTCCAGCATCTTGTATTTGTAATGAGAATAGTTCATAATGATTGACAAAAATTGATTAAAAGTACCATAGTGGAATTATTCTAATTTGCTAATTGCAAAATTCCTTATCGTTCACTAAGTTGAGGTAATTTGACCAAAGTAGGTTTAGTAATAGTACAAAATGATAGATAAAACAAGAGTAGATTTGAATTTGTGTACTAAACACATCATAGTAACATTCATATTGCTGGTACTCAAATTAATCAAAACTGTGGAAAGTGCATTATTGAACCATCAGCCATGATCACTTTGAATGGCGGTGCTGGCTCAAAGGGCCGAATGGCCTATTCCTGCACCCCTGTTGTCTATTGTCTATCTGTAAATACAAATGTTCCCCAATAGAAATGTTCCTGTTACATGGAAATGTTAGCGAATCAAGTAAAGAGCCAATAGATCATCGTTGTTAATCAATTGTGAACTAATCTCTTTTCCTTTGTCAAGTCTGGGCTCTTGGCTCCTTAATCTCTGCATTATTATACAATCTAAAGGGCATAAATCTCTGATAATCCAGCCTGCAGATTCTCAGAAGCATATCAATAAAGAATATTATTTTAAAATCTTAAGATAGACTTTAAACCCACATGCTACTGATTAGAGGTAAAAGTGTTATCAACTGAGTGAAGTTGGCAAGAAATACATTTCTTACTAATGAAATGGTTTTGTTTGCATATCTTCTGTGTTTCTCAGGTTCCACTTCTAGCAGCTGTGATGAATATGGCCGTTGTCGGTGCAAACCAGAAGGAGTAATTGGAGACAAGTGTGACAAGTGTCAGCCTGGTTTTTACTCGTTATCCAGCACTGGTTGCAAGTAGGTGAATTGATACCTCCTTGTGTCTGGCAGCAAGATTTTTCTAGATATGATGACAATAGATGGCATATATTACAAGTTGCATTTTTAATGCATAATAAAAACAGAAGCAAATAGAAAGTCAGTGTTGGAAAAAGCCAAGCTATTTTTTTTGGATGAAGATCTTTTATCGGTTCAGTAATTGAAATATAAATCTACCTTTCCTCTGTTCAGATGTAATAATGCCTGCTGTTTATTGGTATTGTTTTCTGCCTTTGGAGCAATTTGCAACATTTGGCATTTTCTTATTATTTAATCTATTGCATTTTTTTAACATTCTGATTAAAAAAACACTATACTTGGGCAGCAAGGGTATTTCAGTGATTTTGCTAAATCCAAACGTGGCTAGTCACCCGCCACCACTCCCATTAGTTTTGATGTTTGTCCTTTCCAAGTAACTGTCTTTACACCTTTTTAAAACAATGGGCTTTGTTTAAACAAAGATCTGCAGCGGAGAATTCCACACTCTGAGCTCTTCATGCAAAGAATAATTTAAAACTTTATTTTATTTTTTGATAATCTTTCATGCGGCCCTTCACTGTTTACTGTTTCCAAATCATACACAATTGTGAAAACCTCTATCAGCTCATGCATTAACTCTGCAACCTTGGTGAAAAGATTCAAATCTTTCTCCAGAACTAGAAATGTTCAAAGTAATGTGCGTCGACAATAAGTTTCAGTTCAGTTTCAGTTTAGTTTAGTTTATTGTCACGTGTACCAAGGTATGGTGAAACATTTTTGTTGCGTGCTATCCAGTCAGCAGAAAGACAATACATGATTTCAATCGAGCTATTTACAATGTATAGAACCATGATAAGGGAATAGCATTTAGTGCACGGTAAAGCCAGCAAAGTCTAATGAAGGAAAGTCTGAGGGTCACCAAAGAGCTGGATAGTAGTTCAGCGCTTGTCATTTGTTGTCATTGCTTTCATGCCTTTCTAAACCAAGGGGCTCCAAAGTGCCAATACATAATACTGCAGGCCCAACTATCAAGCGGTTGACTAGTAAGTAAGATTAGTTGGGTGGAGAGAGGATAATATGGAACGACATTGATCATTTGGGTCAGATGGGTTCGTTCAATGCTGCATAGTTCACATAATTCAATGCAATTTATGTGCGAGCAGCACATGGAGTCAAAACGATCATTCATTCAAACTGTTAGTCAGTGGTTTGCTGATACGTTAATCAAATGTGTAGCATTTCGGGCACAAGGAGATATACAAGAACACATACTAAACCACATAATTGCTTAGTCAGACCATCTAGACTTTCTTTACAAATAATACATTGTCAGCTTTCCTATGCACGTGAATGTATGCATAGGTTCTACCATTAGATGAAAATCAGTGCCTACAGAATGCGGTAGGTGACAGCTGCAGTACATAACTCATTGTCCCACCTCCATCCTACCCATTCACCGGCTGGCTGCGGACGCCAACAGGATTAACAAACTCATCAGGAAGGCTGGCTCCATCCTGGGGGCGGAGTTGAATTCATGGGAGGTGGCCTTGGAGAGGAGGATGCTCCTCAAACTGCAAAGCATCTTGGGCAATACAGCTTACCCCCTCCATGACACACTGGTCAACCTGAGGAGTTCCTTCCACAACAGACAGGTTCCACCATGATACAGTACAGAATACCACAGGAGATTATTTTTCCCTGTGGCTATCAAACTGTACAGCTCCTCCCCCTTCTGTGTGGGGTAGACTGACTACCCCACCCCCCACCCCCCATCCCCACCCCCAATCTTTGGACATCCCCAATCCTTTCCGCTCGTCACTGTAATTTCATGTTTCATGTATCTTGTGTTTTATGACTGTTTGCAGATCAATTTCCCGCCTGGGATAAATAAAGTTCCATTGTATCGTATTGTATGGTATCGTATTGTATTAATAAATTGTGCTTTTCCTGCCAGGCGCTGTACTTGCAATATGGCTGGTGTTACACGGATCTGTAACGATGACACCGGAGACTGCAGTTGTAAATATAATGTCGAAGGATCCAACTGCAACCGGTAAGTGGTTTCAAATATCACGCCATAGGAAAATACTTGTTCAACTTTACTGCTTTTTACACTACATTTACCACCAACAAAGACAAATACAAAGTTCTGCTGCCCTTGAGTCTTATTAGTAAAGCTTGAAGTAACTAACCCAACAGTGCAACCTATTGTATAGGCATTTTCTTGATTTGCATATCCAGGCCCTCCCTACCTATAGAATTAAACCTGAAGCTGTTAAAATATACAAAACAGCATTTTTCTAAACTGCAGATTTTTCAGCATCTTTATGGTTATATTTCCCTCAGCTGTTGTGTAAAGCCATTAGTTTGTATTTTATTTTTAATGACAGATTGTTAAATGGAAATGGCTTCAACAAAACCTTGAACTGAAATGCATAATAACAAATACACCTTGGTCCCTACTGTTATTTTACGTGAGGTAATTGGCATGTTTTAGGCGGTCTCTCTCTTGCCTTTGGCAAGTGTCTACCTACTTTGGAAAGACTGAGGAGCTGTGCTACATCTCAGCTTGCGCTGTGCGGGAAAAAAAACCAATAGGAAACATCGTTTTTCAAATTTATGTTTCCCCCTCACAGTTGCAAGTTTGGTTATTACAATCTTCAACCAGAAAACCCCATGGGCTGCTCAGCATGTTTCTGCTTCAGACATTCATCAGTCTGCAAGGCGGACGGTGGCTACAGGGAAGACGTCATCACTTCCACCTTTGATTCAGGTACTGCGCCGCATAACTCCAATGAGCTGAAGCGCTGCATGTTTCTGTCACACTCAACAACTTGGCAGAAATATAATTACAATTATTCATATAATATAAATATAAAAATTAAGTAAAAATTAAAATTAAATTATTTCATTATATTTATAACGAAATATAGCGAAATATTTTAATTTTAATTTCTATTTAATTTTTATATTTATGTTATATTTAATATTTTAATTACATTTCTGCCAGGTTAGTGAATGTCACCTCAGTATAATGAAATGTATGAAATATGAAATACGACACAAATTGTGATATGGCACAAATATTTCATTTCATTAAGAATGCGAGTGTAAGTCAGAATTTTGGCAAAAATCAAGCGTAAAAAGAAATGTGTGTGAATCGAATTAATGGTTTAGGAAACAAAATCAAAAGGTTCCTGGAGTGATTTGCTCGTGAAGATCATGGAAAATGTTACCCTCATAAGCTGCGAGTTGCACTGATGAGTACGACCAGCTCCCTTAGATTGGTGAGAGTGAATGCAGCCTGGGCCTCCGGTTTTGTTTGCTATGCACCTCATCTTCACTTTGCTCAGCTTTGCTCAGTGGTTTGTGCAACCACTTAAGAGCAGAGTTTGTGGAATGCAGCTGCTGTCTACACAACCATATATCAACAGGGAGAAGAACTGGAAAAGTCAAGTTGGAATGTATCCACCATCAGGCCAGAGGGTTGGAGAATAACTATTGACAGCTTTGGACAACAAATTATTTTACCTGTAGGGGTATCAGGATACACAAGACTGATAACAGAAGAATTCGTTGATAAGAGTATAGAGCTGATGATAAAATTAATGAACCAAAAGCCTCTTCGAGGCATTTTTATTCCCCAAATGATTCAAAAATAGTTTTCTATTTTTGAGAAAGAGGATTCAAAAAAAAAATCTTGTGATGCTACGAAAGATATCAATGCATTAAAATATCACTTTGTCATAACATATTACTTCAGCTTGAAATATTTCAGAACAGGAATGTACCATGACAAAGCTGAATGATATTTCACTGCTGGTGGTTTAATATAAATAAATTATCTGTAAATGGTAACAGGCAGCAATTGTTGCCCGTGATGTTATAATATGACCAGTGAACATGCTCAGAGAAAATTCTCCATTACATCAGTGGAGAGAACAGCTCATGTGAATGCATTCAACATTTGGTCAATTATATTTGTGCAGTGATTCCTTGCATGATTTCCTTGTACGGTTTTATGTTAGTGTTAAATTCAGTGATCTCAGCACTATAGGGATTTTCCAATAAAACTTCAATATTAGTTGTAATTAAAAACGACAAAGAACTTGAGACTTACTGGCCTCTCCTTGAGTACAGATACTGAAGGGTGGAAAGCTCAGAACCGCCGCGGTCCCGATCTGCCTATAATGAGATCATCATCATCTCGTGACATTGTTGTTGAGGCCAAAAATGAATACGCCGTCTACTTTGTTGCTCCAGGTGAGTTGTGAGCAATTATGTGCACTTCATGTAATTTGCTAATTCTGTTTTTTTAATACAACATATGTTTTGATGATAGACACAAAATGCTGGCGTAACTCAGCGGGACAGGCAGCATCTCTGGATAGAAGGAATGGGTGACAATTGGGGTCGAGACCCTCCTTCAGACTGAAGACGGGTCTCGACCCGAAACATCATCCATTCCTTCTATCCAGAGATGCTGAGTGACTCCAGCATTTTGGGTCTATCTTCGGTGTGAACCAGCATCTGCAGTTCCTTCCTACACATGTTTTGATGAACTTGCGTGCAATATTTCAGCATTTAGATGGCTGTAATCATTCTACTTTGTGATCTCAAACTCAAGCATAACAACTAATTTTGATCTGCCTTCAAGAAACCACAAATTGTAACTTTACAATTGGATTGCAAACCCTAAACTCTGCTGTGCAGTGCTTTACAATACGGGCAGCAAGTGGAGAAGCTCAGCGTTGCTGGAGCTGTCATGTTTATAAGTATTTTGATAATGACAATCTTTTCTGCTTCTGATTTGCTTCTTACATTATTAATTTAAGATAAACAGCACTTTTAGGTGTGGTTTTATATTGAAGGGAATGAATAGATTTTCTGTTTATATAGCTCTAGAAAGTTACCAATAAGTCTTAATAACTGTCAATATCTTCACAGCTTATTTTTCAAAAGTGTCATCGTCAGCTCATTCACTAACATTGACGGAGCTGTAACCTCAAGGAGGGACTGTACTCAATCTAACGTTGACATTACTTAATCTGTACGAGCAAAGATTCATAGGCAGTGCCACATGCAATTTAAGGGATTTATGGTTTATCCAGCTGAAAGCTCAGCACCCAGCGTAGCATCATTAAGGAGTGCTCAGCTTCTCAATCACTGAGTGCAAACGACAGAGGTACTTGTGACCTTCCAAGCCTGGTCCTATCAATCCTGCTGTACTGAGGTGGGTGCACCTGGAGAGCCAGCAGAACGGAGAGCCAGCAAGTGCTGAGATGTTGAGAATTTCTGAAATGTTGGGGTTTCAACAAGTCAGGAGGAATGCAATTTTATATGGAAGGCAACCTCTCATTCCTAAAATATCCACACATACTAAATCAAGGGATGCTCTGGGTCAGACAATGACACAGCAGGCAGCTGGAAGCTTGGAGCATCTAATTTTACCATCACCAAGTTTTCATTAAGAGACTAACCACGTAGCTGTTTCAGACGCAAATTGTGAAAACTGAAGATAGACACAAAAAGCTGAAGTAACTCAGCGGGACAGGCAGCATCTCTGGAGAGAAGGAATGGGTGACGTTTCGGGTCGAGACCGTTCTTCGGACTGGTTAGGGATAAGGGAAACAAGGGATATGGACAATGATGTAGCGAGATAAAGAACAATGAATGAAAGATATGCAAAAAAAGTAACGATGATAAAGGAAACAGACCATTGTGAGCTGTTTGTTGGGTGAAAATGAGAAGCGAGTGCGACTCTGGTGGGGGAGGGATAGAGAGAGAGGGAATGCCGATGCTACCTGAAGTTAGAGAAATCAATATTCATACCACTGGCCTGTAAGCTGCCCAAGCAAAATATGAGATGCTGTTCCTCCAATTTGCACGTTTACACAAGGTTAAGTACGGAGCCACACACTTGTGGTCAGAACGACCACTTTCTGTGTACACCGCACTGATAGGATGGGACCAAGACTCCCTTTCAAAAGGCTACACTTTGATCCTCATAGATGAAAACGACATTCTCATAATGGTGTACGAGGCAGTCATGACTGCTTCAGCTGGTAAGGGAAAACAGAGATCAAGTAATGAATGGGACTGCCCACATTTTTTCTGCTCTACAATAAATGCAATAACTCAGCACCTCCAGAAAAAACATTGATGTAACTGAAAAAAAGACACAAACTGCTGGAGTAACACAGTGGATCAGGCAGCATCTCTGGAATACATGGATATGTGGCGTTTCGGGTCAGGACCATTCAGTCTGAAGAAGGGACCTTACCTGAAATGTCACATATGCATGGTCGCCAGAGATGCTGCCTAACCTGTGACTTTTTTTGTTAACCGGCAACTGCAGTTCCTCTATCCTCATTGATGAAACCGAATGTGTTATTACTATTGGCATTTATCGCAGTATGTAAAGTTGATTACTCATGTTCCACTTGTTTTTTTTATCTTTAGCCAAGTTCCTGGGAAATCAAATGTTGAGTTATGGACAAAACCTCTCCTTCACATTATACTTGGAACGGGGCGGTTCTTACCCATCAGTTGAAGACATTGTCTTGGAAGGAGCCAGTCAAACACTAAGTATACCAGTGAATGTGCAAAATAACCCAATGCCATCCACAAGCAAGCAGACATACAACTACAGGTAAATATAAGCAGATGTTAACTTCATAGATTACTGTGTAATTCTAAAACCCGACGGTGATGGAGTACAATCTTACCAATCCAGTTTCAGCCATAAGGAGAAAGTTACAATTCACCGTGGACAACTTTGTTATCAAAGAGGACAAGTCCTATTGGTACACAATTTAACACCAAGTCCACTATATGTTGTTTAAGAAATAGACATAGATTTTACAGTGTATTTTTCTACAATAGCTGTAGTATTACATTTGTGGTAAAGTTTAAGGGACTGATACAATAAACCACTGTAACTCTTTGGTTAATGAAAGAGTCAACCATGTTTTGTCATACAAATGTTGTAAAAGATTTGTAAGGTTTTGCTAATGGTATTGTTGTTTATAAACCAACGACTGAAGAATATTTTAATATTTTAATCATCTTTTATTTTGTAGACTCCATGAGGGTCTGGAGTATGGATGGAAGCCATTTATAACTTCATTTGAATTCCAGCGGGTGCTTAGTGATCTCAAGGCCATCAAAATCCGTGGTACCTACACCATACGGAGTAAGTCCTCAAAAAGCTCACTTGAGCTGGGGTAAATTAAACATGTGACGTACTATATTAAAAAGTAAATTGAAAAACCAAAGTACCTCAAAGATGTGAATAATGGTTTGTAGAAGTGGATCATGAAGTGGATATTGAAGTGTTTGAAGCATCAATTATCACTGTTCATCTGTCAACATATTCATTAGGGAATCACAGCTAAAGGACTATTATATATAGGCAAAGGGTCCAAACTGCTCTTGTCCAGATACTTGAAGCAGTAAGGTTACATTCAGTGGATACTTTCTCAGCAATTAATTAACCAGATATGTGTCAAGGATTATTGAAACAGTAGTGGTTGATAAAGCGTGCAAATGTCACAGGCATTTCAGTTTAGAGCCATTGAGTCTTGCACCATGAAACAGGTCCTGATATACAATGTGGAAATCATCTGCACAGTGAGAAATAGAGTTAATGCCCGTCATCAAAAATGGTCAAATAGACTTACCACCCCCTCTTGTTTTTTCTGATAATTGGATATAATCTTTTCCACTGTTTTCCAGTTTACTTATTGCATAAGCTTAGCTGTCAATAGAGATGAGAATCTGTAAGTAAATTGCACGTGGCGGTAAACAGCTTTTTACTTCCAGTGACAGATGAGTGCAATCTGGAATGGCATGTTGAAAGATGATAAACTGCAATCTTAAAATAAACATGGCGCCTTTTGGTTCTTATGCCTTAATTTTAGCTAAAGACACAATTGGGATGTGCTTTGATCCAGACTACAGGAAAACAAAAATAAATCAAGTGTTCCTGCTGCTGCTCAGACCTGGTGGTTCCTAGCTTTCCTCTCCAGTGCACCCACAGGGTCAAAGAAAAGAGCCATGAAAGCAGGTCTTTATTATGCTGATCCACATTTTCCTGAGCTTCCTCCATCAAAGTATAGTTGCTTTAAATCCTTCCAATTCCCCCTTAATCCTTCCAATTCCAATTGCCACAGAAGGCTGTGGAGGCCAAGTCAATGGATATTTTTAAGGCATAGATCGATATATTCTTGATTAGTACAGGTGTTAGAGGTTATGGGAAGGCAGGAGAATGGGGTTAGGCAGGAGAGGTAGATCAGCCATGATTGAATGGCAGAGTAGACTTGATGGGTCAAATGGCCTAATTCTACCCCTTTCCTTATGACCTTATGTCCATAAATGCTAATGGGCATTTCTTTGGAGGAATGGCTTAGTCCCTTTATCTTGCTCTGCTGAGTCTGGTAAACACCATGAAGGTTTGGGAACCTCTAAAGGAGCCCAATAAATGTTGCATTCCATCTGTTGTCAGTTGCTTAAGATCTACAAATTCCAGGCATTCTGTCAGTTGGGAGCAAACAATCTGCTGGAGGAACTCAGTGGGTCGAGCAACATCAGTGGATGGGAAGAAATGGCAGATGCTTAATGAAGAAACCCTGCATCAAGGACACCTGTGGTCTTCTAGTCATGGGTGGCAGCAGAAAGGCAGTTGAGGACTTTCAATGTCCTTCCAAAGATGCTCAGCCCATTCTTGAAGCTGGGTTTCCAGTCTCTGTTCAGGCCGCAGGCTCAGATCAGGTTTAAGCCAGGTCTCCAGATGTTGGAAATATTGGCATGTTAGGCGTTTCAAATCAATTGCACCTTAGAGATTAGGAAGGACAGAAAAAACAAATTGTTCGGCAAGAACATCAGTATCGCTCCAGATGTTCTTATTCTTTGACTCCTTAATTTCTATCTTGCAATGCTGAATGCAGGAGGTGATTTTAAATGCACCACTGTAGATTGCCAAATGACAGCAGTAGACAGAGCAGAATAAAAGCCTGACTGAATGCAGTCTTCACTACTTGCTCTACCTCCAGAGAGTTGCGAATCTGTGGAATTCTCTGCCACAGAAGACAGTGGAGGCAAATGCACTGGATGTTTTCAAAGAGAGTTAGAAAGAGCTCTGAGGGCTAACGTAATCAAGGGATATGAGGAGTCAGCAGGAACGGGGTACTGATTTTGGATGATCAGCCGTGATCATATTGAATGGGGGTGCTCGAAGGGTCGAACGGCCTACTCCTGCTATTTTCTTATTTTTCTATGAATGCAGTCATAAGCAGTCAACAGATGCTTCTTTTAAGTACAGCACTTTTTGTGTGTTATTAAACAATTGAAGCAGGCGACAATTCAGCAAAATGGCGGTGTAAGTAACCTGGATGTTTTGTATTACAGGCTCTGGACACATTGACAATGTGGTCTTGCACACGGCCCGGCCTGGCACTGGAAAGCCCGCTCAGTGGGTAGAGAGCTGCACGTGTCCAACCGGCCACGAGGGACGATTCTGTGAGAAATGTGCAAGTGGTTACACTAGAGAAAGTCCCCATCTCAGACGTTTAAGCCGGTGCGTGAGATGCAACTGTCAAAGCCCCAGTGAGACCTGTGACCCTGAAACTGGTGAGTCTGTTGATAGATTGGCTTGGATTAGTGTTCAACGTGGGAGACGGTGACCTATATCTTGCCTTTTAATAAACATACTGGGGCTCTGAAAATAGTGCTGATAGAGAATTATTAATGGTAGATATTTGTCCTTGGTTAGCTGTGCTAAATACATTAAAGTCGTTGTGGTCGTCCTTAATCTTCTTATCTTGGCATTTAAAAAAATAACATTTGCTATTACAAAACAGTGCAGTTGAGACAGTGGTGCAACGGATACGCCCCTTACTACGAATCAGAAGATTCCAGGTTCGACTCCTGTCTGGCTCAAAACTTTGCAGCACAGTGGTGGAGCTGCTGTCTCACAGCACTAGAGACCCGGATTTTATCCTGGCCTTGGGTGCTGCATGTGTGGAGTTTGCACGTTCTCCCTGTGATGCACGTGGAAATTCTCTAGATGCTCCGGTTTCCTCCCACATCCCAATGACATTTTAGGTCAATTGGCCTCTGTAAAATTGCACCAACTGGGGATCACGTAGAACTAGTCTCAACGGGTGATCGATGGGCAGCAGGGACTCGATGGGCTGAAGGGCCCATTTCCATGCTGCATCGCTAAAAAAATAAAAACAAATTATTTTTATTGGTCAATTTGTCAGGGATGTCAATAGAATAATTGATGAAAATCACAAGGTATCAGAAAGAGCTAAGACTGACATTGAGAAGATCAGCTCTGTGAGCTGAGGATGACGAGACAATAATGCTAAAGATAGACACAAAAAGCTGGAGGAACTCAGTGGGTCAGATAGCATCTCTGGAGAGAAAGAATAGGTGGCATTTCAGGTCGAGACTCTTCTTCAGTCAGAAGGAAGGTCCAGACCCAATTCCTTCTATCCAGATATGCTGTCTGACCCGCTAAGTTACTCCAGCTTTTTGTGTCTAACTTAGGTTCAAACCTGCATCTGCAGTTCCTTCCTACACAAGACTATAATGCTGTTTTTTCATTCAATAAAGTGACACGTTGAGATTTCAAAAATAAACCATGAAACACCCCGATTTTAACACTTAATCTGCTGATCATAATTCTAATTCCCTTACTCTCTTCGATTCATTACCCCTTTAAGTATTTCTGTTGATGTTATTACTATATATTCACAGTTAATAATTCAACATAAGAAACCTCTCCTCCCTGCAGAAGTCGACAGAGAAATAAAAGATGTGTATTAACTTTCATCAGAATTCTTGTTCCTTCATAAGATGCCCAAAGGCAAATTTGGCTGAAGGATCAAATTTAATGTTATATATTGTACAAAAAAAATATGAGGGGTAACTAGATAGTTGTGATGGACGAAGAACTGAAAATAGTTACTGGCAGTTTTTCAAATGTGAGGCACTTTTAAAAATACCAAGGTGATTCCATGAACATTTATCCATCAGCTAGAAAGACAACACTGCTCTCCTAATAGTACGATCTCTCCATCAGAAAAAATAATAGGAAAAATGTACTCAATATACACGCGCCTGTATATTATATAGGTGTTTAATTTATGCATCTTTGAAATAACGCACTTGTTTAATTAATACCAAAACCTAATTTATGCGCTGTATTTTTTTAATAACACGCACAAATTTAAATGTATATGTTTAATTTACGCGTTTTTGAAATACGCACTGCTTTCCAGAAGCATAAACCCAGCGTAGAATGTGAGGTGCCTGTATTTCCAGCTCTTATGGAACCACATTACCAAGCAAAGCAGCAACAACTACATTTTAGCTGGAATAAGTGGAGATCAAACTAAAGCATGGTTGAAAGTAATTAAATATTTAAAATAATTATCATAGAAGTGGATGACAACAGAAGAAGAAGATAGACACAAAATGCTGGAGTAACTCAGCGGGACAGGCAGTATCTCTGGAGAGACTGAGTCTGAAGAAGGGTCTCGATCTGAAACATCACCCATTTCTTCTCTCCAGAGATGCAGCCTGTACAGCTGAGTTACTCCAGCATTCTGTGTCTATCTTCAGTTTCAACCAGCATCTGCAGTTCCTTCCTACACAGGAGAAGAACGTATCTGACTTGGTGTCAAATTAGTACCTTAATAAGGAACTGATTGGTGCTTGCTGAATGAGAGGAAAGCACCCATTTGACCAGTGAACATATTAATGAATGCTTTTTCTTGTTGCCTTCTAGGTTCCTGTTACACCAATGATCAATCAAAGGACAACTGCCCAGATGGTTACTACTCTGATCCTTCTGAATCAAGTGGCTGCAGGACATGCCCTTGCCCCGATGGTACACCCTGCACTGTGGAAACGGATACGAGGGAGGTTGTATGTGTGAGCTGCCCAAGGAAAACAATGGGTAAGTGTTAGGTGCAATCTGCCAACATTGAATGTGTTAAAGCTATATTAAACAAGCATGAAAAAGAAGCTCCACTGAAGGTACTCCAGACCAAGGGGGAATGGCTGTTATATACATCTAAGGTTAGAATTAGAGTGGTGCCATGCATTGATCTTATACACTACAGTGGTCTAATATTATTCAACTTGTATGTGAATGCCTGAAGAAAGTGCCTCAATTTGCCAAGCTGTGCAGTAGAACTTACATAATACATACTCTAAATGCATCAGAATGGTTACCAACTTGCAACATTAATTTTACAGATGGTACCTGGATCGCTGAGTATGTTTAGTATTTTTCTTCAAATTTCCAGCACCTGCAGTCGTTTGCTTTTCAATTACTACTGTCTACCTCGTACAATCTGTAGTCTTTAACATGTTTGACGACACCCCTCTCCAACACTTCCCACCATCGTTTTGGCACATACCCCTGGCTCCACTTTTAACTATCCAGGTCTCGTCAGATAATCATATTAGAATGATTCACTGGGAAGATCATGTAAACCAAGGTGTTTCCAGTGATCTATTGTTGGATCCCTCATCATTGTCATGTGTTCCCGGGACATTACTGGTACTTTGGAGAGGCTAGTTATTACTGGAGTTCAGTTTTATGCATTGATGTCCACAGAATCTCACTGATATTATACTCGGTTTATAACAATGCCATTTATTCAGAGTTCCAACAAAGCAGATACCACCTTCATTTACCACCATTAGAAATAATTACAATGAAGCAAATAGTTTCACTATTACTGCACATAAATCATACACATCAAATCCTTTTCTATTCACTGACTTTCAGTGATGAGGTAAACACTTTCCCATTCGTAGCTTAGTCCACAGATTGCTAAAGGATAAACTCCTCCTGTATTGATAATTTAACATGACATGGCATATCTATGTAAAACAATATAGATGATCCTTGTAGTAATGTTTAGTTAATGCTAAACTTTGAGATTCAAATGTGAGTTGTTTTCAATTTTTAATCTTCTGCACCAATTCCCCAGGTAAACGATGTGAAATGTGTGAAGAAGGGTATTTTGGGAATCCTCGAGCAGGCAGACCCTGTCAGCCTTGTAGATGTAACAATAATGTGGATCCCAATGCAGTCAAGAATTGTGATCAGTGGACCGGTGAATGTCTTAATTGCCTCTACAACACCGCAGGACATCACTGTGAGAGATGCAGGCCTGGCTTTCATGGAAACGCACTTGCCTCTAATCCATCAGAAAAGTGCAAATGTAAGAATTGCTTTTGAATTTTATATGTGTTCGCATTTATGTAGATAGATTTGGTGCATCAAATCTGCAAAATGTAAAATTCATTTTACACCAAATTGCAGACAAACCTTGATATTTTCATTTGTTTCTTTTTCTCAAAGTCACTTAGTCAGAATTTCTCTTTGTTGGATTATGATCTATTTTCCATGCATGGCATGTATCCAATGAGAATAGCTACTCATTGAACAAATTTCAGATAAAAGATCTGGAGACATTATTGTTCAACTACAGTACCAAACAGACAGATTGAGGTTTTTGTCTAAGCAAAGGAAAAGATTACAAATGGGTCCTCATCAAATACCATAGCCTGTTATCACCTTTCATTAGGAGGCCCCAGAAACTTATAACTCTACCTCTTTGGTGATCCTCGGACTATCCTTGATTGGAGTTTGCTGGCTTTACCTTGCACTAAACGATATTCCTTTGTCATGTATCTGTACACTGCAGATGGCTTGATTGTGATCATATGTTGTCTTTCTGCTGACTGGTTAGCACGCAACAAAAGCTTTTTACTACCTTGGTACCCGTGACAACAAAATAAACTATATTGACATTTTTTAAAATTTGCATGTATATTCAAGACTCAATTCCCTCCTATTTGATTGCAGCAGCAAACGGATATTTACTGTGAAACGTGGTGAAAGAGTGTTGGGTGTGGTAGATAATAGTGGAAAAATAAATCAACATTAGGGCTAGTAACCACAAAAGAAAATGTTCCCACATTTAGGTTGCTCTCCCATGCAACTGAAGCAAGATTTGCAGGAAGTGCAAACCGTATTCTTTCTTGCATAAAATTTAATATGGTGCCTAAACTGAGGTTGCTTACCTGTAAAATTAATTGTTTAAATAATTAAATAACTGCTTTGAAATAAATGGGAGGGAGGTATATAATGCTTTTTCTCTCTTTGGTTTGCACTGTTCATTACCGCAGGTTTCGCTCTTAACTATCGAGAACTTTTATGTAAAGGAAAATGAAGGAACAGATCTTGAATAAAAATTATTTATTTTACTTTTGCAGCATGTAAGTGTGACCCAAGAGGTTCTTGGTCCACCCAGTGCAGGAGCGATGGGACGTGTGATTGCAAGCCAGGCGTTTTTGGAGATCAATGTGACCAGTGTGCAGGAGACACTTATTACAACAGCGCCACAGGCTGTGAAGCGTGCCCAAACTGTTACCTGGGAGTCAAAAACAAGGTAGGCGTCATTGTTCACACTCTTTCCCCCTCCCCCCCCCCCCCCCACAGATACTGCACGACCTGCTGAGTTCCGCTAGGAATTTGTGGTTTGTTGAAGATCCCCGCATCTGCAGTTCCTTGTGTTTCCTTATATTTTTGGAAACTGATGGAATGCAAGGTCCCATCGGTTTCTTGTGTGTCATTGTGTGCACTGACTCGAATTTCATGATCTGAGCGGAATGTATCTGGCATATTTGGAGTTCCTAAATCCACACTCAATTCTAATGCCAGAGGTTAAAATTCAAAATTGGAAGAGTTTCAGGAAACAGATTTTCTCACAAAAAAAGCATAAACATTTGAACTTTGAAAGCAGTGATGCTGAGACTTGCACAGCCAGAGGCACAGTTGTGGCAACACACAGAAGAATGGATGGAATTAGAACCATCGCCATTAAGTTCAATCATCCTGTACAAACTTCCACACTCCTTCAATCCCCAACATTTCCACCACACATCTTTAATATTCATCTGTTATCAGGGCTGCCCAGTTATGGGAAATAAATACATGATTTTCACATTTCCACCGATGTGGTTTAAATCCTGAAGCTTTGATTATTAGTCAGCCTAGCATTACAGTTAGCTTGTCTTCCTGGTTGTTCAGCTTTGCTGAACTTGAACAATGTGAACTTCATTTGAAAGTAAATCGTTCCAATCAAAGCTGGTTTCAAGTAATGTTCAACACTTCCCTTTCATATGCTTGTGTGGGATCTTGGCGTAACTAGAGATCGGTTAAAATTAGACGTTTCAAACGAAGGCATGCAGACATCATTTGAGATGCTTTAAATCTGTGTTATTCGTCCATGGATCAGATGACCTAATGTCTGTGACTCGCTCACTGGCACTCCTATGCAATTACCTCAGATCTTTCTTCACGACAAACCTTATTTATCTTTCTTAGTGGTCCCAGGGCTTGCCTTGTTATTAAACCATCGGAGATAAGATAGGTAAATTCTAGATAGTTCTGATTTCACAATGTGAGATTTTAGATAAGAACGAGTGCTCACATGCTGATTGATGGAATTTTTTTGATGAACACTTTTTTTTCTCTTTGTCCTAACACCAGATATTGAAACACAAGAATGTGGTCAGAGATTTGGAAATTCTCATCTCCAAACTGAAGACAAATGGGAGGCCTGTGAATGATAAGGAGTTTGAGGCAAGACTGGGGAAAGCGTCAGCAGACCTCCACAAAATGATGAACACAGCAAAAAAGATTGAATGTAAGTACCCATTTTGACTTAGGATCTGTGATATAATTAAGGCTCCTTGGTTCAGTGTAAAATACCACTTGAAAAGTTGCAAGATATTTCTGTTTCTACTCCCAAATGATTCTGCTCCTTTCATAGAGATGTTGTTATATGATGGAACAAAAATCCCTGGATCCATTAAAGGTATAAGCACACTGTGGGAAGTCATTGAAACATAAAAACATAGAAAATGGGATAGTAGGCCTTTGGTTCTTCGAGTGAACACTGCCATTCAATATGATCATGGCTGATGTTCCAGAATCACTACCCTGTTCTTGCTTTCTCCCCATATCCCTTGATTCCATTAGTCCTACGGGCTATATCTAACTCTCTCTTGAAAACATCAACGCTCTTAAATACAGTCAGGAGGGGTATCATTGAGCAACATTTTTCTCCCCCTTAATGCCCCTGTTTTGAACATTTAGTTCAGTTTCCTCTATCAAGAGAGAGTCAGATTTAGCTCTTAGGGCTAAAAGAATCAAGGAATATGGGGAAAAAGCAGGAATGGGGTACTTATTTTAGATGATCAGCCATGATCATATTGGATGGCGGTGCTGGCTCTAAGGGCCGAATGGCCTACTCCTGCACCTATTTTTCTATGTTTCTATCAGGTGAGTACAAAGACATTAAGATGGTTGTAGAAGTGACAGGCTGGTTGCGATTCGGGATGCCGGAGGATGATCTCCCATCCAGTCTCGTCTGTCCTGCCTGGCATTTGCATTTCTTACTTTTGAATTGATTGCCCTAAGTAACTCACCAACCTGGCAAAACTGCGTGGGAAACTCCCCAGGTTATTCGGCTATTTGAAGCATCTTAGCCAAACAATCCCAATATCCATCCAGGATCATAGTCATAGAACCAGCACAGACCATGCCGATCTCTCTGCATATCTATACTCATCCCATTTGTCTGCATTAGCTCCAGATCCTTCTACCTCTTTCCTTTAATAAAGGTCTTTTAAACATGGTAATTATTTTTGATTCCACCATCACTTCTGTCAGCGAGTTCCAGACATCAAACATTCTCTGTGTAAAAATCTTTCCGCACAGATCTGCTTTAAAACTCCTTCCTCTCAGCTTAAACCTAAAGGATTTTGTTTTTGATATCCTTCCCTTGAAAGATTCTGACTACCCAAATTATGCCTCTTGTTATCTTATTTACCTCTATCATGTTACCCCTCAGCTTCCTTCATGCCAGGGAAAATAAGCCCAGCCTATCCAATCCTAGCAACAACCTGGCGAGTTTCCTCTGCACTTTCTCCAGCGCACATCCATGTAGAAGATAATGTAACTTTGCTTGACAATAAAGATCTATTTCTTTCTTTAGATAAAGATGAAAATAATCTCGATGCACTGAATATCCTCAACAATAGATTTGGTGCTGAATCTTTTCAGCTGGACAACATTGGGAAATCTGTCGAAGGGATTAGAAAATTAAGTTTAACATATGAAAATCGTGTCCGAAACACTAACACATTGCTTACCAATGTCAGAACAAAGATCCAGGAAAGCAGGGATAAAATGGACCAAATGGTAAGTTCTCATGAGATTGAAAAGCTAAATTCTATTATTTGAAAATAAAATCTGTCTGTAACACTTATGTTATTATGCTCTTATAAAATCACATGATATCTCATAACCCTTGGGATGACAAAGTCCTTTATTATAACTCTGTTCCTCTGTCCCTACAGCAATTCCCAGGTATTCTCACCTGTAGGACATAGACCCTTAACATGACACAACTTCTTGATTCACTAATATTTCTTGTACTTTGCAAAGACACTGATCCATGCTATGATATGATACTTGTTACAATACAGCTACATGTAATAATACAACCCACTGTTATGACAAAGACCTTCATCACATCTCTATTATGCTACATTCCCTTGTTATGAAATAGGAACTGATTATGATACTGTTCCTTGTAATGACGCAGTGCCTTACTATTGCGTTATCTTGAGCCCTTCGTCATACCAACAATCCTTCATCGGGATATTACCCACCTTTGAATCTTATTAAACAATTATAGCTCTATTTGTCACAGGCCCTTGTTAAATGTTATTAAAATACAGTATGTCTCTTCCCTTTTGTCACAGTCACTTATTATATAGTTGTCCTTCATTATGCCATTGGCCTTTGTAACAATATCAATTTGAAGCAGGAAAAGGCAAAATGATCCTTTGAGCACACCTTCTATTCCATGGTCAACACATGCTCCATGTCCACTTTGCTGCCTATCCCAATTTTCTCTAATTACCTCAATACAGTAAAAATAGTCACTTTCAACCTTGTAAATATTCCAATGACTGAGTACCCAGAACCATTTGAGGTAGAGAATTCTGAAGATTTATAACATAGAGGCATAGAGTCATACAGATGGAAACAGGCCCTTCGACCCAACATGCCCACACTGGCCAACATGTCCCAGCTACACTAGTCCCACCTAACCTATTGCTTAAGGATTTTTTTTTCCAACGTAATCTTTAACTGAACAAACCACTAATTCTGGGACAAAGCTCTTCTACCTTTGAATTCAACAGCTGGAGGGATCAGCCTTTCAGCAAATACTTCAATATGTCATCATTCTTAACAATGAGCAAGCCATCATATGGAAATGATATGCTACAGTTGAGAGGACATCTGGGGGAACATAATGTTAAACAATAACATTGCTCAACTATTTTAAAAAAAGAATAGCTGTACATTAACTCATCTGATGCACACTTCCATGAAAATGGTCAACCTATATTCAGACTCAGTCCCTGTTATGATCTACTTTAGCTGTGGAGCACAGGGAGGAACATTGACCTTGTGACTAATGCTGCTGAGTGGCAAACTATGGCTTCTGCTAGAAAGGGTGTCAATGAGGGCCCAGGTTCCCACTCAAACAACAGTAGTTCCTTTCCTCGAATGAATAAGCATTTGGAGAGTAAAACAGGACATTGGCAACATCTACAGGAAGCAAAATTCAGTGCTTTCAGGATGAAGGGTAATTTGTGCTGTTAATTTTAATGATTTAGATTTACGATTTGTTTCCAACTGTAATATTATTTCTTACAGCCATCATTGCCAACAGATCCGAATGGAGGTAGTATCCCAACAGTTCTAGCCGATGAAGCTCGTAGACTGGCAGATAGGTATGTGGTCTGTTTACTTGCACCACCATTCCATTATATGTCTCATTACCAATTTTATTTTATGACTTCAAAGCTAATTATTCAAACTTTCACTTTTGTCTTCTTGTATTCAGGCATCAGAAAGATGCTGAGGACATTGAAAAATCCAGTGGCACTGCCAACAAGTCTGCTTTTGAGGCCCTTCAATTAATTACACAAGCAATCAAAGACGATCAGCAAACCACACAATCTGTCAACCTACTAACTCAGCAGTGAGTGCAAGCACGTTTCCATTGGAAATATCTGAATATTGACTTTACACACTATTTCTATGCCTCCTGTTATGATTCTCTACCCCTTGAAAGTACCAATTGTAAATACTATTAGACATGACAATTATTATTTCAATTGGAGTTCATTGAAATCATTAGCATTTGAAATTGATGTTGCAAATGTTAAAAAACTAAATGCACTTAGGACTTCTAATGGTTCCCTACAAGAATCCAACCTATGGAGTAAACAAGGAGTAACATTTTGTTAAGTGTTACTCATGACCATGAAATCCTGCACTTATTGGTCTACTTTTATTTTTAAAAAAGCTCCTGGGTAATTGTATTAACTGTCAAATATTATTAAAGATAACAACTGGTTCTTTGCTTACAAAGTAGCATTTTACATTCCACCCGTGGAGGTATGGACTACCGCATGAGATCATTTGAAGATAGTTAAGAATGTCAAAGAGCAGATTACACAAGTTATAATGCAATATAGCCTGTGTATTGGAAGGAACACAACTATGATGCAAATCAAAATCAAATCAACTATAAATAATAATACACATATTAGTGGACTACTGGTTTCTGCAAAGAGTTAACCAAAGCCAACTGAAATTTTGATAGTGGAGGTATGTTTTAAACATGATGCTAAGAGATTTAATTCTGTTAGGTCGAAACAGAGGAGCGACATGACAGAGCATCTAGACGACCAAGCAAACAGAATAACTGCCAAAGTAGAAAGAGTCAGCGAGAAGGCCAAGAAGAACTACAACGATTTGAATAATTTGATCACAATTGACGTAAATTCCCTTGAGGTAAGTAATATTTTTGACTTTGTTGATCAGGGGAGAGAAGGAAATCTATACCATGTTTAATTTTATTGATGCATGACAATAATTAAAGTAATGAAATATCTCTTCTCAAAGCAGTTTATCACCGAGCAGTTTTGGAAGCACTGAAAACACCAAGTGAAAGATTATGTCTAATTCTGTTATTTCTGATTTAGTAGGATTATTTGTCAATTAACTTAGTTTGCGAACCAACTCAAGCCATTTTCCTTGTCTAAATGGGAAAAAGATTGTGGGTATTAAATCAATGCATCACTCTGGTATTAATCTTTAAGTCTAGCTTGGAAAGTACAGATGAGATCCTTAATTCTTGGTGTCTTAACTGATCTGACCTTAGTGCCTCATTCCAAGGAAAGGTTAAAAATAAGCCAGTATATCACTTTATCGTTAACAGGTTGTGTATTTGGTTGTTTTGCAAAGATAGCACCAGTCTTAATAACTTAACTTAATAGATCATTAACAAAAGGATACTTCAAATATGAATTCCTCTATGAAATGAATAGTTCTATTATTATTAAGAATTAGTTCATACAACATGGAAACAGGCCCTTCAGCCCATCTTACCCATGCTGACTGTTTGATAACTGTGCTAGTCCCGATTGCCTGCTTTTGGCCCACATTCCTTTAATCCTTTCCTACCCTATCTAAATATATTTAAAATGTCACCTCAATAGCCCCTGCCCCGCCCCCCCCCCCCTCCCCTCCCCTCCTCTCCCGGCAACTCATTCAATAAATGTATATATATATTTCCATATGCTCTTGGTGTGAAGACATTTCCTCTCAGGTCTCTTTTTAAGTATTTTCCCTCTCTGTTTAAACCTGTGCCCTCTGGTTCTGGACTCCTCTACCATGGGGAAAAGATTATGACTGTTCACCTAATCCATGCCTCTGGGATTTTGTATAGCACTACAAGGTTACCCCTCAGCCTTTGCACCATTTTAAAGCTGTCCAGCTTATCAAGCCTTTCACGCCTCTGCCTAGGACAAACCCTTGAGTCCTAGTAACATGCTAGTGAATATTTGCTGCATTCCTGCCAGCTTAATGACATCCTTCCTATAGTATACTGACCAGAACTGCACGCAATACTCCAAATGCTGTCTCACCAATGTCTTGTCCGGTTGTGACATGACTTCCCAATTCCTGTACTCAGTACCTTTGCTGATGAGCATGAGCATGCCAAATGCCTTCCTCACCATCCTGTCAATGTATGCTGCCATTTTAGGGAGCAATGCACCTCTACACCTGGGTTTCTCTGGGTTACTACAACATTCTATAGGACCCGATCATTTACTGAGTAGTTTCTTGAATTGATTTGGGGTGATGAAGCTTTTTAAACGTCGACCTCCTCGTGTCCCAACACAGGACACCACTGGATGAACAATGACCATATCTTAGAGTACGAGAATAATTGATATCAGATTAAAGTGGGATAACATAGTACTAATGTGAACGGATGATTGGTGGTCAGTGTGGACTTGGTGACCGTAGGGCCTGTTTACTTGCTGTGTCTTTCAATCAATCAATTAATTAATTGCAAAAATAGGATCAAGAAGGTTCCTTCATTATTCCCCTTGTTGCCTCATGGGGAAGCTCAATTGGACAAGAACTGCTATAAAATTGGGAATGGTTAAAGAGCAAATGGAAATATAGATGTAATGTACAATAAACATGACCAATACATGTGGTCACATATTTCAGAAGTTACTGTGATGAAATAATCTAAATTAAACAAAGTATATTTTTTTGCTCATCAGAATGAAGCAAATCAACTGAAGGGCAGAGAAAGTGCCATGGAATTTGAGTTGAACAGCAAACTTGATCTGTATGAAACTTTGAAGAATAACATCAGTGACTTCCAGATAGACATTACAAGGATTTTAGAGAAAGGAGACATAGACAACAGGGTAAGTGCCTTACAACAATTGCGAAAGATTGTTAATTGCCTGCAAGGTTTGCTTGAAGTGTTACTGTGATTCACATTGATATGAGAACTACGTCGCTGTGAACTTTGGAATAACGAGGCAATCAATTTAGCCCACAATGTATTGGAAGTTTTCAGCTTTTACTGCAATTATGTAAGAAAAATATTAAAACCCCATCTTGGTTACCTTGAGAAAACCTACATTAACCGCTCTGACAATGGCTGGAGTATTATTCAATTAAATGCAGCAGAAACACTGAAAACCTCTTGCCTTTAGATGCTGATACATATTGTGAAATCCCACTACTGCACAGAAAAGACAAATGATAATCAATAACAGGAAATTGGATGTAAATGACAAAAGGATTCACCTCTTGAATTGTTTCTCTGAGAAGTAGTCTCCATGGAGCCAAACGGCTATACAATAGTTTAACTCATTTTATTTTCATTTGCTTCCAAAAGTATATTTTGGATATTTATTTCTAAATATGTTATTGTTGTGCTATTGAGGTTTATTCTACCACGAATGTGCATTTTGGGTATGTTCAAAATATAATTATTTTTAAGTAATGCAAAAGTTCTATGATGTCAGTGCAAATGGAAAAAATACATGGATTCTGGAAATCAGTAGTAAAAAAGGGAATGCAGGAAATACTCAGCCTGATGAAAGTTCTTTAACCTAAGATGTTAACTATGTTTCTCGCCACTAATGCTGCCTGACTTGCTGAGTATTTGCAGTATATTTCGTATTTTTGAAGTTGGAACTAAGGGTTGTATTTAGTTCCTGGGTTAGATTGGTAGCATTCTGACGAAGTTATTTTCTCTACAGACAGCTACCTTGCTACAAGCCAGAGCGAATGCAGCAAAGTACTTGGCTGAAGAGGCTGTCAAAAAAGGGACATACACACTGGACCAAGTTGATCGGATCATAAACAACCTAAGAGGTATGTAATCGTTTTTGTGCATTTACAACAAAATAGCAAACTTAGCATTTGTCATATTCGGCTCATTAATCTATCTGTGTAAAATCCTTCAACATTTTCACCACCTCCACTACTGGCCACATCTTCCCATCTCCACCCCTTTCTGCTTTCCGCAGAGACCATTCCCTCCGAAACTCCCTGGTCAACTCGTCACTTCCCACCCAAACCACCCCCTTCCCTTTCCCCTGCAACCGCAGGAGATGCAACACCTGTCCCTTTACCTCCCCTGTCGACTCCATCCAAGGACCCAAACAGTCTTTCCAGGTGAGGCAGAGGTTCGCTTGCACCTCCTCCAACCTCATCTACTGTATCCGCTGTTCCAGGTGTCAACTCCTGTACATCGGCGAGACCAAGCGCAGGCTCAACAATCGTTTCGCTGAACACCTCCGCTCAGTCCGTCTTAACCTACCTGATCTCCCGGTTGCTCAGCACTTCAACTCCCCCTCCCATTCCCAATCTGAATTTTCTGTCCTGGGCCTCCTCCATTGTCAGAGTAAGGCCCAGCGCAAATTGGAGCAACAGCACCTCATATTTTGCTTGGGTAGTTTACACCCCAGCGGTATGAACATTGACTTCTCTAACTTCAAATAGCCCTTGCTTTCCTTCTCTATCCCCTCCCCGTCCCAGTTCTCCCACCAGTCTTACTGTCACCGGCTACATTCTATTTTGTCCCGCCCACTCCCCTGACATTAGTCTGAAGAAGGGTCTCGACCCGAAATGTCACCCATTCCTTCTCTCCAGAGATGCTGCCCGTCCCTCCGAGTTACTCCAGAATTTTGCGCCCACCTTCATTAACCTATCTTGTACATTTCTTGTTCATTTCTTTGGCAGAATGAATATATTTTACTTTCTCATCGGCTCTCTACTATTTCCAAAGCATTTGTCTATTGTTTGTACTTTTTTAAATTACCAGTGTCCTTAGTTTTATTCCTTTTTGTGTTCTGATAGAGCTCATGCAGTCTGATTTTTGTGTTTCTATATAATTTACTCTGATACTCTATTCTCCTTTCTTTATCTATTTCTTTGTAATTTTTAATGTATTCTAAAACATGCCCAATACTCAGTCCTATAGTTTTCTGGAAATGTTATATGCCTTTTCCTTAAATTTAAAATTACCTTTAGTTTTTTCTGTCATTTTTGATTGGACCACTTTACCCGGTATTATTTTTGCTTAAGGGAATGTATACGCAGGTCACATTTTTTAAAATTTACGTGGTGCTCAATCTACCATCACCAAACTGTCCTTATACCTTCATGGTTTCCATGAAACTCATAGTTTAGCACAAAATCCCTGCCTTCAGTTTGAGCTGCGTCATTTAAAACGTTTTTGCAAAATTCAATCTCACTCTTTTCACAACAAAGTTATTAATTTCTTATTGCATAGTATCAGATTGTAAATGGCCAGCTGCTTGGTTGCTTCTTCAAAATACTCATCTCAAAATGATTCAGTTCCTGGAGTTCATTGTTGGTACTAATTTTAATCTGTCTACTCTCTATGTAAATTAAAATCACCCTTCATTGCTATATCGTTTTGGTGCATGGATCTTTTAATGTCCTTATTTAGACACTGTTCTCATCAGAATTACTCTTTGCAGGCTTACAGAAGCAACTATTCTGTGCTTTGCCCTCTGCCGATTCTTAATTTCACCCAGTTAATTATAATACTATTATGCTGCATTAATTCTAATACTGATTGGCCAAGTCAAGATCCTTCCAAACAACTTTATTGATGTCATCTCTCATTAACAGAGCTCCCTACCTCCTTTTCCTTTTTGGCTATCCTTCCTGAATCTCATATATCCCTGGAAGATCTAGCAACAGTTTGAGGCATCTTGAACCACATTTTTGTAAAGGCAATTATATCATGTCCATTTACATCTGGTCTAGCTATTAATTCCCCCATCTTGTTGCTGATGCAGTGCTCATTTAGATATGATTCTTCTAAATTTATCTTTAGATTTTTGACTTCAGAGATACAGCATGGAAACGGGCCCTTTGGCCCACCGAGTCCGCGCCGGCCAGCTATCACCCCGTACACTAGCATTGTTCTACACACTAGGGAAAATTTACAATTTTACTGAAGACAATTAACTTACAAACCTGTACGTCTTTTAACTGTGGGAGGAAACCGGAGCTCCCGGAGAAAACCCATGCGGTCACGGGGAGAACATACAATCTCCGTCCGGACAGCACCCACAGTCAGGATTGACTCTGGGTCTCTGGCATTTGTAAGGCAGCAACTTTACCGCTGCGCCACTGTGCCATCCCAATCTTGACTTGGATCTGGACGTCCTTTTCATATTTGCTGTAACCTATTTCTGTATTTGTTAACAAGTGGCACCGAGAGTAATCCTAACAGTTACCTTTGAGGTCCTACATTTTCATCTCTTTTTTAGGATCCGCTTGCAGGGTGCCTTTCTTTCTTCTACCTAGGTCCAATGCAATTTTTGAGTCTTTGTCCATTCCCTGGAGGATAATCTACCTCCATTCAGTGACATTCTTGATCCTGGCATCAGGAAGACAACATACCATCTAGGACTCACCACAAGTCATAGATCACCGTTGCTCTCTCACTTTTCTTCCTCCCCTCCTGTGCAGCTCAACCATTCATGTTACCGTGCTCCCGCCTCCAGCTGCTATCCCCTGAAGATCCAACATGGGAAAACCTGTTAGGAAACACGGCGAATGTAGGCCCCCTTAGATATCATGCCTGCTCATCAGAGTCACTTGTCTCCTCTATATCTGCATACTCTTAAGCTGTACCAGCTTCCTACACCAGCTATCTATCAGTGCACAGCAGTGACTTCAGTCAATGCTGCACTCCTGGCACTTGGGTTGCATCTGGAGACACTTCCCAAACATGTGGTTGTCATGTGTCCTCAATTCCCCAGATGACAGATGATGCACATTCACCTGGTCCTGCTGTGATGTGCCTGCCCTGTTGCAATCAATTATAAAGTAGAAATATGTCAGCAAATGCACATCTTGCTCACCAACTACATGATCTGTACTGATGTCACTCTTGAACTGTAGTATCACACTTTCATCCCAATCCCTTCATTGGGTTGCTCCTACGTATCCTGCTCACCATCTTTCTTGCTCACTGAAGGGCCTTTACTTATCAAAGCACCAATGTACTCATAAGATCACACGGTCATAAGTGATAGTAGAATTAGGCCATTCGGCCCATCAAGTCTACTCCACCATTCAATCATGGCTGATCTATCTCTTCCTCCTAACCCCATTCTCCTGCCTTCTCTCCATAACCTCCAACACCTGTACTAATTAAGAATCTATCTATCTCTGCCATAAAAATATCCACTGACTTGACCTCCACAGCCTTCTGTGGCAAAGAATTCCGCAGATTCATCACCCACTGACTAAAGAAATGTCTCCTCATCTCCTTCCTAAAAGCACCTCCTTTAATTCTGAGGCTATGACCTCTCGTCCTAGACTCTCCCACTAGTGGAAACATCCTCTTCACATCCACTCTATCCAAGCCTTTCACTATACTGTATGTTTCAATGAGGTCCCCCCCCCTCATTCTTCTAAACTCCAGTGAGTACAGGCCCAGTGCCGACAAATGTTCATCATAGGTTAACCTATTTATTCCTGGGATGAAGTTTACTGAGATTGAATTTCCTACACAAACCATCCTGTGCTTTGGGACCCTCAGCTGTAAACACCCAAGCACCATCAGATGAATCGGCTAACATAAATTATCCATTGACATTGCAGACTTCAACACGCGGGTGGCCCTCAACAAAACAGCTGCCGAAGATGCTTTGAGCAGAATACCATACATCATCAGGACGATTGACAATGCGAACAGGATGACTGATCAGGCTGAGAATCAACTGGGAAATGCATTGGCAACTGCCAAAGATGCCAAGGGAAAAGCCGAACTGGCAGATACAATTGCCAATAATATTCAGAAGGTATTACTCAGTTAATTTTCTGCTCTGTTACAACGCAGTGAAACTAAATGTTTCAACATTTGCAATTAGCGGTATTTTGCATTTCTTTCCCTAAATCCCTTTATTTTCCTCACTTCCGGTCCTGTTCCCCTCTCCCTGTTCACCGTTTCTACCAATTACCACCGCCAGATAGTGTAGAGGCGCTGCCTCCAGGGAACTGATTCTCAGCCTTTCACTTCCTTCTGCGGGCAATATTCACACCACATATGCCACGGCTATTGGGAGAGGTGGAAAAAATGTTTGTGTGGCTTGAGGTTGAGAAGTACATCAAGAACCATGCAGTGAACTCATAATTAGACTGGCAGGACTTTTTCTAGGCTCAAGCAATCATATTTCAACATAAATCACCTATATCAACAGAGTAGAAAATTGTAGGACAAAATGAATACAAGAAAATATAACTGTTTGGAACATTTCCCTTGCACACAAAGTAATTTGGCAATCAAAACATGGCAAACTTGGATAGTTGTAGTTCATGAATGACATTTCAAAGATCAAAACCGCATACATAATGTGTAAGATAGATCAGTCTTACTTCCTATGTTGAAGACCTCCAGAATAATTTATTTTATGCGTTTGTTCACAGCTTACTTTACAAAAATTAGTCCATGTTAGAAATGTGACTGATATTTTAAACAAATATGCCAAGCAACATTACTCCTGCACTGACATCATTTACCAATGGCAAAATCCTGTAGAATTTGGCTTTAATACTCTAGATTGTCACTTCAATGTCATTTGAAGTCATCTGGAAAGTCATTTCCAACATGTTAGTTGACAATAAATGTCAACACCTGATCTCCCGGTTGCTAAACACTTTAATTCCCCTTCCCATCCCCTTCCCATCCCCACACAGACCTTTCTGTCCTTGGCCTTCTCCATTGTCAGTGATATTGAGTGCAAATTGAAGGAACAGCTTCTCATATTTCGCTTGGGCAGCTTACAACTCAGGTGTATGATTATTGATTTCTCTAACTTCAAGTAACCCCTGCTTTCTCACTCTCTCCATCCCTCCCCCACCCAAGTCACACCAGCTTTCATTCTCACCTAGCAAAAGCTAACAATGGCCTGTTTCTTTTATCATTGTTACTTTTTTTGCACATCTTTCATTCATTTGTTCTATATCTCTACATCATCATCTATATCTCTTGTTTCCCTTTCCCGTGACTGTCACTCTGACCCAAAATGTCACCCATTCCTTCTCCCCAGAGATGCTGCCTGTCTCGCTGAGTTACTCCAGCATTTTGTGTCTAATTTCAACATGTTATTGTTTCCATCCTAATAACAGAAGGCAGTTGATTCGCTAATTGAAGCAGAAGCTGCATTAAATGATATCATGTTACTGGATGAAAACGTGGCTGATGTAAATAGACAATTGACACAGCTGGAGACCGATTTTGCTAATAAACAGAGATCTGTGAATGAAGATACTTCCATGGCAGAGACGGTGAGATTATTTGTGATACTTTATTATTTACATTCAAGTTTTACATCTCGAATAACATACTGTGATTTATTCGAATATCGAGTTACGAATCTTGAAGGGATTTCACTGGTTCCTGTCCAAGGGGAGAAATATGTAATCCTGGGGAAAATAATGCAATAAGTCATTGTATTCTAGTGTAAAACTGTTCAAAGCAGATAATATGAGTTCAGAAGTTTGCACAAACAAGGATTCATCTAATCTGCACCCCCTCATGAAAGTATACACCTCTATAAGATCACCTGGTCAGCCAGCATCTATGGATAGGTAACGTTTTGGGCCGGGACCCTTCTTCACACTAATTGTGGTAGGGGGCAGAATGTTGGTAAAGAGGCCGGGTGGAATAAAGGCCGGCGAGTGATAGGTGGATAGTGGGGAGGTGGGGCTTGATGGGCAGATGGGTGGACAAAGGCCAGTGATGAAAAGAAGATGAACAGCTGGCTGTACGACGAGGACAGGAGTGAAATGTGAAACCAGGGGAAGGGATATGAGTGGAAGAGGTTGGGGAAAGGGGGGCCGGGATAGTGGGGGAAATGGGTACGTATTTGTGTACACGGGAGGGGTGGTTGGGATTGGGTTGTTCGCTGAACATCAGTATGAACATTGAATTCCCCAATATTAGGTAACAACCCAACCATCCCATGCCGACCAAGTTGCCTAGCTGAACTAATCACTCTGGCCTACCCTTTTGAAAGGTCGGGCAATTGAAGACTATGAGTAATTGGTACTAAAGATGAGGCCTGGGGCAGACTAGTCATGAATTGGAAGGGGTGGGGGGCTGTGGCTTATTCCTGTGCTGTTTCTTATGTTCTTAACGAGGGTGGGGGTGGGGGGGGGGGAAACCACTTCCTTTCTGGAATCCCCCTTGATTGAGACTAAAAGCACTGTCTTCACCACAGCCTGGGTTAAGGGCCTGTCCACCGCAATTTTTTGGGTGACTGTCGGCATCATTGACTGACGTATCAGTGTCGCCGAAAGATTTTGAACATTTCAAACATTTCCAGCCGCGCCAAAAAAAAATTGCGACACTTGGGGAAACACCGCACGTCAATACATCATCACGCCGCGTCACGTCGCATCATGCCGCGTCTTTTTCGGTGACCGTCAGTCAATGATGCCGGCAGTCACTGAAAATAAAAAAATCGGCAAGTGGGACAGGCCCTTTAGGTTAAAATATTTGCATCAATGCTGGAGCTTTTCTAGTAAGTGTTTTCATTTGAAACAATGTGTTTAATCACTTGTTTATTGCTTCAGATTGCAGACACTGTAGGTGCGGCAACTGTGAATACAGAAAATGCAAAGGATTCAGCAACTGAAACAATGAAATTGATCAATGATTTGCTGCTTTCTATGGGTAAGCATGGCAGTTTTATGTGAGCATTTTTGCAAATAATTGCACCCAAAAATGTTAATCAAATATAGAATTCATGTAATAGAAATAGTTCCTCATTGCAGTATAGCATGTGTGCAGCTAAGGACTAAAATAGTAGTCTGGGCCTAATTGTAGAAGAGGGGCTGAATTTAGGTGGCTTAGAGGCAATGTATCTGAATTGAAGAATCACTATTCCTCAGACTTTCCGATGGAACACAGAAAATACAGCTCAGAAATAGCTTTGTCCTTCCAACCAATGTCTGCTGCTATTTATAATCCATTTGGGCCTCGGCCCACCTTAAACCAATTCCTTCCTCTGTCCCTTTTATAAACAACACCAAAACTTGGGACAACTGCAACAAAATACATTAATAATCTCTTCCATAGCATCCTTGTATGCTAATTGAACCATTTTAAAATATATCCTACTTTTGCCTCCCAATCATTGTGAAATACAAATGTTCCCCAATCTCTGGGTAAAGAGGTTCCTTTTACTCACGTTTTTAGCTAGACCTCACAATATCTCTTGTTCTGATCCTCCCCAGAAGTGGAAATATTCTTGCAATGTCTACTCCATCAAAACATTTAATAAATGTAATTAGCTCTTATTAGATCACCCACCAGGCTTTTACAACAAAACCAGCCTGTTCACTCTTTCATTTCAGGCAGAGCATTGTGGATCTGGTGCCAACCTTATCAATTATTTTACATCCACTTTGATGCACATATTTACACTTCACAATATAGCAGCTGAGATTGTATTTGCTATCCAAGGTTCAATACAAGTCCTTCATAACTACTCAATTCGATTTCTAGAAATGAACCATAGAGCCTAATTTCTTTGGTTTATTGATGTGTACTAGTGATTCCTGCTCACTGCATTTGAATTCCAATTTTAAGCAATAAAAAGCCACAAGCCCTCATTTTAACAAAATAACAAAACCTGATACTTAACATTTGAAATTATTTAGCTCATCATCTTCCCATCCTTCAAATTAATTCAAATCCTCTTGTAATTGGTTGCAAGTCCCCTCAAGCTTAATGCTGAAACTTGCATTGATTTCTTTTGTACACGACTCCTTTGGAGAAGTGTTTGCCATTTTTAACTGTGTGGGAAATAGGGATTTCAAGAATATTAAATCACTCGTTAAAAACAGTCTTTGTGCCCTGCTGTGAATGGGTACATGAGCAAAGTTTCATTTTAGCCCCATTGTCCAGGCTTGGTATTAGTGCATGCAATGATTTATTAATGAATTTTCTTACTAAGACCAAACTGCCATGGTTAGGCAGCACATTATTGGATAGACTCGGTTTGTACTCGATGGAATTTAGAAGATTGAGGGGGGATCTTATAGAAACCTACAAAATTCTTAAGGGGTTGGACAAGCTAGATGCTGGAAGATTGTTCCCGATGTTGGGGGAGTCCAGAACAAGGGGTCACAGTCTAAGGATAAGGGGGAATTCCTTTAGGACCGAAATGAGGAAAACATTCTTTACACAGAGAGTGGTGAGTCTCTGGAATTCTCTGCCACAGAAGGTAGTTGAGGCCAGTTCATTGGCTATATTTAAGAGGGCGTTAGATGTGGCACTTGTGGCTAAAGGGATCAGGGGGTATGGAGAGAAGGCAGGTACGGGATACTGAGTTGGATGATCAGCCATGATCACATTGAATGGCGGTGCAGGCTCGAAGGGCCGAATGGCCTACTCCTGCACCTATTTTCTATGTTTCTATGTTTCTATTATGTGATGCATCTTCAATAAGCCAAAAATGATAAAGACCAAAATCCTTTGGGATTTGAGGCAAATGTGTCAAGCATGGAAATAAACTCTGCGCAATTAGCCCTTTATTTAGTTTAGAGATATAGCGGGGAAATGAGCCCACCATCCCACTGAGTTTGCACCGCACATTTTACACTATCCTACACTCACTAGGGGCAATTTACACTCGCACCAAGTCAATTTAACCTACAACCCTGTCTGTCTTTGGAGTGTGGGAGGAAACCGATGATCTCAGAGAAAAGCCATGCAGGTCACGGGGAGAACGTACAAACTCCACACAGACAGCACCCGTAGTCGGGATCGAACCGGGGTCTCTGGCGCTGCAAGCGCTGTAAGGCAGCAACTCTACAGCTGCGCCACCGTGCTGCTCTTCTGAACTTATTTACAGGAATATTCTAAGATAAATGTATGGGAACCAAATTTCAAGTGTCGTTTTACTCGTTACTCAAATCTCCATGGCTTTACTGGTATTTCTTTCTCTCTAAATGGTTTCTGATTTCATGACATCTGTCCATTAATTCCATAAAATGCCCTGATTTGCCCAGGAACGCAATGCTTAGTCAATGCTTGTGTTTCATTTACAGGTAACTCAGCCACGATTGACACTACCAAGTTAGAACATGTGGAAAATTCACTTCAGATCTTCAAAAATCAATGGATTAATGAACTAGAATCAAGTTTTCAACAACTGACAGATGCCGCTGCTGTGCAGCAGCAAACAATTGCAGCTTTTGACAGCAGCATCGTTGACATCCTTGGAGATATTAGAAATCTTGAGCTCATCAGAGACACTTTACCCATAGGATGCTTCAACACTGCAGCAGTTGAAAGGCCCTAATTGCATGGTATTCCCTTCCAAAAGTTGCATTACTAACATCAAATTATGAAAATTTACTATTTTCAGAAAAATCTTACATTTCACACAATACCACAACCATCCAGAAAAACGGACAAAATCTAAACAAAGCTACAACATTTGCAATTTTATTAAATGACATCTGGGTTTAATATTACAATGATTGCAATACTTAGTCCTTGTTGTACTGTTAAGGGCCTGTCCCACTGCGGCGACCTAATAGGCGAGTTTAGGAGAGTTTGAAAAAGTGTCATGTTGAAGACCTCCTTTGACATACTTCGGGAAAATTGGACACTGAATAGTGGAGTGTGAATACAACCTCATTCGAACTCCTTCGTCCTCCCTTCGACTATGTTGAAGACTATCTACGACTACCTTCGACTACCCTCGATTACCTATGAATAACATGCCGACCTACTACGACCTACCTCGACTAAACCTACGAGTAAAAGAAATATTGATTTTTTTCCATGGCGACCTTTTTTTACACACGGGCATTTTTCAGCATGTTGAAAAATACGGCGTGACCTAGTTGAGGCCTCAAGTACGCAGGGACTACTCTTGAGCATGAAGGAGAGTTGCAAAGACCTCCTAGGACCTCGTGTGTGAGTGTATGAGTCGAGGGCAAACTCTTCTAAACTCGCCAATTAGGTGGCCGCAGTGGAACACGCCCTTTACATTGGCAATTTTGGTGCTTATCCCTAACAATCTGTCCCTTACCACCCTGTCCAATCTCCGGCCCATCTCTAAGTTAAAATTAAGGACAGTTTCATCATTTTTCAAAAATTGGTCATGACCATAGTAGAATATTGTTGTTTATTTTTCACAAGCACTAACAGCTTTATCATCATAACAGTTTGTCACTATTGGTCGATATGGGAAAAAGAAAATGGGTGTGAGCTTATTGCGTGTGTCACTTCATTTCTTTCGCCATAAATTTTACAAAGGACATATACCACTGCAACATGCAATGGTAATTTGAGGTCACTTCTGCTCAGCTGTTCACAGGGAGTGTGCCAGATGAAATTTGTTTGATCGCCTTTTATAGGGTACTTGCTTCAAGAATGCAACTACCTGATTACTGAATCTGAACTTTTTTTCATTCAACGCCATTAGCTTGCGTTAGAACACACAATATTCAGAAAGCTTTTGGCAGCATGATCACCTTTCACAGCAGCAGCCTCAAATCTCAAACGTTCCCCAGGAGATAATTATCATTGGAGATAATCTGTAATTTTGCTATAAAGTATTTCTGAATCTCTAAAGATGTGTGAATGAATTTAAGCAGCTTGATAATCGACTCTGGGAAACTCAATAAATGCGGAATTATTGAAAACTAATGCATACTCCCTCACAGACTGCACCCTAATGAAACAATGCAACACTGACAAAAATATTGCAGTTTTTATAACTGGTCACGCCCTTGGGATGTCCCATAGTGATTTACAATCAAAGGCTATGTCAGCAAAAGGAGAAACTACTGACTGAATCTGGATATTTATACATTTGTTGCATGGGCACTATCAACATGTTCTATGATGTGGGAAGACTGGAATTATTTTGCACCGTGCTTTCCCTATTCTAATCAGTTGCTTGAACATTTCAGGCAAGCTAATTTAGGGATAATGTGATTCATTCTAGTGAAATACTAGACATTTTTGTACCTGTTCTTATTTATTTATACTCTCACTTTGTTACGTGCATTTTAAATATAACCCTTGTTGATTATGATACCTCTGAGGAGCTGGATACTCCTCATCCATTTCATTCATCTTTCACAGAGCTCAAATTCAGAATTTGAATGCCTGCAATAAAATGTCATTTGAATCAAACATTAGTTGGGAGCAAAAGGGACAACCAATACAATGGACTCATATAGCGACAGGGACCAGAGACAAATTGGTGTTTAGATGTTTCAGTAAAATTGTTTAGTATTTGCCTAAACATAGCGCAGCCAAGTAAATGAAGTCACCATTCTAAATGGTATGAGATCATGTTACTTATGTCTCATGAATATAGTCTCTCTTCACTTGCACAATGGACCTTTAAATACTCCAAAGGATGCTCAGATGTAATGTTGAAACATACTAGCTGTAAAATAGCACTTTCTCCCTTTTCGTCATGGATAGGTTATCTACAATATAACCAAACAGGTATATTTGAATTGCTGAAGTCTGACTACAAAGTGTTTTTCTGCATGTAGTTTTAAGATTCTTTATTTAAATGTCTCAGTGTTAAACTTGTGCTTTGAAGACACTTTTGCCTTGAAGTATTTGAAGTCATTCATTTGCAAATAACTATGTTTTGTCTGTAATGTTTATTCTACCAGTTAAATAAAAATATTTAAAGTAGTTGTTGCAAATATAAGTAGAGATTTTGATTTTAATTATAAAACATTGTTAAAGAGCGACATTGGCAGTTTATTGGACAAAGACACAAGTAAGGGCGACAAACGTTACATAGAAGGCAGGAGAATGGGGTTGAGAGCGATAAATAGATCAGCCATGATCGAATGGCAGAGCAGACTCAATGGGCCGAATGGCCTAATTCTGCTCCTATTTCTCATGACATCATTATTAAAGTAAATAATTCAGAAAAGTCTAATTTGAGCCATATTTGACGCCTATTTAAGTCAGCTTATGTGACATTTAATTTCTAGAAACTGGGCCAGTGTCTTCCAAAATGGAAGCCCCCTGGACCAACCAGGATCGCAACTCGGGAGCGGGGGGGTAGGGGGAGGAGACCATTTCACTGTGAACCAGTATTGTGGGCTCTTTTAACTTCTTAACTTCTTGATTGGAACGGTGTCAAGGGTTATGGGGAGAAGGCAGGAAAATGGGATTAAGAGGCAGAGATCAACCATGATTGAATGAAGAGTAGACTGGGCCGAATGGCCCAATTCTACTCCTATAACTTGCGAACATGAACTTCCCCAAGAGAGTAATGTGCATTCCCCGACCCCCAAATCAGCACTGGAGTTCTTACTGAAATAGTTCCCACCAATGGACCGCTGTTCTGCTCCTCCTCCGAACTAAGGCCACCTTCACCGGTAACCAGACAACGCCACGTATCTGGGGAACAACTGTCGCATCCAAACTTGCAGCGTCAGCAACCATGCCATGGTTTCGGCGCCTCTGTTACTACTTGTCATTTACAGTCCAGGACAATGGTCACCTGGGCAGAAGTACGTTCACAAGTAATGGATTGGTGACCAGGAGTGCGATGACAGCAATGGGCACCTGGACAGGAGTTCACACCTTCACAAGTTATAGGAATAGAATTAGGCCATTCAGCCCATCGAATCTAGTCCACCATTTAATCATGGCTGATCTCTGCCTCCTAATCCCATTTTCCTGCCTTCTCCCCATTACCCTTGACACCCGTTCTAATCAAGAATTTGTCTATCTCTGCCTTAAAAATATCTACTGACTTGGCCTCCACAGCCCTCTGAGTTCCACAGATTAACTACCCTCCGACTAAAGATATTCCTCCTCACCTCCTTTCTAGAAGAACGCCCTTTAAGTCTGTGGCTATGACCTCTGGTCCTAGACTCTCCCACCAGTGAAAACATCCTTTCCACATCCACTCTATATATACCTTTCATTATTGTCCCCCTCAACCTTCTAAGCTCCTGTCAAAGGCTCTGACGTTTGGAGTACTGGCAGGAGTAATGGCCACCTGGCAAGAGGAATGGCAACAGGCATGAATACAGGCAGAGTAATGGTTATATGGGCAGGAGTACTGATGTGAGCAATGTCCACTTGGGAAAAATACAGGTGTGAATAATTGCCACCAGGGCAGGAGTACTGGCTCCACCAGGGGAATAGTGCTGATGTGACCAATGACCACATAGGTAGGAATTCTGGTCTGACAATGGCTACTGGAGCCGGAGTACGTGAGTGGATAAGGGCCACCTGGGCAGCAGCACAATGAGTGTACTGGTTCTGTGGGCAGGAGCTCTGGTGTGAATAATAGCCAATCAGGCAAGAGTACCTGCTTGAGTGATGGTCATGTAGGGAGGAGTACTGGAGAAACATGATCTTAAGCAAGTTTGAAGAAGAGACTGAAGGAGGGTCCCAAACCAAACATCTGAGCATTCCCCCCACAGACGCTCCCTGACCAGGTAAAGTTCCTCCAGTAATCTGTTTTTGGGCAGGAGTCCTGGCATGAACAGTAACGCAAGGCCAGGGGAATGAGGGCGAGTAAAGCTTCTCAAACTATTGCAAGAACAAAGAACTGATAGATGAATGAAAAATAATGATGGTTGTCTTGAATCCTTTCTAAACAAAAGTTTATTACTCTTAGGATAAATGACTTTTATACTAATCTAAACTATTTATTTATGATCCATTTCTTTGAGCATGGACCCTTTTTTTTTTGCATAGTGACTGAGATTCAGGAACATCATAAACTGTTAAAAAGTCTTCATATTGAAAATATCAGGGAAGGTATTTATAGGCTTAGACATTTTTATGAGTTTTGCGGGATTTTTGAATACCTATTTCTGTTGCCATTGCAGTATAAATTCCAAATTGTCATTTTGATGTATTGAGTTAGCATAATATTTCCTTACCACTTTAACACATCTGTTCAACAGAATGGAAAAGGTTAGTGCAGGTTTGGACTGCTGCATTGTCCCTTGCTCTTTCTGGTTGAGCTGGGGAGCAGTATCACAATTAAAATGTAAATGCACAACTTTACCTTGGAAAATGGGCCATAAGGTGCCTGGTTGTCAGAGCCACTGAGATCATAAAATGTCTAGCATCAAACATAAGTTCATAAGTGTTGGGAGCAGAATTAGGCCATTTGGCCCATCAAGTCTACTCTGCCATTCAATCATGGCTGATCAATCTTTCCCTCCTAACCCTATTCTCCTGCCTTCTCCCCATAACCCCTGACACCCGAACTAATCAAGAATCTATCTACCTCTGGGGAGATTTGGCTGGAACGGTGCCGCCTACCACATCAGATAAGGGCAAATAGAAAGATTAAACGAGAACTTACCATTTGAAGTTTGATCATTATTTTATGAGAAGTTGGAAGATTTTATGAAGAACCCGTCAGCCCACATACACGTCAATCATCAAAGCAACTGTATGAAACCACAGACCACTTGCACCAAATTAAACTATAGAAAGATTAATAACGCTTGACTTACTGAATTATCTTTATGAGATTCAGGGTTGGGAGTGGAGGGCACGTAGTCTCTCACTTCAACTGCTCAAAAAATAAAGGTCAAACTTCAAACGGTAAGTTTAATCTTTCTATTTTATATCGAAGTCTCGTGATGAGACTACGTGATGCCTTCGAAGCCCTGTGGTTTCATGCAGTAAACCAATCTGTATGTGAAAACACTAAACAGATAAACCGTAAATGGTTGAAAAGACATGGCCATTAACAACATGATGCTAACTTTACATACGTACATCCCCACGGTCCCAATACATGTACCACAGTCCCAATTGCCTTTGGGTTAGACAATAGCTCATGAAACACTGTTCAGAATTCAGTCTGCAACCGTCCAGACAGGTTCAACGATATTTTATAACTTCTGAAAGTGCACTTATCTGAGCCTCCTGCTGTTGCAAGAAAGTGATCAAAGAGGAATATCCATTCTATAGGCTGCTGACAAGCCAGCCGCCCTGGTAGAGCGAGGCATGAAATGATTTGTATTCACTCCTGCTTTCAGCTGCTTACACTCTATCCATCTTGAAATAGTCTGCACCAACAATCTCTTGTGAAACTATTATATAACTATGAAGAAACTTTTCCTTCATCTCATAGGTTCTTAGCAACCTCAGTGTACCTTTTTATATAATAATCACCCCCCATCTCCGATCTGGTAAGTATGCTGTAAACTCCAACTTGTACCCAACCGTGCCTGCTCTGCTTTATGAGTTCATTCACATAAAATGCTACCCTCTTGTCAGATATGACCGAGAGATGCAGACAGAGATTGTGTAAAGACTCTTCATGCTGAAATTAGTGTCATAAGCATGACTAACTTAAAAGTAACTGCTCCAATGTTAGGGGTACAGCTGATGATAATCTGCATAAAAATGTGTACTGATTACACATTCCACATTACTTTGTATTTTTATGGCTTGAGAGTGCTCATATAAAAGATGCCATCCAAAACCGTAGTCAACAGTGGGTGAGAACCAATCATTTATTGCCCCATTTATAGTACTAGATACAATGACAAAGCAGTACGTGCAGTGTTAATTGAGCTATAACATAGTCGCTTCTCTTCAACCCAAACTGAAAGAAAACCACAAACCTCTGCTACTTCCGTTTAAAAGTAGCTCACATGTGTTCCATGCAACCATGCAGTGATAGATACACGAGAAATAGGTTGAACTAGCCACCGCTCGTGTCTTTGAGCAAATATAGGAGCTTCTTTCAGCTGACTTATTTACAATGGAAGCCCTGGTGAGTAGGCCAATTTGGCATTACTATAATTCATGTTGCCTCGTCTTGAATTATCTTAGGAGGCACCTACTGATAAATACCCTGAGTCTTATCTGTGGGTAGGGTCTGAGACATATCTGCAGAGTTTAAGACAAAACCTAAATATGTAATAAATAATGTCGGGTCCAGATTGGACTTTCCTGGATGAATAACAAACCCTAGATATTCTAGGAGTGCCTTGGTTGCTGAAACAGCTAACTCTGTGACACCTGATCTTTTCCCTACAATAAGCATGTCCTCTATAAACTCCATGACAAAATGCCCTTTAGATCGGAGTAGGGCAACATTGACTTTAGAATCTTTGTAAATAGCCTAGGGTTCGACAAGCTGCTCCATTTCAGAACTTTCAGCGGTTGCTGTGCAGGCCACCCTGCCAGCGTCTCTGAGCCCAGGTTGCCAACCAGCTCTTTTTCAGAGCCAGTGGAAGGTACTAGACAGACTATGTTGCCAGTGTTTCCGAGCCCGGGTCGCGTTTGCCAGTTTACTCCGAGGCCGGCCACCAGCTCCCTTTTTGGAGCTTTCACGGAGGTTAGTAAGCAGACCTTACCTGCCAGCGTCTCCGAGCCCGGGTCGACCTCCAGCATAGTTCCTTTTGCAGGCCATATCTGTCCATATCTTCGGCCCCATGCTTGCCAAACTGCTCCCTTTCGAAGCTTTAAATGGCCATTGCTGTGCAGGTCGTGCCTGCCAGCGTCCTGAGCCCGGTGCGACAGGCTGCTCCTTCGGAGGCTCGGCGGAGCTTACTGTGTAGGTCACGCCTGCCAGTTTAATCTGAGGCCAGCCGCCTGCTCCCTTCCGGAGCCTAAACGGCGGTAGCTGTACAGGTCGCGCCTGTCAGCCTCTCCGAGCCGGCTGCATCTATTTTCGGATCCAGCGGGCCATTCCTGAAAAGAAAAACAGCTTACCTGCCGGAGCATTTTCAAATGGCTCCAAATCCCGCGCCATGGGACGACATATTGACGCGCATGGGAGCTGGCGGGTTCTTCACGTAATCTCATCACGAGACTTCGACATAAAATTGGAGGTTGACAAAAATGCTTGAGAAACTCAGCTGGTGAGGCAGCATCTATGGAGTGAAAAAAAATAGGTGATGTTTCGGGTCGGGAACCTTCTTCAGACTGATGTGGGGGTGGGGAGGGGGGGCGGGAGGAAGAAAGGAAGAAGCGGAGACAGTGGGCTGTGAGAGAGCTGGAAAGGGGAGGGGAAAGAGGGAGAAAGCAAGGAATTGGAGAAGTCAATGTTCATACCGCTGGGTTGTAAACTACCCAAGCGAAATATGAGGTGCTGCTCCTCCAATTTGCGGTGGGGGAGGCTCAGGAAGAAAGGTCAGATTCAGAATGGGAGGGGGAGTTGAAGTGCTGAGCCACCGGGAGATCAGGTTGGTCAATGCGAACTGAGCGGAGGTGTTGGGCGAAGCGATCGCCAAGCCTACGCATGGTCTCACCAACGTAGACCAGTTGATACCTAGAACAGCGGATGTAATAGATGAGATTGGAGAAGGTGCAAGGTGAACCTCTGCCTCACCTGGAAAGACTGCTTGGGTCCTTGGATGGAGTCGAGGGGGGAGGTAAAGCAACAAGTGTAGCATTTCCTGCGGTTGCAAGGGAAAGCGCCAGGGGAGGGGGTGGTTTGGGTGGGAAGGGACGAATTGACCAGGGAGTTACGGAGGCATTCTCAACCCTGAGCTGACGTTGCTGTTGAGCAGAGAGTACATTGCTAGGTAAACATAAATTACGTTGATCGCTTTGTATTAATGTAGTTAATTTTGATGTAAGTCTGCTTCTTCGTGTTCATTGTCAATATCTCCCTGGCAATGGTTGAGTGATTAATTGTTTTTATTTTGGGTATATGTGCACAATATGCTATCATGGAAAAGTAAAACACACCGTTTGTTGGCAAAGCAATATATTAACCAGCTTCATTTATACAAAGCGAGACACAAAATGCTGGAGTAACTCAGCGGGACAGGCAGCATCTCTGGGGAGAAGGAATGGGTGAGGTTTCGGGTCGAGATCCTTCTTCAGACTCGACCCGAAACGTCACCGATGACTTCTCTACAGAGATGCTGCCTGTCCCACTGAGTTACACCAGCATTTTGTGTCTATCTTCGATTTAAACCAGCATCTACAGTTCTTTCCTATTAATTCATACAAAACCTGGTGACTGGTTCTCATCCATATCAGGTGACCAAAAGCTGTAAATACTGAGGATTTTGAATTCTGACATAGAAGCACAAACCTACTTGCAAATTAGACAACATCAGTGCATAGAAAAGTTAGTGTGCCAGATATTGCTGGCATTAGCCTACCCACCGCAAGCACCCCCTATGTGGAGGGTCAATTTTGTGCTGGCTTGTAGCCTCCTGGGTTACCGCGGCACAGTCTAGTGGCAGCAACTCAAGGAGGCACTGAAAAAACCCCATGCCCAGGACAGTCCTGACAGCTGGTTAGGTTCCATCAATAACTTTGGCAGCTGTGAGAGGTATCTGGGTTTTTAAGTGTGTCTGGAGCTCTTGGTTGTTTTAAAACATTTAAAATAATATCCAAAATGAAATGAAAAGTATTAAACTTAATTAAAAATAATGAATAAAATTAAATACTTAGAAAATGTATTAAATAACTGAAGATATAAAACAAGTACATTCTAAATATGACAATAAAACTTGCTGTCTGCTTGCCGCCCACCCTCCCTCCCTCCCTCCCTCGCGCCTGCCCTGAGATTTTGTAGGGTTTCGTAATCCTGCATCAGGCCATACTTGGTACAGAATCAAAGAAACATTTCCTCACCATAAATATTGTTGAATCACTGCAAGATGGATCTCTGCATTTGGAAGCAGGGAATTCAGCCCCACAACACAGAAAAATGTTCCTTATTAACATGTGCCAAATATGTTTCGGACTTCTCAAGTGTGGAAATGCTGTTTGATGGCCTTTACCACCAAAATAGTAAGATTAAACGAGAACAGTTCGAAGTTTGATCTTTATTTAATGAGGAGTTACGATGAGGGATTACGTGTAGAAGCCCCGCCAGGTGCATGCGCGTCATACATCAAAGCAGCAGCGTGAACAACACAGAAACCGATAGCCGAAGTAAGATAGTAAGACTTACAGAAGACTAGAACTACCAGATGATCCTTTAGATTATGAGGGCCGGGAGCGGAGGGCACATAATCCCTCATCATAACTCCTCATAAAATAAAGATCAAACTTCGAACAGGCAAGTTCTCATTTAATCTTACTATTTTACTTCGGAGTCACGTGAGGGACTACGTGAAGATTTCAAAGCTCTGTGATTTTCATGCCGTAGATTCACTCCATACGACACACTGCTTCAGTTGACATAGTAGTGAATAAACATTGCTTCAAATTATTCAATAAGCATATTGAGATGTACTTACTTCTAATAAAAAAATATTTAACAAAAAATAAATAAAAAATAATTCAATAACTATTTTAATAATAATAATGGAAAGTAAAAACCCCTCTATCACAGGGGGAAATTACAACAAATGATATGAAACAAATGATATGAAACAAAGCAAACAAATTGAACAGAACCCAACACAGCATGTGCAAACCCTGGCACCGTGACAACAGGTTTATCATAAAATCTAGAAAAAGTTACTTCTTTAGACCATCCTGCGGCCTCTATAATTTGGTCGAGCGGCACGTCCTGCGCCTTCGCGGCGGACATAGATGCCGCCCTGGTGGAGTGAGATTTAAACACATCAGCGTCCACTCCCGCTAAATACAGAACCTGTTTTAACCATCTAGAAATAGTTGTCACTTTTTTATATGTTTTTTGTGGGTAATGAGCATTGCTGTCTCACAATCTTGGAGACTCTTAGATACTTCAATATATTGAGTCAGATGCTTAACCACACACAATGTTTGGTCCACAGGGTATGCTTTAAAGATTACTTTGTTTCCAGCCTTTCCTGGCCTGCTTTGCTTGCATCATAGACATAAAAAGTAATTTTATCTACAGACAACTGCATACAATCTAACCGCAACATTTGTAAAGTTTGTACTCGTTATGCTGATACTAATGTCTTGAGCATAACCACTTTAAATGTTAACTTCTGAAAAGACAGTGACGTAATTGGAGCCCACTGCTGAAGCAATGTGAGAACTATACTGACTTCCCAGATTTCTGTATATCTGGGTTTGGTAGGATTTTTATTAAAAATTCTCTCATAAATCGGGATATTAACGGATGAGACCCGATAGATTGTCGTTCTGAAAATTGTCCTAAATAGTTGGTAAAGCACTCCGAGCACTATTAATGGCACTATAACTCAAGTGCTGATCAAAATGCAACATAGCAAGGAACTCCAATACATCTGATATGTTTGCAGTATGATAAGATATATCTGACTGTATACAAAAGATTTCCCATTTCTTTATATGAGACATATATTGTTTCTTAGTGCTATCTCTTCAAGCTGCAGTTATGACATCCATGGTCCTAACTGACATTCCAAGCCCTTGTAATGGTCTGGTCAGAAGGTGCAGATTAACAATTAATACGATCATGTAATGGATGACTTTCTCCTGTTACTGGATGTACCAATAGATTACTGCAGCTGGGGATTGTCATGAATGGGTGAGTCATCATTCTGAGCACCAATGGGAACCATGGCTGTGTAGGCCAGTTTGGAACCACCAAAACGCCTGCGGCGGAGTCCTACTCTATTTTGGTGAGACACTGCCTAATCAGGCAAAATGGGGGAAAAGCATAGAAGACTATACTTCCCCAATGTAGCGAGAATACATCCACCGCTACTGCTCCTGGGTCTGCCTCCCATGAGACATATTTAGGCAACTGGAGATTTAAACTGGACGCAAACAGATCAATATTTGGTAACCCATACCGACTGATAATCTTTTTGAAAACTTCTGGATTTACCATCCATTCTGTATTGTCATTGAACTTTTGTGATCTGTTGTCTGCCACAATATTGTCTTTCCCTGGTAGATAGATAGCTGAAAGCCAGATATTTTTGGAGATACACCAGTGCCACATGAGGTTGACCAGATTATCACATGGGACTGATCTTACTCCCCCCATGTGATTGATATATGCCACAGCTGTGGTATTGTCTACCTGTAATTGAACATGTAAGTCATTCATTGTAGAACAATAAGCTATCAATCCATAAAACACCCCAATAACTCCAAATAATTGATACCATATGTTTGGAGAAGTAAATCCTCTTGGACAGTCCATCGACCACCACAACTGGTGGCGCTGTCCGTAGCTCCCCATCCAAGAGTGCTCACATCAGTTTGTAATACCACTGAAGGTTGCTGAACCAAAATATTTTCTAGTAGCTTGTGCATCATTGAGAATCCACCATTGCAATGCAGCTAAAGCTTTAGTTGGTAACTGCATGGACCTATCAAAATGACCTGCACGCTTTTTTAGTGCTTGTTCTCTGGCTCTTTGCAGACTTTGATAGTGCAGAGGTCCAAACTCGACAGCAGGAATGCTGCTGCCATTTTACCAATAACCGTAGCTACTTCTCGGATGGAGGGATAAGGTTTCTCAGCAAGGCCAGTACAGACATTTGTAATATCCCCAACCTTATCTGTTGGCAAAGTTACTGACATATCAACTGAATTAATGACAAACCCCAAATAATCAATTGTTTGGGATGGCTGTAACTTAGATTTTGTTGGATGGACGGAAACCCTAGCCTTTCAAATAGGCTTATGGTTGCTGAAACCAGTTCTTCAGCTGTCTCCTGAGTGGCACTTACAATTAACATATCCTCTAGATAAGCCATTAAGGGCCTATCCCACCAGCATGCAACTCTATGCGATGAGCGCGACCTAACGTGGTCGCTTGAGCCGTCCGCCGGAGCCATGCGGAATTGTGCGGGGTACTTCCTGACATCGCACGGGGCTCCGAAAAACTGACCATGTTCAAAAATTCCGTGCGGCAAAGGCTTGTCGGCTCGCAGTCGCCTCGACGCATTACACACCGCCTCGACGTCGTGCCTCCGTGACCCTCTCTGTAGGTGCCTCCATGACCCTCTCTGTGTGTGCCTCTGTGCCCCTCTCTGTCCTTGCGAACTTACCTTTAAGACTTTGCTCCAAGTTCGCCTCACTTTGCGCTGCGTTGCGCCACTCACCCGACCTCCGCACAGCCCTTGCTCCCGGTTTGGTCGCGCATGCTGTTGGGAACGGCCCTGTACAGGGATCACCCGACCTCCGTGCGGCCCCCACTTCTAGTTTGATCATGCTCACCGCATGGAGTCGGATGCTGGTAGGACAGGCCCTTTACAATGTGATTCTGAGCCCTCAGTAACACCAGTGCTGGTTTCAATAATTTTGTGAACAGCCTGAGAGCTTAAGTTAACCCATTAGGTAATTGTTTAAATTGCCTCAGCTGACCCATCCAATTAATTTAAAGTACCTGCGATAATGATGGATTGGTTCTAAATAATAAGCATCTTTTTTAGGTCTTTAGTAGCCATATAGCAGCCTTGTGATAACAACTGCTTTACAGTGTTGAAGGTGTCCATTTTAAATGCCTATACTGAACATATGAATTTAAGTTTGTGAGGTCCAGAATGACTGCAACCCACATCTTTCTTCGGTCTGGGAATATATTGGGCACAAATTGTTGAGGATAATTTAACGTTCTTTGACTTATCCTTCTCTGGATAAATCTCAACAAACACATAAAGCAAATACCAAGACTCTATTAGGCCTATTCTGTACATGTGGATCAACTCCTGCCATAAATTCTATTGTAGAGCCTGACACAGTATCTAGTATAAACCGATCAGATATTATCAGCATCATTCATTATAAAACAATTGTAATCTACCCCCAACCGGATGTTGTTCCCCAGAAGTTCTATCAGTGATGGAATTAAGTTTCTGTACCTCCGTAAATGAACTCGAAGATCTCCTTCTCCCAATATAAGGGTTGATGTGGGCTGTATTGGGTACAATACTTTGTACCCATCTCCCTGCCTCTGCTGATCCCTGTCCCAGAGTCAAACCCCCTTCGTATTCAACCTGCTTGCTTTCTCAGAGCAGGGATGAGAAGTCTTATAAGGCAAATATCCTTAAATTGTTTCAGCAGATTTTCACCAATAATTAATCTGCTGCCTGGATATTGTTTGCCCTACACAGTCCTGCATTTTTTTGGGTATAATGTTGGCCAAATGGCAATTTTCCTCAAACAATTAGGTTCGAAATAGGCATTCCAGAATAACGCAAGCATGTCCTTATGAGTTTTGGACATTATCGACCCTTGTATGTCTTTCCCAAATGCAGTGATGCCAACTAATATCAGCTAGAGGACATGCTGGAAACACATTTCCTGCACCCGCATCGTTACACTCATGGGTGCCCAAATTGCTGAGTTTACTGTTGGCACCCTGTGCGGCACAATAGATGGGTGCTTTATATATATTTTTCAGCTGTTTCAGTCATAACAGTTTCTTGGAGCTGGTGAGAAACCAAATAATAAATGTTGGCAGCTAGGTTCTCATCCATAGCCTCATCAGTCCCTTCCGATATAGCAAAACTTGATGCTACATCGGGAACACCCAGAGCGTGGCTCTTGTGCTCTGGTGTATACACACAGACCTAAACAAGGCACTGGAGAGTCAGATTCCCATTTTTGACAGGCACCATACTCAGTGAATGGAACTCCTTCGGAGGCTGCCTGGGAAGCTCTGGGTCTTTGGACCCTTGATTGAGTAACGTTTGGAGCATTTTCTCCATTTCCAGTCTCCCCCACATTCTTGTCCTGTCTTGGAGGAGAGTTACTTTCTTTTACATTTTCTTGTGTATTTGTGTGCATAAAACTAAGAAAACTGCATCTGGTAACACACACTCAGAGCAGACCTTGTATGTAAGATAAGATAAGATGCATTTATTTGTCACATGTGCCAATTGGCACAGTGAAATTAAATCACCATACAGCCATACAGTAAAAATAAAGAACACAACATGGAGTGGATAGAATTCAACATAAAACATCCCCCCACAGCAGGATCGAAGTTTCCCGCTGTGAGGGAAGGCACCAAAGTCAGTCTCTTCTGCTGATGTTCCCCACTGTTCCCCCGTGGTCGGGGCCTCCTTGAGCCCCCTGCAGTCGCCGCTATGGATGGCCCGATGTTCAGGCCCGCTCCCCGGGGTGATGTAAGTCCGACGTCGGGGCTGGGGACGTCCTCAGCGGCCCGGACCCCGAGTCGACCCCCTCCTACCGGAGTCCGTGGCTCCCAAAGTCCACTGGCCAGGCTGGGTGGAGATGCAACGCTGGAGGCCCTCGGTAAAGGGCCCCAAGGCTCCACGATGACGGTCAGTGCCGCCCGCGTTGCGAGCTCTCTAAACCAGAGCTCTACGATGTTGGAGCAGCGGCCCAACGCCCCGGAGCTCCAACGGCGACCCAGGTAGGTATCGCCAGCTCCATGGTGACTTGAGGCCGCGCCGTCGCTGTTGCAGCTCTGGTCCGATTCCCGGTCCCCAGCAGGAAAGGTCACTCTGATCCAGGAGGTAGGCCGCAAGGTGGGGGACGAGGACGCGACTCGGAGAAATAGTCATGTCCCCGCCAGGAAGCGACTGGGAGTTACTTTCCCCCTTACCCTGCCCCCCTCCCCCACATTGAAAAGTTAAAGTTTCCCCCCATAACAAACTTTAAACCGACTAAAAATTTTAAAAAAGATGGAAAAACAAACGGGCTGCAGGCAGAGGCTGCTGGCAGCCCAGCGCCCCTAGCGTCCTGAGTATGTGCTTACAATAGTATGAGCTTTCCTATCGTTGTGGCCTCAGTGCCCTGCGACACTAGAGCAGCTGGAGGGTTATTAACTACGGAAATAACGGCCGCCGGTATCGGAAGCAGCACCGCACTTATCTATTTTCCCGATCGCTGCAATGGGACCGCAATGCTGCGTGACCCACGCTTGCTCCTCCCGCTGTAACCACAGGCTCCTGCTGACTCGCAAGCCAGCCTTGTGGAGCTTAAATCTCGCTGGAAAGTTTTTAAAAACACTTACCTGCGAGGTTTTCTACTTACCGCTGGTGGAACTGCACTCTCCATCCCGTTCAATGCGACATGCATCGACGTAATGACGCGCATGCGCCTGGCGGGGCTTCTTCACGTAGTCACTCACGTGACTCCGAAGTAAAATCTGAGCCAATGTTTCTGATGAAAGATCATCAGACCCTAACATTTAGCTCTGTTTGCCTTGCCAAGGATGCTGTCTGATCTGCATGTTTAATATTCATTTAAGATAGATTATTTTTGTTCTCTGGAGATAAATGTTAAGTACCAATGTTGTAACCTGAGGTTCAACTTGTGCAACAATAATTATTAAAATCATGTAGTAATACACCATGAATAGCTGATACAGAGCCTCAATATCTCTCGTCAACCAGGTTTCCCTAAACTTGCCGGACTTGACTTTCATCCTAACAAACATACTATCCCTGAGCTCTTGTTGTCTAAATTTTAAAAGGCTCAGACTTGCCAGATGCCCCTTTACTTGCAAACAGTCTCACCCAGTCATCCTCTGAAAGTTTCTGCCTATATTCCTCCAAAACTGACCTTGTCCCATTTAAGGATTTTCACTTGAGGACCAGTCCTATCTTTCTCCATAACTATGTTAAAACCAACAGAATAATGTTTACTGGTCCCCAAAGTGCTCCCTCACTGATATTTCAGTCACTTGCCTTATATAGTTACCTGTGACGAGGTCTGGTGCAGTACTCTCCCTGCCAGGGACCTCTAGATATTGATGAAGATAGCTTTCTTGGGCATATTTAACAAATATTTCCTTGTTCAAGCACTGTGCACTGTGGGTGATCCGGTCGATATTAACAAAGCTAAAATCTTCCATGAATACTCGACTACTAGAGGTCTATAATGCATTCCCATCAAAGTGATCAACTCCTTGTATCCAAATTGTACGGACAATCACTGGACAATTCCTCAAGAATATTATCTTGACGCATGTTTTTAAATCCTCAACAAAAAGGCAAACACCCTTGTCAAAAGAGACCCCCGCCTTCCAACTTCTTACCTGTACCTAAGATGACATATTACTTTAGCTGTGAGATGCTAAACTTTCTGTTGAAGCAAAACACCTGAAGTTTTTGCTTAGAGGTTTAAGGTTTTGCTGCAGTGAAATTTGGAGTATCTTTTTCTCTTCAGTCTCCCTTCACCTCTTCTCCATCCAAAAATTAACTTTATTTTTTGTGTTACATTTTGTCATTGATTCTAAAAATGGTGGTCCCTGTAAAGGTTTTGATCATTACTTTGCATGTGGATACATTTTGGACACAAACTTTCCTTGAGGCTACCAAACCCTGCTGCTTTATTCTATCTGTGCCCTATCTCCACCAAGTCTTCCCTCAGCCTCTTCAGTTCAAAAGAAAACAACCATAGACTATATAACAATATCCTGACAATTCTTCATAAATTTACTCTTTACCCTCTCTCGTAATCTAATGACCAGAATTGCATGGTGTTAAAGTTGTTGTCAAATACTGTGCTATACTGCATACGGTTCCATACAGTAGGAGGTGGGAGGGCTCCAGGTGTGGCTGAAATGAAAGGAATTTTGTCCCACCCCTCCCCTGCATACTTCTAACTAACATTCAATCACTTGAAAACAAACTTGAAGAGCTTAGAGGAAGGTTGCTGTTTCAAAGAGAGATCAGGACTGTGATGTTCTTTGTTTCATGGAAACATGGCTCACCCCTGACTCACCTGACCCTGCTACATAACCAAAGATAGACATAAAAAGCTGGAGTAACTCAGCCCTTCTTTTGACTTCGGACTTCTTCAGTCTGAAGAAGGGTCTCGACCTGAAACGTCATCCATTCCTTCTCTCCAGAGATGCTGCCGATCCCGCAGAGTTACTCCAGCTTTTTGTGTCTATCTTCGGTTTAAACCAGCATCTGCAGTTCCTTCCTACACATTTTGCCTGCTATACAACCTGCAGGTTGTGTTCAAACTATGACCATTTGGAAGTAGCTCTAATATCAAATATAATGATTTGCTTAGAGTGACTGATTTTAGTAAGAGTCTACATCTGCACCAGACTCCTGGGCAATCTAGATCCCTTGCAATTTGCACACAGGAAAACTAGGTCTATGGAGGAGGTGGTGTATCTCCCTTGCACTATATTCACCTTGACAATAAGAACACCTACGTCAGAATGCCATTCATTGACTACAACTCAGCCTTCAGCACCATAATACTGGGCCTGCTAACTGGGCCTGCTAATTGCCTAACTCTTAGGCCTGCAACTGATTAAAAGCAGGATTCTTGAGAAGTTGGAACTTTTCTTTTATTCTGTTCAAATAAAGGTTTCAAAATCTGTTATTAATTTAAATGTCAGAAAATGACCATCACTTGCATAGTTCAGGTCTAAATTATTTCTGTGGAACTAAATTATGCAATTAGCTGCAGAATATGTAATTCTAAAAGCTATTTCCACTCTTTGGGGGACCTTGAGTGTTAGAACAGATCACCAGTGTGCATTAAAAGTTTCAGTCAAAGTCAAGTCAAGTCACATTTATTTATATAGCACATTTAAAAAACAACTCTCGTTGACCAAAGTGCTTTACACTTGTTATAAGAGTAGTATACACAAGCAGGCTACATACATATATACAAATAGCCCTCGCGCAGAGGACGTCAGGAAAGGCTTGGGAGAACAAATACGTTTTTAGACTAGACTTAAAGGAGTCGATGGAGGGGGCAGTTCTAATGGGGAGGGGGATGCTGTTCCACAGTCTAGGAGCTGCGACCGCAAAGGCGCGGTCGCCCCTGAGCTTATGCCTAGACGGCGGGACATTCAGCAACCCCAAGTCGGCCGATCTGAAGGACCTGGAAGTGGTGTAGTGGGTGAGAAGACTTTTAATGTAGGTGGGTGCAAGCCCATTGAGGGCTTTGTAGACAAAGAGGAGGGTCTTGAAATTTATTCGGAACTGCACAGGGAGCCAGTGGAGAGAGGCCAGGATCGGGGTGATGCGGTCACTTTTTCGGGTGCCCGTCAGGAGTCTTGCTGCGGCGTTTTGGACCAGTTGCAGGCGGGACAGGGAAGATTGGCTGATGCCAGTGTAAAGGGAATTGTAGTAATCTAGGCGGGAGGAGATAAATGTATGGATGATCTATTAAAGTAATCTATTGATCAAACAACAACATAATTAAATGATGCTTTTATTATTATTTATTGAGAATGGTCAAGAAATCGGACTGTGGACAGCTCCTAGACTGTGGAACAGCATCCCTGCACCAACTGCTCAGCCATATATTCATCTCCTCTATCTTCCTGTTCTTACCCTCACTAGCACGTGGCACTGGAAGCAATCCAGAGATCACTACCCTGGAGGTCCTGCTTTTCAGCCTTTTACCTAATTCCCTATAGTTCAGTTAAGAGATACAGCACGGAAACAGGCCATTCGTCCCACCGAGTCCGTACTGACCAACGATCCTCGCACATTAACGCTATCCTACACACAGTAGAGACAATTTACACGTGTACCACACCAATTAACATATAAACCTGTACGCGTTTGGAGTGTGAGAGGAAACCGAAGATCTCAGAGAAAACCCACGAGGTCATGGGGAGAATGTACAAACTCCATACAGACAGCAGCTGTAGTCGTGATCGAACCCGGGTCTCCGCCGCTGCTGGCGCTGTAAGACAGCAACTCTACCGCTGTGCCATCGCCACCAACGATACTCATGTTGCAGAACCTCCTTCCTCTACCCACAGTACCTATATCGTTTGTGCCAACATGCATAACAATATCTGGTTGTTTCACCTCCCGCTTGATGGTGCCATGCAGCCGCTCCGAGATGTCTTGGACCCTGGCACCAGGGAGGCAGCACACCTCCCTGGATTCTCAGCTACTGTCACAGAATCTCCTGTCTGCACCCCTAACTATAAAGTCACCTGTCACTATGGCTCTGCCTGACGTCACCCTTCCCTGCTGAGCCTCAGAGCCAGGGTTGGTGTCAGTACGTTGTCCAGTTACTTTAGATTTTTAAATAGTTTTCAATCTATTATATTATTAATATTATAAACTTTATTTCGGACTCAAGGTCGAGACAAGGGACAACATTACATAAAAAATGCATTGCATATTAAAAAACATCATAAAGTACATATAAAATCTTAGTATATCACATAAAAGCATCATAAATTATATATTTAAAAAAAACACAATACATGAATTAAAATCCAGAATAAAAAGAATGATCAATGTCCTACAACGAGATATGATACCAGTGTGTCCACGACTGGGATTCATAGCGTGCAGTGCTAAACCTTATGATTGACAAGGCCACGATAATTGCATTTGTAGAGTCATTTATCCTGCTATTGTAAATTATTAACACATTTTATCTGTACTTTTTTTTCTATTGAAACAAAATCAAAGAGGAGGTGAACTTGAGTCAACTCAGGGAATGCTTTAATGCTTTATAAAGCTTGGGTTTGTGAACTTGACGTAAATGGAAAAAGGGAGCGAGCATTTGCATGTAGAGTGACTCCTAGAACTCCTCTCTGCCGCCCACTGCCCCGGCCTACAGAAACATGTTAAGGAATAATTTAATCACGTGTTTAACATACCTCTGTGAAAGGGGTGAAATTAAAATTTCTCCGCTCCGAACAGAGCGTTTTTGAAAGTGGGGGAGGTGCTGAGCGATCACTGATCACTGACCTAGGGGGTACTCGATGAGGGAGCGGACTGAGTGAGCGGGGGGGAGGGTGTGGGAGGGTGGCATAATTATTATTTTTTGTTGTTGCTCGTCCTCCAAAAACTGGGGGATAATACAGTCTTTCTTCCAACTCAAAAAGTGGGGGATGTATCCCCCATCGGCCCCCACCCCCCTCTCTCTCTCTCTCAGGACCGACTCTCTCTCCCTCCCTCTCGGGGCCGACACTTTCTCTCTCCCTCGGCGGCTAATCACAGCGCTTCGTTCACTGCCCCATATCTCGACTATGAACCGCGCTGTGATTGGCCGTTGAGCGGAGGGGAGGGAGGGTTTTGGGGGGACAGTCGGATTCCGCCGCTGCTGGTCGTGGTTTTGCTGCGCTCACAGTGCGCTTGTTCTGGGATTCTGGATGTCGGAGGTCCTCAGATGAAGAGAAAAATACACCTGCAGGCCAGATAATTTCAGGTTATGAAGCATGCCTCGCCAAAAAAGTGGAGGGGCTGTAGCCCCTCCCCCCCCAGCCCCCCGGTTCTGCGGCACAAGCTGAAGGGGAGCTTAAAGAAGGAAAGGGTTACCAAGAGCTTGAGATGCCCTCCCCCCTCCTCACCCTCCCTCCATTCCTTCCCCTCTCCCCCCTTTCTACCCTTCATCCCCCCCCCCCCCCAACCACCCCCCCCTTCACCCCCCTCTCAATCCCCCCAAACCCCCTCCACTCTCCCCTCTCCCCCCTCGTCTAAAGTAGGAATCAGTACGACAGCACTAAACTAAAACCCTACGGTCAAGGTTGGAATTAATCTTCTTCATCAGATCTCCTGTTCTGAATCATATACATTCCTACCTGTTACATTGCTAATTACAGAGTATGCGGGTCACTAATCTCCTTACACATTTGGTTTCAAAGTGTGTAATATAAATGCAACTCAAAGCTTTATGTAGATCCACTCAAATTAATTATTGCATAACATGTATTATTAGCAAGAAGCTTTTGAGCTCACCCCATTCCTAAAACAGGCTTCATAATGTTTACTGTGATGCAATTTTACTCTTTGCCTGGCACCACCAAGACAAACTTTATTAAGAACGTGCAACATACAGGACTGTATGCAACAAAATAGAGACAGAATCAATGGGCAAATAATTGTTAAGTTCAAAGGTAAACCTCAAGACTAAAAGCCCTTCGAACGTTCTTTGGTTTGAACATGTAATAGCATTTTGAAGTCAATGGTCAGCAAATTGAAGAACATGTAAACTTAAAAGGTCAACAATTTCAGCCGCACCATGTGTCAGCAGCTGTGAATAGGACAGTTTATCCTGTTTATTGCTGACTCTTCACTAAGTGCAAATTCTCTTTGTTAATTTGGTATCCAACATCACAATCTGTGACAGCTTAATACGTCTATTCAAGTGAGACATCAACATGTAATCTTGCTTAACTTATCATAAGTTCTGTACAGTATATCAATGTGGGTCATTCATTCGAGCATGTTTCGGTAAACCATCAGGACTGCAGGAATTGAATGAAGCTCGAAATTGAATTTACCCTACCGAGGCTTATTACCAAGGCTTAAATGTGTAAAGTTGTATAGGAATGGCAAGGACCTTTATATAAAGGCAGACATTGTGGAAGCAATATGTACTCCCACTAACTTATTTAAAATGGCTTCTGCAATGTCATTAGAGAATGGTTTTAACTTTGCTGCTGCTGTGCAGAAGTCCCAACAATGAAAGGGAGAGAGCAGACAGAGAAATCCTTGTGGACCAGACGGAAAAAGCACGGTTCTCCCAAATCATCTCCCCATTGACAATTGTGCTCTCTCTCTTCTCCACGATCACTCCCCACCCATCCCAGCTCTGATGGCCCTGCCTCTTCCTGCTGTGTTTGCATATATCACTTCCTCCTCAGCATTCCTCAACCCTCTCCCCACCTTCCTGCACAGCCTCTCTCCACTCTGCCAGAATTTCTGAACTTACTGCCTCACCCTTCATTTTCCTGAATGAGCCGTCATTTTGTCTGTCATCCAAGTAGATGGAAATCTGTTTAAAAGAAAAGACATTGACTATCTGCTCTGAAGTTTGGCAAAACAAGTGGATTTCCAATCCTGCCAGTTCACCAGTCACGTTTCCCATCTGGCTGCACTCTCTCCATCTTCCCATCAATATTGGAGCCTTTTCCAATCCTTTATGCAATTTCTAAATGGAATGTTTATATAAAGACCAGTACATGCATTACTTCACATTATTGCTCTTGCTAATTTTCTTTTTGTAACAGTTTAGACGGTGTTCATAACATCACTAATCTGGTTGTTTTATTATCTTTGTCTCTCTGTCTGTCTTTCTTTTGTTTTTAACTCGGGTCTCAAATGATCCAAAGGATCAGTCTAACTTGTTTTTTCTTCACAAAACATTCTTCACATAGTGCACTGTAGCATCCTTTGCTCTGGTGGGCCATTCTATGTTCTAAAACTCACCAAGGGGAAATCATGAGGGGAATAGACAGGGTGAATGCACATTCTATTACCCAGAGTAGGGGAGTCAAGAACCAGAGGACATGGGTTTTAAGTGAGAGAGGAAAGATTTAATAGGAATCTGATGAGAAATATTTCCATACATTGGGGGTATAAGGAACTTCCTGGTAGTTGAGCAGGTACTCTCACAACATTTAAACGATATTTGGACAGATACATGGATAGGAAAGGTTTAGAGGGATATCAGCCAAACATGGGCAGATGGGACTAGCGTAGATGGGGCACATTGGTCAGCATGGGAAAATTGGGCGGAATGACCTGCTTCCATGCTATGACTATGATTCTAACTTCATGTTTTAACCAATTCTATCATAGATACCGTTCACTGGTAAATTTGCATTGTTTAATTTAGTTTAGAAATACAGCACGGCAGCAGGCCCTCCAGCCCATCGAAACCGCACCAACCAGCAATCCCTGCACACTTACACTATCCTACACACACTAGGGACAATTTAACATTTTACCAAACCAATTAACTTACAAATCTGGGAGTGTGGGAGGAAACCGAAACCTCTGAGGAAAACGCACACAGGTCATGGGGAGAACGTACAAACTCTGTACAGACAGGTACCCATAGTCAGGATGGAACTCAGGTCTCAGGCACTGTAAGGCAGCAACTCTACCACTGCACCACTGGCTGCCGTTGTAGCCTAAATTTCACTGCACCAAAAATGGTGTATGTGACAATAAATGTCCTTTGTCCTTTGTCATAACATTTTAATCCAAATGAATTTTCAATGGGACCAAACCTCACTTTTCAAAAAGGATTTAATGTCTGACAAGTATCAATTGCTAATGTTTATGATTTCATGGGTTTACAATGGCCTGAAGCTCCCCTTCCCATTCCCCAACAAACAGCCTGGATTATTATTTTTCTGTTATCGATCCATAGTGCATAAGGTGAGGAAACAGACCTTTGACCCAACTCGTTAATGCCAATCAATTTGACATTCTGGGCTAGTCCCATTTGCCTGCAATATCCCCCAATAACCTTCCCATCCACACATCTGTCCAAATATCTTTCAGAAAGTAATAATAGTAAGATTAAATGAGAACTTACCAGTTCGAAGTTTGATCCTTATTTTATGAGGAGTTACGTTGAGGGATTACGTGAAGAAGTCCCGCCAGGCGCATGCGCGTCATACTTCAAAGCAGCGGCGTGGAAACACAGAAAACACATATAGCCAAAGTAACATAGTAAGGCTTTAAGAAGACTAGAACTACCAGATGATCTCTTAGATTATGAGGGTGGGAGCGGAGGGCACGTAATCCCTCAACGTAACTCCTCATAAAATAAGGATCAAACTTCAAACTGGTAAGTTCTTGTTTAATCTTACTATTTTACTTCGGAGTCACGTGAGTGACTACGTGAAGATTTCAAAGCTCTGTGTTTACATGCCGTAGATGCACTCCATATGACAGCTGCTTCGGTTGACACAGTAGTAACAAATAATATATTGAACATTGCTTCAAATTATTCAATAACTATTTTTAATAACAATAATAACAAAACCCAGTAATAACCTCTCTATCCCAGGAGGAAATTACAAACAATTATATAAACAAAGCAAATGAATTAAATGGAACCCAAAACGGCATTCCCAAACCGTGGCACGGTACGTCTGTACAGGTTTATCATAAAACTGTGAGAAAGTTGCTTCTCTAGACCATCCTGCGGCCGCGAGGATTTGGTCTAATGGCACGTCCTGAGCCTTCACCGCAGATGTGGAAGCCGCCCTGGTGGAGTGAGATTTAAACACATGAGTGTCGACTCCAGCACAATTGAGAACCTGTTTCAACCATCTAGAAATAGTTTGTACTGACACTCTTTTATATGGCTTTTTGTGACTGATAATCCTGTCTCAGAACCCCTGAGACTCCCTGTTAACTCAAGATATCGCCTTAAGTGTTTAACTACACATAACATTTGGTCAACAGGATATGCTTTAAACGTCACCTTGGTTCCTGCCATACCTGGCCTGCTTTGTTTGATTAAATCATAGACATAAAAAGTAATGTCATCTACAGACAAATGCATACAATCTATTTGTAACAATTGTAATGTTTGTACACGTTGTGCTGAAACCAGCGCCATAAGCATAACCACTTTCAGAGTTAACCTCTGCATAGACAACTACGTAATTGGAGCCCATTGCCGAAGCAGTGTGAGAACTACACTGATATCCCAGATTTCTGTATACCTGGGTTTAGGAGGGTTTTTGTTAAAAATTCCTCTCATAAATCGGGATACTAACGGATGAGCCCCGATAGGCTGTTGTCCTGCGGACTGCCCTTAATAAGAGGACAAAGCACTCCTAGCACTGTTAATAGCATTATAACTCAAATGCTCATCAAAATGCAACTTAGCAAGGAACTCCAACACATCACTTATGCTTGCAGTATGATAAGATAAATTTGACTGTACACAAAACATCTCGCATTTCTTTATATGAACCATATATTGTTTTTTAGTACTATTCCTCCAGGCTGCAGTGATAACCTCCATGGTCCTGTCCGACAATCCAAGGCCTTGGAATGGTCTGTTCAGAACCTGCAGACCAACAAATTGATACGGTCATGTAATGGGTGACTTTCTCCTGTAACCGGATGCACCAACAAATTACTGCAGCTGGGAACCATCATGAATGGCTGAACCATCATTCTGAGGACCAATGGGAACAATGGTTGTGTTGGCCAATCTGGGACCACCAAAACGCCTGTGGCGGAGTCACGCTCTATTTTGGTTAAACATTTCGTAATCAGACAAAATGGAGGGAAAGCATAAAAGTATGATTGTCCCCAATGTAATGAAAAAGCATCCACAGCTACTGCTCCTGGATCTGGTTCCCATGAAACATATATTTAGGCAACTTGTGATTCAGTCTGGATGCAAACAGATCAATATCTGGCAATCCAAATCGAGTGACAATTGTTTTAAAAACTTTAGAATTCAACATTCATTCTAAATTATCATTGAATTTTCATGACCTTTGGTCTGCCACCACATTGTCTACCCCTGGCAGATAGATGGCCGAAACCCAAATGTTTCTTGAAATACACCAATGACATATGAGATTAGCCATGCTGTCACATGAAACTGATCTCGCTCCTCCCATATGATTGATATATGCCACTGCCATAGTGTTATCAATCTGGAGTTGAATGTGTAAATTATTCATTGTGGAGCAATACGCCTTTAACCCATAAAATGCCCCCAGTAATTCAAAATAATTTATTCCTTGTGTGTGAAGAATCAAACTTTCTTGTTCATTCCATCTACCTCCACAACTGGACTCAATGTCCGTAGCCCCCCATCCACGAGCACTCACATCAGTCTGTAAAATCATTGAAGGTTCCTGCACCAAAATGTTATTGGTAGCTTGACTGACATTAACAATCCACCACTGCAACTCTGCTAGAGCTGTGGCTGGTAATTGCATAACCCGATCAAAATGCCCTGCATGCTCTTTTAGTGCTTGTTCTCTTGCTCTTTGCAAATGCTGATAATGCAAAGGCCCGAACTTTACTGCAGGGAAAGCTGCATCCAATTTCCCAATTACCTTAGCCACTTCTCGGATGGAGGGATTAAGCTTTTGTGTGAGACAAGTACAGACCTCAGCAATATCCACAACCTTGACTGCTGGTAATGTCACTGTCATATGAACTGAATTAATAAGAAATCCCAAATACTGAATATTTTGGGTTGGCTGTAATTTGGACTTAGTTGGATGCGCCAAAACCCTAATGATTCAAACACATTTTTGGTTACTGCAACCGATTCCTCAGCTGACTCTTTAATGTTGCTGATAATTAAGACATCATCTAAGTAAGCCATGACAATGTGATTATGGGCCCTTAACAGCCCCAGCACAGGTTTAAGCAATTTAGTAAATAGCCTAGGTGCTGAGCTTAATCCATTAGGCAATGCTTTGTATTGCCACAGCTGTCCCATCCAATTAAATTTCAAGTACCTGCTATAATGAGCATGAATTGGTACTGAATAACATCTTGCAAATCAATGGTTGCCATATAACAACTTTGTGAAACCAGCTGTTTTGTAGTAACGAATGTGTCCATTTTGAAATGTCTATAGAGTACTGAACAATTTAAATGAGTGAGATCCAAAATTACTCTACAACCCCCATCTTTCTTAGGTCTGGGGAAAATATTAGACACAAATTGTTGTGAATAAGTAATGGCTTTTTCAATCACTCCTTTTTTACACAAATTCTTAATCTCTTCGTTAACTTGTTCAGTTTCTGGAGCAGAAAACACCAACATTTTATTTGGTTTGTGCTGCTGAGGTGGATCTATCCCAGAGATAAACTCAATGGTAGAACCTGACACGGTATTTAGTATAAACATATTACATGTAATACAGCACCATTCATTGTAAAACAATTGTAATCTACCTCCAATAGGAGGTTGTGCACCAGGACCTTTAACAAAAGTTCCCTGTACCTCTGCAGTTGGCCTGAAAGCCTGCTGTCTGCTCACATTGGGGTAGAAGCCACTTTGTCTTGGTGAGTAACCTCGTTGCCCCACTGGCCTTCCCCTGATCGGTCCAGCACCTGGATCCGATCTTCGAAACACAAACCCAGGTTTGCGAAAAGGTGGCCGTGATGTATTTGGCTTCATCAAACCAATTGTTTTCGCCTCGTCATCAATATCTCGTATCTGTTTGACAAGGTCCATTCCAAACAGGAACTCAGGCATTTGAATATTCATGGCTTTACACAATGCAGCAAATTTTTGATTAAGAGTTGGTCTGATGGCGATTTTCCTAATGCAATTAACTTCAAAGTATGCATTGCATAACAGAGCCAACATGTCTTTTTGTGTTTGATTTATCATGGTCCCTTTGACCATAGTGCCAAATGCAGTAATTGCTGCAGCCACCAGTTGGAGGACGTGTTGATGACGAACCTCCTGTCCTCTCATAGCAGAACTCATGGGTGCCCAAATAGCTATGTTCACCGTAGGCACTTTCAATGCTGCACAATTGACAGGTGTTTTGTACTTGTTGGTGGTCTCTTGCATTATAACTTGCTGGAGCTGGTGAGACACTAAATATCTAACGTTGTTTGCAAAGTACTCGTCCATTGCCTCACCAGTCCCCTCCAGAATAACAAAACTCATTGCAATATCCGGGACACCCGAAGCGTGGCTCTTGTGCTCTGGTGTTTGCACATAAGCAGGGTCACCAGACATGGGGTCAGCTGCATCCTGCCCCGCTTCTCCCAAGTCATATATTAGGGAGGCATCCTCCAGTCCTAAACAAAGCGCTGGAAGGAAATCCCCTTGCTGACATTCCACGTATTCCTCTTGATATGGGCCTTGTTGAACAGCTGCCTGGGGAATCACTGGGCCCTTAGCCCCTTGTTTTATCAGAGTTTGGAGCATCTTCTCCATATTCTGCATCCTCCCCCACATTATTTTATTATCTGGAAGGGAGTCACATTCTTCTTCTTCAGACTCGTCTGATAACACAGGTCTATTAGATTTTCTTTTAGCCTTTCTATGGCTGTCGGTGGCTTCAGCCTCCTGAGTAACTGGAACTGCCATGGAAAGTTCACTTTCTAATGAAATTGCTGTCGGTAAAATGGCACCCGGTATCGGAACCGGCGTTGCATCACTCATCTCCCGACCCAAACGATTAAGTGAATCCGTGGACCCACGCTTAGAACGAACTCTCCTACCTGACCGCTCCATACCATCAACTCCTACTGACTTCTCGAGCCAGCTTTACGGAGTTAAATACTCGCAGGCAAAGTTTTCAAAACCACTTACCTGTGAGTTTTCTACTTACCGCTGGTGGAGCTGTGCCCTCCAGCCCGTTCAGTGCGACATGCACGGACGTAATGATGTGCATGCGCCTGGCGGGACTTCTTCATGTAGTCACTCACGTGACTCCGAAGTAAAATCGTATCCACTGCTAAAACACACTTTAGCAGCTCTTTTCAGATACTACCCTCCGAGTGAAAATGTTGCTCCTGAGGTCTCTATGTTTTGGAATTCTTCACCCTGGGAAAGAAGACTGTGAACATTCACTTTATCATGCCCTTCATGATTCTGCATACCTTAATAAGGTCAACCCACAGTCTCTGCAGTCCAAAGAAAAAGTCCCATCCTATCTAGCCTCTCCCTTAAACAAGCTAGCAAGTGCCAGTAACATCCTGATGAATCTCTTCAGCATCCAGAACTGCACACAGTATTCCAGGTATGGAACGACTTATACAGCTGGATCATGATGTCCCACCTTTCCAATGAAGGCCAGTATGCCAAACACATTATTCACTACCTTGTCGTCTTGAAATGCCACTTCCAGGGAACTGTGCACCTGTACTCCGAGATCTGTTCCACAGCATTTGTGTAGATCACTTCTACTCTAGTGATCCAAAAACCTGAATCCCCACACCAGGACCAGCTCCTCAGCAGCCACTACTGACCTATCCTCTATTCCTGCCCTCACTAACACATGGCACAATGTTTAATTGTCATATGCACTGCGAATAGAACTATTCAATTATTACTTGCTGCAGCTTAGCAGGCATTTAAAAGTAAGAACACAACAAATAAAGATACAATAAATTATCAGTAATGCTATATAATAACCAACCCGTAATAATGCAAACCAAAGTATGTAGTGCAACCTGTACACAGTCCATAGAGGTTTGTTGCTCAGGGAAGGTTGTAGTTAGAGTTGTGCAGTGTGGTTCAAGAGCCTGGTGGTAAACGGTAAGATGTTGTTCTTGAACCTTCCGGATTGTAGCAGTGAGATGTGGCCAGGGTCACATGGGTATTTGATGTTATTAGCCGCCTTCTTGAGGCAGCACTTCCTGTAGATCGCTTTGTTGATGGGGAACGTTAGTACCCACATTGGACTGGGCAATGATCACCACTTTCAGCAGCCTCCTTCAATCTTGGGCGTTCAAGTTACTGAACCAGTCCAGATGCAACCGTTCAGTGTACTCTCTAGTGTGTACCCCTGTAGAGGTTCAGTGTCCTCTCTAGTGTACCCCTGTGGAAGCACTCACCAACATGCCAAATCTTCTGAGGAAGTTAAGACGTTGATGAGCTTTATTTGCGATTTATTTGTATTTCTGGTTTACTTTCAGAGCTTTAAGCAGCATTTGTGATATTTTGATTTTGTATTGCTGTTCCTAGTACCATGCAGCACAGAAATAAACCCGAGGGCACTAGTCTGCATCAACAATCAGCCACACATTTACACTAATCCTATATTAATCCCATTTGTTATTGCCCCAACCAGCTTCCTTTGGATTCCTCCTCTAAACTACGGACCAAGGGCAATTAACACTAAATAATTAATCTATTTATCTAAACTATATTTTTCTATGGTCAGTTTTCTGTTTTCCCTCTTGAGAAACACATATGGCACATGCAGATTATGTGTAAACAGCGATGTTCATTTTGCCCTGAGGCTGTAACTGTCTAGTTCATATGTACTTTTATTTCATCTTTAGCTCCTTATTCATGGTGGTCTACTGTCATAAAATGGAAGAAATAACATGTACATGTAGGAGGAGGTTAAATGACACATGGTCATTGACATCTGTGGTGGTAAAGAGTAGAAGGAACTGCAGATGCTGGTTCAAACTGAAGATAGACACAAAATGCTGGAGTAACTCAGCGGGACAAATAGCATCTCTGGAGCGAAGGAATGGGTGATGTTTTTTTTTAAGTAAGTAAGTTTATTGGCCAAGTATTCACATGCAAGAAATTTGCATTGGTGCTCCGCCCACAAGTAACAACATGACATACAGTGACTGTTACGAATGACTCTGAAAACACTAAACATTAATAATAATAAAACATTAATGATAAAACACCATTGATCAAGCATGTGAACCAACAAAATACAAGATTGGAGGATACAGATTTTTGGCTGTTGAGTAGAGCAACTGCTCATGGATAAAAACTGTTTTTATGTCTGGCTGTGGCAGCTTTGACAATCCTGAGTCGCCTTCCAGAGGGAAGTGATTCAAAGAGTTTGTGGCCAGGGTGAGAGGGGTCAGAGGTGATCTTACCCGCTCGCTTCCTGGCCCTTGCAGTGTACAGTTCATCAATGGAGGGAAGGTTGCAGCCAATAATCTTCTCTGCTGATTGGACGATTCGCTGCAGCCTCCAGGTGTCGTGCTTGGTGGCCGAGCCAAACCTGACCATGATGGAGAAGGTGAGAACAGACTTTACGATTGCCGTGTAGAATTGGACCATCATTGCCTGTGGCAGATTGAGCTTCCTCAGCTGCCGTAGGAAGTACATTCGAGTCGAGACCCTTCTTCAGACAGAGTCAGGGGGAAGGGAAACTAAAGATATAGACGGTGATGTGGAGAGATATAGAAAAAATTAATGAAAGATGCAAAATAGTAACAATGACAAAGCAAACAGTTAACAATGCCCTGTTTCTGTTATCATTGGTACTTTTTGCATATATTTCACTAATTTGTTCTATATCTCTCTACATCACCGTCGATACCTCTCGTTTCCCTTTCCCCTGACTCTCTGTCTGAAGAAGGGTCTCGACCCAAAACGTTACCCATTCCTTCTCGCCAAAGACGCTGCCTGTCCCGCTGAGTTACTCCAGTATTTTGTGTCTATCTGTGGTGGTAATGATCCTGGTAATATATATTCCTATACCTGATAATTATATTTCATTGTCATTTTGGAGAATTTTACAAGAAAATACAATAGCATACTAATATTTTTCTTACTATCTCAGTGCTATCTTTATGCTGGTCTGTGTATTATATTTGATTGCTGCCATAGTCCATCGATTTAAAACTAAATTATGAACCACTTCACAAAAAATATAAATACGTGTTTACAGAGAAGTCCATTCATCAGTCTAGATATGTTGTTTAAAATATGGCACTGGTGTTAGTTCCTAAAACTCTTAGCATATTTCTGATGATCTGGTACAAATAGTCCCATTCATACCAGATGTTGATGAATAGAACCCCTTCAAATTCTTTGGAGTGCTGTCCATTGAAGGAAAGCTGAATGAGTTCCATAGTTCAAGCAGTGTACTCGTGGGACTGCCAGAAATCATGCACCAGTCATTGGTAGGTTGATACTATGAATCGTGTGATATATCTTTTGAAATTGTTATGGATCTCGCCAACATCCACCATTTTGAGGATCTCAATCTATCAACCTTTGGTGTTATGTGGAAAGGAAGGATGTAAGATATGGAAAATTTGGAAAATGTGTTGCTAAATTAAAAATTAAAAAATCCTTGCTAATGATATGCAACAAAATCACCTTAAGTATATAATTCCAAAAACAAATCAATGTGTCTTTGTGGAAGTGGAAGTGGATGTGGAAGTCTAGGAATTGCGGACTGAGAGTCAAGCAAGGCTTAGCTAAACTGATGACATTGGTTAAGGGCGAACAGTGCCAAATGAAAAAAATGGTCACCAAATCTTCATCACATAATCTTCAGCCTTGGCTGAGTTAAGTGTCTGTAATAACATCACCTGCAACAGTGGTACCTTAAACACATTTGTGAGGGGAAATAGCTTGTGTACTCTTGCTCCTGAGAAGACGCAAGTCTGATCCTGGGAGTTGTAATCATCTCCATTTCCCTTGTACACACTACCCACTCGTGCAGATAATGGGCAACACTAAGCTGTAAACTGCACACCCAGTGTGTGTCCATTATAATAGTCTGATAGGCATTAGGACCAGAAATCCGATATTTGTATTCTAGTGTTCAAAAGTTTCATCAATGACAACGTTTACATTAATTGTTACTCATCGTTAGTAATTAATCATTCCCAATTCCTGCTTTATTAAAATTAATATGCATTAATGCATTTATTGTGTCCATCATTCATGCTTGCTAATCCAATTTCAACCTCGTAAACATGTTCACAGGAAGCTTCATCTTCTATTCCTCTTCCATCTGTTACTCTTTCCCATCTGCTTAGCAATGAAAGGCATCTGATCAAACCAGCTATTTTCTGCGCAGCACATTCCCAGAAATGTCGTATGAACTTGTCGGCATTCTTGAACGCATTCCATTTAGACATATTGCTGCATGAACATTCGCTCTTTATTTTTAAATTAACGTTGTATTTTTAATTATCATCTTCATCACTACACATGCCAGATTGGTTCCAGATGATAGAATTTCACTCAGCAGTAAGAATGGCATAGCTTTGGATTCTATATCAAAGTTTGAACACGCAATCTAGTCAGGCATTTACCATCATGTCAATTCCCAATTATCAGTTTGGTTGGATTTTACATAGCAGAGACCCTATTGAAAATAGTGCTACAATGATTAAATCAGTATCCACCTATATTTCATTATTTACCGCATTGCTACTTCATAGTGAGAGGATTTGAGTATAGGAGCAAGAGGGTCTTACTGCAGTTGTACACTGGTGAGACCACACCTGGAGCATTGTGTGCAGTTTTGGTCTCCTAATTTGAGGAAGGACATTCTTGCTATTGATGGAGTGCAGCGTACGTTCACCAGATTATTTCCCGGGCTTGTATTCACTGGAATTTAGAAGGATGAGAGGGGATCTTATAGAAATATATGAGATTCTTAAGAGATTCGACAGGCTAGATGCAGGAAAAATGTTCTCGATGTTGGGGGATTACAGAACCAGGGGTCACAGTTTAAGAGTAAAGGGAAGGCCATTTAGGACTGAGATGAGGAACAGCATTTTCAGAGTTAGATTTAGCTCTTAGGGCTAATGGAATCAAGGTATATGGGGAGAAAACAGGAACGGGGTACTGATTTTGGATGATCAACCATGATCATATTGAATGGGGATGCTGGCTCGAAGCACCGAATGGCCTACTCCCGCACCCTTTTTTACGCTTCTATTGGCCCCTCTCTCTCTCATGTCGGACAATGCAGGACAATTTACAAGCCAAAGCTTCAAAGACCTTACCCCATGCTGGGATTTCAAACATGTCATCAGCATCCCAGAATATTCACAGTCGAACAGGTTAGCGGAAAGAGCCATTCACAGTGCGAAACACGTGATGGAAAAATCAAAAAGAGCGGGGTCTGATGTCTTCCTGGATCTTCTTAACTAATGAACATTTCGCAGGACACC